>CM041783.1:30240333-30379817 GCA_023374045.1 Limonium bicolor | reverse complement strand
GGAAGTACCGACCGGCGATGGGGCCTAGCCACCAGGCGGGGGCCTGGCGGCGCGGTGTGTCCTTTGGCGGCAGCTCAGGCGAGGGAGCGGCGAAGCTAAACCAGGGTTACGACAGAGAGTAGTCGGGGAAGGAGAAGCGAAGGGAAGAGGCAGGAAGATCGCACACAGAGACGCACATGGGGCGCATAGGGCTTCTAACGGGAAGAATTTTTTGAATAGATGTTGAGGAAAAAATACATATTTTGCTCTTTTGTTATCTGTGAGACCATTGTAAGTTGATCTTGACTTGTTTGTTCATTATGATTAGTAATATATACTGTTAAGGTCTTTTGTATAGTTGCTTAGTGGTTAAGGGTTTTGTAATGTACATAGCTTCCTAGGGTTTGATAATGCAGTTATGATAGCAGATTTCGGTTAATGTTGGCTAAAGACCTACTTGGATATGGAGTACAAATATGCAAGCGTTGGTCATATTTAAAACACTTTATGGCTTCTACAAATGAACTAGGACTAACGTGTTTGCACTTCTTGAGCTGACGCTTTGGTAGTTTTGGGTTTTGGACTTTATCCTCCACATGTGGTAAAACTACTTACTAACTCGATTAATTCGGGGTCGTCTCGATGATTTTCGGGGCCCTGTGCTAAAATCTAAAATGATGTATCTTATAGAATTAAATTATCTCAAGATAAAAAAATTACTAAATTAAAATATATAAAATGAGACCCTTAAAACATTTTATTTAAAATTATTTGGATAATTTATATTTTCTCATGGCAAAATCTAAAAGGAATAAATAAAATTGGGCCCCCAATAATTGGGGCCTGTTCCGTAGGCCAGTTGCACGCCCCAGGCCTGGATTCCTTCCAAAGACATAGGATCCACGGGGAGTGGGCAACCCATTGTTTGGGATAACTGGCAATCTCACACTAATGACTAGTGATTCCACTTTTTGGAAAGGGTTTAGGGCACTAGATTAGATGGGATGGACTGCAACGGACTTTCTTGACCACTAAGGCCCCATACTTTTGTCAGATTATCAAACGAGTTTATCTGATCAGCTAGTTTTTTCTCTCTGTATGTCACATACATCAATTATCATATCAATTATTTTTTCTCTCTATTTTTTCGAATTTCAGCTGACAACTAACATCAACTATATGTTTCAGCTGACAAAAGAATGGGGCCTAAATATTTCAAAAATAGGCATGATTGTCGGGTTAGAAAGATGAGGGGGAGGGTGGGGCTATCCATTCAAGAGCTGAATATAATGTAAATATGAACATACTAGCTTTGAATCAGCCAAGAACTCAAGGAACTTGCAGCGAGTGGCAAGAATGCCACATTTCTAATATTCCCATAGCCAGTAGCCACCTTTTAGCTAAATGTCTAGAAGTTTTCGCCAGCAAGATATGAGATATAAGTCTTTGAATAATCAAGTGTCGGACTGCTGCACCACTTTCCCGTTACTAATGGGAAGCAAAACTGTTAGAATAATAATATACATAAGGGTAACCTGGTCAATAGACACTTGAGTATATATATACAGTCATAATACAATACCACCCATCAAGGGTTTCATTATTCTATTCCTCCTTTACATGGTATCAGGCTCCACTACTACGATTTCTTTCTCGCCTCCCCACCCCTCTCTTCTATTCTACTGCTTTTATTTTTTATTTTGTTTCTCAACCGCCGCCATGACTGACGCTCACTCCAATCCAGATCCAGAAATCGACAACAATCCTGACGCATCCCCACCTCGCGACCCTCCTCCTTCATCTGCTACTTCTCAACCTCATCTGACTATTACCCCCGGTGCCATCGCCTTACAACAGGCTCTCCACGTTAGTTCCATCACAAATCACATACGCCTTGAATTAACCCAAACTCCTCCTAACTATATGTTGTGGCGCCACATGTTTCTCGTCACTTTGGGAAAATTCAACCTTCTCTCTCACATTGACGGCTCTCCCCCTTCTGACGATCCTAGTTGGCCCCTTCTCGACTATACGGTTCTATCCTGGATCTATGCTACTATCAAACCCGACATCTTTAGTTTTATAATGCGTCCCAACGCATCCGCGCATGACGTCTGGCTCACTATTGAAAACCTTTTCCGGGACAACAAGAAAGCCCGCGCTATCCAACTTGAGGCAGAATTCCGAGGTCTGCGCCAAGGCTCCCTTTCCATCAACGACTACTGTACGCAGTTGAAGACACTCGCCGACGCTCTCGCCGACGTTGAGAGTCCCGTCACTGATGAAAATCTAGTACTACAAACAATCAGTGGTCTCAACGATTCATTCTCGACCCTCCGAAGTGTCATCCAGCTGCAGCGTCCCTTTCCAACCTTTCAAGAGGTGCGCAGCACCCTCCTTCTTGAAGAAACCATGCGCACCACCAACACCCCAGTGGCCACCGCTCTCACCACATCAACGCCTTCTACTCCTCCACCCACTGCGCCTTCGGCTCCTGCTGCTTCCTCCGATGCTGCGCCGTCTTCAGCATCCTCCTCTCGCGGGCGTGGCAGAGGCCGTCAACGTGGTCGTGGCCGGGGACGCTCCAACCGCAGCGGTCAAACCACCACCACCTGGCCCGCCATCCCTCCTCCATACTACTACACGCCGGCTCCCTGGACTGCCGGTCTTCTCGGCCCCCGCCCCAACCCACCACCACAGGCGCACATCACCTACCCGACTACACCCGCCACCAATCCAAACGCATGGGACCAGCAAAGCCTTATTCACGCCTTGAACTCTATGGCCACTCCTCGCCCTTCTGACAACTCGTGGTACATGGACACAGGTGCATCTTCTCACATGTCCTCCAACCAAGGTAGTTTATCCTCTTCTCTCTGTCCCGGACCTCACGATCCCTCACACATTATTGTTGGCAATGGTCAACGTCTTCCTGTTACTGGCGTCGGTCATTCTATATTGACTACCACTCCTTTTCTCCAATTACAAAATGTTCTCGTCACTCCCCATTTAATTAAAAACCTCATTTCTGTTAGAAAGTTTACCAAAGATAATAATTGCACTATCGAGTTTGATCCTTTTGGATTTTCTGTCAAGGATCTTACCAGCCGCCGAATGATCCACCGTTGCAATAGCGTTGGTGATCTCTATCCCTATTTGCCGCACACTCCCATGTCCACCGCTGCTACAACACTCATGGCCGACACCTCCAACCTGCAGTGGCATCGGCGTTTAGCCCACCCATCACCAGCCGTCCTCCATCAACTCCAGCGTCAACATCATATCACCACCGCATCACCCTCATCAACACTATGCCACGCTTGTCAACTTGGAAAACATTGCCGTTTATCATTTCCACATTCTTTATCAGTTTCTAGACATTCTTTTGATATTATTCATTGCGATCTTTGGACATCGCCTGTTCTCAGTTTCAGTGGTTACAAATACTATCTTGTTATTTTGGATGATTACAGTCACTTTATTTGGACCTATCCTCTTAAGTTTAAATCTCAAACCACCGCTATACTTAAATCCTTTCATGCATTTGTTCGTACTCATTTCAACACCACGATAAAATATCTACAATGTGATCACGGACTAGAATTTGACAATCATGACCTGCGCTCCTTTCTCACTCAACATGGCACTGTTTTTCGTTTTTCATGTCCACATACATCTCAACAAAACGGCAAAGCTGAGCGTATCATTCGCACACTCACAAATGCAATTCGTACATTACTTTTCCAAGCACAACTTCCACCACAGTTTTGGGCAGAAGCGCTTGCCACCTCCACGTACCTCATCAATCTCACACCCACCACCTCTAAAAACAATCAAACACCGCACAGTTTACTCTTTCATCAATCACCGTCCTATTCACATTTACGTCCTTTTGGGTGTCTCTGTTTCCCAAATATAACTTCTCTCACCCAACATAAATTACAACCACGTACCACCCCCTGTATTTTCCTAGGTTATGAGCCCCACCACAAGGGCTATCGTTGTTATGATCTTAAATCACACAAAATAATTGTCTCACGGCATGTAATTTTCTACGAAACAGTTTTTCCGTACCCACAATATTCTCCCACTACAGTCGACTCCTCCCCACCATCCGATAACTGCCCCCCCACTGACTCTATTTTTCCGCATCCCACTCATATTAATTCTCCCCTCTCACCAAAATCGCAACTACGAACTATTATCTCTCCACTCACACAACAACCTAACAATAATTCCCCCACACCTCCTTTTTCTGCCTCAAAAGGCGCCCCCCCTCAAACCACCTCTCTCTCTCCTCCTAACCCCACGTTCTGTTCCCACCGATCCGGAACTACCCCCACTGACTGTACCCCCTCTCAGTCAACTCCACCTAACCCCGATGACCACATCTCTACCCCACTACTTCCCCCCTTCCGCTCTCCCACAAATTCCACACCACAAATACAGGCCCAAACTCCCACGTCCTCACAACCCACACCTGCCATCCCCCCACTCGGTCCACCGCCATCACCCAAGACCGGCCCACACGTGGCCTACTTACCCACACCCACCACTTCCCCACTGTCTCTCTCTGGCCCCGTGTCCCCTACACCAGCAACATTATCTCCCCCCTCTCCATCATCTCCCCCCTCTACCCGTTCTGAATCCCATTTCCCAAGCCCACAATCCACACCCACGGCCCCACCTGACAACCCACGCCCCTCCTCTGCATCACCTCTCACCAAGCCGACAACATCCCCCACTCAATCAACCCATCCGATGCTCACGCGCTCTAAATCGGGTTGTCTCAAACCCAAAACTATTTTTAATCTACACACTTCTACACCTCAGCTCCCCACCTCTTACAAACTCGCTCTCAAAGACAAAAATTGGCAACGCTCTATGCAAGAAGAATATGATGCCCTCCTAAAAAACCACACTTGGGATCTTGTTCCCCGTCCCCCCAACCAATATTGTCTCCGGTAAATGGATCTTTCGCCACAAATACACTGCTGACGGTAAACTAGCCCGCTACAAATCCCGATGGGTGGCCCGTGGGTTCAACCAACAATATGGCCTTGACTACGAAGAAACCTTCTCTCCCGTTGTCAAACCCGCCACAATCCGCACCATTCTTTCCCTCGCTGTCACTCGACACTGGCCCATCCATCAGCTCGATGTAAAAAATGCCTTCCTTCACGGTACTCTAGATGAGACCGTCTACTACCAGCAACCACCTGGATTTGTCCATCCCAAATATCCCCATCACGTGTGTCGTCTCCGGAAAGCCCTTTACGGTCTCAAACAGGCTCCTCGTGCGTGGTATACTCGCTTCGCCAATTTTCTCCCCACTCTCGGCTTCTCCCGTAGTCGTGCCGATCCCTCACTCTTTGTCCTACACCGCAACACCCACCAAGCCCATCTTCTTGTTTACGTTGACGACATCATATTAACCGCCTCCACCACCAATCTCCTCAACACAGTCATCCACGCCCTCAGCAACGAATTTGACATGACCGATCTTGGTCCCCTTCATTACTTTCTCGGCATCTCTGCCACCCGTCACTCCGATGGCCTACACCTCAATCAAACCCAGTACGCCAAAGATCTTCTCATACGGTCTGGCATGGCCGATTGTAATCCCTGTCGCACACCGGTTGACACCTCTCCCAAACTAAGCTCCGCCGCCGGATCTCCCATTCCCGACCCCACCGCCTATCGTTCCCTTGCTGGCGCCCTGCAATACTTAACCTTCACCCGACCCGACATCTGCTACGCCGTCCAGCAGTGTTGTCTCCATATGCACGATCCCCGGGAATCACATTACACTGCACTCAAACGCATCCTACGCTACATTAAAGGCACCCTGCATTACGGTCTCCAGTTCGTTCCAAACGCCACCAACCAACTCACCGTTTACTCCGATGCAGATTGGGCTGGCTGTCCCGACACCAGACGGTCCACTTCAGGCTTCTGTATGTACCTTGGGTCCAACCTCATCTCTTGGTCTTCAAAACGACAAACTACAGTCTCACGATCCAGCGCTGAGGCCGAATACAGGGCGGTCGCCAACGCCGTGGCTGAATCTTGCTGGCTACGCCAGCTCCTACAAGAACTCCATGCTCCAGCCGCCCGCGCCACCGTCATCTTCTGCGACAACGTCAGCTCCGTCTATATGGCATCCAACCCCGTACAACATCAACGCACCAAGCACATAGAAATAGATATTCATTTTGTACGTGATAAAGTAGCCCTAGGACATGCCAGAGTTTTACATGTTCCAACCACAAGTCAATTTGCAGATATTATGACCAAAGGGTTACCCTCTTCACTATTTTAGAGTTCCGCAACAGTCTATGCCTACGCGAACCTCCGGCTACGACTGCGGGGGGCTGTTAGAATAATAATATACATAAGGGTAACCTGGTCAATAGACACTTGTGTATATATATATAGTCATAATACAATACCACCCATCAAGGGTTTGATTCTATTCCTCCTTTACAAAAACATCTGCCACTGATCCTTCTGCTTACTGCCATAAACCACTATACGTTCATACTCATTGACTGCCGAGAGAGAGGTATTGGGAAACAATATAAAATTTGCTGCAACCATTACATAAATCTTCCGGATAGAAGCCGCCAACAAGTCTAAGTTTACTAATTCATCTATCGATTGACGTGTGATGTGGAAAAAGGGGACAGCCTATTCATTTCATGCGTATCCGGTTCATCGTCGATACTAGTGATATCCACCGTCACAATATAGGCCTCCACCTATTTCTCACCTAGCTCTTCCGACCAAACTTCCACCACTCCAACCATTACTACTTTTTTATCGAAAAGAACTTATACTTCTTCATTGATTATTTTATAGGAGGTTGTTTTTATCATCACAAATACCTAAGATTCGTATGGATCCTCATCCTATCAGTTTCAACTTCCATAACTTTCTCGAATCGTGATAATATGGATCTGACGTACTTTTCACACCAAGCATATGGTAAACTCTATGGATGGCCACATTAACCATTCTTTTATTTTATTATGGTGTATCATCTTGTCACGTCTCAGTTCTCCACTCATCATGATTCTATTTCTGCCTCTCTAAGATACCTTGTGTCTCTTCTTCGTTGTAGAAGATTGCAATAAATTTATACACAAAAATAGCCAATATGTGCTCAATTCCCACAATGGTCAATAAATCCCCGCATTTGCTCCTTATTTGTTTTAGATTTGGTGCGGATTGTGACACTTATGTTAAGAATTGGGATCAAGGTTTTTGATGAGGAAAGTTTAACCGGACTAGAGTAGCCGATTCCACTAGTAGATGATGTGACTCTTGATACAACCATCCTTGCAGGTTTGGCCATGGCGCAACTTCTTCAAGATGTGGGGGCTGGTATGGAGGAGGGAAGGTGGTCGAGTTATGTACACTCGACGACTTCCATTAAGCTTTCTGTCTCCTTAAAGGCCTAGCAAACTGAGTGAAAATTCTCTTGTCGTCTAACCAAATACCGTCCGTGTCCTTCACATCTCTAGTTGTATGTTGCTTACTAACATATCCAACAAACGCACACCTGGTATTCATGACTATCCGCCATTTGGACGGTCGGTGAAATTTGATGATGAAGAGGGGGAAAAAGAGATTAACCACAAAACAAGGGAAAGACCAAGAAACCATCGCTTAAGTAACGAATGATGGCGACCGGTCACCAACGACCAGTCATAATAGCAAGAAATGAGCGTAGATGATGATCGGTCGCTAGCGACCGACCGTGAGAGAAAGAAATAAACATAGACAATGACCAGGCTCATGTGCCTGGTCGGATAGTAAGGAATAAGCATAGAAAGCGACCGGTCTCCTAGATAAAAAGATATGTAAGATAAGTGACTGGTCGCACCTTTGACACTTTATGGCTTTATAGTAATAGAATGACAGCCTGGCAAAACAAACCTAGTGACAGGCTGTCAACAGTAAGGATTGTAAGGAAAAAACTATAAATAGAGGTTCACCTCCATGAAAATGACCACACTTTCATATTTTGAGCATTTCTTTTGTCTAGAATTCTTACTTTGTTGCAAGGTTTTCTCTTTAAGTGCGATCTCACTGGGTAACAAGGTAATTCGACAAGAATGTTAGTGAGAGCCTAGGATCGAAAGGATTAGACGATTTAGATAGTTAGGGAAAGGAATTCTACCTTTTCATTTGGTGTTGTCTTGGGGAATCGAATAGCTCAGATCTAAGCAACCACGAATCCATCGTAAAGCGTAAAACCTTCACAATCATGGAATTCTAAGAAACTGAGAAAGGAAAACTCTATTTTTTGTAGGTTTTAGGTACAGAAATGGCTCCAACAACAAGGAGAGCACCTAAAGCTGACACCAAAGCCTCCGACTCCATCTCCAAGAAAGATTCGGAGGATATGTTGAAGGGGATAACTAGAGTGATCGACGAAAGGATCGTTGAAGGAAACGAGATTCTGCAACAAAAGCTGATGTAGAGAGACGAAGACTATTAGAAAATGTAGGAGGAGATAGTGGAGGCCATCAAGTTACTAAAGAGAAAAGACTCAGATGAGAGTATTGGAGGAAGAAAGGAGGAGTGAAGGGAGACTCCGATCATTATTGAAGAAGAAACCAAAGAGGAGGACTCCATCGACATGAGTCTCTATCCGTTCTTGGAAAAGATCAAGAGGGATAAACTTGCCCCTTGTTTCGTCGCTCCATATGTGGAAAAGAAAGATGAAACGGGAGATCCTGCTCAACACGTCAAGAGTTCATATTTGCCATGAACACGCAGGGAATCAGCTTCCTCGCCCTATGCAACCTATTCCCAAGAACGCTCTTCAAGATAGCGCTAAGCTGGATCTCCACCAGACCTCCTCAGTCTATCTCGAGCTTCAAGCAGCTGACAAAAGAATTCTAACAATACTTTTCTGCCAGTAAGAAAGTTAAGAAACAGACGATATAATTGATGAACATAAAACAGCGGAAAGGGTAATCGGTAAAAGAAAACAGTAAGTGATTTGACAAGCAGCTTGCAGAGATCGACGATGTCGATGAAAAAATTCTGATCAAGGCCTTCGGCAATAGACTGGCGCATCCCCGACTAGCCAGAAAAATAGCTACAAAGGCGCTAGAGACACATAGAGCAGACCAAAATGATCCACGATTTCCTGAAGTCAGAGATAGCCGAGAATAAAGCCAAAGAGCTGGAAAACAACTGTAAAGGCCCGACCGTGACTAAAAAGAAGAATAACCAAGGAGGAAATACCGCGGCCTGAAGCTCGTCTGCGGCAGGATCGAGGTAAAAGCCATATTTTAAAGCCCCCTCTACTACCACCTCCTCCCAAGGCTTGCATTACCAAAATGCAAGGATCATGCACATTGATATGGGGAAGTACGCAGCCACAGTAAGATAAGGTTTTCTCCCTCCACCAAGGAAGCCTCAACTGGGAGAGGTCTTTGTGGCATTCTGTGAATTCCATGGGAACCGGAGTCAAGTGATGATCAACTGTGCTACCCTTACCAAGGAGCTCAGGATTATAGAGGAGCACAAGAAGAAAAACAAGCAGCTGGCCGGACAACAACTCAAGGCAACAACCAACACTCCCAGGCCCGGCCAGAAGAAGTTCACTCCGAGATAGACCACAGTAAATCATTTGGGATGATTACAGGTTTGTAAAAGGGGGATAAAAGATTGTACTCAAGGATCATGAATCTCTATCGCAAAAAATAAGAATTTTCCTTTTTCCTTAAAGAAATATTCTTCGGTGTTGTCATTTCATTATCCCAGGAAAAATTCCTGAATTAAAACTCAAATAATCTAGCAAAAATTTTTCCTAAGAAAATTTACAGGCCTCTTTTCAGAAGTAAAACCGTTAACCCCAAACGAAAGAAAGAGACACATTCACGAAGTCCACTATGAGCTCCCTAAGAGGAAAGTGGCCAAACAGGAAAAGCCCCCTGATTTACTTTATGGAGGAGGACGAGGGTGGAGTCCTATATCCCCAAAATGACCCACTCGTCATCAGAGCGCAAGTCAACGACATGATGATGGAAGGAATCTTGGTGGATAGTGAGGCAGGAGCAAACGTGATTTCAGCGGAAGTGGTCAAAAAAGCTCGAGATCCCTGAAGACAAAATCAAACCTTACTCTACTATCCTATGAGGTTTTGTGGGAGGGATTTCCGCCTAGTCCCCAGGAAATGTCAACTTCACAGTCACTTTGGGACAATGAGATGAGAGGAAAACAAAGAAATTAACGGCCTTTATCATGCCCGGTCTCTTCGGATATAATATGTACTTAGGACGACCAGGGATCAACACTTTCCGGGCCATATGCAGTACCCATAACTTAAAAATGAAATACCTGACTAGGTTAGGAAAGTTGGTAACAATCAGGGGGAGCCAAAAGATGGCCGGGGATGTGAGGTCCGTATTATGAAGAGCTTACCAGAGGATGGGGTAGTTAAAACAGTTGGCTCTGATGAGGAATTCAGAGGAAAATTACCTTCTCCTCCCAGACCGGGCGGTAGGACGGAGGACTATGATGCCCCCAGTGACTTACTGTAGGATCGGATGGCTAACTTCTCCTCCCAGACCGGGCGGTAGGACGGAGGACTATGATGCCCCCAGTGACTTACTGTAGGATCGGATGGCTAACTCAAACCAACTCAAGGTGTGAGTCTGTGAGATGGTTTGACTCAATTAACCATTGTATGTAAGAACCCTTAATAAGTAGACACACTTAATGGAATTGGTTGAACTGAGTGCGCGGAAGACTTAAAAGAGTTAGACGGATTAATGCTTTGAGAGTTAAACAGACTCTTTGGAGCTCAGTAAGATACACAAATAAGCTATTTTATTCTCTGGTCAAAACAAAATAACTTACAAATGCCCACTAAGTAGAAGAGATCTACTTCGTGGTTTTTACTCACTCACCCAATACACTTTCTGATCAGCTCAATGGTAAGTGTAGCAAAACTAGGATCTTCCTAGGTAGAGTCTATCTAGATACACTAACTAATTTGGTACGAATTCTCTCTTTCTGACTTACAATGGCATTTCTCTCTCTATAATCTCTGAAATATATCTCTATGAAAGCGTAAGTACAAACTAGCTATTACATGACTTATTTATACTAGTTCTAGGAGTAACGGCTTGAAGGAGTTAGTTCTGAAATTGTCGGAACTAACTTAGTGGACAGCATCTTCAGGTAGTTCTAGTCTGACTTGGGCCGCGAACTTCGGATGCAACTGGGGTGGTGACATGACCGTTGGAGCGTTGTAGTGCTGATGATTCCGTTCCTTAATATTCACAACGACATGGAAGAGTCTGTGGTGTTTCTTCAGTTGCGCGGACTCTCTTGTTTGGTGCATAACTCGTTCTTTGTGTTTTGTCGAGGACGAGTGACTCCGTCGAGGTGATTGGCTATCTCTGCAACCCTTTTATGTCTCAACAGTTTCCCCCTTGTTGCTGATGATAGCAAACCTCCATGAATCCCGATTGAGTCAATCCTGAAAAAGAACAAAAACACAAAGAACTAGGGGAACTGACCCTGTCGAAGTTCCCCCTTAACAGCAGCATTGGAATCTAAAGACTCCATTGTGATTCCCCCTTAATCGCTGAGAGACTCCAGACAAATAACATAGCAGATAATAAGTAAGCATTTAACGGGCATAATAGAGTAAGCAGTTATATCGCTAATCCACACAATCCAGCAGCAAAAACTTAGAAGCAGTAAAAAAAAAACAACAGAGTTGCTCGTACACCAGACGGGATTCACCGCTTCCCCCTTTTGCTTTCATCAGAGGGAAGCCCTACTAGTCACACGGAGTTAGTCAAAATATTCACAAACAAACCAACAAAAAGTGTTTAGAACTTTAAAACAACCTAAGTTCTAACACCACACACACACACCATAGGCTAGGGCTCGGGGTTGGGGTTGATAGTAGCTTGGATATCAAGGAGGTTGTCCTGCATGGCCGTCACAGCCGTCTCGATCCCAGTGAGTCAGTCCAACATCCGAGAGTTGCTCTGAGTAAGCTCTGCCGCCTGTGTGAGAAGGCGCTCGATCTTCTCTAGGATTTAAATAAGAGTGTCTTGAGGGACTGTCTCTTGGGAAGTGGAAGGACCGGCCGTCGTAGGAATTGACGGTGGAGGCAGCAACTTGGATTTGTCGATTGAAGTGAGTCGGATCAGATATCAGAGGTTGATGGTGTCTGCCTCCTCGATAGACTCTGGCGTGGACGTCGCCAGGGGTACCTGAAAGAATTTGAAGATGCGGGGCAGCCAGTACACATAACCGAGGGAGCGTTTTGGGGTATCGAGAGACTGGGCCAGATGATGTAGAATTAAGTGGGCCAGATTGAGGGGATGACGATTGATGATGCAGTACATGATAGCTAGGTCTACACAGTTGACCATTTGGTTTCCCTCCTTTCTTGGAACAATATTTTTGATGACAAGGATGTGGAGAAGTTGATGGAGTCGAAAGATCACATCGAGGGATTGGGGAACCCATTTTTCTTTTGGAAGAGAAAAAGCGGTAGATTTTGGTGTGTGGGACCCCGGGAATTTCAAGAATGACTCATTTTTCATAGAACTTCAGACCCCGGGAATCTCAAGATCAAAAAAGACGGGAGTGGAGTTTACAAAGGACTGTGCCGCACCGTTTCTGATAACAAGGTTTTGGTAAAAGTCGAGAGACTCTTACGGATACCACTCACAGACCTCAGAGAATAAGTGTGTCCACCCCTAAATTTTGAACATCTTGACCAACTCCCCCAGATTAGTAGATAGAGGCAGAGCCCAAGAAAAGTCAAGAAACTTACCCTTGACAATGTTTCTCTCCGCAGTAGGATCGGAAAGCATATAACATTGTGTGAAGGGGTCGATCTTTGCACTGCGGCGCTACGGCTTGGGCGGCTTCTGTGTTCTTGTGGAGGTGGTGCCGGTAAAGGTTTAGTGACTGTTGGTCGGTAGTTCTTAGACTGGGGAAGACTCACCAGAACCGGAGGAGGCTGGTTGGGCCTTGACTGATGAGCGTAGGACACGCTTGGCAGTGGGGTGGATTGTTGTCGCTTTTCATTTTCGAGGTTTGGGTTTTGGAGATGGTGGAGGAGTTGGGGTTGCAGACTTTTCCTGAGATTGTTGGGGAGTGGGTGTTGGGGATCTTTTGGGTTGAGTTTGTGGTGGTTGATGGGCTGGTGCTTTGGGTATAGGGTTTGGTTGATGAGGTGGTGGGGACGGTGGTTTTGTTTGGAGAGGGGTGATGTCTTCGACATCTGTTTCAAGAATGTCAGTCTTGGCGGCGGATGGAGGTGTTGGTTGTTGGGAGGTGTTGTGGGTGGAATGCGGTGGTGTAGCGGAGTGTGTGGGAGATGAGGTGGCGGTGGTTTTTGTTGGCGAGTGAGTGGTGGATGGATTGGGGGTTGCCAAAGACTAGAGATAAGCTTGAAGGTGAAGAGGGTCTTGGAAAATGTCAGCGGGGATGTTGATTCCATTAAAGTTAATTCCCGCCATTGTTAGGAAGTTTTAGCGTGGTGTGAGAATGGATTGTGAGTGAGAGAGGCGGAGAGAAGTTGTAGGCGATATAAAGACGGAAAGTAATTGGCGGAAGTTACACAGTTTACGTGTGTTAAGTGAGAAAAATCAGGGGCGTGAGATCAAGGGGGAGATTGTGCGGACGGGTGTGGATAGGTGACGTGTGTGTAGCGATACGTACATAGAGTTATTCAAGCAAACACAGTTCACAGATTCATTCACAAACAAAGACAGACTTAGTGAGACATAAGGGTATACCTGCTGACGATTGCGGTAGGGGCAAGGAGATGCGACCGTCTAGGTAGACGGAGTCAATCCAATTGCTGATCGAAGTGCTTCAAATCGTGCTGTGGACAGAGGTTTAGTGAAAATATCTGCAAGTTGATCTTCTGTTGGGACAAAGTCAAGTTGAATTATATTTTTCTTGACGCAGTCCTTCAAGAAATGAAAACGGATGTCAATGTGCTTGGTTCTTGAGTGTTGGACTGGGTTTTCGGATATTTTGGTTGTGCTTTTGTTATCACAAAAGATTGGGATCTGTTCTTGGGTAACATGATAGTCTTGGAGTTGTTGTTTCATCCAAAGAAGTTGGGAGCAACAGGCTGCAGCAGAGACATACTCTGCCTCCGCTGTAGAGAGTGCAATAGAGTTTTGTTTTTTGGAGGACCATGAAACAAGACAAAGACCCAAGAACTGTGCATTACCTGAAGTACTCTTTCGATCTTGGAGGAAACCAGCCCAATCGGAGTCACTATAGCCAGATAAGGTAAAAGTAGGAGATTGAGGATACCATATATAGAGTATACTTGTACCTTTGAGGTATCGAAAGATACGTTTGACTGCTTTGAGGTGAGACTGCTTTGGCGCTGCCAGAAAGCGGGCGCAAAGATAGACTGCGTGGAGAATATCAGGGTGACTGGCAGTCAGATACATGAGAGACCCTATCATTCCTCTATACTCTGTGGCATTGACACTGACTACGTCCTCATCAAGATGAAGTTTAGCAGATGTGCAGCTGAGAGTGGACATGCTCTTGACATTTGTGAGATTGTACTTGTCAAGGAGTTCCTTAATGTACTTTTGTTGGTGGATTTTAATCCCTTCCTTTTCCTGCTGAACTTGAATTCCTAAGAAGAACTTTAGCTCACCTAACTCATTCATGGAGAACTCTTGCTTCATAAGGTTAGCAAAATGTTCACAAGGGTGTTACTAGTAGAACCATAGATAATATCACCAACATAAATCTGTACTAGAAGTAAGTCATGTGATGAATGAAGAATGAATAATGTTTTGTCTACGTTACCTCTAGAGAAACCATTTTGCAAGAGATATGTAGAGATTCTTTCATACCAAGCTCGCGGAGCCTGTTTCAGTCCGTAAAGGGCCTTACAAAGCTTGTAGATGTAGTCGGGATAGACGGAGTCTGTGAACCCAGGGGGTTTCTCGACATGGACTTCTCTATTAATATAGCCATGAAGGAAGGCCGTCTTGACGTCCATTTGATATAATGTAAAACCTTTGAATGCAGCAAACGCTATTAACATGCGAATTGCTTCAAGACGGGCTATAGGTGCGAATGTTTCATCATAATCAATCCCTTCTTCTTGATTGTAGCCCTGAACAACCAAACGAGCTTTATTCCTGAAAACTTGTCCTGCATCATCAAGTTTATTACGAAAGACCCAACGAGTACCAATAATTTGTTGATGCGTGGGTCGAGGGACTAACTCCCAGACGGCATGTCTTTGGAGGGAATTTAGTTCCTCCTGCATAGCAGTGACCCAATCACTATCTAGAAGTGCCTCTTTGACATTTCACGGTTCAGTGCTAGAAAGGAAGGCACCAAAGGCACATAGATTTTGCATAGCTTGAAAGCATGTTTGAACACCTGAATTTGGGTCGGATATTATGTTTTCAGGAGGGTGAGCTGATTTTTGTTGGAACTGTCAATGTGAGGCATGAGGGGGTGTGTCTTTGTCAGAAGAGTCAAAGTTCAAGTTTTGAGGGAGGGGTGTCTCGAAGTTATTGTCGGAGTCAGTGGAGTCTGATGTACTGCTTTTCTTTCCAAGGGAGTCATCAGGTGTGATGGACTGGGAGTCTTGGAGTCTGCTTATATGAACGGTGATGAAGTGTGGATCAGTGAAGAAATCGTCTGGAGCAAAGTCAAGTTGATCAGAAGATGAACCAACGTTGTGAGACTCATCGAACCTGACATGGGGACTCTCTTCTAAACATTGAGTTCTCAGATTGATAACACGATAAGCTTTGCTTTTAGAAGAGTAGCCAAGAAATATGCCTTCATCACTCTTGGGAGATAACTTACCCAAGTTTTCCTTACCATTATTATGTATATAGCACTTACACCCGAAACGTCTGAGATGAATGAGATTTGGTTTGCGTAGACGGAAAAGTTCGTAGGGTGTCTTGTGAAGAAATGGGTGGATCAAGGCACGATTTAACACATAGCATGCTGTATTAATGGCCTCTGCCCAATATGATGGGGTTAGTTGACTATCAATAAGCATGGTACGCGCCATTTCAACCAAGGTCCTATTCTTTCGTTCAATGACTCTGTTCTGCTCTAGAGTGCGTGCGGATGATACTTGGTGATCGACTCTGTTATCCCTGCAAAACTCATCAAACGACTTGTTGCAAAATTCAGTGCCCTGGTCTGTTCTTAGGGTTTTTAATCTAAATGAGAATTTATTGACAAGCACTTTATGGAGTTTAGCAAACTTCGTAAAGGTTTCATCCTTAGCAGACAGAAAGATGACCCAAGTCCACCTAGAATAATCATTGACTATGACCAGAATATACCTCTTACCACTTCTACTTTGAGTACGCATGGGGCCAACAAGATCCATGTGGAGCAGTTCCAACGGAGAGCTAGTAGAGAGAGTTAACTTACTTTTGAAGGATGACCGGGTGTGTTTACCTTTTACGCACGCTTCACAGACGGAGTCAGTGTCAAAGTTTGTATCGGTTAAACCAATCACCAGATCCTTACTCTTGAGTTTAATCAGCAGCCCGGTGCTTTGCGTGACCAAGTCTGGAGTGCCACAATAGTGAATTTTTGGAATGCACATTTAGACAGACTTGATCATCTGGATTGATTGAGTTTAAGCACATTTTGTAGAGATTTCCTTCTCTACATCCAATAGCTTTTAAAGAACATGTACGCTCATCGAAAACCTTATAATCTGAAGAAGGGAAAAGTACCAAATTGAATCTGTCACAAATTTGAGAAATACTTAACAGACTGTGTTGAAGTCTAGTGACCAGATGGACTCCATCAACTTTAAATCTAGAGGGGTTACCTACAGAGCCAATGTAACACCCCTACCGTTAATCCTATGCTTACCGTCCAATCATCCTCTTAATCCTATCAGTTCGCAGCGGAAGACTACTACTTACTACGGCGGGTGGTACAACGCCGCTAACCGCCCATACGGCTAGCTAGGCTTACCTTACTTACAGTCACGGTCTGATGATCAAAGTATACCGAGCCACTACCATTACTTACCAATTCCGAAAATATAACGTACTTACAATCCTGGATTACCGAGTATTTTAAAGTATCGAATTACATCCTTTACCAATCCTTCCTAAACAATGAGTTTCTACCAACTACTCATCTATACCCAATCTCCATCCTATCAATATCCAAAAAGGTGTACCCCATGGTACACCGGCTATCAAAAAGCTACAGCCGTGTACTACTTAGTACACCATTAATAATTCATTAGTTACAATCCAAAAAGAAGACAAAAGAAACAAAGCTACATCCCTTCATCATCTTCACCCTTCTCGTGTACCTGCATTCATATTAAAAAGGGAATTTTCACCAAATACCACTGAGTTTTTGCTTAATTCATGATATACCACCGTGTTTTTAAAATTACACAAGATGACACCGAGTTTTTACGTATTTCACCAGATAACACTCTGTCTCATATTTCGTTAACTTTTGTGTTAATTTTCTTGGAAAATGACAAAAATACTCATGTTATCAATTAATTACCTGACAATGAATTGTCATATTGACAAATTCCATAAGATACCACCTTAGTTTAGCTAATAACAGGGGTAGTTTAGTCTTTTTTCTAGGGATATTAGCGGCAGTTAATGAAATATGGGACATAATGTTATATAGTGAAATAAGTAAAAACTCGGTGTTATCCTATGTAATTTTAGAAACATAGTGGTGTATCATAAATTAAGTAAAAACTCAGTGGTATTTGGTGAAATTTCCCTATTAAAAACATCGCCCCAAGGGGCTCAGCAAAAGCTGCGCATGAACTCCGCATATACCGCGTGCTAACAAGGGCACGCCGACTAATTAAGGTCAAATAGGCATGCGGTTCATTTTTAACATACATACATGCTTTGCATACAACATACGTTCCTTCACAATACCATTCACAATCCATACAGCAATACAATCGCATACACATTACTTACCTTCCCAAGGGTTAGCCAAATTGTGCATCCGGGTTAATCGGAATGCTTATTACTCTTTTACTCATTACACATTACTTGCTCTTACTTTACTTACTTACTTTCATTTACTTACTTACTCATTCTTACTTACTTACTTACTCATACTCATGTTAAGTCGGTATGACCTCCGGCCCGGGGACTACACCGTCCCACCACCGGGATTTACTTGACTCGCCAATCCGGGATGCTACCCATTTAAGGGGTTTGGGCCGCGGACCAGTTTAAGGGTCAGGAATCGGATCCAACCTCTTGTGTCTCCTCATCCTCACGCGTGGCCGAAACTATATCAGACTTCTACTCATTCCAATTTAATTACCAATTTAAGTTAGATTGGTTAGCTTGTTAGGAATCAGTTAGAAGTCCAATCAGAAACATATTCGGTCACAATACAATACATCATACATACACACACTCATATTCATCCATACATTTCATGAATTATACAAACTAAGATTTAAAGAGGATATTCACAACATACAACACTACATATTCACAAGTAAGCATAATGACTCCGATTCGTGCATTTATCTTATTTGGTGATCAATTAGCACACAACACACAAATCAAAGTAACCAAGGTAGCATACGAGGCATGAGGAATTCATACCGTTCACCGTTGTACTTGTATCCCAACATTTCTCCGGTGCTCACAAATCAAATCCTATGATATGCATACAATTGAATGGTTAATCTAACTATCATTAACTTAACTCGATTACTCTTACGTTTACTAATTCATACTTACTAAGTCTTTCCATTTCTATACTTACATTTTGTTTACTTACTTTAAGTTTGTTTCCTTACTTAACATTGGTATACTTACATATATGTACATATGTATATGTGGGTATACATATATATATAATTATTATTTAATTTAATTTACATTTTTTTTGTATGACTCGACCGACCTTACCCAGGGTCGGTCCCAAGGTCGGTCGAAGTCAGTAAGGAATTACGCTGGAAAATTTCAGGGCCGACCGACCTTGCAAGTCCGGTCCCAAGGTTGGTCCATACCAGTAAGTTACTCGACAGAAGATTTTTGAGTTGACCGACCTTGCAAGTCCGGTCGCAAGGTCGGTCCATTCCAGTAGGTTGCATTACGGGAAATTCTTCTGGCCGACCGACCTTGCATGTCCGGTCCCAAGGTCGGTCCATTCCAGAAGGTTTCCGTCCTTTGTAAATCTGGGCTCGACCGACCTTGCAAGTCGGTCCCAAGGTCGGTCCGGCCCAGTATTCCAGTTTTTATTTCTGTTTTCAGTCCCTCTTCTTACCCATTACTTCCTCATTGTTCCTACACTTAATCCCACATGTTTTAACACTAATTAAACCTCCTAATACACCCTAGTTCATCCTTTAATTCACCACTCATTCCTACACTAATTTACACACTTGTTTCTAAATTCATTTCAGCACTTACACTAGGTCTTTCCTAGTTGCATTGCTACAGATTTTTGTTCTAGCTCTCTCCAACATCAGCTCCCTCTTCTAATGTCATTTCTAGAGTTTCTAATGCCTTACAACACATTAATACCTCTCTCAATCTACCCACCAATTACCTCAATCAAAATCTGTTACACACACACATTAGTCACCTAGTTTCTAGTTCACTAAGTGTTCTAATCCTATGTAAATTTTGCCATTGTCTCCCCTATATTTTTACACTCTCACTACATTGTTTCCTCACACATTATCATCACACCTGTTTCCAACAATCATAGATATACAAAGCTCCCATACACAAATACCAACACTAAAACACTCTTAAAAATTCCTGCACTCAACATCCCAATCCCAATCTAGTTGTGACAGTTTTTAATTGTTTTCAAAGCTTCAATACAATCCAATTCTTCTTCTACATTACATTATTGTTCGTTACCATTTTACAATGCAAATCTTACTCTTTTAAAATCTGTTACACATATATATACAAGGCTACACAAAGATGAGTGTAATTACCTTGTTTCTCCTCTAGTTTTCTTTCTCCTTCTTTCTTGCTTCTTCCCTTCCTCTTCCTCTTCCTCTTCCCACCGGTTTGTAAACCGAATTCTAACGCTACAACCCACATATATACACACCATTTTAATACACTAGCTAACCCTAACCATTATTTAAGTTTTAATGCAAGTTTTAGGGATTAGAAATTTCATTACCTTGCAAGGGTGTGAGTGGTGTTTGGGATAGCTCAAGAACAAGATTTCCCACTCTCCAAGGAAGCCAAAATCGGCTAGAGTACAAAGAAACCAACAAGGGGTTTAGTCTAAATTCGTTTTGCCCATAAAGGTTAGAAAGAGGTGAGATTTCAAGAAGATTTTTACCTCAGAGGAACAAGGAGAAGGAGGTGGTCCTAATGGTAGTCTTGAAGCTCCAAATGTAGCATACCCATGGAGATGAAAGTTCTCCTTTTTCAAGTTTTGAAAAGATAGAAGTGTTCCTCTTGATGAGAGGAAGGCAATGGTGTAGTTTTTATAATTTTTGGAGGAGGTTTAAGGGAGTAACAAGAGGAGAGAAGTAGAGGTTTTTGTGGGTTCTCTCAATTCACCATGGATGTCGCATGGGGAAGAAGAAGAAGAAAGAAAAGAGAGTGAGGGAGGAGGTGAGTACGTGAGTGAGGGAGTTGTGAGGGTAGGAGAGAGAGTAAAGTGAGAGTGGGGGTTTACTTTATTGCTTTTTAATTTGTTTGTCTTTTACATATAAGGGGAAA
This sequence comes from Limonium bicolor, assembly GCA_023374045.1. Classification (NCBI taxonomy): domain Eukaryota; kingdom Viridiplantae; phylum Streptophyta; class Magnoliopsida; order Caryophyllales; family Plumbaginaceae; genus Limonium; species Limonium bicolor. The sequence goes on along the minus strand of CM041783.1, from coordinate 30,359,100 downwards.
TTAAGTTAAGAGAGTGTGAGAGGGGGTGGAGTTGGCCGGCTCACACACAGCCCCATGGGGGTTTTTAAAATTTTATTTACAATAGTGGACTCACTAGTTTGAGTTATTTATATTTCTACCCCACAACTTTTCGGTTTTGACCGTTTTTTACTAATTTCTCGTTTTATTGATTTTATTGGTTCTAAAGCTTCACTAGTATTTATTAATGACTATTTGGTTGACCAAAATTGTTACGAGTCTATTTGACCTGCTTAAAGTCATGTTTTCCCGGTTACCTCGAAACACGCGCTTTAAGGTTCGTTAGCGTTTTTAATCCATTTTAAGGATCCGTTTTCTTCGGGATTTGTTCCCTCATGATTATTTACACTTAATTAAGCTTCTAAATTACTTATTAGCCTAATTAATCACTATTTTTAATTACGGGGTATTTCAATATACCCCCTTAAGAAACTTTACCCTCAAAGTTGCTCAAGGTTAATAGTTTAGTAATTCTACTCATTAGCAAACCAATTGCCATAATGTGTCTTACTACCACCTATGAGGTTTTTACTTCTTCCACATTACAAACATACGCAATCCAAGCACAATACACCGTTCACATACACCATACACCATTTCCATGCATACCAACACATCCATGTTACACAATACACATTACACATACATCACACATCGTACATACACATCCATACACTACACATTACACATACATACATTCACATACCAAATTCACTTGCACTACATGTGCCATACAAAAAATCTATTACAATACCTACACACTAAGCAATGCTCACCCTGAAGCAATGCAAAAGCAAAAAGGCTCTACCCCCTAAAAGGGGTACGCCCCGTACCCGTATTACTAAATACTAGACTCTCTAGTCTATGAACAACTGTGGGTACTTTGCCTTCATGGCATCTTCCAACTCCCATGTCGCTTCTTCGACATCATGGTTAGACCATAGGACCTTCACCATTCGTATAGATTTATGGCGAGTGTCTCTGGTCTTCCTATCAAGGATTCTCACGGGGGTCTCGACATATCTCATTGTTGGCTCAATGGATAGTCTCTCGGGCTCTAGCACATGAGAAGGATCAGTAATATACTTCTTGAGTTGTGCCACATGAAATACATCATGGACACGTCCCAAGTCCTCAGGTAGTGCTAACCTATAGGCTACGGATCCAACTCTTTCGGTAATAGTGTACGGCCCTACAAATTTTGAGCTTAGCTTGCCCTTCTGGCCAAAACGGAAGACACCCTTCATAGGTGAAACACGCAAGAACACTTGGTCGCCTACGGCGAACTCAAGGTCGCGTCGTCGCACATCCGCATAGGAATTCTGTCTATCTTGGGCTGCCTTTATATTGGCTCGGATTTGTTGCACTTTCGCTTGGACTTGTTCTAAATACTCCGGTCCTATGATGACCGCTTCGCTTGACTCATCCCAACACAAGGGAGTACGGCAGGGTCTACCGTTTAGGGCTTAGAAAGGCGACATCTTAATCAAAGCGTGATAACTATTATTGTACGAAAATTCGATAAGATGAAGCTTATCTAACCAACTCCCCTGAAAGTCTAAGGCACATGCCCGAAGCATGTCCTCCAGTGTCTGGATGGTCCTTTCTGTCTGACCGTCAGTCTGAGGATGGAAGGCGGTACTCAGCTTCAATTCTGTACCCAACGCTTCCCGTGTAGCTCTCCAGTATCTCGAAAGAAATCTGGTGTCGCGGTCAGATACTATAGTTTTCGGGACTCCGTGATGTCTGATAATCTCCTTGTCGAATAGCTCTGCAAGCTTCACTACCTTCCAGGTGTCCTTCATCGGTATGAATCTGGCAACCTTGGTGAGGCGATCGACTACAACCCAGATCATGTTGAGTCCTCCCCTAGCCGGTGGGAGTCCTACAACAAAATCCATGGAGATATCATGAAATTTCCACTCCGGAACTGGCATCGATTGTACCATTCCACCCGGTCTACGATGTTCGAATTTTACTTTTTGGCATGTTAAGCATCTCAATACAAATTCTGTCACGTCTAATTTCATTCCAGACCACCAGAAGTACCTCTTCATGTCTTTGTACATCTTGGAGGCTCCCGGATGGACTGACAATGTGGAACTGTGTGACTCTCGCAGGATGCGATCCCTCAGCTCAGCATTGCTTCGGGGGACGCATAGCCTGCCATTCAGCCGAATCAAACCATCTTCATGTAGCTTGAAGTCATACTTCTTCTTCTCAAATGTACCATTTCCGATCTTTTGTCTGATTTCGGTTAGGTAAGGGTCGCTCAACTGAGCGTCTCGCACCTCGTCAACCAAGCTAGAAGAAGCGAGTAGCGAATGGAGCGAGTGTGCTCGACGACTCAGTGCGTCGGCTACAATGTTTGCCTTCTCTTCCTTATACTGTAGGTCGATGTCGTAGTCTGAGAGAAACTCCATCCACCTTCTCTGTCTCAAGTTCAGTTCTTTCTGTGTAAATACATACTGTAAGCTCTTATGGTCGGAGTAGATGGTGATGCTTACCCCATAGAGATAGTGTCGCCATATCTTCAAGGCGAAGACAATGGCTCCTAGCTCTAAGTCGTGTGTCGGGTAATTCTCCTCATGCTTTTTCAGCTGGCGGGAGGCATAAGCTACAACCTTGCCACGCTGCATGAGTACGCATCCCATTCCTTTGCCTGATGCATCACAATACACCTCAAATCCCTCTGTGCCCTTTGGAAGAGTAAGGATGGGCGCTGAGGTCAATGAGTCCTTAAGGCTCTGAAATGATACTTCGCACTCGTCTGTCCATACAAACGGTGCATCTTTCTTCATCAATGTAGTCATGGGCTTTGCGACTTTCGAGAAGTCCTTTACGAATCTCCGGTAGTAACCGGCTAGACCAAGAAAGCTCCGAATGTCGGTAACAGTCTTAGGTCTAGGCCATGATCGTACTGCTTCTATCTTAGAAGGGTCAACCGAGATACCTGCGCTCGAGATGACATGACCGAGGAATGATACCTAATCTAGCCAGAACTCGCATTTGGAGAACTTCGCATACAGCTGGTTCTCGCGCAGTGTCTCAAGCACTTTCCTCAAATGAATTTCATGCTCCTCTGCTGATTTTGAGTATACAAGGATGTCGTCGATGAAGACAACAACTGAAGTGTCCAATTGCTCACTGAATAGACGATTCATGAGGTCCATGAATTTTGCCGGTGCGTTTGACAATCCGAATGGCATGACGGTGAATTCGTAGTGGCCATATCTCGTACGGAATGCCGTTTTTTCAATATCCTGCTCTTTGATAGCGATCTGATGATACCCAGAACGGAGGTCGATCTTAGAGAAGACTGAGGCTCCTTTCAGCTGATCAAATAGGTCGTCGATGCGTGGCAATGGGTATTTATTTTTTACTGTAACCACATTCAGCTCGAGGTAGTCAATACAAAGTCGGAGGCTACCGTCCTTCTTCTTCACAAAGAGGACCGGTGCTCCCCAGGGTGATACGCTCGGGCGTATAAACCCTTTGTCGAGTAGATCACGTAGTTGTTCTTTCAGTTCAGTCATTTCAGCCGGTGCCATGCGGTACGGTGCCCTAGCAATGGGACCGGTACCTGTCAAGAGATCTATTTCAAATTCTACCACTCTCTGAGGTGGCATGCCAGGTAGCTCCTTAGGGAATACGTCAGGGAATTCAGATACAATGGGTACTTCGGGGTTTAACTCTGGATCTCTCTCCAGGTCTTGTACATAACATAAGTACACTTCTTGGCTCTTTCTGAGCTCCCAGTACATAGCCATGGCAGATATGAGTGTGGTCGAAGGCTCTCTAGGTCTCTGGCGGTAAGATACGGTAATCCCAGAAGGGCTCTTGAGCAGCAATCGATGCTCGGCGCATAGGATCCTACCCTTGTGCCGCTCCAACCAATTCATTCCGATTATCAAGTCGAATCCCAATCCATTAAACTCGATGAAGGAGATGGGAAACGATTCACCCTTGATTTTGATCGTGGCTGATTGGTAATACTTGGTGCACTTTACTCGCTCCTTCGATGGGAGAGTAACCAGAAAATTCGGAAGCTCATCCGCATCTAGCTTCAACCTCTTCACAAAAGATGGTGATACGAAGGTGTGAGAGGCACCGGAGTCGAATAACACATTGGCTTCGATGCCGTTCACTGGGAAGGTTCCTGTTAAGATGGTGCCGCTTTTTGTCGGCTTGTGCTTCGGTGAGGATACTCGGTTACCTTCGGTACCGAGTCCACAACCTATTGAAGTCACAATTGGATAAGTATTGATGGTGGACACAAGTGGAATTTAAATCAACACTGCTCTTTATTGATAAACCAACCGTCATACAAACCGTGTCTCTAATACACGTTACTAATAGATTACATGATACTATGAATTTAATACTTCCTAAAGGTAAGGTTCAGGCGTCCCTGGTTTCATGTGTGTGGCATTGATTACTGCCGGCGGTGCCGTATTCAACTTGATCTTGTTGATCCCGTGATACAGCATCCTAGAGTTTCCACCCATGATAGGACATCTCCTGATCTCAATACCAGTTTCTGTGCGAGGTCCACATGCTTTGCTCGCTATACATAAATATGGCGTCATCACCAATGGACCAAGACACTACGGGCACTCCTTGTTCAAGAGATTCCGTTGTCTCGTCCTTGTCTTGGTGAACCCAAGTCGTCCTTCTTTCTCATAGAAGTTGACAATACAAAGGTCCGCTTCAAGTGCGGGAATCGGTCATGTTCGCATTGTTGTGCAAGTCCTACTGCTCGTGTGACGAGTGTCTGAAACTCTGGAGGTATTGTCGGTGGGTCGCTCCGTCTCGTGTTCGTGTCTCTTGTATGTCTTGGTATAGGATTCCAGTCCTTTCCCAAGCACATCATTTCAGCTTCATCTTCGCTCCACCGGGGAATTCGGGTGTATAAAATCCACCTTGACCTGTTCCTAGTTCGTTGCATCATCGAATGATTGAAATTGGGCTTCGGGTGTCAGGTATTCCTTTAGTAGAATCATACCTGGTCTGATGACCTGACACTGTTCGTTGGTGTAGTAGTGGTTGGTGATGTCGATCTCTTCTTGATTCAGGTTACCGGTATCGGATAACAGATACTAAAGCTTCCTAAGGTTATAAATTTCATCTACGATGAGTACTAGTTTCAACTACATCGTTTCATGCTCAATATATACTTCAATTCATTTACTCATGCATTCATTCAAACAGTTACTTCAAACTTAGTCATGCTTCTCAAGGATTCAAGGTTAAGATTATTACCTGGGCCGGACTTAGAACCGGACCCGTCACGGTCTATGACATGCAAGACAGGCTGTCTCTGGTGTGCGCCCCTCGGAGGACCCCGGGATCCCTGTCCCTGTGGTGCTGCTGGGTCGGTGCATCGCCAGATGCAACCTCCTTGCCTTCCCTTGCTTGTAGCTTTGGAAGTTCCCTTTTGGCTTGGCATTCTCTGGGCATCTATTGGTGTGTGTCCCGGCTTCTGGCAATTGTAGCACTTGATTTCTCTCCCATAGCAGTCCTTGCCGGGATGGTCTGGTTGCACTTCCTGCACACATAGGTGCGGCCGTCGGAGAAGGTTTTGGTGAAACCGGAGCCATAACCTAAGGTTTAGAGGGTTAGCACATGTGTGCGTGGATATACTAGATATGATGCTTGTACGAATACGAATTAGAAATAGAAGTTTACCCTTAGGTGGGGTGATCTCAGTGGCTTCGCAGCCACGGTGCAGATGACCCTAGCTGAAGAATCTCAACCGGTTGCCCTTTTCAGCCTGGGCACTGCTCTCACTGGGAATTTCTTTTGGGATTGCTGAAAGAAATTCTCTTCTTCTTTTTCCAGCTTTAACCCTGGTTCTGCTCCTCGCCATTGGTGTTCTTGTTGTTGGCTTTGCGGCTTCAGCGCGGTTTCTTCATCCCTTAGTTGGCAAGTGATCTCAACGCGAGAGGCCGCATGATAACACTCCTGAAGTTTCGGTATTAGCGGGATTCTTATTTAAAGAGATAGAGGTAAAGATAAAGTATTTAAGGAATTCAAGGAATTTAAGGATTTGTAATGGTGCTAAGGGTTAACCGGTATTTACCTGAAGGGAGGTAAATCGTGTGTAGCCCATACCGTACCGAAGGCGATGGCTCAGACCGCAAAGAAGCGATCGACCAACACCTGGCCGGTGTGTACCCTAGGTCGGGTAGAAGACGAAGGATAGAAGTGAGGTTCGGTAATACTCGTCGACTGACATCTTCTCTGTCATCTTCAAGGCATCCAGCTCTAGCCTTTCTTGGTTTTCACATGCTCCGGGTAGTATTTGGAACGGAGGAGTGAGGCAAAGGACTCCCAATCGAAGGTGGGGTCGTTGACAGGTTCATGCTTGACCAGCTTCCACCAATCCATGGCTGCATCTTTCAGATAGTAGGCAAAACTCTACTCGAACTCCGCAGGAGCTTCCAGGGTTTTGAACGCCGTCTCCATCACGGAGATATAGGCTTCTAGCTTAGCCGGATCACTCTCGCCCCTAAAGCAAGGAGGGCGGAGTTCCGCTACAGCTTTTACCCAGTTGGCTTCTCTGGGTGGAGGGGGAGGGATTGGCCCCGCTTGTGTTTACTGATTTTGCTGAGTCTGTTGCATCACGGTAATTACTTGGGGTAGCATTTGTGCTACCGTGGCGGCGACGATCTCTGCTATCGTCTACGTGCCAGGTCCGTCAGATGTCTCTCCCCTAGGTCGGCCTCGACCTCATCCTGACATCTGAACATTTAGCATTTACATTAGACTTCATAACATGTGACCTATGGGTCTTGGGAATTTAAGCAAAGTATCGTTCCTAAGAACGTCCAGGGTATCCGTTAGTATTAACAACGGTAGTTCCTAGTTAGGTTTTAGTATCTGTCTTAAGACGGTTGAAATCCTAACTCGGAAATTCCTATGCTCGGTAACTATGGACATCAGAGCGTAACTACGCTCTGATACCACTTTTTGTAACACCCCTACCGTTAATCCTATGCTTACCGTCCAATCATCCTCTTAATCCTATCAGTTCGCAGCGGAAGACTACTACTTACTACGGCGGGTGGTACAACGCCGCTAACCGCCCATACGGCTAGCTAGGCTTACCTTACTTACAGTCACAGTCTGATGATCAAAGTATACCGAGCCATTACCATTACTTACAATTCTGAAAATATAACGTACTTACAATCCTGGATTACCGAGTATTTTAAAGTATCGAATTACATCCTTTACCAATCCTTCCAAAAGAATGAGTTTCTACCAACTACTCATCTATACCCAATCTCTATCCTATCAATATCCAAAAAGGTGTACCCCATGGTACACCGGCTATCAAAAAGCTACAGCCGTGTACTACTTAGTACACCATTCATAATTCATTAGTTACAATCCAAAAAGAAGACAAAAGAAACAAAGCTACATCCCTTCATCATCTTCACCCTTCTCGTGTACCTGCATTCATATTAAAAACATCCCCAAGGGGCTCAGCAAAAGCTGCGCATGAACTCCGCATATACCGCGTGCTAACAAGGGCACGCCGACTAATTAAGGTCAAATAGGCATGCGGTTCATTTTTAACATACATACATGCTTTGCATACAACATACGTTCCTTCACAATACCATTCATAATCCATACAGCAATACAATCGCATACACATTACTTACCTTCCCAAGGGTTAGCCAAATTGTGCATCCGGGTTAATTGGAATGCTTATTACTATTTTACATTACACATTACTTGCTCTTACTTTACTTACTTACTTTCATTTACTTACTTACTCATTCTTACTTACTTACTCATACTCATGTTAAGTCGGTATGACCTCCGGCCCGGGGACTACACAGTCCCACCACCGGGATTTACTTGACTCACCAATCGGGATGCTACCCATTTAAGGGGTTTAGGCCGCAGACCAGTTTAAGAGTCAGGAATCGGATCCAACCTCTTGTGTCTCCTCATCCTCACGCGTGGCCGAAACTATATCGAACTTCTACTCATTCCAATTTAATTACCAATTTAAGTTAGATTGGTTAGCTTGTTAGGAATCAGTTAGAAGTCCAATCAGAAACATATTCGGTCACAATACAATACATCATACATACACACTCGTATTCATCCATACATTTCATGAATTATACAAACTGAGATTTAAAGAGGATATTCACAACATACAACACTACATATTCACAAGTAAGCATAATGACTCCGATCGTGCATTTATCTTATTTGGTGATCAATTAGCACACAACACACAAATCAGAGTACCAAGGTGCATACGGGGCATGAGGAATTCATACCGTTACGTTGTACTTGTATCCCAACGTTCCTCCGGTGTTCACAAATCAAATCTATGATATGCATACAATTGAATGGTTAATCTAACTATCATTAACTTAACTCGATTACTCTTACGTTTACTAATTCATACTTACTAAGTCTTTCCATTTCTATACTTACATTTTGTTTACTTACTTTAATTTGTTTCCTTACTTAACATTGGGTATACTTACATATATGTACATATGTATATGTGGGTATACATATATATATATATAATTATTATTTAATTTAATTTACATTTTTTGTATGACTCGACCGACCTTACCCAGGGTCGGTCCCAAGGTCGGTCGAAGTCAGTAAGGAATTACGCTGGAAAATTCAGGGCCGACCGACTTTGCAAGTCCGGTCCCAAGGTCGGTCCATTCCAGTATGTTACTCGACAGAAGATTTTTGAGTCGACCGACCTTGCAAGTCCGGTCGCAAGGTCGGTCCATTCCAGTAGGTTGCATTACGGGAAATTCTTCTGGCCGACCGACCTTGCATGTCCGGTCCCAAGGTCGGTCCATTCCAGAAGGTTTCGTCCTTTGTAAATCTGGGCTCGACCGACCTTGCAAGTCCGTCCCAAGGTCGGTCCGGCCCAGTATTCCAGTTTTTATTTCGGTTTTCAGTCTCTTCTTACCCATTACTTCCCATGTTCCTACACTTAATCCCACATGTTTTACACTAATTAAACCTCCTAATACACCCTAGTTCATCTTTAATTCACCACTCATTCCTACACTAATTTACACACTTGTTTCTAAATTCATTTCAGCACTTACACTAGGTCTTTCCTAGTTGCATTGCTACAGATTTTTGTTCTAGCTCTCTCCAACATCAGCTCCCTCTTCTAATGTCATTTCTAGAGTTTCTAATGCCTTACAACACATTAACTACCTCTCTCAATCTACCGACCATTACCTCAATCAAAATCTGTTACACACACACATTAGTCACCTAGTTCTAGTTCACTAGTGTTCTAATCCTATGTAAATTTTGCCATAGTCTCCCCTATATTTTACACTCTCACCACATTGTTCCTCACACATTATCATCATCACACCTGTTTCCAACAATCATAGATATACAAAGCTCCCATACACAAATACCAACACTAAAACACTCTTAAAATTCCTGCACTCAACATCCCAATCCCAATAGTTGTGACAGTTTTTAATTGTTTTCAAAGCTTCAATACAATCCAATTCTTCTTCTACATTACATTATTGTTCGTTACCATTTTACAATGCAAATCTTACTCTTTTAAAATCTGTTACACATATATATACAAGGCTACACAAAGATGAGTGTAAATTACCTTGTTTCTCCTCTAGTTTTCTTGCTTCTTCCCTTCCTCTTCCTCTTCCTCTTCCCACCGGTTTGTAAACCGAATTCTAACGCTACAACCCACATAATACACACCATTTTAATACACTAGCTAACCCTAACCATTATTTAAGTTTTAATGCAAGTTTTAGGGATTAGAAATTTCATTACCTTGCAAGGGTGTGAGTGGTGTTTGGGAAGCTCAAGAACAAGATTTCCACTCTCCAAGGAAGCCAAAATCGGCTAGAGTACAAAGAAACCAACAAGGGGTTTTAGTCTAAATTCGTTTTGCCCATAAAGGTTAGAAAGAGATGAGATTTCAAGAAGATTTTTACCTCAAAGGAACAAGGAGAAGGAGGTGGTCCTAATGGTAGTCTGAAGCTCCAAATGTAGCATACCCATGGAGATGAAAGTTCTCCTTTTCGAGTTTTGAAAAGATAGAAGTGTTCCTCTTGCTGAGAGGAAGGCAATGGTGTAGTTTTTATAATTTTTGGAGGAGGTTTAAGGAGAGGAGTAACAAGAGGAGAGAAGTAGAGGTTTTTGTGGGTTCTCTCAATTCACCATGGATGTCGCATGGGGAAGAAGAAGAAGAAAGAAAAGAGAGTGAGGGAGGAGGTGAGTACGTGAGTGAGGGAGTTGTGAGGGTAGGAGAGAGAGTAAAGTGAGAGTGGGGGTTTACTTTATTGCTTTTTAATTTGTTTGTCTTTACATATAAGGGGCAATTAAGTTAAGAGAGTGTGAGAGGGGGTGGAGTTGGCCGGCTCACACACAGCCCCATGGGGGTTTTTAAAATTTTATTTACAATAATGGACTCACTAGTTTGAGTTATTTATATTTCTACCCCACAACTTTCGGTTTTGACCGTTTTTACTAATTTCTCGTTTTATTGATTTTATTGGTTCTAAAGCTTCACTAGTATTTATTAATGACTATTTGGTTGACCAAAATTGTTACGAGTCTATTTGACCCGCTTAAAGTCACGTTTTCCCGGTTACCTCGAAAAACGCGCTTTAAGGTTCGGTTAGCGGTTTTTTAATCCATTTTAAGGATCCGTTTTCTTCGGGATTTGTTCCCTCATGATTATTACACTTAATTAAGCTTCTAAATTACTTATTAGCCTAATTAATCACTATTTTTAATTACGGGGTATTTCAGCCAACTCCACGATTTCACCTTGGTTGTTGTTTCCTAAAGTAACCTTACCTCCTTTGTAGGATGAAATCGAATTGAATTGATTTAGATCTCCTGTCATATGACGAGAGCATCCACTATCTAAGTATCAGCTGTCTTCATTCGCCTTCTTCACTACCAACATAAGATCATTTGTTAGACTTGGGAACCTAGATGTACTTGGGTTCCCATTCGAGCCAGAATTTTTTAACTCTTCTCTAGCTTCAAAAATCAATTTAACTCGGTTAAGATTGAACGAAAGATCTTTATTCAATTTATCACAAGCACTGTCCCTATGTCCAAGGCTCCTACAGTAACCACAAATCTTAGTGGGAGGAAGATTAACGTATTTCTGCTGTCCTTTCCACCAAGAGTCAAAATTTTCTTTTTGTTGATGTCGCTTGGCTTTGTTGTTGGATTTGGACATATTTTTGGAAAAATTGAACTTACTTTTTGCCACTTGGGCTTGGATTGAGTGGATCCAACTCCAGATTGCAGATTTACAATCTCTTGAGAGAGTTGTTCTACCTTTGTGCGAAGATCATCACGATCTCGACTGACTTCCTTGATTTTGGAGTTAGACCACTCAGGTAATTCGGAGGGAAGTGACTTGTTTGATGAAATTGACTTGCTTTAGAGAGAGAGAGCATGCTCTTTTTCTTTCAGTTTCTGAGTGAGGTTTGACAGTAGAGTTTAAAGACATGAATTTGGATTCTAAGGCATTTAACTCATTTTGAAGAGAGCAACATTTATCAGTAAAGATAGTGAGATCATGTTTGAGGGAGTCAATCAGAGTGAGAGACTCTTTTTGCTCACTTTGGTTGGATTGACTAAGACTTTTGGTGTCGTTGAGTTCCTTTTGAAGGGAATCAACATGACGTCGTGAATCTTGTAAGTCCAGTCTGAGTGAGCAAGAGATAGTCTTGTGTTCCTCGCTTCATCTCTTAAAGCATAAATGAGACCCTTTGAGATTTCGAGTTCCTCAGTTAACTCGAAATTTTGCTGGTTAGACTTGCTTTGAGAGTTAGTCTCAGAGACAATTTTAGCAATTAAAGTCATAAAACCCATAGGAGATATACGATAAAGATCTGTTTCAAGATGAGAACGAGTACCTCATTGTCGGGGATCATGGACTCAGTCGTATCATGTGTCATGAGACATACTAGACCGCTTGACTCTGTGACTCGATCGTCAGAGTTTGAGTCACCCCAACCGACGGTTGCCATCAGTGACCTCCCTTGAGATTTACCATACTAATTTTTGAGTAACGGGCAGTCTTTCTTGAAATGACCGGGTTTATTGCAGTTAAAACAGGTGACAGAGTTGAAGACTTGTTTGGAGGTATTTGAGAACCACCGACTCTGTCGATTTGGTTGATTATGCATGAATTTTAGAAGTTCTTTACTATGAAGACAAAGTCTTCCATAGTCTCAGCCTCGCTTTCTTCAACAATAATATCCACCAACTCCGCCTTAGCTTGTCTGATTTGAGTATCAGCGACATAGGCTCCTTCTTGAGTGTACTGAGTCGAATTAACCTGCATGGCTTGGTCACTCAAAGTAGTAATTTTACTAGGAGAAGAAGAAGAAGATGTATTACCACACTTCTTTTGAACGTTCTTCTTGTACTTATCTATAGATTGTAGATAGGAACCTATGTCTTGGAAGCTCCATTTGGATAAGTCCGTGCATGCTTTGGTGAAGATTACCGTCTCTGCCCACTCTTCTCTGAGACTGTCAAGCAGCTTGTGCAAGACACTCTCTCTATCCGGTAAGATGTTAACTTCCTGCATAGTGGTGGTTAGTAAATAAAACGATCAAGCACTTCTTCTAGAGACTGGTTTTTGTGAGAAAATTCTCATAGTCCATTCGATGTTCTTGAGCTTTGCATTTCTTGAGTTCAGTGACTCCTTCGTGGGTAGCTTGAAGGAGTGTCCATATCTCGTTTGCGGACTTACAGTGATTCAATCTTCTTTGTTCTGGAATGGACAGGCAAGAGTAGATTGCACGGGATGCTTGTCGATTTAGCTCATACCTTTGCGATATGCAGCAGTCCATGTGGATCGATCTGGATTGACTGCGAGATCTCCTCCGGTGACTATCTCCCAAAGTTCAGAGTTGACTAACTCAATGTGTGTTCGATCTCATTTTCCAATGATCGTAGTTTGTGGAGGTGAGTCTGGGATGCTCGAAGTGCATTTTGTTGTTTTGATTGGGAAGAGGTCTGCATTGCTCGTTGATTGACTGTCAGCCTAAGCAAGGCTCTGATACCACGTGTAGGATCGGATGGCTAACTCAAACCAACTCAAGGTGTGAGTCTATGAGATGGTTTGACTCAATCAACCTTTGTATGTAAGAACCCTGTTAAGTAGAAACACTTAATGGAATTGGTTGAACTGAGTGTGTGGAAGACTTAAAGGAGTTAGACGGATTAATGCTTTTGAGAGTTAGTCAGACTCTGTCGAGCTCAGCAAGATACACAAATAAGCTATTTATTCTCTGGTCAAAACAAAATAACTTACAAATGCCCACTAAGTAGAAGAGATCTACTTCGTGGTTTTTACTCACTCACCTAATACACTTTCTGATCAGCTCAATGGTAAGTGTAACAAAACTAGGATCTTCCTAGGCAGAGTCTATCTAGATACACAACTGATTTGGTATGAATTCTCTCTTTCTGACTTACAATGGCAATTCTCTCTCTCTAATCTTTGAAATATATCTCTATGAAAGCGTAAGTACAAACTAGCTATTACATGACTTATTAATACTAGTTCATGGAGTAACGGCTCAAAGGAGTTAGTTCCGAAATTGTCGGACTAACTTAGTGGACAGCGTCTTCAGGTAGTTCTAGTCTGACTTGGGCCGCGAACTTCGGATGCGACTGGGGTGGTGACATGACCGTGGAGTGCTGTATTGCTGATGAATCCGTTCCTTAATATTCGCAACGACATGGAAGAGTCCGTGGTGTTTCTTCAGTTGCGCGGACTCTCTGTTTGGGTACATAACTCGTTCTTTGTGTTTTGTCGAGGACGAGTGACTCCGTCGAGGTGATTGGCTATCTCTGCAACACTTTTATGTCTCAACACTTACCAAGAGAGGTACATTTGAAATCCGTCCCTTCTAAATTCTTTAAGATTGGGAATCCTTTAACAGCGGGGAATAAGCATCTTATGAGATTCTAGTAAAAAAGAAGGTCAACGTTCGCTTGGAGCACAAAGAAATGCCTGGGATAAACCTAAGCGTTATCTAGCATAACCTTCAAGTGGACCCTAAGCACCCGGGCATTAGACAATGAAAAAGGGTGATGGGAGAAGAAAGAGACTCAGCCGCCTGGACGGACGTCCAGAAATTGCTTAAAGTCGGATTCATCCGAGAGGTTACATATCCCAAATGGCTCGCCAATGTCGTCATGGGGAAAAAAGAAAATGGGAAATGGAGGATGTGTGTAGACTTTATGGATTAAATAAAGCATGCCCAAAAGATTTCTACCCACTTCCATCGATAGAGCGACTAATTATTTCAACTGCTCAGAGCTCGGTGCCAAGTTTTTTAGATGCATTTTCAGGGTATAACCAAATAAGGATGAATGAAAAAGACGCAAAAAAGACTTCCTTTATTACATCCTCATGAATATTTTGCTACAAAGTAATGCCCTTTGGCCTAAATAATGCGGGAGCAACCTTTCAAAGAATGATCGACAGAGTCTTCGAAGAACAACTTTCTCACAACATAGAGGGTTATGTTGACAACATTGTCGTGAGAATCAGCTTGAAATAACAAACACAAAGTCTCTAGAGGAAACTTTCAACACTCTGGACAAATACCAAATCAAGTTGAACCGAGAAATATGTATTTGGGGTGACTAAAGGTAGGTTCTTTGGCTTCATTGTGGGGCAGTGTGAAATTGAAGTAGACCCAGAGAAAGGGCTGTACTCAGCCTTTCTCCCCCCAAAAAATATCACAGTTGTGCAAGCCTTGAATGGGAGACTCACAGCTCTAAGCAGATTCTGCTCAAAACTTCAAGAAAAGTCAATTCCCTATTTTAACATCTTGTGAAAAAACAACAAATTCCAATGGGGGCACGAGAGTGTGAAGGCCTTTGAAAAAATTAAGGAGATGCTTAGAGAGATACCAAGCTAGGTGTTCTCGTGCCCGGTCAAGATCTTTACCTTTACCTTTCTGCTTCTGACTGGGCGGTAGCAGCAGTTCTAATAATGGAAGAAGGAAAGAAGGAGATCCCGGTCTACTACATTGGAAATATTTTGACGACAACAGAAGAGTGCTACACTAATATTGAAAAAAGTCTCTTTGCCTTAGTCATCACATCACGAAAGCTACACCCTTACTTCCAGTCACACAGGATCTTCGATAGAACCAATTGGCCATAGAAGCAAATAGCCGACAACCTTGGTGTCTCTAGGCGTATGGTGAGTTGAACGGCCGAACTGACGCAATATGAAATCTTTTTTTCTACCATGAACAACAATCAATGCCCATGCCCTAGCACAGTTCATAACTGAAACAAGCTTCACCTAGGAAAAAATCAGTCTTTATCACCTTTGTAGTATAGGTTGATGGTGCCCGGTGCATGACAGGGGCGGGCACTGGCATTGTAGTTCAAACCCCGGATGGAAGAGACCTCAACTACGCTTTCCGGCTGGGAGTTTGAAGTAACAAATAACGAGGCAGACTATGAAGCCCTCATTCAAGGACTGGAGGTGGCCACTGCCCTAGGGCAACAGGTTCTTAAAATAAAGCACACTTTAAATAAATTTTGAAATAAACCCTCTTAAAGGGGAGAAAGAACTCAGTATCCTAAAAATTCATGTAGACTTAGAAATATACTCGGACTCCATGCTAGTGGCAAGAAAAAATGACAACATCTATGAGGTAAAAGAAGGAAAAGCTTTGGAAATACTTGCTGAAGGTCCAAGAGCTGAAAGCAAACTTCTCAAGATGTAAATTGAAACATCTTCCTTGAACTAAGAACATTGAGGTAGATACTTTGGCCAAATTGACAAGCATGGCCGAGAGGGTTCCAGACAAAGTATCGTTGGAAGTCAAAACCAACTCAATCCTTGATGAAGGTCAAGTGCTAACTATCAAACCGGTCACACCTGGAGAGTCTTGGATGACCCGGGTCGTTGAATATATCCTAGAAGGAAAATTGCTCTCAGGCGAGAAAGAAGCAAAAACAGTGAAAAGAAGAGTCCCATCGTTTTTCTTGAAAATGGCCAGCTCTACAAAAGGTTGTTCGCAAGACCCGCACTCAAGTGCATACGAGAGAAGAAGGAAGTAAACTCATAGAGGAGATACACGGTGCAATCTGTGGAAACCACTAAGGGGAAAGAGTTGTAACCCATAGATTATGAGGCTAGGGTACTTTTGGCTAAAAATGAAGGAACATTGTAAAGAATACATCCAAATAATGTGTCAAATGTCAGGAGCACGGGCAACAAAATTCATAATCCTCCAGCCGAGCAGAAGGCCATCCTCTCTCCCATCCCTTTTGCCATGTTGGGATTGGATACCGTCAGGCCTCTTACAAAAGCATTGCTCGGGAGGTTTAAGTTCATATACGCGGCCATCGACTACTTTACGAAATGGTTAGAAGCAATACCAACAGTATCCATCATAGCCAAAAGATCGCACAAGAATTCATCTGGAAATATGGGTATGTAGGTTTGGGCTTCCTAGGGTGATAATTTAGGACAATGGAGCCCAATTCAATTGTACCAGCTTTCGGACATTTTGCCAAGAATGGAAGATTGACCTAAGGTTCGCATCCGTAGCACATCCTCAGGCAAATGGGCAGGTCGAGATGCAAATCGTCAAAGCTCTAAAGAAAAAAATTATATGATAAAAAGGAAGATGGGCGAAACTATTTCCTCAAGTCCTATGAGCCTATCGAACAATGGAGAAGGGGCCCATGTGAGAAACGCCTTATAGGCTTACTTACGGCTTGGAAGCAGTCACTCCGGCCTTATGATGAACACTTTAATAAGAGGGTCAATACACACAGTCGTGTTTTCACTTCACACAGTTGGAAATGACCATTTTCCCCTGCTTTAATATTTTTTAACAATTACTATATTTACCCACAATTTGTGACATATTACAATGTGACTCCAAATTTCATTATATAAAGGAAGTGAATACGTAATGAAATCATATTCAAATTCAGAAATCCTAAAGTTAGAGAGATAAAGAGAGGAAATGGTTTTCGGAAGTTTGAAGAAAAAACTCTTCAGTAAGAAGAGTAAAAAAAAAGGAGGAAATGTTGAAGGTGATGTTCCAGAAATGTATGACAATTATGCAGATGATGTTAACAACGAGAAGTACTCACGAGGGGTCCATTCTGAGGTACTTTATGTTGTTATTTTAGCAATTTATGTACAAATGTAGCTAGATTTGTACAAAGATGAACGAGAAAAGCAAAAAACAGGTTTCCAAGTAGCAAACGACATTCGGCTTTGGAGCCCACTCTATACAGCAGGCGCCGGTGCCCCCTCCTTAGCAGCGCCAGCGCCGCCCCCTTCATACGTGCGCCCGCGCGCGGCCAGCTCTGTGGGTGCCGGCGCCAGCCACTTTTTGTCGGCGCCTGCGCTGGTGCCCGTTTCTTCAAATCACTTTATCTTCTCGTTAGTGCTCTGTTTTTTTATCCACTTGCGTTGTTGCGTTTATCTTTTCGTGTTTTTGTGATGATCTACTTTTCTAATTATTTGCATGCCTTATGTGTCATTTGCTCTAAAGTACGTAGTATTAGGGTTTAACCCAACAAAATCAAACCTTTTCCTTGGCGGAGTTAACCCCACGCTAATAGATACAATCCTTCGCTCAACCGGTTTCAACCTTGGTTCATTTCCCTTCCGCTACTTCGGCATTCCCATAACCGCTAGGAAACCTAAAACCACCGACTTTAACCCCCTCATCGACAACATCCATAAATCCAACTCCTCTTGGGCTGGCAAAACCCTATCCTTTGCGGGTCGTCTTTCCCTCATAAAAAGTACACTCTTTGGCATTGTAGGCTTTTGGGCCTCTTGTAATTCCATCCAAAAAACGTTATCAAGAGCATTATCAAGAGCTTTCGCTCCTCCTCTGGTCAGGCGAGACGGACTGTGACGCCACTCCATGGTGGCTTGGAAATCCATCACAAACTCAAAAAAGCATGGGGCTTAGGTCTTAAAGACATTCGCAAATGGAACATGTGCTTCATTCTAAAAATTATCTCCTCTATCATCAATGACTCGGAGCGTCTATGGATCTAGTGGATTCATAACCTCTACTTGAACACCCATCCATATCTCCCCTTCAAGTTGAACAAATTCAGAACAGCCGTCAATTTTGTGTACTTAATGCATGTAGGGTACAAGACTGTCTTTGAAGCATCCAATATTCTTTGATACTCATCTGGTCTGTCGACGAAATTATCCTCGACATTATCAAGCATATCATCCATTCGCTCATCGTGGTAAGTCGTCTCACTGTCGACATTGACTCCTGAATTACTCGGGAATCGATCCTACTCGTTAGTAGTATCGAAGGTCTGCTCGGTTCTTGAGTGACACCGATCGTGACTGTAGGAAGCTGAAGCATTATCTTGAACAGGTTCTTCATGAAAAGTCCATGTTCTATAATGTGGCATGAAACCCCGGGTCTTTAGATGGAATTGTACGACATTGATGCTTGAATATTGTCTAACCACACCACAATCAACACAAGGACATGGAATTTTCTCCGCTTTGTCCTGTCCTTGTGTTGCACTGCAGCTTTGCAAAACTCTTTCAACATCTTGTCAAAATGTTCCCCTCTATCACCTTACATCCAGTCACGCTCCATACTATATGTGCAACAGATCACCGGTGCGAGTTATAGCCTATGTAAAACTAAAATGTTTATATAATATGGTATGTATTAAGTTGCACATGTTTATTTCTTAATGGAGCATGACTGAGATGATTGTCAAGTAGTCTAGCCTAACTCTAAGGTTACAAACACAAATAAATTAGCATTTTAAATTTAACAAATCATATCACTTCTAAAACAGAAACCGGTTGTTAAATGTTGACACAAAATACAATATTACAAACACATTTCTAGAAAAAAATTAAGCATGACCTTTTCATAATTATACACATCCCGTGCTTATTATTAAGCACTCACCAAAGTCATTGCAACCACAAACATACAACAATAGTAAAAATCAAACTAAATAAAATTGAATGATCAAACAACCATTTCAAAAAAATTCAATTCAATTTACTGTAACCGGTAAACAACATGCATAAGACCAACATTTTCAAACCACATTCTCACTACCAATTGTCAACAATAATCAAACCATATTATTAATTCTTCACAAACCAGTTCATATATAAAATAATTCCGAAGTAAAAATACTTACTTGTTTTTTTGGGGATTCATGGAGAGGGTAATATGTGTCCGAGAGGTAGACTGGTGTGTGCGAGAGATGCAGCAGTACTACTTTTAATATATCTACCAAACGAGCAAAAAAACAAAAGTTTGAAAGAAAACACAACAACATGTATGTTATTGTTCATAAATAGGCTTGCAAAAATTATAGTGAATGAAGAGAATGAATATATATAAGTTAAAGTATATTACCGGACAGAAAATGAATAGCTTTCACCCCCGGTTGCAATTTAGATAATAAGAGAGCGCTAATGCTCCTAATTATTGCTGCAAAGAACACAAACAATACATTCAACTCTAAATCAGAGCATTATAACAACAAATTAACAATTTTATACTGAAATTCGAACTTACAAATATAGGGAGTTGTAGGTTTCAACAAGTCACGTCTGGCGACGGCCGGTGACGACGGGCAGCGGCGGGCGACGACACAAACACGAGAGATGAAGAGAACTAACGTCGTTAGGAATACAATATAATAGTGTTCAAAAATAATGAAGAAATAATTAAGTTTAAAGTATATTACGGGTTCTCGAATGAACTATTTTCAGCCCGTACGTCTTCAATGTGTGCGGAGTAGTAGTTTGGTTGTTCTTTTGTCTATAGTGGCACAAACACACAAAATCAGCAAAAACAAAACACATTTTTTACACACAAACATTTGATTGAGCATGTTTGGTGCACTAGTAAAAATATTAAATCAATACACACTTTTATATACACATTTTGCACACACACATAAGTTCAATATCCACAACCACAGTAAACCCTAAAATACCATTTTGTAAAGAATGAAAAACTTTGAATTAAAAATCGGCAGTACCTTTTATAGTTACAAAAAAATTGTAATAGTTAGGGCGTAGAGGTGCGGGCGGGTGGCGGGCAGCGGCGACGGCCGGAGATGGCGGGCGACGGCCGAAGAAGGCGGGAGAAGGGCAGACGACGTCGGAGCAGCCGTGGTGAGTGGTGGTGGTCGAAATCGCCTTGGAATCGCCAGCAATAGAGAGGGAGAAAGGGGAAGATGAAAGTGTAAGTCGCGTCGCGCTGGGTGGGGAGTTATTAAACGACCTATTTCGGCGGTTCCTCTAAAGAAACCGCTTGAAATAGGTCCTCCGTATTTTTTTTTTAAATTAAAAAAGTAACATCTATTTCAGCGGTTCCTAGTCACAACCGCTGAAATAGACTACCAAACATATCTATTTCGGCGGTTGTGGCAAGGAACCGTCGAAATAGATGTTTACTTTTTAATTTAAAAAATACGGAGGACCTATCTCGGCGGTTTCTTTAACAACCGCCGATATAGGGGCGTCGAAATAGCCCATTTTTGTACTAGTGATCCTCCACACAAGAGACTGGTGGATCAAGCAATGCGGTTCCTTAGATGATGCCTCCTCTTTGTTTCATTCCTACCCTCCCCAACCCCTAGTCAGCCTATTCTACTATGACGTAACTCAACCTGCGAGAGTGTTCTGGCATAACATTTGCTGGAAAATTAGGCCATCCCAAAGCCAAATTCATCTTATGGGTTACTTTTAGAGGTAGACTCAAAACCTATGATAAGCTCCAATCTTGGGCATTTGTCTTGCTAACAGATGTTGGCTCTATGTGCTTTCTCCAGAGACTAGCCACCATTTATTTTTTCAATGCAGGTTTTCTAGCAGAGTTTGGTGGAGCATCTATGACTGGTTGAGGATTCCTACGAATAGGACCAGCCTCCGTAGATGTTCCCACTGGATTTCCCACTACTGCCAAACGAATCACCCGTCGACCGAGTGAAAAGAGTTGTCATTTGAGCTCGTGGGGAACAGCTTCCAGCAGCAGACAGCTTCTCATTTCTAAAATCAGCAGGTTCCACCAAACACCCAAAACCAGACTAGCTGACAGCTTATGCAAAATCATCAGCTAACAGCTTCTAAATTTTCAGCAAAGGACCTACAATTGTCTCTGCTTTTTAAAACCATGACGTTCCACCAAACACCACAACTAGGTAAAGCTTCTACAAAACTATCAGCAGACAACTTCTCATTTTGCAGGACAACAGCAGGAGCTGTCCCCAAACGAACCATGTGGTCTATACCTATGGATGAGAGATGCAAGCGAGCAATGGCCAACCAAGCAAGGAGCCCCGCCCTCATTGTCGCGGACATTAAAGCTGCCACCAAATCTATTATCTGGATGAAGATGGACCTCTCCAACAAAGACTCACATGGCTAGATAGGGTGCCTCCTAGTCTTTTTGTAGTGAGGGATATTTTGCTCCTCCCCCTATTTTGCTTCTACAGTTAGTTCTGCGCTTGTATATGTTATTGAGGGTTTTTGTATATCCCCACTCCTGAGCCTCGTCACTTTTTCTTTGGAGTCTGATATATAAATCCTTATATCACTTTTGTAAAAACTCTATTAAGATATATATCTCATTACCTTTTTCAAAAAAAACTTGAACATATTTGCAAAACTGGAAGACGGCAAGACTTTGATGTCGTTTAAAACAATTACCGCTCGAAAGCTTGACTACTTTTTTTTAGAACTTCGTGACATTAGGCCCGTTTGAACATCGGAAATCTCCTTATTTAACGGGCATGATGTTTATTGCTAATGGTATAGTATGTCTTACACAGTTGAATATAAGATTGAAAACACACAAGGGACTCATAATCCTTTGGTCAATCATCCTCCGGGTGTTCATACCGCAGATCCCAAACTGAAGTCCATCACTGGGTTTATCTAACACCTCTTTGAAACGGACTTATATTCAAGTCCATACTCCGCTCCCTACCATATGCTCCATCAAGAGCCAATCTTCAATCATATTCTGCCAGTAGTTACACTTGACGTTTACTTCCACTGCCGGCAATGGTCCAGTACCTGTATGTGGTCCGAATTGATCAACCCCAGTACTCCCACCACCACCACTGTTATTACTGCTACTACTCGCAGAATTATTCCAATTCCAAATAAGGTCATGGTCATGGTCATATCATCTTGAAGAGCAGTGCAGGCGGCACTGAGCTTCGATCAGTGAGGTAATGATGGTGCTGCTGTTGTTGTTGTTGATGATGATACTGGATACCGAGATGATGACTACCGTCAAACAATAGTGAAGAGGTATCGTGCTGCAGATCTTGATCATCCCATGAGTGCATGGTGTTTCATGCTCGATCCTAGTGTTCTTGTCAACGAACCCTGACCCGACTTGTGCCTGCGGACAGTCTACGTTCTGACAAGAGTACAAAGTGGCCGTCTCGGTTTCGGGGTAATCACGGTGGGAATGACGTTGCTGGTACTGATCGAAGTGGATTTCCTTTTCTCACCAGTAGTAGTCATGTGATCACTTCCGAGCTGCAGGGTTTCTTCTTTTTCGTCGTTGTCCGTTGTTGTCTAGTTCTTCTATTGTTATGGCGGTTTCTTGTGGAGCCGCTGGTTTATCAGTTAAATTTGCAAGTGATTGTTCATGGGGAGACTACCTTTGACCAGATGGCGGAATCTTTGCTGTCATCTTACCTTGTAAACTCTTTGACCTTCTTACTAGGACGTGTCATCTGGCTTAAGTCTGGTTTCATGTGCTTGATTATCGCTGCTAAAACGCTTACCTTCCATGTTTTCTTCAAGTCGTGAGGTTTCCTACAACATAACACAAGAAAAAGGATCAGAATATCACAAGTTATTAAGACAATAAGAAATACTCCCTCCTATTCTAAATATAAGTCGTTTTAGGCTTTAGACTTATGTTCAAATATAAGTCGTTTTGGCTTTAGACTTATGTTCAAATTATAAGGTCGTTTTAGACTTTTTGTATCTATCTTTCTACTTTTACCCTTTCTACTTTTTTACTCCCTCTGTCTGAATTGACCGTCCTGTTTACTATTTGGACATGTGTTTGACTTCAATTTTAAACATACAAGATAAAATAATTTTTAAAATTTAAGTTTTGCATATGATTCCTTACATGTTAAACTATATATTATAAAATTTAGTTTTATAAAATTATTTTATCTTATATGCTTAATATTGAAGTGGAAAAACGTTGTCATAAAAGTAAACAGGACGATCAATTCAGGACGGAGGGAGTAATTATTATTATCATTGCACTCTACTTTGTATCTTATCAATAAAGTATACTTACTTTTTTATTCTCCCAATACAAAAAAAGTAAGGGTATACAAGTCTTTTTAAACTCTTTCTTAAAAATGGTGAAAAAGTTAGAACGACTTATAATTAGAACAGGAGGAGGGAGTACTCTTAATACCCCTCCGTCCCACTTGACAAAATAATATATTTATATAAATTTATGTTTTGTATGTGGAAAAACTATATATTATACAATTTAATTTTTAAAAATTATTTATTTTATGTGTTTAAAATTATAGTGGAAAAACGTGTGCTTTTTCGAGGTAACCGGGAAAACATGACTTTAAGCAGGTCAAATAGACTCGTAACAATTTTGGTCAACCAAAAGTAATTAATTATAAATACTAGTGTGAAGCTTTAGAACCAATAAAATCAATAAAACGAGAAATTAGTAAAAACGGTCAAAACCGGAAAGTTGTGGGGTAGAAATATAAATAACTCAAACTAGTGAGTCCACTATTGTAAATAAAATTTTTAAAAACCCCCATGGGGCTGTGTGTGAGCCGGCCAACTCCACCCCCTCTCACACTCTCTTAACTTAATTTCCCTTATATGTAAAGACAAACAAATTAAAAAGCAATAAAGTAAACCCCCACTCTCACTTTACTCTCTCTCCTACCCTCACAACTCCCTCACTCACGTACTCACCTCCTTCTCACTCTCTTTTCTTTCTTCTTCTTCTTCCCCATGCGACATCCATGGTGAATTGAGAGAACCCACAAAAACCTCTACTTCTCTCCTCTTGTTACTCCCTTAAACCTCCTCCAAAATTATAAAAACTACACCATTGCCTTCCTCTCAGCAAGAGGAACACTTCTATCTTTTCAAAACTCGAAAAGGAGAACTTTCATCTCCATGGGTATGCTACATTTGGAGCTTCAAGACTACCATTAGGACCACCTCCTTCTCCTTGTTCCTTTGAGGTAAAAATCTTCTTGAAATCTCATCTCTTTCTAACTTTATGGGCAAAACGAATTTAGACTAAACCCCTTGTTGGTTTCTTTGTACTCTAGCCGATTTTGGCTTCCTTGGAGAGTGAGAAAATCTTGTTCTTGAGCTATCCCAAACACCACTCACACCCTTGCAAGGTAATGAAATTTCTAATCCCTAAAACTTGCATAAAACTTAAATAATGGTTAGGGTTAGCTAGTGTATTAAAATGGTGTGTATATATGTGGGTTGTAGCGTTAGAATTCAGTTTACAAACCGGTGGGAAGAGGAAGAGGAAGAGGAAGGGAGAGCAGAAAAACTAGAGGAGAAACAAGGTAAGGTAATAACTATCTTTGTGTAGCCTTGTATATATATGTGTAACAGATTTTAAAAGAGTAAGATTTGCATTGTAAAATGGTAACGAACAATAATGTAATGTAGAAGAAGAATTGGATTGTATTGAAGCTTTGAAAAACAATTAAAAACTGTCACAACTAGATTGGGATTGGGTGTTGAGTGCAGGAATTTTTAAGAGTGTTTTAGTGTTGGTATTTGTGTATGGGAGCTTTGTATATCTATGATTGTTGGAAACAGGTGTGATGATGATAATGTGTGAGGAAACAATGTGGTGAGAGTGTAAAAATATAGGGGAGACTATGGCAAAATTTACATAGGATTAGAACACTTAGTGAACTAGAAACTAGGTGACTAATGTGTGTGTAACAGATTTTGATTGAGGTAATTGGTGGGTAGATTGAGAGAGGTAGTTAATGTGTTGTAAGGCATTAGAAACTCTAGAAATGACATTAGAAGAGGGAGCTGATGTTGGAGAGAGCTAGAACAAAATCTGTAGCAATGCAACTAGGAAAGACCTAGTGTAAGTGCTGAAATGAATTTAGAAACAAGTGTGTAAATTAGTGTAGGAATGAGTGGTGAATTAAAGGATGAACTAGGGTGTATTAGGAGGTTTAATTAGTGTTAAAACATGTGGGATTAAGTGTAGGAACAATGGGGAAGTAATGGGTAAGAAGAGGGACTGAAAACAGAAATAAAAAATGGAATACTGGGCCGGACCGACCTTGGGACCGGACTTGCAAGGTCGGTCGAGCCCAGATTTACAAAGGACGGAAACCTTCTGGAATGGACCGACCTTGGGACCGGACATGCAAGGTCGGTCGGCCAGAAGAATTTCCCGTAATGCAACCTACTGGAATGGACCGACCTTGCGACCGGACTTGCAAGTCGGTCGACTCAAAAATCTTCTGTCGAGTAACATACTGGAATGGACGACCTTGGGACCGGACTTGCAAAGTCGGTCGGCCCTGAAATTTTCCAGCGTAATTCCTTACTGACTTCGACCGACCTTGGGACCGACCCTGGGTAAGGTCGGTCGAGTCATACAAAAAAATGTAAATTAAATTAAATAATAATTATATATATATATATGTATACCCACATATACATATGTACATATATGTAAGTATACCAATGTTAAGTAAGGAAAACCAAACTTAAAGTAAGTAAACAAAATGTAAGTATAGAAATGGAAAGACTTAGTAAGTATGAATTAGTAAACGTAAGAGTAATCGAGTTAAGTTAATGATAGTAGATTAACCATTCAATTGTATGCATATCATAGGATTTGATTTGTGAACACCGGAGGAACGTTGGGATACAAGTACAACGGTGAACGGTATGAATTCCTCATGCCCCGTATGCTACCTTGGTTACTCTGATTTGTGTTTGTGTGCTAATTGATCACCAAATAAGATAAATGCACGAATCGGAGTCATTATGCTTACTTGTGAATATGTAGTGTTGTATGTTGTGAATATCCTCTTTAAATCTCAGTTTGTATAATTCATGAAATGTATGGATGAATACGAGTGTGTGTATGTATGATGTATTGTATTGTGACCGAATATGTTTTGATTGGACTTCTAACTGATTCCTAACAAGCTAACCAATCTAACTTAAATTGGTAATTAAATTGGAATGAGTAGAAGTCCGATATAGTTTCGGCCACGCGTGAGGATGAGGAGACACAAGAGGTTGGATCCGATTCCTGACTCTTAAACTGGTCTGCGGCCCAAACCCCTTAAGGGGTAGCATCCCGGATTGGTGAGTCAAGTAAATCCCGGTGGTGGGACGGTGTAGTCCCCGGGCCGGAGGTCATACCGACTTAACATGAGTATGAGTAAGTAAGTAAGAATGAGTAAGTAAGTAAATGAAAGTAAGTAAGTAAAGTAAGAGCAAGTAATGTGTAATGAGTAAAAGAGTAATAAGCATTCCGATTAACCCGGATGCACAATTTGGCTAACCCTTGGGAAGGTAAGTAATGTGTATGCGATTGTATTGCTGTATGGATTATGAATGGTATTGTGAAGGAAGATGTTGTATGCAAAGCATGTATGTATGTTAAAATGAACCGCATGCCTATTTGACCTTAATTAGTCGGCGTGCCCTTGTTAGCACGCGGTATATGCGGAGTTCATGCGCAGCTTTTGCTGAGCCCCTTGGGGCGATGTTTTTAATATGAATGCAGGTACACGAGAAGGGTGAAGATGATGAAGGGATGTAGCTTGTTTCTTTTGTCTTCTTTTTGGATTGTAACTAATGAATTATGAATGGTGTACTAAGTAGTACACGGCTGTAGCTTTTGATAGCCGGTGTACCATGGGGTACACCTTTTTGGATATTGATAGGATGATGAGATTGGGTATAGATGAGTAGTTGGTAGAAACTCATTCTTTTGGAAGGATTGGTAAGGATGTAATTCGATACTTTTAAAACTCGGTAATCCAGGATTGTAAGTACGTTATATTTCAGAATTGGTAAGTAATGGTAATGGCTCGGTATACTTTGATCATCAGACCGTGACTGTAAGTAAGGTAAGCCTAGCTAGCCGTATGGGCGGTTAGCGGCGTTGTACCACCCGCCGTAGTAAGTAGTAGTCTTCCGCTGCGAACTGATAGGATTAAGAGGATGATTGGACGGTAAGCATAGGATTAACGGTAGGGGTGTTACAAAAAGTGGTATCAGAGCGTAGTTACGCTCTGATGTCCATAGTTACCGAGCATAGGAATTTCCGAGTTAGGATTTCAACCGTCTTAAGACAGATACTTAGAAACCTAACTAGGAACTACCGTTGTTAATAACGGATACCCTTGACGTTCTTAGGAACGATACTTTGCTTAAATCCCAAGACCCATAGGTCACATGTTATGAAGTCTAATGTAAATGCTAAATGTTCAGATGTCAGGACGAGGTCGAGGCGACCTAGGGGAGAGACATCTGACGGACCTGGCGCGTAGACGATAGCAGAGATCGTCGCCGCCACGGTAGCACAAATGCTACCCCAGTAATTACCGTGATGCAACAGACTCAGCAAAATCAGTAAACACAAGCGGGGCCAATCCCTCCCCCTCCACCCAGAGAAGCCAACTGGGTAAAAGCTGTAGCGGAACTCCGCCCTCCTTGCTTTAGGGGCGAGAGTGATCCGGCTAAGCTAGAAGCCTATATCTCCGAGATGGAGACGGCGTTCAAACCCTTGAAGCTCCTGCTGGAGTTCGAGTTAGAGTTTTTGCCTACTATCTGAAAGATGCAGCCATGGATTGGTGGAAGCTGGTCAAGCATGAGAACATGTCAACGACCCCACCTTCGATTGGGAGTCCTTTGCCTCACTCCTCCGTTCCAAATACTACCCGGAGCATGTGAAAACCAAGAAAAGGCTAGAGCTGGATGCCTTGAAGATGACAGAGAAGATGTCTGTCGACGAGTATTACCGAACCTTCACTTCTATCCTCCGTCTTCTACCCCGACCTAGGGTACCCGGCAGGTGTTGTGTCGATCGCTTCTTTGGCGGTCTGAGCCATCCGCCTTGTACGGTATGGGTACACACGATTTACCTCCCTTCAGGTAAATACCGGTTAACCCTTAGCACCATTAAAATCCTTAAATTCCTTGAATTCCTAAATACTTTATCTTTACCTCTATCTCTTTAAATAAGAATCCCGGCTAATACCTGAAACTTCAGGAGTGTTATCATGCGGCCTCTCGCGTTGAGATCACTTGCCAACTAAGGGATGAAGAAACCGCGCTGAAGCAGCAAAGCCAACAACCAAGAAACCAATGGCGAGGAGCAAACCAGGGTAAAAGCATGGAAAAGAAGAAAGAGAATTTATTTCAGCAATCCCAAAAGAATTCCCAAGTGAGAGCAGTGCCCAGGCTGAAAAGGGCAACCCGGTTGAGATTCTTCAGCTAGGGTCATCTGGCACCGGTGGCTGCGAAGCCACTGAGATCACAACCACCTAAGGGTAAACTTCTATTTCTAATTCGTATTCGTACAAGCATCATATCTATTATATTCCACGCACACATGTGCTAACCCTCTAAACCTTAGGTATGGCTCCGGGTTTCACCAAAACCTTCTCCGACGGGCCGCACCTATGTGTGCAGGAAGTGCAACCAAGACCATCCCGGCAAGGACTGCTATGGGAGAGAAATCAAGTGCTACAATTGCCAGAAGCCGGGACACACAGCCAATAGATGCCCAGAGAATGCCAAGCCAAAAGGGAACTTCCAAAGCTACAAGCAAAGGGAAGGCAAGGAGGTTGCATCTGGCGATGCACCGACCCAGCAGGCACCACAGGGACAGGGATCCCGGGGTCCTCCGAGGGGCGCACCAAGAGACAGCCTGCTGCATTGTCATAGACCGTGACGGGTCCGGTTCTAAGTCCGGCTAGGTAATAATCTTAACCTTGAATCCTTGAGAAGCATGACTAAGTATTGAAGTAACTGTTTGAATGAATGCATGAGTAAATGAATTGAAGATATATTGAGCATGAAACAATGTAGTTGAAACTAGTACTCACGTAGATGAAATTTAAACCTTAGGAAGCTTTAGTAGCTGTTATCCGATACCGGTAAAACCTGAATCAAGAAGAGATCGACATCACCAACCACTACTACACCAACGAACAGTGTCAGGTCATCAGACCAGGTATGATTCTACTAAAGGAATACCTGACACCCGAAGCCCAAATTTCAATCATCGATGATGCAACGAACTAGGAACAGGTCAAGGTGGATTTTATACACCCGAATTCCCGGTGGAGCGAGATGAAGCTGAAAATGATGTGCTTTGGAAAGGACTGGAATCCTTATACCAAGATATACCAAGAGACACGAACACGAGACGGGCAGACCCCCACCGACAATACCTCCAGAGTTTCAGACACTCGTCACAGAGCAGTAGGACTTGCACAACAATGCGAACATGAACCGATTCCCGCACTTGAAGCGGACCTTTGTATTGTCAACTTCTATGAGAAAGAAGGACGACTTGGGTTACACCAAGACAAGGACGAGACAACGGAATCTCTTGAACAAGGAGTGCCGTAGGGTCTTGGTCCATTGGTGATGACGCCATATTATGTATAGCGAGCAGAAGCATGTGGACCTCGCACAGAAACTGGTATTGAGATCAGGAGATGTTCCTCATGGGTGGAAACTCTAGGATGGGATCGGGATCCCACGATCAAGTTGATCGGCGGGGCAGTAATCAATGCCCACACGGCAACCCCGGCCTGCTCCTCCCACCTTTAGGAAGTATTAATTCATAGTATCATTATCTACCCCTAAGCGAAGTGATTGAGCACGGTTTGTATGACGGTTGGTTATCATAAAGAGTAGTAGAGACAATGTTCCACCCCACAAAGGTTCCAATTGTGTTCAACCATCAATACTTATCCAATTATGACTTCAATAGGTTGTGGACTCGGTACCGAAGGTAACCGGAGTATCCTCACCGAAGCACAAGCCGACAAAAGCGGGCACCATCTTAACAGGAAACTTCCCAGTGAACGGCATCGAAGCCAATGTGTTATTCGACTCCGGTGCCTCTCCCATCTTAGGAGCGAGATGTAAAGTGCACCAAGTATTACCATCAGCCACGATCAAAATCACAAGGGTGAATCGTTTCCTATCTCCTTCATCGAGTTTAATGGATTGGGATTCGACTTGATAATCGGAATGAATTGGTTGGAGCGGCACAAGGGTAGGATCCTCTGGCGAGCATCGCATCGTTGCTGCTCAAGAGCCCTTCTGGGATTACGTATCTTACCGCCAGAGACATAGAGAGCCTTCGACCACACTCATATCTGCCATGGCTATGTACTGGGAGCTCAGAAAGGGCCAAGAAGTGTACTTATGTTATGTACAAGACCTGGAGAGAGATCCAGAGTTAAACCCCGAGAAGTAACCATTGTATCTGAATTCCCCGACGTATTCCCTAAGGAGCTACCCGGCATGCCACCTCAGAGAGCGGTAGAATTTGAAATAGATCTCTTGACAGGTACCGGTCCCATTGCTAGGGCACCGTACCGCATGGCACCTGCTGAAATGACTGAACTGAAAGAACAATACGTGATCTACTCGACAAAGGGTTTATACGCCCGAGCGTATCACCCTGGGGAGCACCGGTCCTCTTTGTGAAGAAGAAGGAGGTAGCCTCCGACTTGTGATTGACTACCCCGAGCTGAATGCGGTTACAGTAAAAAATAAATACCCATTGCACGCATCGACGACCTATTTGATCAGCTGAAAGGAGCCTCAGTCTTCTCTAAGATCGACCTCCAATCTGGGTATCATCAGATCGCTATCAAAGAGCAGGATATTGAAAAAAACGGCATTCGTACGAGATATGGCCACTACGAATTCACCGTCATGCCATTCGGATTGTCAAACGCACCGGAAAATTCAGGACTTCATGAATCGTCTATTCAGTGAGCAATTGGACACTTCAGTTGTTGTCTTCATCGACGACATCTTGTATACTCAAAATCAGCAGAGGAGCATGAAATTCATTTGAGGAAAGTGCTTGAGACACTGCGCGAGAACCAGCTGTATGCGAAGTCTCCAAATACGAGTTCTGGCTAGATCACGTATCATTCCTCGGTCATGTCATCTCGAGCGCAGGTATCTCAGTTAACCCTTCTAAGATAGAAGCAGTACGATCATGGCTAGACCTAAGACTGTTACCGACATTCAGAGCTTTCTTGGTCTAGCCGGTTACTACCGGAGATTCGTAAAGGACTTCTAAGGGACTTCACCCCCTCTCGAAAGTCGCAAAAGCCATGACTACATTGATGAATAAAGATGCACCGTTGTATGGACAGACGAGTGCGAAGTATCATTTCAGAGCCTTAAGGACTCATTGACCTCAGGCCATCCTTACTCTTCAAGGGGCACAGAGGGATTTGAGGTGTATTGTGATGCATCAGGCAAAGGAATGGGATGCGTACTCATGCAGCATGGCAAGGTTGTAGCTTATGCCTCCCGCCAGCTGAAAAAGCATGAGGAGAATTACCCGACACGACGACTTAGAGCTAGGAGCCATTGTCTTCGCCTTGAAGATAGGCGACACTATCTCTATGGGGTAAGCATCACCATCTACTCCGACCATAGAGCTTACAGTATGTATTTACACAGAAAAGAACTGAACTTGAGACAGAGAAGGTGGATGGAGTTTCTCTCAGACTACGACATCCACCTACAGTATAAGGAAGGGAAGGCAAACATTGTAGCCGACGCACTGAGTCGTCGAGCACACCGCTCCATTCGCTACTCGCTTCTTCTAGCTTGGTTGACGAGGTGCGAGACGCTCAGTTGAGCGACCCTTACCTAACGAAATCAGACAAAAGATCGGAAATGGTACATTTGAGAAGAAGAAGTATGACTTCAAGCTACATGAAGATGGTTTGATTCGGTGAATGGCAAGGCTATGCGTCCCCCGAAGCAATGCTGAGCTAAGGGATCGCATCCTGCGAGAGTCACACAGTTCCACATTGTCAGTCCATCTCGGGAGCCTCCAAGATGTACAAAGACATGAAGAGTACTTCTGGTGGTCTGGAATGAAATCGGACGTGACAGAATTTGTATTGAGATGCTTAACATGCCAAAAGTAAAATTCGAACATCGTAGACCGGGTGGAATGGTACAATCGATGCCAGTTTCTGGAGTGGAAAATTTCATGATATCTCCATGGATTTTGTTGTAGGACTCCCACCGGTAGGGGAGGACTCAACATGATCTGGGTTGTAGTCGATCGCCTCACCAAGGTTGCCAGATTCATACCGATGAAGGACACCTGGAAGGTAGTGAAGCTTGCAGAGCTATTCGACAAGGAGATTATCAGACACTCACGGAGTCCCGAAAACTATAGTATCTGACCGCGACACCAGATTTCTTTCGAGATACTGGAGAGCTACACGGGAAGCGTTGGGTACAGAATTGAAGCTGAGTACCGCCTTCCATCCTCAGACCGACGGTCAGACAGAAAGGACCATCCTGACACTGGAGGACATGCTTCGGGCACGTGCCTTAGACTTTCAGGGGAGTTGGTTAGATAAGCTTCATCTTATCGAATTTTCGTACAATAATAGTTATCACGCTTTGATTAAGATGTCGCCTTTGTAAGCCCTATATGGTAGACCCTGCCGTACTCCTTGTGTTGGGATGAGTCAAGCGAAGCGGTCATCATAGGACCGGAGTATTTAGAACAAGTCCAAGCGGAAGTGCAACAAATCCGAGCCAATATAAAGGCAGCCCAAGATAGACAAAAATCCTATGCGGATGTGCGACGACGCGACCTTGAGTTCGCCGAAGGCGACCAAGTGTTCTTGCGTGTTTCACCTATGAAGGGTGTCTTCCGTTTTGGCCAGAAGGGCAAGCTAAGCTCAAAATTTGTAGGGCCGTACACTATTACCGAAAGAGTTGGATCCGTAGCCTATAGGTTAGCACTACCTGAGGACTTGGGACGTGTCCATGATGTATTTCATGTGGCACAACTCAAGAAGTATATTACTGATCCTTCTCATGTGCTAGAGCCCGAGAGACTATCCATTGAGCCAACAATGAGATATGTCGAGACCCCCGTGAGAATCCTTGATAGGAAGACTAGAGACACTAGCCATAAATCTATACGAATGGTGAAGGTCCTATGGTCTAACCATGATGTCGAAGAATCGACATGGGAGTTGGAAGATGCCATGAAGGCAAAGTACCCACAGTTGTTCATAGACTAGAGAGTCTAGTATTTAGTAATACGGTACGGGGCGTACCCCTTTTATGGGGGTAAAGCCTTTTGCTTTTGCATTGCTTCGGGGTGAGCATTGCTTAGTGTGTAGGTATGTAATAGATTTTTTGTATGGCACATGTAGTGCAAGTGAATTGGTATGTGAATGTATGTATGTGTAATGTGTAGTGTATGGATGTTGTTGTTACGATTTGTGTGATGTATGTGTTGTGTATTGTGTAATATGGATGTGTTGGTATGCATGGAAATGGTGTATGGTATATGAACGGTGTATTGTGCTTGGATTGCGTATGCTTGTAATGTGGAAGAAGTAAACACCTCATAGGTGGTAGTAAGACCATTATGGCAATTGGTTTACCTAATGAGTAGAATTACTAAACTATTAACCTTGAGCAACTTTGAGGTAAAGTTTCTTAAGGGGGGTAGATTGAAATACCCCGTAATTAAAAATAGTGATTAATTAGGCTAATAAGTAATTTAGAAGCTTAATTAAGTGTAAATAATCATGAGGGAACAAATCCCGAAGAAAACAGATCCTTAAAATGGATTAAAAACGTTAACGAACCTTAAAGCGCGTGTTTCGAGGTAACCGGGAAAACATGACTTAAGCAGGTCAAATAGACTCGTAACATTTTTGGTCAACTAAATAGTCATTAATAAATATAGTGAAGCTTTAGAACCAATAAAATCAATAAAACGAGAAATTAGTAAAAACGGTCAAAACCGAAAAGTTGTGGGGTAGAAATATAAATAACTCAAACTAGTGAGTCCACTATTGTAAATAAAATTTTAAAAACCCCCATGGGACTGTGTGTGAGCCGGCCAACTCCACCCCCTCTCACACTCTCTTAACTTAATTTCCCCTTATATGTAAAAGACAAACAAATTAAAAAGCAATAAAGTAAACCCCACTCACTTTACTCTCTCTCCTACCCTCACAACTCCCTCACTCACGTACTCACCTCCTCCCTCATTCTCTTTTCTTTCTTCTTCTTCTTCCCCATGCGACATCCATGGTGAATTGAGAGAACCCACAAAACCTCTACTTCTCTCCTCTTGTACTCCCTTAAACCTCCTCTAAAAATTATAAAAACTACACCATTGCCTTCCTCTCAGCAAGAGGAACACTTCTATCTTTTCAAAACTCGAAAAGGAGAACTTTCATCTCCATGGGTATGCTAATTTGGAGCTTCAAGACTACCATTAGGACCACCTCCTTCTCCTTGTTCCTTTTAGGTAAAAATCTTCTTGAAATCTCACCTCTTTCTAACCTTTATGGGACAAAACGAATTTAGACTAAACCCCTTGTTGGTTTCTTTGTACTCTAGCCGATTTTGGCTTCCTTGGAGAGTGGGAAATCTTGTTCTTGAGCTATTCCAAACACCACTCACACCCTTGCAAGGTAATGAAATTTCTAATCCCTAAAACTTGCATTAAGACTTAAATAATGGTTAGGGTTAGCTAGTGTATTAAAATGGTGTGTATATATGTGGGTTGTAGCGTTAGAATTCGGTTTACAAACCGGTGGGAAGAGGAAGAGGAAGAGGAAGGGATGAAGCAAGAAAGAAGGAGAAATAAAACTAGAGGAGAAACAAGGTAATTACACTCATCTTTGTGTAGCCTTG
Organism: Limonium bicolor; assembly: GCA_023374045.1. Lineage (NCBI taxonomy): Eukaryota > Viridiplantae > Streptophyta > Magnoliopsida > Caryophyllales > Plumbaginaceae > Limonium > Limonium bicolor. Next base: position 30,324,041 of record CM041783.1, on the reverse strand, counting down.
TATATATATGTGTAACATATTTAAAAGAGTAAGATTTGCATTGTAAAATGGTAACGAACAATAATGTAATGTAGAAGAAGAATGGATTGTATTGAAGCTTTGAAAACAATTAAAAACTGTCACAACTATTGGGATTGGGATGTTGAGTGCAGGAATTTTTAAGAGGTTTTAGTGTTGGTATTTGTGTATGTGAGCTTTGTATATCTATGATTGTTGGAAACAGGTGTGATGATGATAATGTGTGAGGAAACAATGTGGTGAGAGTGTAAAAATATAGGGGAAACTATGGCAAAATTTACATAGGATTAGAACACTTAGTGAACTAGAAACTAGGTGACTAATGTGTGTGTGTAACAGATTTTGATTGAGGTAATTGGTCGGTAGATTGAGAGAGGTAGTTAATGTGTTGTAAGGCATTAGAAACTCTAGAAATGACATTAGAAGAGGGAGCTGATGTTGGAGAGAGCTAGAACAAAAATCTGTAGCAATGCAACTAGGAAAGACCTAGTGTAAGTGCTGAAATGAATTTAGAAAAACAAGTGTGTAAATTAGTGTAGGAATGAGTGGTGAATTAAAGGATGAACTAGGGTGTATTAGGAGGTTTATGTAGTGTTAAAACATGTGGGATTAAGTGTAGGAACAATGGGGAAGTAATGGGTAAGAAGAGGGACTGAAAACAGAAATAAAAACTGGAATACTGGGCCGGACCGACCTTGGGACCGGACTTGCAAGGTCGGTCGAGCCCAGATTTACAAAGGACGGAAACCTTCTGGAATGGACCGACCTTGGGACCGGACAAGCAAGGTCGGTCGGCCAGAAGAATTTCCCGTAATGCAACCTACTGGAATGGACCGACCTTGCGACCGGACTTGCAAGGTCGGTCGACTCAAAAATCTTCTGTCGAGTAACTTACTGGAATGGACCGACCTTTGGGACCGGACTTGCAAGGTCGGTCGGCCCTGAAATTTTCCAGCGTAATTCCTTACTGACTTCGACCGACCTTGGGACCGACCCTGGGTAAGGTCGGTCGAGTCATACAAAAAAAATGTAAATTATTAAAATAATAATTATATATATATGTATACCCAACATACATATGTACATATATGTAAGTATACCAATGTTAGTAAGGAAACAAACTTAAAGTAAGTAAACAAAATGTAAGTATAGAAATGGAAAGACTTAGTAAGTATGAATAGTAAACGTAAGAGTATCGAGTTAAGTTAATGATAGTTAGATAACCATTCAATTGTATGCATATCATAGGATTTGATTTGTGAGCACCGGAGGAACGTTGGGATACAAGTACAACGGTGAACGGTATGAATTCCTCATGCCCCGTATGCTACCTTGGTTACTTTGATTTGTGTGCTGTGTGCTAATTGATCACCAAATAAGATAAATGCACGAATCGGAGTCATTATGCTTACTTGTGAATATGTAGTGTTGTATGTTGTGAATATCCTCTTTAAATCTCAGTTTGTATAATTCATGAAATGTATGGATGAATACGAGTGTGTGTATGTATGATGTATTGTATTGTGACCGAATATGTTTCTGATTGGACTTCTAACTGATTCCTAACAAGCTAACCAATCTAACTTAAATTGGTAATTAAATTGGAATGAGTAGAAGTCCGATATAGTTTCGGCCACGCGTGAGGATGAGGAGACACAAGAGGTTGGATCCGATTCATGACTCTTAAAATGGTCTGCGGCCCAAACCCCTAAATGGGTAGCATCCCGGATTGGTGAGTCAAGTAAATCCCGGTGGTGGGACGGGTAGTCCCCGGGCCCGAGGTCATACCGACTTAACATGATATGAGTAAGTAAGTAAGAATGAGTAAGTAAGTAATTGAAAGTAAGTAAGTAAAGTAAGAGCAAGTAATGTGTAATGAGTAAAAGAGTAATAAGCATTCCAATTAACCCGGATGCACAATTTGGCAACCTTGGGAAGGTAAGTAATGTGTATGCGATTGTATTGCTGTATGGATTATGAATGGTATTGTGAAGGAACGTATGTTGTATGCAAAGCATGTATGTATGGTAAAAATGAACCGCATGCCTATTTGACCTTAATTAGTCGGCGTGCCCTTGTTAGCACGCGGTATATGCGTGCGGAGTTCATGCGCAGCTTTTGCTGAGCCCTTGGGGCGATGTTTTTAATATGAATGCAGGTACACGAGAAGGTGAAGATGATGAAGGGATGTAGCTTTGTTTCTTTTGTCTTCTTTTTGGATTGTAACTAATGAATTATGAATGGTGTACTAAGTAGTACACGGCTGTAGCTTTTTGATAGCCGGTGTACCATGGGGTACACCTTTTTGGATATTGATAGGATGGAGATTGGGTATAGATGAGTAGTTGGTAGAAACTCATTGTTTAGGAAGGATTGGTAAAGGATGTAATTCGATACTTTAAATACTCGGTAATCCAGGATGTGTAAGTACGTTATATTTTCGGAATTGGTAAGTAATGGTAGTGGCTCGGTATACTTTGATCATCAGACCGTGACTGTAAGTAAGGTAAGCCTAGCTAGCCGTATGGCGGTTAGCGGCGTTGTACCACCCGCCGTAAGTAAGTAGTCTTCCACTGCGAACTGATAGGATTAAGAGGATGATTGGACGGTAAGCATAGGATTAACGGTAGGGGTGTTACATTGGCTCTGTAGGTAACCCCTCTAGATTTAAAGTTGATGGAGTCCATATGGTCACTAGACTTCAACACAGTCTGTTAAGTATTTCTCAAATTTGTGACAGATTCAATTTGGTACTTTTCCCTTCTTCAGATTATAAGGTTTTCGATGAGCGTACATGTTCTTAAAAGCTATTGGATGTAGAGAAGGAAATCTCTACAAAATGTGCTTAAACTCAATCAATCCAGATGATCAAGTCTGTCTAAATGTGCATTCCAAAAATTCACTATTGTGGCACTCCAGACGTGGTCACGCAAATCACCGGGCTGCTGATTAAACTCAAGAGTAAGGATCTGGTGATTGGTTTAACCGATACAAACTTTGACACAGACTCCGTCTGTGAAGCGTGCGTAAAAGGTAAACACACCCGGTCATCCTTCAAAAGTAAGTTAACTCTCTCTACTAGCTCTCCGTTGGAACTGCTCCACATGGATCTTGTTGGCCCCATGCGTACTCAAAGTAGAAGTGGTAAGAGGTATATTCTGGTCATAGTCAATGATTATTCTAGGTGGACTTGGGTCATCTTTCTGTCTGCTAAGGATGAAACCTTTACGAAGTTTGCCAAACTCCATAAAGTGCTTGTCAATAAATTCTCATTTAGATTAAAACCCTGAGAACAGACCAGGGCACTGAATTTTGCAACAAGTCGTTTGATGAGTTTTGCAGGGATAACGGAGTCGATCACCAAGTATCATCCGCACGCACTCTAGAGCAGAACAGAGTCATTGAACGAAAGAATAGGACCTTGGTTGAAATGGCGCGTACCATGCTTATTGATAGTCAACTAACCCCATCATATTGGGCAGAGGCCATTAATACAGCATGCTATGTGTTAAATCGTGCCTTGATCCACCCATTTCTTCACAAGACACCCTACGAACTTTTCCGTCAACGCAAACCAAATCTCATTCATCTCAGACGTTTCGGGTGTAAGTGCTATATACATAATAATGGTAAGGAAAACTTGGGTAAGTTCTCTCCCAAGAGTGATGAAGGCATATTTCTTGGATACTCTTCTAAATCAAAGCTTATCGTGTTATCAATCTGAGAACTCAATGTTTAGAAGAGAGTCCCCATGTCAGGTTCAATGAGTCTCACAACGTTGGTTCATCTTCTGATCAACTTGACTTTGCTCCAGACGATTTCTTCATTGATCCACACTTCATCACCGTTCATATAAGTAGACTCCAAGACTCCCAGTCCATCACACCTGATGACTCCCTTGGAAAGAAAAGCAGTACATCAGACTCCACTGACTCCGACAATAACTTCGAGACACCCCTCCCTCAAAACTTGAACTTTGACTCTTCTGACAAAGACACACCCCCTCCTGCCTCACATTGACAGTTCCAACAAAAATCAGCTCACCCTCCTGAAAACATAATATCCGACCCAAATTCAGGTGTTCAAACATGCTTTCAAGCTATGCAAAATCTATGTGCCTTTGGTGCCTTCTTTCTAGCACTAAACCGTGAAATGTCAAAGAGGCACTTCTAGATAGTGATTGGGTCACTGCTATGCAGGAGGAACTAAATTCCCTCCAAAGACATGCCATCTGGGAGTTAGTCCCTCGACCCACGCATCAACAATTATTGGTACTTGTTGGGTCTTTCGTAATAAACTTGATGATGCAGGACAAGTTTTCAGGAATAAAGCTCGTTTGGTTGTTCAGGGCTACAATCAAGAAGAAGGAGTGATTATGATGATGAAACATTCGCACCTATAGCCCGTCTTGAAGCAATTCGCATGTTAATAGCGTTTGCTGCATTCAAAGATTTTACATTATATCAAATGGACGTCAAGACGGCCTTCCTTCATGGCTATATTAATAGAGAAGTCCATGTCGAGAAACCCCCTGGGTTCACAGACTCTGTCTATCCCGACTACATCTACAAGCTTTGTAAGGCCCTTTACGGACTGAAACAGGCTCCGTGAGCTTGGTATGAAAGAATCTCTACATATCTCTTGCAAAATGGTTTCTCTAGAGGTAACGTAGACAAAACATTATTCATTCTTCATTCATCACATGACTTACTTCTAGTACAGATTTATGTTGGTGATATTATCTATGGTTCTACTAGTAACACCCTCTGTGAACATTTTGCTAACCTTATGAAGCAAGAGTTCTCCATGAATGAGTTAGGTGAGCTAAAGTTCTTCTTAGGACTTCAAGTTCAGCAAAAAGGAAGGGATTAAAATCCACCAACAAAAGTACATCAAGGAACTCCTTGACAAGTACAATCTCACAAATGTCAAGAGCATGTCCACTCTCAGCTGCACATCTGCTAAACTTCATCTTGATGAGGACGTAGTCAGTGTCAATGCCACAGAGTATAGAGGAATGATAGGGTCTCTCATGTATCTGACTGCCAGTCACCCTGATATTCTCCACGCAGTCTATCTTTGCGCCACTTTCTGGCAGCGCCAAAGCAGTCTCACCTCAAAGCAGTCAAACGTATCTTTCGATACCTCAAAGGTACAAGTATACTCTATATATGGTATCCTCAATCTCCTACTTTTACCTTATCTGGCTATAGTGACTCCGATTGGGCTGGTTTCCTCCAAGATCGAAAGAGTACTTCAGGTAATGCACAGTTCTTGGGTCTTTGTCTTGTTTCATGGTCCTCCAAAAAACAAAACTCTATTGCACTCTCTACAGCGGAGGCAGAGTATGTCTCTGCTGCAGCCTGTTGCTCCCAACTTCTTTGGATGAAACAACAACTCCAAGACTATCATGTTACCCAAGAACAGATCCCAATCTTTTGTGATAACAAAAGCACAACCAAAATATCCGAAAACCCAGTCCAACACTCAAGAACCAAGCACATTGACATCCGTTTTCATTTCTTGAAGGACTGCATCAAGAAAAATATAATTCAACTTGACTTTGTCCCAACAGAAGATCAACTTGCAGATATTTTCACTAAACCTCTGTCCACAGCACGATTTGAAGCACTTCGATCAGCAATTGGATTGACTCCGTCTACCTAGACGGTCGCATCTCCTTGCCCCTACCGCAATCGTCAGCAGGTATACCCTATGTCTCACTAAGTCTGTCTTTGTTTGTGAATGAATCTGTGAACTGTGTTTGCTTGAATAACTCTATGTATGTATCGCTACACACACGTCACCTATCCACACCCGTCCGCACAATCTCCGCCCTTGATCTCACGCCCCTGATTTTTCTCACTTAACACACGTAAACTGTGTAACTTCCGCCAATTACTTTCCGTCTTTATATCGCCTACAACTTCTCTCCGCCTCTCTCACTCACAATCCATTCTCACACCACGCTAAAACTTCCTAACAATGGCGGGAATTAACTTTAATGGAATCAACATCCCCGCTGACATTTTCCAAGACCCTCTTCACCTTCAAGCTTATCTCCAGTCTTTGGCAACCCCCAATCCATCCACCACTCACTCGCCAACAAAAACCACCGCCACCTCATCTCCCACACACTCCGCTACACCACCGCATTCCACCCACAACACCTCCCAACAACCAACACCTCCATCCGCCGCCAAGACTGACATTCTTGACAGATGTCGAAGACATCACCCCTCTCCAAACAAAACCACCGTCCCCACCACCTCATCAACCAAACCCTATACCCAAAGCACCAGCCCATCAACCACCACAAACACAACCCAAAAATCCCCAACACCCACTCCCCAACAATCTCAGGAAAAGTCTGCAACCCCAACTCCTCCACCATCTCCAAAACCCAAACCTCGAAAATGAAAAGCGACAACAATCCACCCCACTGCCAAGCGTGTCCTACGCTCATCAGTCAAGGCCAAACCAGCCTCCTCCGGTTCTGGTGAGTCTTCCCCAGTCTAAGAACTACCGACCAACAGTCACTAAACCTTTACCGGCACCACCTCCACAAGAACACAGAAGCCACCCAAGCCGTAGCGCCGCAGTGCAAAGATCGACCCCTTCACACAATGTTATATGCTTTCCGATCCTACTGCGGAGAGAAACATTGTCAAGGGTAAGTTTCTTGACTTTTCTTGGGCTCTGCCTCTATCTACTAATCTGGGGGAGTTGGTCAAGATGTTCAAAATTTAGGGGTGGACACACTTATTCTCTGAGGTCTGTGAGTGGTATCCGTAAGAGTCTCTCGACTTTTACCAAAACCTTGTTATCAGAAACGGTGCGGCACAGTCCTTTGTAAACTCCACTCCCGTCTTTTTTGATCTTGAGAAACTGTGTAAAGTTCTTAGAGTCCCTCATAACGGTCTGAAGTTCTATGCAAAATGAGTCATTCTTGAAATTCCGGGGTCCACACACCAAAATCTACCGCTTTTTCTCTCCCAAAAGAAAAGTGGGTTCCCCAATCCCTCGATGTGATCTTTCGATACTCCATCAACTTCTCCACATCCTTGTCATCAAAAATATTGTTCCAAGAAAGGAGGGAAACCAAATGGTCAACTGTGTAGACCTAGCTATCATGTACTGCATCATCAATCGTCATCCCCTCAATCTGGCCCACTTAATTCTACATCATCTGGCCCAGTCTCTCGATACCCCAAAACGCTCCCTCGGTTATGTGTTCTGGCTGCCCCGCATCTTCAAATTCTTTCAGGTACCCCTGGCGACGTCCACGCCAGAGTCTATCGAGGAGGCAGACACCATCAACCTCTGATATCTGATCCGGCTCACTTCAATCGACAAATCCAAGTTGCTGCCTCCATCGTCAATTCCTACGACGGCCGGTCCTTCCACTTCCCAAGAGACAGTCCCTCAAGACACTCTTATTTAAATCCTAGAGAAGATCGAGCGCCTTCTCACACAGGCGGCAGAGCTTACTCAGAGCAACTCTTGGATGTTGGACTGACTCACTGGGATCGAGACGGCTGTGACGGCCATGCAGGACAACCTCCTTGATATCCAAGCTACTATCAACCCCAACCCCGAGTCCTAGCCTATGGTGTGTGTGTGTGGTGTTAGAACTTAGGTTGTTTTAAAGTTCTAAACACTTTTTGTTGGTTTGTTTTTGAATATTCTGACTAACTCCATGTGACTAGTAGGGCTTCCCTCTGATGAAAGCAAAGGGGGAAGCGGTGAATCCCGTCTGGTGTACGGGAAACTCTGTTGTTTTTTTTACTGCTTCTAAGTTTTTGCTGCTGGATTGTGTGGATTAGCGATATAACTCCTACTCTATTATGCCTGTTAAATGCTTACTTATTATCTGCTATGTTATTTGTCTGGAGTCTCTCAGCGATTAAGGGGGAATCACAATGGAGTCTCTAGATTCCAATGCTGCTGTTAAGGGGGAACTTCGATAGGGTCAGTTCCCCTAGTTCTTTGTGTTTTTGTTCTTTTTCAGGATTGACTCAATCGGGATTCATGGAGGTTTACTATCATCAGCAACAAGGGGAAACTGTTGAGACATAAAAGTGTTGCAGAGATAGCCAATCACCTCGACGGAGTCACTCGTCCTCGACAAAACACAAAGAACAAGTTATGCACCAAACAAGAGAGTCCGCGCAACTGAAGAAACACCACGGACTCTTCCATGTCGTTGTGAATATTAAGGAACGGAATCATCAGCACACAACGCTCCAACGGTCATGTCCACACCCAGTTGCATCCGAAGTTCGCGGCCCAAGTCAGACTAGAACTACCTGAAGATGCTGTCCACTAAGTTAGTTCCGACAATTTCAGAACTAACTCCTTCAAGCCGTTACTCCTAGAACTAGTATAAATAAGTCATGTAATAGCTAGTTTGTACTTACGCTTTCATAGAGATATATTTCAGAGATTATAGAGAGAGAAATGCCATTGTAAGTCAGAAAGAGAGAATTCGTACCAAATTAGTTAGTGTATCTAGATAGACTCTACCTAGGAAGATCCTAGTTTTGCTACACTTACCATTGAGCTGATCAGAAAGTGTATTGGGTGAGTGAGTAAAAACCACGAAGTAGATCTCTTCTACTTAGTGGCATTTGTAAGTTATTTTGTTTTGACCAGAGAATAAAATAGCTTATTGTGTATCTTACTGAGCTCCAAAGAGTCTGTTTAACTCTCAAAGCATTAATCCGTCTAACTCTTTTAAGTCTTCCGCGCACTCAGTTCAACCAATTCCATTAAGTGTGTCTACTTATTAAGGGTTCTTACATACATGGTTAATTGAGTCAAACCATCTCACAGACTCACACCTTGAGTGGTTTGAGTTAGCCATCCGATCCTACAGTAAGTCACTGGGGGCACCATAGTCCTCCGTCCTACCGCCCGGTCTGGGAGGAGAAGGTAATTTTCCTCTGAATTCCTCATCAGAGCCAACTGTTTTAACTACCCCATCCGTAAGCTCTTCATAATACGGACCTCACCACCTCACCCCGGCACTTCTTTTGGCTCCCCTGACTGTTAGTTACCAATTCTAACCTAGTCAGGTATTTCATTTTTAAGTTATAGGTACTGCATATGGCCCGGAAAGTGTTGATCCCTGGTCGTCCTAAGTACATATATATCCGAAGTGACCGGGCATGACTAAAGGCCGTTAATTTCTTTGTTTTCCTCTCATCTCATTGTCCCAAAGTGACTGTGAAGTTAACATTTCATGGGGACTAGGCGGGAAATCCCTCCCACAAAAAACCTCATAGGATAGTAGAGTAAGTTTTGATTTTGTCTTCAGGATCTCGAGCTTTTTGACCACTTCCGCTGAAATCACGTTTGCTCCTGCCTCACTATCCACCAAGATTCCTTCCATCATCATGTCGTTGACTTGCGCTCTGATGACGAGTGGGTCATTTTGGGGATACAGGACTCCACCCTCGTCCTCCTCCATAAAGTAAATAAGGGAGCTTTTCCTGTTTGGCCACTTTCCTCTTAGGGAGCTCATAGGGGACTTCGTGAATGTGTCTCTTTCTTTCGTTTGGGGTGTGGTTAACGGTTTTACTTCTGAAAAGAGGCCTGTAAATTTTCTTAGGAAAAATTTTTGCTAGATTATTTGAGTTTTAATTCAGGAAATTTTTCCGGGGATAATGAAATGACAAACACCGAAGAATATTTCTTAAGGAAAAAGGAAATTCTTATTTTTTGCGATAGAGATTCATGATTCCTTGAGTACAATCTTTTATCCCCCTTTTACAAACCTGTAATTCATCCCAAATGATTTACTGTGGTCTATCTCGGAGTGAACTTCTTCTGCCGGGCCTGGGAGTGTTGGTTATTGCCTTGAGTTTTTGTCGGCCAGCTGCTTGTTTTTTTCTTGTGCTCCTCTATAATCCTGAGCTCCTTGGTAACGGTAGCACAGTTGATCATCACTTGACTCCGGTTCCCATGGAATTCACAGAATGCCACAAAGACCTCTCTCAGTTGAGGCTTCCTTGGTGGAGGGGAGAAAACCTTATCTTACTGTGGCTGCGTACTTCCCCATATCAATGTGCATGATCCTTGCATTTTGGTAATGCAAGCCTTGGGAGGAGGTGGTGGTAGAGGGGGCTTTAAAATATGGATTTTAACTCGATTCCTTCCGCAGACGAGCTTCAGGCCGCGGTATTTCCTCCTTGGTTATTCTTCTTTTAGTCACGGTCGGTCCTTTACAGTTGTTTTCCAGCTCTTTGGCTTTATTCTCGGCTATCTCTGACTTCAGGAAATCGTGGATCATTTGGTCTGCTCTATGTGTCTCTAGCGCCTTTGTAGCTATTTTTCTGGCTAGTCGGGGATGCGCCAGTCTATTGCCGAAGCCTTGATCAGATTTTTTCATCGACATCGTCGATCTCTGCAAGCTGCTTGTCAAATCACTTACTGTTTTTTTTACCGATTACCCTTTCCGCTGTTTTATGTTCATCCAATATATCGTCTGTTTCTTAACTTTCTTACTGGCAGCAAAGTATTGTTAGAATTCTTTTGTCAGCTGCTTGAAGCTCAAGATAGACTGAGGAGTCTGGTGGAGAATCCAGCTTAGCGCTATCTTGAAGAGCGTTCTTGGGAATAGGACACTAGGGCGAGGAAGCTGATTCCCTGCGTGTTCATGGCAAATATGAACCTCTTGACGTTGTTGAGCAGGATCTCCCATTTCATCTTTCTTTTCCACATATGGAGCGACGAGAAACAAGGGGCAAGTTATTCCTCTTATCTTTTCCAAGAACGGATAGAGCTCATGTCGATGGAGTCCTCCTCTTCGGGTTCTTCTTCAAAATGATCGGAGTCTCCCTCACTCCTCCTTTCTTCCTCCAATACTCTCATCTGAGTCTTTTCTCTTTAGTAACTTGATGGCCTCCACTATCTCCTCCTACCTTTTCTAATAGTCTTCGTCTCTCTACATCAGCTTTGTTGCAGAATCTCGTTTCCTTCAACGATCCTTTCGTCGATCACTCTAGTTATCCCCTTCAACATATCCTCTAGATCTTTCTTGGAGATGGAGTCGGAGGCTTGGTGTCAGCTTTAGGTGCTCTCCTTGTTGTTGGAGCCATTTTGTACCTAAAACCTACAAAAAAATAGAGTTTTCCTTTCTCAGTTTCTTAGAATCCATGATTGTGAAGGTTTTTACGCTTTACGATGGATTCATGGTTGCTTAGATCTGAGCTATTCGATCCCCAAAGATAACACCAAATGAAAGTAGAATTCCTTTCCCTAACTATCTCATCGTCTAATCCTTTCGATCCTAGGCTTCACTAACATTCTTGTCGAATTACCTGTTACCCAGTGAGATCGCACTTAAAGAGAAAACCTTGCAACAAAGTAAGAATTCTAGACAAAAGGAATGCTCAAAATATGAAAGTGTGGTCATTTTCATGGAGGCGAACCTCTATTTATAGTTTTTTCCTTACAATCTTTACTGTTGACAGCCTGTCACTAGGTTTGTTTTGCCAGGCTGTCATTCTATTACTATAAAGCATAAAGTGTCAAAGGTGCGACCAGTCACTTATCTTACATATCCTTTATCTAGGAGACCGGTCGCTTTCTTGCTTATTCCTTACTATCTGACCAGGCACATGAGCCTGGTCATTGTCTATGTTTATTTCTTTCTCTCACGGTCGGTCGCTAGCGAACGATCATCATCTACGCTCATTTCTTGCTATTATGACTGGTCGTGGTGGGACCGGTCGCCATCATTCATTACTTAAGCGATGGTTTCTTGGTTTTCCCTGTTTTGTGGTTAATCTCTTTTCCCCCTCTTCTCATCAAATTTCAACGACCGTCCAAATGGCGGATAGTCATGAATACCAGGTGTGCGTTTGTTGGATATGTTAGTAAGCAACATACAACTAGAGATGTGAAGGACACGGACAGTATTTTGGTTAGACGACAAGAGAATTTTCACGCAGTTTGCTAGGCCTTTAAGGAGACAGAAAGCTTAATGGAAGTCGTCGAGTGTACATAACTCGACCACCTTTCCTCCTCTACCCGCCCCCACATCTTGAAGAAGTTACGCCATGGCCAAACCTGCAAGGATGGTTGTATCAAGAGTCACATCATCTACTAGTGGAATCGGCTACTCTAGTCCGGTTAAACTTTTCCTCATCAAAAACCTTGATCCCAATTCTTAACATAAGTGTCACAATCCGCACCAAATCAAAAAAACAAATAAGAAGCAAATGCGGGGATTTATTGACCATTGGGGAATTGAGCACATATTGGCATTTTTAAGTATAAATTTATTGCAATCTTCTACAACGAAGAAGAAGAGACACAAGGTATCTTAGAGAAGCAGAAGAAATAGAATCATGATGAGTGGAGAACTGAGACGTGACAAGATGATACACCATAATAAAATAAAAGAATGGTTAATGTGGCCATCCATAGAGTTTACCATATGCTTGGTGTGAAAAGTACGTCAGATCCATATTTATCACGATTCGAGAAAGTTATGGAAGTTGAAACTGATTAGGATGAGGATCCATACGAATCTTAGGTATTGGCAATGATAAAAACAACCTCCTATAAAATAATCAATGAAGAGATAGTTCTTTTCGATAACAAAGTAGTAATGGTTGGAGTGGTGGAAGTTTGGTCAGGGAAGAGCTAGGTGAGAAATAGGTGGAGGCCTATATTGTGACGGTGGATATCACTAGTATCGACGATGAAACCGGATACGCTATGAAATGAATAGGCTGTTCCCCTTTTTCCACATCACACGTCAATCGATAGATGAATTAGTAAACTTAGACTTGTTGGCGGCTTCTATCCGGAAGATTTATGTAATGGTTGCAGCAAATTTTATATTGTTTCCCAATACCTCTCTCGGCAGTCAATGAGTATGAACGTATAGTGGTTTAGGTAGTAGTAAGCAGAAGGATCAGTGGCAGATGGTTTTTGTAAAGGAGGAATAGAATAATCAAACCTTGATGGGTGGTATTGTATTATGACTGTATATATATACACAAGTGTCTATTGACCAGGTTACCCTTATGTATATTATTTTCTAAACAGCCCCCGCAGTCGTAGCCGGAGGTTCGCGTAGGCATAGACTGTTGCGGAACTCTAAAAATAGTGAGAGAAGAGGATAACCCTTTGGTCTAATATATGCAAATTGACTTGTGGTTGGAACATGTAAAAACTCTGGCATGTCCTAGGGCTACTTTATCACGTACAAAATGAATATCTATTTCTATGTTGCTGGTGCGTTGATGTTGTACGGGGTTGGATGCCATATAGACGGAGCTGACGTTGTCGCGGAAGACGACGGTGGCGTGGGCGGCTGGAGCATGGAGTTCCTGTAGGAGCTGGCGTAGCCAGCAAGATTCAGCCACGGCGTTGGCGACCGCCCTGTATTCAGCTTCAGCGCTGGATCGTGTGAGACTGTAGTTTGTCGTTTTGAAGACCAAGAGATGAGGTTGGACCCAAGGTACATACAGAAGCCTGAAGTGGACCGTCTGGTGTCGGGACAGCCAGCCCCAATCGGCATCGAGGAGAGTAAACGGTGAGTTGGTTGGTGGGCGTTTGGAACGAACTGGAGACCGTAATGCAGGGTGCCTTTAATGTAGCGTAGGATGCGTTTGAGTGCAGTGTAATGTGATTCCCGGGGATCGTGCATATGGAGAAAACACTGCTGGACGGCGTAGCAGATGTCGGGTCGGGTGAAGGTTAAGTATGCAGGGCGCCAGCAAGGGAACGATAGGCGGTGGGGTCGGGAATAGGAGATCCGGCGGCGGAGCTTAGTTTGGGAGAGGTGTCAACCGGTGTGCGACAGGGATTACAATCGGCCATGCCAGACCGTATGAGAAGATCTTTGGCGTACTGGGTTTGATTGAGGTGTAGGGCCATCGGAGTGACGGGTGGCAGAGATGCCGAGAAGTAATGAAGGGGACCAAGATCGGTCATGTCAAATTCGTTGCTGAGGGCGTGGATGACTGTGTGAGGAGATTGGTGGTGGAGCTGGTGGTTAAGCGTTAATATGATGTCGTCAACGTAAACAAGAAGATGGGCTTGGTGGGTGTGCGGTGTGTAGGACAAAGAGTGAGGGATCGGCACGACTACGGGAGAAGCCGAGAGTGGGGAGAGAAATTGGCGAAGCGAGTATACCACGCACGAGGAGCCCTGTTTGAGACCGTAAAGGGCTTTCCCGGAGACGACACACACGTGATGGGGATATTTGGGATGGACAAATCCAGGTGGTTGCTGGCAGTAGACGGTCTCATCTAGAGTACCGTGAAGGAAGGCATTTTTTACATCGAGCTTATGGATGGGCCAGTGTCGAGAGTACAGCGAGGGAAAGAATGGTGCGGATTGTGGCGGGTTTGACAACACGGGAGAGGAAGGTTTCTTCGTAGTCAAGGCCATATTGTTGGTTGAACCCACGGGCCACCCATCGGGATTTGTAGCGGGCTAGTTTTACCGTCAGCAGTGTATTTGTGGCGAAAGATCCATTTACCGGAGAGACAATATTGGTTGGGGGGGACGGGGAACAAGATCCCAAGTGTGGTTTTTGAGGAGGGCATCATATTCTTCTTGCATAGAGCGTTGCCAATTTTTGTCTTTGAGAGCGAGTTTGTAAGAGGTGGGGAGCTGAGGTGTAGAAGTGTTAGATTAAAAATAGTTTTGGGTTTGAGACAACCGATTTAGAGCGAGTGAGCATCGGATGGGTTGATTGAGTGGGGAAAATGTTGTCGGCTTGGTGAGAGGTTGAAGCGGAGGAGGGGTGTGGGTTGTCAGGTGGGGCCGTAGGTGTGGATTGTGGGCTTGGGAAATGGGATTCAGAACGGGTAGAGGGGGGGGAGATGATGGAGAGGGGGGAGATAATGTTGCTGGTGTAGGGGACAACGGGCCAAGAGAGAGCGACAGGTGGGGAAGTGGTGGGTGTGGGTAAGGAGGCCACGTGTGGGCGGTCTTGGTGATGACGGTGGGGGAAGACGGGGGATGGGTAGGGAAGGGAGTGGGGTGGCGTGCGGAGGTTGAGGGGTGGAAGTGGATGGGGTGGGAACGTGGGGAGAGAGGAAGGGGGGTGATGGAAGTGGTGGGGTGGATAGATGGACGAAGCGGAGAGTGGGTGAAGGGGGGGTGGTGGGTGGGGGTATAGGTGGTAGGTGGTTCAGGGAGGGGGGTGTGTTTAGGGTGTTTTTGACTGGGGGGGTACCGGTCAGTGGGGGATTTAGTTCCGGATCGGTGGGACAGAACGTGGGGTGGAGGAGAGAGAGAGGTGGTTTGAGGGGGGGCGCCTTTAGAGAAGAAAAGAAAAGGAGGTGTGGGGGGGAATATTGTTAGGTTGTGTTGTGTGAGTGGAGAGATAATAGTTCTTAGTTGCGATTTTGGTGAGAGGGGAGAGAGAGAATTAATATGAGTGGGATGCGGAAAAAAATAGAAGTCAGGGGGGGGGCAGTGGGCGGAGTTATCGATGGTGGGGAGGGGGAGTCGACTGTAGTGGGTGAATATTGTGGGTACGGAAAAACTGTTTTCGTGTTCGGAAAAATTACATGCCGTGGAGACAATGATTTTTTGTGGAGTTAAGATTCATAACAACGATAGCCCTTGTGGTGGGGCTCATAACCTAGGGAAAATACAGGTGGGCAAACGTGGTTGTAATTTTATGTTGGGTGGAGAGAAGTTATATTTTGGGAAAAACAAGAGACCCCAAAAAGGACGTAAATGTGAATAGGACGGTGTGATGATGAAAGAGTAAAACTGTGCGGTGTTTGATTGTTTTTGTTGGAGGTGGTGGGTGTGTGAAATTGATGAGGTACGTGGAGCGGTCTTGGCAAGCGCTTCTGCCCAAAACTGTGGTGGAAGTTGTGCTTGGAAAAGTAATGTATGAATTGCATTGTGAGGTGTGCGAATGATACGCTCAGCTTTGCCGTTTGTTGGGATGTATGCGGACATGAAAAACGAAAAATAGTACCATGTTGAGTTAGAAAGGAGCGCAGGTCATGATTGTCAAATTCTCGTCCGTGATCACATTGTAGATATTTTATCGTGGTGTTGAAATGAGTACGAACAAATGCATGAAAGGATTTAAGTATAGCAGTGGTTTGAGATTTATACTTAAGAGGATAGGTCCAAATAAAGTGACTGTAATCATCCAAAATAACAAGATAGTATTTGTAACCACTGAAACTGAGAACAGGCGATGTCCAAAGATCGCAATGAATAATATCAAAAGAATGTCTAGAAAACTGATAAAGAATGTGGAAATGATAAACGGCAATGTTTTCCAAGTTGACAAGCGTGGCATAGTGATGATGAGGGTGATGCGGTGGTGATATGATGTTGACGCTGGAGTTGAGTTGATGGAGGACGGTGGTGATGGGTGGGCTAAACGCCGATGCCACTGCAGGTTGGAGGTGTCGGCCATGAGTGTTGTAGCAGTGGTGGACATGGGAGTGTGCGGCAAATAGGGATAGAGATCACCAACGCTATTGCAACGGTGGATCATTCGGCGGCTGGTAAGATCCTTGACAGAAAATCCAAAAGGATCAAACTCGACAGTGCAATTATTATCTTTGGTAAACTTTCTAACAGAAATGAGGTTTTTAATTAAATGGGGAGTGACGAGAACATTTTGTAATTGGAGAAAAGGAGTGGTAGTCAATATAGAATGACCGACGCCAGTAAGGAAGACGTTGTAACAGGAAGACGTTGACCATTGCCAACAATAATGTGGGAGGGATCGTGAGGTCCGGGACAGAGAGAAGAGGAAAACTACCTTGGTTGGAGGACATGTGAGAAGATGCACCTGTGTCCATGTACCACGGGTTGTCAGAAGGGCGAGGAGTGGCCATAGAGTTCAAGGCGTGAATAAGACTTTGCTGGTCCCATGCGTTTGGATTGGTGGCGGGTGTAGTCGGGTAGGTGATGTGCGCCTGGGTGGGTGGGTTGGGGCGGGGGCCGAGAAGACCGGCAGTAGGGAGCAGGGGAGGGGCGTGTAGTAGTATGGAGGAGGGATGGCGGGCCAGGTGGTGGTGGTTTGACCGCTGCGGTTGGAGCGTCCCCGGCCACGACCACGTTGACGGCCTCGGCCACGCCCGCGAGAGGAGGATGCTGAAGACGGCGCAGCATCGGAGGAAGCAGCAGGAGCCGAAGGCGCAGTGGGTGGAGGAGTAGAAGGCGGTTGATGTGGTGAGAGCGGTGGCCACTGGGGTGTTGGTGGTGCGCATGGTTTCTTCAAGAAGGAGGGTGCTGCGCACCTCTTGAAAGGTTGGAAAGGGACGCGCTGCAGCTGGATGACACTTCGGAGGGTCGAGAATGAATCGTTGAGACCACTGATTGTTTGGAGTACTAGATTTTCATCAGTGACGGGACTCTCAACGTCGGCGAGAGCGTCGGCGAGTGTCTTCAACTGCGTACAGTAGTCGTTGATGGAAAGGGAGCCTTGGCGCAGACCTCGGAATTCCGCCTCAAGTTGGATAGCGCGGGCTCTTGTTGTCCCGGAAGAGGTTTTCAATAGTGAGCCAGACGTCATGCGCGGATGCGTTGGGACGCATTATGAGACTGAAGATGTCGGGTTTGATAGTAGCATAGATCCAGGATAGAACCGTATAGTCCAGAAGGGGCCAACTAGGATCGTCAGAAGGGGGAGAGCCGTCAATGTGAGAGAGAAGGTTGAATTTTCCCAAAGTGACGAGAGAAACATGTGGCGCCACAACATATAGTTAGGAGGAGTTGGGTTAATTCAAGGCGTATGTGATTTGTGATGGAACTAACGTGGAGAGCCTGTTGTAAGGCGATGGCACCGGGGGTGGGTAATAGTCAGATGAGGTTGAGAAGTAGCAGATGAAGGAGGAGGGTCGCGAGGTGGGATGCGTCAGGATTGTCGATTCTGGATCTGGATTGGAGTGTGAGCGTCAGTCATGGTGGCGGTTGAGAAACAAAAGAAAAAAAAAAAGCAGTAGAATAGAATAGAAGAGAGGGGTGGGAGGCGAGAAAGAAATCGTAGTAGTGGAGCCTGATACCATGTAAAGGAGGAATAGAATAATGAAACCCTTGATGGGTGGTATTGTATTATGACTGTATATATATACACAAGTGTCTATTGACCAGGTTACCCTTATGTATATTATTATTCTAACAGTTTTGCTTCCCATTAGTAACGGGAAAGTGGTGCAGCAGTCCGACACTTGATTATTCAAAGACTTATATCTCATATCTTGCTGGCGAAAACTTCTAGACATTTAGCCAAAAGGTGGCTACTGGCTATGGGAATATTAGAAATGTGGCATTCTTGCCACTTGCTGCAAGTTCCTTGAGTTCTTGGATGATTCAAAGCTAGTATGTTCATATTTACATTATATTCAGCTCTTGAATGGACAGCCCCACCCTCCCCCTCATCTTTCTAACCCGACAATCGTGCCTATTTTTGAAATATTTAGGCCCCATTCTTTTGTCAGCTGAAACATATAGCTGATGTTAGTTGTCAGCTGAAATTCGAAAAAATAGAGAGAAAAAATAATTGATATGATAATTGATGTATGTGACATACAGAGAGAAAAAACTAGCTGATCAGATAAACTCGTTTGATAATCTGACAAAAGTATGGGGCCTTAGTGGTCAAGAAAGTCCGTTGGAGTCCATCCCATCTAATCTAGTGCCCTAAACCCTTTCCAAAAAGTGGAATCACTGGTCATTAGTGTGAGATTGCCAGTTATCCCAAACAATGGGTTGCCCACTCCCCGTGGATCCTATGTCTTTGGAAGGAATCCAGGCCTGGGGCGTGCAACTGGCCTACGGAACAGGCCCCAATTATTGGGGGCCCAATTTTATTTATTCCTTTTAGATTTTGCCATGAGAAAATATAAATTATCCAAATAATTTTAAATAAAATGTTTTAAGGGTCTCATTTTACATATTTTAATTTAGTAATTTTTTATCTTTAGATAATTTAATTCTATAAGATACATCATTTTAGATTTTAGCATAGGGCCCCGAAAATCATTGAGACGGCCCGAATTAATCGAGTTAGTAAGTATTTTTACCACATGTGGAGGATAAAGTCCAAAACCCAAAACTACCAAAGCGTCAGCTCAAGAAGTGCAAACACGTTAGTCCTAGTTCATTTGTAGAAGCCATAAAGTGTTTTAAATATGACCAACGCTTGCATATTTGTACTCCATATCCAAGTAGGTCTTTAGCCAACATTAACCGAAATCTGCTATCATAACTGCATTATCAAACCCTAGGAAGCTATGTACATTACAAAACCCTTAACCTAAGCAACTAAACAAAAGACCTTAACAGTATATATTACTAATCATAATGAACAAACAAGTCAAGATCAACTTACAATGGTCTCACAGATAACAAAAGAGCAAAATATGTATTTTTTTCCTCAACATCTATTCAAAAAATTCTTCCCATTAGAAGCCCTAAGCGCCCCATGTGCGTCTCTGTGTGCGATCTTCCTGCCTCTTCCCTTCGCTTCTCCTTCCCCGACTACTCTCTGTCGTAACCCTGGTTTAGTCGCCTGAGCTACTGCCAAAGGACCCACCGCGCCGCCAGGCCCCCGCCTGGTGGCTAGGCCCGTCGCCGGTCGGTACTTCCCGCTCTCCCGCCCCTCCCCTGGTTCGCTGCTCTTCCTCAGATGGCCTAAAAGCGCCTTTCCACCCGTGCCTGTCCGGAGGCTTCCCCCTCTGCTCCGGTGTCATCGACGAAAGCTCCGACAGCCCTCCCTACTTCTTGCTCTGCTGCACTGGACTCTTCCCATCCTAGTTCAGGCGTCTTTGTTTGCACCACGGCGGAATTCTCTTCTGGTGTCGACGCCCACGTCCCTCCCTCTTGTTTGTTGTCTGCGTCCGTAGCGAATGGCTGACTCATCGACAGTGGTGTTGTGCGGTGCCCAGTTTCACTTCATCGATTGAAGTTGGTGAATCGACCGTGGCTGTTACGGCGCGCCCAGTGTCGCATCATCGTTAGAAGTTGGTGCGGCTCCCGTACGTTCCCTCGCCATTCTTTCCCCTGATGGAGCTCTTGTTGTAGGCGCTCTGAGCGATGATGGTTCGCGCAAGGAAGGATAAGTATTATTCATCACAGCCTGGTGCAGTTACGTCTGCGCAGCCAGCGGGTGATTCAGATGGTGGGACTCTTGGTAATTCTGTTAGCGATGATGTTCGTATATATGGATGGAGGTTGTGGTGATACTAGTGGTAATTGCCCGCTGATGCTTTCCAATCAAATGTTGGGGCTGGGTATTTGAGTGGTGACTCGCAGATTATTTTTCACAATAGCGGGAGTGTCCAGATTGTCCGTGATGAGCTCCCTCCTTCGGCCCAGGCTTTAGATTTGATAGTAGAGCTTTCGGGTCCCTCACCTGATCTAGCTCTACAGGATTACCTCAATCGGCCAGGCTCGTACTCGCCAATACCTGTGGATATGGAATTCCCTCCCCTCTCCAAGGCTCTAGGCCCTATTTTGCCATTGTTAGGAGGCAAAGCTCCACCTAGAGATCAATTGTGATTGCTAAAAGAACCTCTGCGCCTAATATCCCCATTTGGGTGTTGAATTTGAGGTTGGCAAGTGAGTGGCCTACTTGGCCGGTTTTGACCAAGGAAGAGAGAAGGAGGAGATTGGGAAAAAGAAAAGAAGAACTTGTGAAATTAAGGTAAGAAATCTACCCTAATGTGTATCCCTTATGTTTTAGAATTCGGGATGAGTTAAATGTAAATAATGAACCCAAAGTAAGTGAGCTAATGTGTTTGATGGCTAGGAGAGATAATTGTGAATTGTTATTTAAATTAAGGCCTTGGAGCCAAGTGGATTACATTGTGTTCATATTGTGTTTCTTGAGATTTTGGGAGTTATATTGTTGTTTGATGAGTTTGGTGAAGTAATTGTGTGCTGGTAGGACCCTTATATGGGTGTGGCTAGTTTAGGATTGTTTTAAGTGAAAATTGGTGAGAATTGATGAATGTGGATATGTTAGGTTTATGGGGAGGTTATGACGAAATTTGTGTACAAAATGAATTTTAAGGTGACTTTGTGAATTGGAGAGTTTAGGAGTTTGTTGAGTAAAATTGAGTTTATTGGTAACCATAGGATGGTAGTTGGAGGACTAAGAAGGGTAGTACAAAAATCTGTAGCAAAATGGTGTTTGAGTGCCTTGGAGGTTTGAGAAAAGAATAAGGAATTAAGGCTCTAAGAATGAGGCATGAACTTGGGTGTTAGAAGTGCATTGTCTTGAAGGAATGAGAATGGTAAAATGGTTGAGAGGAGAAGTGTAAAATGTCAAGAGGTAGTTTAGAAATACACAAGTGTGCAAAATGCAAATGTGAGAATGAAAGTTTGAAGAAATTAAGCAAGGAATTGGGCAAGGATTTGACCCATGAGTTGAGGAGGTTTAGTGCATGATTAAGGAGTGTTTTAGGGTGTTTAAACATGTAGAAAACATGTGAAAAGATTATGGAATGATTAGGTGTGAATTAAGGTTAGTTTAGGGGTTGAAAAATGGACATTTAGCAGCTTTTTAGCAGGGTCCGGGACTTAGCCCTTGTATAAGGTCCCAGACCAAGCTTAAAAATACGCCGAAAGTCAAGTTTATAGGTGGTCCGGGACCTAGGTCTAGGACCAAGTCCGGGACCAATGTCAAAAAAGGGTCGAGAGTACATTTCAGAGGTGGTCCGGGACCTTGGGTCCGGACCAAGCCCGGACCAGACCAGAATTTGCCTAATAAGTGTTTTAAAGTGTTCTAAAGGAGGGGGGTTGATGGGTAATGGTTTTGAATGTTGTTAAGGCCTTGTTTGGTGACTTTTAAAGGTCCTAAGAAGTATAAACAAGTGTTGGAAGTGAGTGAGAAGTAAGGACTTAAATTGACAAGAGTAAACTGAGTATAACGGGGCAACGGGTAAGTAGTTAGTACGGGAGATGATAGTTTACATACCGTATAACCATGATGTTAAAAAAATGTTTGAATAATAATACCATTTGTTCGGAAACTACCTTAGGAGCGTGGGGTGACGCGTTAAGAGTAAATCCTCGGGGACACGGTAGAGTAACCCATGGTGTAAGGTATGGTTTTCTTGCAACCTGTGTCCTACCGGGTTACACCGGCTTGTATGCCCAATGTGTTTTTCTGAATGTTTGCCACCTTATAAGATAAAAGCATGTAATGAGTTTACAGTAATTCATTTATATGGCGTATTTAGTTCCGATACTGTTTAACCTCAAATATGTGTTAACCCGTAGCTTACCGACTCTAGGATCACATAAGAGATCGGTATTCGGATTAAACTTCCCAACCTACGGGAACGTTCTAACTACGGCTATCCGTGTGTAGTTGTATAATGTGGTTGTGTGTCATGTGTTTCCCTTGTAGTATGTCGTTATCTAACGATGGTTGTTGTTCATGTATGACGAATGGTATAATACCTCCATTGGTTATTTAACTAAGTTGTAACCCCTTATGGTGTCATGTTGTGATAAGTTCCACAAGGGAACTTCTATTAAAATATATTATTGGGGGGTGAGGAATCCGAGGTGTCCCGGTCGTGCACGTGTGTTTGGGAGTTGATATCTATATTTGATTTAACTCCCTCTCTGTTTTGGTTGACTTTCCTTCTTGGATTACAATTACCCACAAGTCTAATAAGAGGCTTTCCTACCTTGATTATTATTCGGGGCTAGGGGGATATGTGTATGGTGTGATCGGGCCTATATTAAGGCCAACATATCTAAGTAAAGTAAATGTGTACGGTGTGTTCGGACCTATATTTTATCCGACACACCTTAAGAAAAGTTACGTTCTCTAGGAAGAACGGTGTTACGTTGTGTATATGTTATTATGTGATGGTTGTTGATATGTTTGTGTACGTTGATTACCGAAATCAACCCGGTGTTAATAAAAGAGGTAATTAAGTATAACCCGACTAAATGGGTATGTGTCGTCTAACGAGGAATAGCTCCATTAAGGTAGAACCCTCAAGGGTCATGGAACACAATAATGTGATCTAACCAATGTGATGTGTTAACCTTATGTTTGTATCCTTTGATAGGATGTATGTTAATTATAAGCATGATATGTATTTAAAAGTTTCTATGTATGATTTAAAAATAATCAACCGCATGCTTAGACGACAATTAGTTGTGCGTGGCCCGGTAGTATGCGGGCTGCACGATTACCATACCAGCAAAGGTGCTGAGCCCCTTTGTAAGAGGTGTAAGACCGAAGTTTGATATCGGTAGCTGAAGGTATAGACTCGGTACAGTTGTAATGTAAATGTATTTGTTTCAGTTGAGAAACAGTTGGTAATGTAAAGTGTAGTGCTCGGTAATCTTGTCCATCAGAACGATACACTATATATGTATTAGCCTTGTTAGCCACGTGGGTGGCTAACGACGTGTAACACCCATTGATTTAGTCAGTGTTTATGATGTAATTTCCGCTGCGATTAATAGTTAAGTGTGGTGTTATTAGTTGGGGTGTTACAAAAAGTGGTATCAGAACGAAGTATCGCTCTGATGACAAGAAATACCGAGCTTAGGAAGTACTGAGTTAGGAATTTAAGACTTGGGTTTAAGGGTTGAGTGATAGCGTGAGAGATACGCCAGTTAAGCATTCCCCGTGTGTACCTACAACATCCCTCCCGCCCTCCACAACCCCCGTTTTATAACTCGGGAAAGAACACCAGAGAGATGGAAAGTCCTCTCAGACTCGGGAAAAACCCGATCTGGCTGTTATGAATTATTTGTGTAAGAACCAAAACCTGTCATACGGTAGATTCCAAGAACTGAGAATCCCGGAGACGGTTCCTTTTGAACAACTTTACCCGCACTTGACAACGGAGAAATGAAGAGTCCTATTTACAGGAGAATGAAATTTCTGCCAACCTGGGTCGACATGCCTAGCAGTCGAGGAAACCCAGCCAACAAGAAAGAAAGCACTAACTGTGCACAGAAGCGGACAATGGAGAAGTAACAAACCCGAGACACATGTCTACGGGACCACAAATGTTAAATAATACCGACAATGGTATAGTAACCGACTAAGGAACTAGTCAAGGTTGGATGATTCCAAACCTACAACGCCAAAGAGGCTGTAATACCCGATTATCATAGTTTAGACAACTGTGGGAGTATTAGTGAAACATACTTCAATAGGGCTGCGAAGTAGTACCTAAACAAGAATCAAGTCTCGGTAAACACGACAAATGCGTGGGGACGAACATTAAGGAAGAACACAGAGTTAAGTGAATAGAGAGTCACCCTAGTTAACGACTACTATGTCAAAACCAATGAGAGTCGCTCGGAAGATTTATTACCAAGACTGTAAAAGCAAGAAGGAGCCAATAAGGCTACCAAAACAGTGTGGATAAAAGTAGTACCAAACCAGTATGTGTTGAACCGACAACTAGCTAGCATGGCGCACTTGCCATGGCAAGTGCTGCTATAACGAAGCTATTTTGAGAAAATTTTAATGACTATGAAGTACTTAATAGAGTACCGTATTGGCAAATAAAGTAATTATAAAATCAAGAAATCCAAGAATTTGAAGAGTGAAACCTGGAAGGGCTTAACGGCCTAACCATTGTATTTGAGGATATACCAGTCAGCGAGAAGCTAGACTTGGTCAAGGCAAGAAGACATTTTAAATACCGTGAAGAATTTCTTTTAAACCTAACTTTTCTTTCAAACTCAGATTTATTTCAAACCCTCTTTCATACCCAAATTTTCTTCCAAACTCATATTTATTTCAAACATTCTTTCAAGCCTAAAATTCTCTCAAACTGTAGATTTTCTTTAAAACCAAAACCAAAAGACCTACACCGGCCTCAGCGCCACACAATAGGTAAGTTGCATCCAGTGCAATTTCGGGCAACCTTAGAAAAATTTCCACAACCCAAGGAAATGGATTGAGTCCGTACTAAATACAGACGGTGGATGAACTTCCCTTGATTAAGTTCGGGAAGCACCAAATGTGCATCATCATAGGACAATATAAGAGGAGTTGACAATAGAATACTTCACATAGGCGTGTGACGGACACTACGAGTGTACAAAATGAAATGTGGGATGACCGCACTCCGATAGGAGCTTGCGGGCCTGACAGACCTACTCATAGGTTAGTCGGGTAAGTAGCAATGTATCAGTAGGGTGCCCCACATATGTATACGAGTGGAGTACGGAACACGGGGAGTAGTCAACTCCATACTATGGTCAGCAGTGCAACCACCAGATCTGAATAACCGATTACCGAGAATGAAGGAAGTGAAAGGACTAAGTTAAGTTAGCAAGCCTAAAGGAATTTAAGAACTTATTCCGGAAAAAGAAGTAAGAGTCATGGAGTGCAAAGAGCACAAGTTGATGAGTACAGACAATTAACATGTCTCAAGATTTGTAAGGGATACACAAGATAGCAGGATAAATACCCGGCTTGAACACAGTAAGGTAGACGCCTAATATGGACACGTTAAGGTCCAAGGAACGAGATGGAATTCCCTGAATGATCACCAAGACTACCGAGGAATATCGATCTTCAACGAAGAGGATATTAAACCCAGCCAAGAACGCAAAGCAGCGTAGTTAATTAAACATACCCATAAGTATAAGCCAGATGTAATGGCATAACTTAGCAACACCTAGGAGCAATCCTTGAAGGGTGTTTGGGTCAACAAAGTTGAACAAAATGTTGTGATAAAAACACCAGAGTTGAAACAAATACTCGGTTTCAACACCGAGGGGAACCCACTTAACAGTAGAACCCTAAATCGTCATAGGGGCAACCTGACATTCCTAAGGGGCCTCCCATGAAAGGAAGCATGATGCAATGACCCTGTAGGGAGCCCAGAATCGCCTAAGCCATGTGATGAGATACGAAGAAGTAAAATTTGTGTGAACGGCCTACAGTGAGCAGAGCTCGAGGCAATGAGGCTTATGATCCATAAACCAAATGCGCTACATAAGTTTCAATGATTGCAAAGCCTAGATAAACTCGTAAGGAGTATCGCTGGTAATAGCGCCAGTAAGAAGAGTTTGTGTTATATGAACCACTGCTTTAAGAGTGGGGATACCTCTCGATATTGTGAGACCACTGGGGCGGTAATTGTGTGAACCTTTAGGATGTATGTGGAAGTCTGATCATGTTGTTATTGCCAAGAATTATTTGAATAATAATAGTACAAAAAGGAAGCTCTCATGGAAATTGGGGAAGAGTAGTCGGCGTAGTAGCAACCACCATGTGGGTATAATGCGAAATGTAGGTTGAACAACGCTCACGGAGCATGAAGACTTGAAGTGTACCCAATTACTAAAAAGGAACTTAAAGTGTATTCCTAGTGGATCTACTTGGTAAGAAGCAATAAGCTTTGGGACAAGAGTACCCAATTACTAAATAACCAACCCGTACTGGATACGGACGTCGTGTAAACACACCGTGAATATAACGCAGGTCGGTTAAGCAAAGACCTAGAAATAAAATCGTTGGACGTACCAACCGTCACAGTAGGTGAAACCCACCACAAAAAAAGCGGAAAGTCAGTTATAATGTTATAAGGACCAATGCATAGAAAACGCAAGGTCGTACAATGAAGGAGTAAGCGTACAACACTAAGTGTGAAGGCAGGATTTCAAAAAGAATAATTAGTAATCAGTGACTACAGTAGCACTGAATACGAAACATAGGTATAGTATATATCTCAAGTATGGAAACGACAGATGGAGCACTACATATTAGGTAGTAGCTCAACCTCAACCGACAGTAAGTCGGAAGAATTAACAAAGATATGTACCTGTATACACAATGAATTACCAGAAAACTGGATAGAAAATTTATAACTCATCGAATTCGCACACGGTAAGAGATACCACGCGTCGATTGAGGAACCGTTATTCCCAAGATAGAAAGGATAAATGGGAGATGTACAACACATCAAGAATAACAAAAGGGATAACTAAGCCCTAAAGTTATCAGAGTGGCGCAGTAGAAGCTAGTAGGCCATGATTCAAAGTTGAACATATCTAGTGAATACGAGTAAGGGGCGAAGTGTCTATGTGAATATACCTAGAAGCCTCACAGGCCAGAACCAAAACCAGTTATGAGTTAGACAAACTCCTATGAGAATTTTGGATTCAGGGACTAACTGTCAATATGGTTAAGATCCTCTCACCGGAACACATTGCATAATAAACTGTGTGAAATTTAAAGTACTTCATGATGACAGAATGTCTTGAACCAATGTTAAGTAATAACATATGGTCGATTACGTGGGCGTAATCCCTTTTTAAGGGGGGTAGAGCGCATAATCGCTTAGCGTATGTCTACGTACAAGTGTACGTAAACGATGTAGTGCATAGCACAAAACAATTTGTTCTGATGATTAGTGTGTATGGTACACGAACATACGTATTCATTTATGGTTTAATTGTGGTAATTGCGCATAGAAGATGCGAATACCATTGTTATAAGTGGTGTGTGAATATAAGTGTATGGGAGTAGAGAAACTCCCGGGGAACTAAAACCCCGATAGTGTATGTTTATTTAAGACAAATTTTATGATGTGTATTGTGATTTTGATAAATATATATATAATATACATACATATATATAGTATTGTGTATTGTGATTTTGATAATATATATATACATACATATATATAGTATGGTGATGTATGAATCGGTAGGAAACCGGTGAAGAACATAGTGAGAATAGGATTCCCTAGGTATGTTGACTAGAGGCAAATTGAGAATAATTGATGGACAGAGTTCGTCCCTTGGAGATGTATTGATTTGTGATTATGATTAGAAAGATTAAAAGATAGAAAATGGTAAAGGTCTGAATTAGTTGCTGGTTGAAATTGTAATGGGGGTGAAACTTGATTCCCGGGGATCAATGGAAACCAAACACAAAGTGGGGTGGAGAGATAGTTCAACACTGATGCTGATCACATCAGGGTTGGATGACTTTTGAAGCTCCCTATAAGTGGTCACATCACGTTAAGAATAAGATGCAGTTAGCATAAATTGGACTTGGAGTTGTATTGCGTTTTCAAAAAGAATTTTAAATTGGTGTTTTCAAATTTTCAATTGGTACTTTCAAGACTTCAACAAATATTTCCAAGATTCTCAAATGGTATTTTCACAGGAAGGATTTCTTTTACTTGACCTTGTAAAAGGATTTTCAATTAGTACCTTTCCAATAAAGGATTTGTTCTACTTAACCCCATAAAGAATATTTTGTATTACTTGCTCACGAGCTGAGGACGTATGAGCCTTTGTCTTCGAACCGGTGACATGAGAAGTATATGTTAAAAATGTATGTGATGGTTTTGAATCTTCCAAAGGACTGGGGACCAGGAAGTGTCCATCACGTCCGGAACCTGCGAGATCACAGTTTAGGTACTCGACATGGGACTCGAGGACTGATGTCCTTTGGTCTTTAGACCGAGCTCATGAAGAGATGTAAAAGGTATTTCTGATGGTTATACATGCTAAGACATGTTGTGTGATAGGTGTGGTAACTGTTATCCAGACCTATGAGTCTGAAGGTTGATGTGTTATCCAGACCTTGGGTCTGAAGGTATGTCAAGTGTAATTGTATGTGAGAACTATGTTGTAAAGTAATCCCGGTATCCTAATTAAGTGATGCATGGGAAAATTTGGATATTTGAGGACAAAGTTCTTTTAAGGGGGTAGATTGAAATACCCCGAACCTTTATGTGTTAATTAATTATGTAATTATGATTTTCTAAGGCTAATTAAGTCCTTAAGAACATTGGTGAAGAAAGAGAAACCTAAAGATAATGGAAAACGCGTAAAAGTCACAAAATGCAAAAATGTGTATTTAATTATCTTAGAAGGTATATCACCTTATCTAGGGTTATAAATATATTTTTATACCCTAATTACACACTAAGAACATGTGGAAAAAATTCCTGAAAAAACGGATCCAAATAATGCATTAAAACGCTAACGGAGTCTTAAAGCGCGTTTTTTGAGAAAACCCGAAAACGTGACTTTAAACAGTCAAATGACCCCGTAAAAATTACGGTTGATCATATAACTATTATTAAACATTAATGAGAGCTTAAGAACCATTACAATTAAGAAAACGAGAAAAATCCGGAAAACGGGCCCGGTTAGTGAATAGTGTTAAAACCGGGTAAATTAACGAGCGTTTTCTGTAAAAGACGAAAAATGCTCCAGCTTATATGTACAGTTGGGGCCGGTTTTTATAAATAATCAGCCCACCCCTTACTAGTTAGTAACTAGCTAGTACAATAAAGAGCACAAAAGCATAAAAAGTGAAAAGTAAAAAATGTAACCTCTCTTCTCTCTCTCCTCCCTCACTTCTCTTTTCCCTCTCTTTCCTCTCTTTCTCCTCCATCAGCCGTCCTCCTTCTCCCCCTCTGGTTCTAGCCGATTTTTGAAGCTCACCCATGGCTTCTCCTCCTTCCCAAGCTTGCCCAAGGTGCTACACCACTCCAAATGAGAAAATAATCACATATTCTTCTTCCTCATCAAACTCTATTTCTCTCTTTTCAAAATCCAAGAATGATGAACTTCATCTCCATGGGTATACCCCATTTGAAGAGTAAATGGCACCATTTTGAAGCTTGGAGTCTCCTCTTTCTTCCAAGGTAAAAAGTTCCCAAGAAAACTCTTTTTTTTCTCCATTTCTAAGGGTGTCCGATTTTGCCCTCTTATGCCTTGTTCTTTTTTCATGCTTTGAGCTATTCTCCAATCCTCAATGGAGGGTTAGATCTTCTCTTCGATTCATGACCAAAATCCCATCCTAGGGTTTAAAGGTAAATCTTCATTTTTGTGCTCTAAGCACTTTCTCTTTCCTCCTAGCTTGATTTATAAGCATGGGTGTATTAGTTGGTACCTAATTCCCCATTTGGGTGTTGAATTTGAGGTTGGCAAGTGAGTGGCCTACTTGGCCGATTTTGACCAAGGAAGAGAGAAGGAGGAGATTGGGAAAAAGAAAAGAAGAACTTGTGAAATTAAGGTAAGAAATCTACCCTAATGTGTATCCCTAATGTTTTAGAATTCGGGATGGGTTAAATTTAAATAATGAACCCAAAGTATGTGAGAGAATGTGTTTGATGGCTAGGAGAGATAATTGTGAATTGTTATTTAAATTAAGGCCTTGGAGCCAAGTGGATTACATTGTGTTCATATTGTGTTTCTTGAGATTTTGGGAGTTATATTGTTGTTTGATGAGTTTGGTGAAGTAATTGTGTGCTGGTAGGACCCTTATATGGGTGTGGCTAGTTTAGGATTGTTTTAAGTGAAAATTGGTGAGAATTGATGAATGTTGATATGTTAGGTTTATGGGGAGGTTATGGCGAAATTTGTGTAGAAAATGAATTTTAAGGTGACTTTGTGAATTGGAGAGTTTAGGTGTTTGTTGAGTTGATTGGTAACCATGGAATGGTAGTTGGAGAACTAAGAAGGGTAGTACAAAAATCTGTAGCAAAAATGGTGTTTGAGTGCCTTGGAGGTTTGAGAAAAGAATAAGGAATTAAGGCTCTAAGAATGAGGCATGAACTTGGGTGTTAGAAGTGCATTGTCTTGAAGGAATGAGAATGGTAAAATGGTTGAGAGGAGAAGTGTAAAATGTCAAGAGGTAGTTTAGAAATACACAAGTTGCAAAATGCAAATGTGAGAATGAAAGTTTGTAGAAATTAAGCAAGGATTTGACCCATGAGTTGAGGAGGTTTAGTGCATGATTAAGGAGTGTTTTAGGGTGTTTAAACATGTGAAAAGATTATGGAATGATTAGGTGTGGATTAAGGTTAGTTTAGGGTTGAAAAATGGACATTTAGTAGCGTTTTAGCAGGGTCCGGGACCTAGCCCTTGTATAAGGTCCCGGACCAAGCTTAAAAATACGCCGAAAGTCAAGTTTACAGGTGGTCCAAGACCTAGGTCCAGGACCAAGTCCCGGACCAATGTCAAAAAAGGGCCGAGAGTACATTTCAGAGGTGGTCGGGACCTTGGGTCCGGACCAAGTCCCGGACCATACTAGAATTTGCTTAAAAAGTGTTTTAAAGTGTTCTAAAGGTGGGGGATTGATGGGTAATGGTTTGAATGTAAGGCCTTGTTTGGTGACTTTTAAAGGTCCTAAGAAGTATAAACAAGTGTTGGAAGTGAGTGAGAATTAAGGACTTAAATTGACAAGAGTAAAACTAAGTATAACGGGGCAACGGGTTAAGTACGAGAGTGATAGTAGTTTACATACCGTATAACCATGATGTTAATAAAACATTTGAATAATAATACCATTTTTGGAAACTACCTGAGGACCGTGGGGTGACGCGTTAAGAGTAAATCCTCGGGGACACGGTAGAGTAACCCATGGTGTAAGGTATGGTTTTCTTGCAACCTGTGTCCTACCGGGTTACACCGGCTTGTATGCCAACGTGTTTTTCTGAATGTTTGCCACCTTATAAGATAAAAGCATGTAATGAGTTTACAGTAATTCATTTATGTGGCGTATTTAGTTCCGATACCGTTTAACCTCAAATATGTATTAACCCGTAGCTTACCGACTCTAGGATCACATAAGAGATCGGTATTCGGATTAAACGTCCCAACCTATGGGAACGTTCTAACTACGGTGATCCGTGTGTTAGGTGTATAATGTGTGTTGTGTGTATGATGTGTGTTTCCCTTGTAGTATGTGTTATCTAACGATGGTTGTTGTTCATGTAGACGAATGGTATAATACCTCCATTGGTTGTTTAACTAAGTTGTAACCCCTTATGGTGTCATGTTGTGATAAGTTCCATAAGGGAACTTCTAATTAAAATATATTATGGGGGGTGAGGAATCCGAGGTGTCCCGGTCGTGCACTTGTGTTTGGGAGTTGATATCTATATTTGATTTAACTCCCTCTCTGTTTTGGTTGACTTTCCTTCTTGGATTACAATCACCCACAAGCCTAATAAGAGGCTTTCCTACCTTGATTATTATTCGGGGCTAGGGGATATGTGTATGGTGTGATCGGGCCTATATAGGCCGACACATCTAAGTAAAGTAAATGTGTACGGTGTGTTCGGACCTATATTTTATCCGACACACCTTAAGAAAAGTTACGTTCTCTAGGAAGAACGGTGTTACGTTTTGTACATGTTATTATGTGATGGTTGTTGATATGTTTGTGTACGTTGATTACCAAAATCAACCCGGTGTTAATAAAAGAGGTAATTAAGTATTACCCGACTAAATGGGTATGTGTCGTCTAACGAGGAATAGCTCCATTAAGGTAGAACCCTCAAGGGTCATGGAACACAATAATGTGATCTAACCAATGTGATGTGTTAACCTTATGTTTGTATCCTTTGATTGGATGTGTGTTAATTATAAGCATGATATGTATTTAAATGTTTCTATGTATGATTTAAAAATAATCAACCGCATGCTTGGATGACAATTAGTTGTGCGTGGCCCGGTTGTATGCGGGCTGCATAATTACCATACCAGAAAAGGTGCTGAGCCCCTTTGAGGGCCCCCATTACTTTTCATATACAATGGAGCTGGTGGCCGTTCGAGAGTAGGACGGGGTAGCTGTTTATACATGGATAGTTATTTAGTTTATTTATGTAGTTGTAAGAGGTGTAAGACCGAAGTTTGATATCAGTAGCGGAAGGTATAGACTCGGTACAGTTGTAAGTAAATGTATTTGTGTCCGTTGAGAAACGGTTGGTAATGTAAATGTGGTGCTCGGTAATCTTGTCCATCAGGCCGGTCATTATGTATGTATTAGCCTTGTTAGCCACGTGGGTGGCTAACGGCGTGTAACACCCATTGATTTAGTCAGTGTTTATGATGTAATTTTCGCTGCGATTAATGGTTAAGTGTGGTGTATTAGTAGGGGTGTACATTTCCTATGGTTGGTCCTCGTCGAAGTGGACTTCAATCTTGATCTTGTTTGAGATTGGGATTTGTGTCCTAGTGGCTCCGTGGTTCAGCATGTTGTTATGAATGGGAGCCAATCACTGCTCTTCTGCAGCCTCTTGGGCATTCGTCTGCTCGCTGTCCAAGTATTGCCCGCCCGGCACCAGCCCGACCAGGGCGCTCTCAGGTGTCTAAAACCGCCTTCCCACCGTTCATCTCCTTCGCCTCATGGTCTTTTCCCGAGGGTGAGCCCTCAATCCGTGTTAGGCTCCTCTGCTCAAGCGCTGAAGCCCAACCCGCAGGCTTCCTCAGATCAACCTGCCCCATTCGAGAGAGAGGCTCCTCGGACCTCCGTTGTTAAGCCTCCTAAACCCCAATCTTTGAAGTTGCCGACGACGTAGCCTTCTCTAAGCCAGTCGCCCAGGGCCCCTTCCCCGAGTTTGACCGCTCAGCTAGCCCTTGCCCAGTCTCTTGGCCCCTCCCTGGTCCTCTCGACCCTGATTGCTCAGGTGGATCGTTTTCCTCCCCCACCCCGAGTAATCCTAATCTAATGATGTCCCCCTCTCTTCAGCTTGTGCTAATCCCAACGTTGAAGAACCTTGGCAGGAGGTCCCCACTAAAGGATGGAGCCCCCCTGATAAGGCTCTGCAGTCTATCCTGAGGATCTTTCCCTCCAGCTTACTGATTCATTTGCTATCTTGGATAAGGGCAATGCCCTTCCCACCCTCTCATCTACCCATTATCTATGAATCTGGCAGTATGGAATGTTAGGGGTTGCAACGACCAACCCAAGCTCCTTAAGATCCAAAAATTTGTGACTAATAACAAGCTTTGTGCGTTTAGCCTCCTCGAAACTCATGTTTTAATCATAATCACCAATCTATTCTAGCTCGATTCTTCCCTGCTTGGAGCATTGTCCATAACTATGGGGCGCACCATAGCGACGCATCTGGATCCTACAACAACCCTTCCATCATCACCCTCACCCCCTTCCATTGCTCAGATCAAATCCTTCTTGCAACGCTTTTATCCTAGGTAGCTTCGATTTTACCATCTCGATTGTCTACGGAGGAACACAGCCCTAGCCTTAGGGCCTTCTCTGGGAGGACATCATCAATCTCACCCACACCATTACTGGGTTGTGGGTTGTGGCAGGGGATTTTAACAATATCCTCTACGCTCAAGAGAGGATCAGCATGCGTAATCCTCAGCCGAGTGACTACCCGCGACTTTGCTGATTATGTCTCCAGAGCAGAGCTACAGGACCTCCACTCTTTGGGCGATTTTTCACCTGGTGGAATAACCAATTCGGCCACAGGCGCATCCTTGGGAAATTGACCGAGTCTTAGTTAACAAGGAGTGGATTCTGAGGTACCCCACGAGCTTTGCAACCTTTCTCCCTCCCCTAGTCTCGGATCATAGCCCAATGATCTTACCCTCCCCACTCCCACCCCCCGGAGGAGAAGCTTTAAGTTTCTCAATTTTTGGACCACGGACCCCTCTTTCCTTCCCCTTGTGCAAGACGCGTGGAACATCCCTCTTAGGGGGATTCGTATGCACTCTATCGCTCAGAGGCTCTGTTATCTGAGATCCGGGGCTCATCTCTCTCCATAAAAGGAGTATGGCTCCATTGGGGACAAAGGTCAAAGTCTTAGAAATGAACTCCCTGACATTCAAAAAAGCTTGGACCTCGATCCATGGAACCCAACCCTAATCTCTCAAGAGAAATCTCTGAGGCATAAGCTCCTTGCTAGGATTCCCATGAGCTTATGTTCCTCTGCCAGCTCTCTAAAACCCGCTGGCTAAAGCTAACGATTCTAATTCTTCCTTCTATCATAGAGCCATAAAAGCGAGAAGAAACAAAAAACCCATAGCGTCCATTACTAATGATCGGGGGGATGTACTCAATACCCCTCCCAACATTGAGAAATGTCTAGTCGGCCACTTCCAATAAACTATTGGTTCTAAAGCCCCCTCTGTCGATCCCTCTCTGATCTTAGCTTGGACAACTGTAGACTGCTAGACCAATCATCTTGGGCTTCCCTAACTTGCCGATGATAATAGCGCTATTAAAAATTAGCGCTCTTTTCCATTGGTGATGATAAAGCCCCGAGTCCAGATGGTTACATACACTGCCAAATTCTTTAAAGCAGCCTGGGCCATTATTGGTGACGACATTTGTGATGCAATTAAAAGTTTCTTCCACAGCGGAAGGCTTCTCAAAGAGATTAACGCCACCCTCATCACGCTTATTCCAAAGTCGAACAATGCCTCGTCCCCTGGGGACTACAGACATATCTCCTGCTGCAACACCCTTTATAAAATCAATAGCAAAATCCTTTCAGAGAGACTCAAGAATGTCCTCCCCACCCTAGTGAGTGCTAACCAAGGGGCTTTCATCAAAGGCCACCTCATCTTAGACAATATTCAGCTTTGCTCGTGCCTAATGAAAACTATCAAAGAGCTCACATCTCCCCTCGATGCACAATGAAGATGGACATTAGAAAGGCCTTCGACACTATAGACTGGGTTTTCCTCCAGGACACCCTCTCCTTCCTAAACTTCCCCCCGGAATTTAGGAACTAGATAATGCAATGTGTCACCACCACCGCCTTCTCAATAAACATCAACGGCTCCCCTTCAGCATCCTTCAAAGGGGAGAGAGGTTTGCGCCAAGGGGACCCCCTTTCTCCTTACCTATTCACTCTGGTTATGGATATGCTCTCTCGCCTGCTTGACCAATTACAGTGCTCTTCAGGCTTCCACTGAAATACCCCTAACCTTTAAATAATTTAATAATGATAAATAAATATTATTTGGAGAATTATAAAACCCTAAGAACATATATAAACACTTAGGCGTTTAAAACACACCGAAACTTCTTAAGGTCAATAACGTGCGTTAAGCCGGACCTTAAGCTAACCAAGGTATATGAACTTTAAAACTCATACCAAGTTAACTAAGGATCATTATATGACCTTTAAAAACACAAGTCCTTAGCTAGAACGGAGTAAAAGTACAAAATGCGGGAGAGTCACACACCTCCCTTAAGGCCCGAAAGTCCCGAAATACTTTATAAGATGAAATAAATCATTACACTTCATTCCAAATGCACCATAACACTTTACTAAACATACAGAATGAAGTCATGCTAAATTCTCAATTAAACGCAAAGTGCTCGGAGGTCCCCGTTGGGTGCCCATAAACCCCCGGGAATGCCCGGAGAGGTACCGAAGTGGCACAAACTCCTATATAAATCATTCTTAGAGTTCCTATCATCATTATTCATTATTATAAAGAGAATTCTCGAGCTAAATTTTAAAAATACACAAAGTGCTTGGGAGAAATTTCTTAACGCTCCCTTTTTGCCCCGGGAGTGTCCCGGTAGCCCGGAAATTGTGTCATGAGTTGATATAACCCCATATAACTCAATGTAACACTTTAATATATTATTATTGGCTATAAAAAATGTTTATAAACACTTGGAACTCATAGCGACTACTTATTTTCCAAAATATCCTTAAAGCACAAAAAACGCACCTTCGGGGTCATAAAAACGCGTTCTACGCTATTACCTTGAAGTGTTTGAGGAGCCAAGAGTTGAGAATCATAAATGGGGATAAGTTGACCATATAAATCAATTAAATCCAGAGCTAAACTCATAGCACAAGTAGGGCCGATTTTATTCTCAAAAAGTACTATAAAATCAGCATTTTTCCTTAGAACTTTCACCTTTACCTTGGTATAAATGTACCAATTAAATGTTGTGGACTTATAACATGTTACAATATGATCTTAAACAATATGTGTGACAGGAATCAAATCAAAAATCAGTCCCACATGGTCCTTATAGTGGCCGCCATTTTGGGTGTATTTGACATGGTTTTTGCTTAGAAAATTGTCTTATGGATGATGACTCACCTTGCACATGCCATGTGATAATATAACAGTAGAATCTCAGCCTTGGTAGCCCTCCATTATCGAAACCTGCAAGGAGATAAGGGATTAGCTTTTGGCAAAATAATGAAATCAAATAAGTGACTAGATCTAACTTTATACATGTGCAATATAAACAAACAAATCAGCCCATGTTCTAGCCTAAATGCTGCCGATAATATGCAAGAAAAAGGAGGTCTGATTACTGTTTAATTAGTCAAATAAAACATGTACCTAACTATGCATATACCTATGTCTAAAATGACAAAAAATCAATGGTCTCCTACAGACATGGTGAAATACCCCAACTTAGATATGGTATTTAAGTAAAAACTAAGATATAAGAAGGCTAAATAATGCCTTAGAAACATTAAGGAACCATTTTAGTCAAGAAATATAAGGAAACACCAAAAGAGTAGTTTAAGCAAAACGTGCTCTAAGCTTGGAGAGACTTGGGTGAGCACCCAAATATTGTTCTAAGACTT
This sequence comes from Limonium bicolor, assembly GCA_023374045.1. Classification (NCBI taxonomy): domain Eukaryota; kingdom Viridiplantae; phylum Streptophyta; class Magnoliopsida; order Caryophyllales; family Plumbaginaceae; genus Limonium; species Limonium bicolor. The sequence continues at coordinate 30,286,719 of CM041783.1, read as the reverse complement.
AGTAATATCCTAATGGTCATTTTAAACCAATTACCAAAGAAAACAAGCTTGAAAACAAGTTAAAACACAAAATGTGCTTTAAGGAGTCTTAAAGCACATTTTTGAAAAATTGTCTTGTAAATAGGTTTGAGTGGCTAAATGTCCATCATTACTCTTTAATTAACATGTGTACTAATTAGTATCACATTAGGAAGTCTAAATCAATGGGAAATCAAAAATTTCACAATTATGTGCCTTGTTAGTGAATAGTAACCAAATAATGCTAGTTTAAGACATTAGACAAAGTAAGTCAATTAAATGGTCAACAAAGACCACAATACACCTTGTTTGACCAAGGGGGCCGGTTTTTAAGTGTGACTCACCACACTTATCTAGCTAAGTAATGAATAAACAAAAGTAAGTAAATTCACTATTCACCTTTAACATAAATATCTTACCTTTACTTACCTCTCTCCTCACCTCTTCATTCTCTCTTGTTCCCACAGGTTTTGAGCTGCTCCTCTCTTCTTCCAACGTGAAGAAAAACCTCCATCCTAGCTTCACCTTCCTTTGATTACTACTTACTCATTTTAGCTCCAAAACCAAAACAAAACACATATTCTTCTTAGTTAGCTCAAGCTCCTTCTTTCTATCTTTTCAAAACTTCAAGAGCCTCATTTTGGAGCCAAGGCAAATCGCCATTAGAGGAGGAAATCCAAGTTTGGAGAGTTCATTGGCTTCTCTTCTCTTAAGGTAAGGAATATGTAAGAAAATCTAGGTTTCCATCATTTTCTTCCCTTGTCTGAAAATTTGTACTCATGGGACTCCATGTTTATGCTTTGTTCTAGCTTGTTTTCTACTCTTCAAAGGATAAAGGAGGTCCTTCTTGCTTCATATCCAAGCTTGTCTTGAGAAACCAAGGTAAAACAATCAATTTAATACCTTAAAACACTTTTAACCTAGGTTTTTATTCCTTAAGTTTAGTGTGTTGTTTAGTACTCATTGGAGTCATTGAATATTGTTAGAACATTGGCAAGGAAAATTTGATTGGTGACCGAGATTGTTCAAGAAAAACCTAAGGAGAAAAGTTGTGGAGCTTGGAAAAGAACAAGGTAAATGTCTTACCTTCAGGTGTTTAATGCATTAAGGGATGGGATTTAGGTATATGATGAGTGTATCTTAAGGTTTACATTAGAAAAGGGCTATATATAACCTAGGAGAAACAATGACTATGTTTGAGAACTTGTGACTAAGGAGCCGATGAGAAAAGAGATAGTTAAACAATGTTGAGATAATTTACAAGAAGCATTTTATTTCAATGGAGCCTTGTTGTGTGTATTCGCAGGTTAAAGGCAATTATATGGAAATTCAGTGGTTAAGATTATTGTCATTTAAGGGCCTAAGTGCCAAGCATTTTAAGTTTATACACTATATGATGATGTGGTGTAGTTTTGGTGTAAATTGTGTGTTAAGGTGTTGTGATGAGAATTTGAGTGATCTTGGTTGTTTGATGGTGAAAAACCAAGTGTTTGGGTGTAACAATATACTAGAGAACCCATGACAAAATTTAGTGGAGAACCTAAGTGTTTAAGATGTTCTAAGGGAATTTCATGACTAAGGTAGTACTAGGGAACTTTAGGGGTTGTTTTGATGAAAAAGAGTAAGTTCAGGGTGTTCTTGTGAGTTAGAATGACTTAATCATTATCATGGGGGATTTAGGAATCAAATGAATGAGCTTATGTGTTTAGGACTTAGGCAAATATGGGTAAACTAGTAGAAAGGAGATAATGTGTTGGAAGATGGAGGCATAAATTTGTGTAGGAACTTTAAGTAGTTGCATAAAGGAATTTTAGGTGGAGAAAGATGCTTGGAATGATGTTATAGTGGTGAGGAAGCATTTTGGCATAGTGGTTATAATAGGTGTGAACCACCACTTAGAAACCTAAAGAGAAACATTACAAGTGTTGACATTATTGCAAGGAAATAAATAATGACTAAGATGGATATTGATGAGTGATTTAAGGAGTTTAGTGGAAGGCTTAAGGTGTGTTTTAAATGCCCAAACGAGGTTAAAGCATGCTAAGAAATGGGATAGGTGTTTAAGGATTTAGAGGATGGGTATTTTGGCCTGTCCGAACTTCCGTCCAAATTTGGAAGCTCGGACATGCCCTGTTGCAATTTAATCTTCTGAGTCTCGGCCAGTGTCCGGACTTCAGTCCGACCTTAGAAGTTCGGACACTTGAAATTTTTCCTTTGAATTTCCCTCGACCTATGTCCGAACTTAGGGAAGCTCGGACACATGTCCGGACACTTGAAATTTTTCCTTTGAATTTCCCTCGACCTATGTCCGAACTTAGGGAAGCTCGGACACATGTTCGGACACATGTTCGACGACGCTCGACTGTCGATTGGCACCCTTTTGAGTCTCGACCTATGTCCGAACTTGGGAAGCTCGGACACAAGTTCGGACGCGGTGCTGTTTTGGCCAAAAACTTTGTTTAAGGTTAGGAAATGGTGGGGATGATTAGGTATTGATGTTATAAGGCTATTAAGGACATGTTTGGTGGGTGTAATGGTCATTAAGTGGGTGAGTAAGTGTAATAGATAATGAGGAAATGATGCACTTAGGAGTTAAGTTAAAAACCATAAGGCTTAGTGAAAAACAATGAGTAAAAGTTGATGTCTAGGGAGGCTAAGTAATTGTATTGAGTTGAATTGAATAATAACCTAAAACTGAATGAATGTTTTAGGATTGGTGAATTGGGACTTGGAAGGAGATAAACCAAACAATCGTCGACGGTGAACGGTACAATCTTTCTTGTGACCTGCTTGCTAACGAGGTGTCCCTCGGCTTGTGTGCTATCTGTTTAATTGCTATGACTAAGACAAGATAAAGCATGCAACCGGTTATATTTGTTCTCGTTGTGAATGTGTTTTCTTTACACTAACCCACGAGACTTGAGATTGTTACTAACTAAGTTTAGTACTTACTGAGTTAAGGATAAGAGTTAAGTATTGGTAACTGTTGGTTAATACCCGTTAAGGTTTAACTAACACATGGTGTGTAAGATTTTTACTAACTGGAACTTGAGTGAGGAACCCGGGACTGACTCCGGTCATGCATGCTAAGGAAAGGGGGACGGTATCTGAATCAGATCCGCCCTCCGCTTAAGGACTTGTCTTCGGACTTGTTGCCTAGGGCCGGTTGCCGGCTCAGCTACACTGGACTCCCGTCCAAGGTAGGTGGCATTAAGATGGTGCGGTAGGATCACCTAAATCCTAGGTTTGAGATTAAGCTACAACCATTTCCTTTCTAGGAACGGTTTGTATACTGAGATTAAGATAAGGTTAAGACTGAGGTAAGATAAGGAACTGAGGTTAAGGAAATCAGGACTAAGGAGGGGGTTACTAACCCGCTTGATAAGGGAACGCTTGTGTCGTTCATTGTGTGAACTATGTATGTTCATCTGTGGATTGTTGTTTATTGCACTTCATATCATGCTTGTGTACTTAATCAATTTCCATGCTATCGACAATTAGTCGTCGTAGCCCCGTTAGCTTGGGGGCCATGAGAGGGAGTACCAGCATTCGTGCTGACCCCCTTTGGGGGCTGTTTTTACACTTGCAGGTAAGAGGCCCATGAAGTCACTCCACGAGAGTAGGAGCGGTTAGACTTAGGATGGGTTGTTTATTTTGAGTACGGGTTGCGCTTGTGCTCCCGTCTGTTTATATTGAAACTGATGTAAGTTTGACTATGACTTAGATACTTAAACTCGGTTGGTTGGTGGTATTTTGGTTGGTGGTTTTGGTCGGTTGTTTATTTGGATAAGTGTTGTAAATTGATAAGGCCGGTATATTCTAACGATCAGACCGTGGCAAGGTCCCGGTGTTTGTTATTTCCGCTGCGACGAATTCGATTAAGTGTTAAGTTTTGCGATAACCACGATTGGCTTTGGACGGGGTGTTACAAAAGTGGTATCAGAGCGTAGTTACGCTCTGATCAAGAAATACCGGACATGAGTAACCACCGAGTTAGGATATAAGTTAAGAAATAAGTGATGGGTTAAGGGTGTGAGCTGTTAGTGTGAGTAGAGTCAGATGACCACTAATAAGTGTGGATCGTCTTTACCCTACGGACGTTATAAATTCGTTAACCGAAACAGTGGTGGATACGAATCTAATGTGAGTTGTGATTGTTCAGATGTCAGGAAGGAGAGGCCGAGGCCGTCGAGGCGACGAGACTGAGATACCGGAGGGCAGACGATCGCAGAGATCGTAGCTGCCGCATTAGGGCACATGGGCTATCAGCCTGGTGTGGGTGCACCACCTCCACCGCCACAACCCCGGGAACCGAATTGGGTGAAGAGCTTGCAGACCTTCGACCCGCACACTTTAAGGGGGAGACCGATCCCGCCAAGCTTGAGGCGTATATCTCCGAGCTGGAGACCGCCTTCGAGACCCTTGACGTCCCTGGGATCAAGGTGCGTCTGGCTGCTTTCTATCTGAAGGGGGCAGCAGGCGATTGGTGGAAGCTGGTGAGGGCCGAGCATGTGGCCAATCCAGAGTTCGGCTGGGAGCAGTACACCGCATTGCTACGAGCAAAGTACTACCCCGCCCATGTCCAGACGAAGAAGCGCTTGCAGTTGGATGCGCTTAAGCAGACCGACAAGATGACGGTGGACGAGTATTACTCAGAGTTCACCGCCTTGCTCCGTCTTCTGCCAGGTCTTGGATATTCGGACCAGATACTGGTGGACCGCTTCTATGGCGGGCTTAGCCATCGACTCCGCTACGGCATGGGGCCGACGAGTTACACTACCTTGCAGGTAATAAAGGTTGAGATTGAGTAAGTAAATGAAGATTTAGATTATGAAAATAAGAGTGACTAATACTGTGGAAAGCAGGAGTGCTATCATGCCGCTGCTAAGGTTGAGATAACCGTCCAGCTGAGGGACGAGGAGAATGCTAAGAGGAAGAGTGCCGGTAAGAGCACGGAGAACCAAGGGCAAGGTGGGTACAAGAAACAGAAGTACCAGCCTCAGGCCCAGAAAATCAGAACCAAAAGGGAAGGAGGAAAAGGAGAAGGCTCCAGAGAGCCATTGAAGTTGACGTACGCTACGCAGCTACACCCCTGCGCTCAAGGGCGCCAAAGGGTAAGGGATTGATATTGAGTGAGTTAAGAGACAATAGTAACCGTTTGAGATATGAGTACTAATATTGCGAATGATCAGGATCTGAGACTGAAAAGGGAGCCTGGTGGCTACCAGCGACGCTACATCTGTAGGTGGTGTCACAAGGACCACCCCGGGCTCGATTGCAAGGGGAACAAGGTGGAGTGCAATTATTGTGGGGTATACGGACACCGAGCATACGAGTGCTTCCGGAACCCCGCTAGCAGAGCCTATAGACCCGAGACTAGGGGCAAGGGCAAGACTGATCAGGGAGCTGGATCTGACGTCAGAAGAGAGTGCAGCAAGCTGCAGACAAGAACCCACGGGTGACCCAGAAGTCGGGACCCACACAACACTTGGTGGACCGGGACGATGAGCCTGAACCCTCATCGAGGCCAGGTACCGCTAAAACTGTTAAGTGATAAAATTTCCTGCTTACCGCATTATCATGCATGTTGGTGAATGTTGAATAAGTCAAGATAAGATAAGATTAGAACTTAAGTAAGATATAACCTACTACCACTTAGGAAGCTTCAACATTTGCTATCCAATGCCTTCACACCTAACCCGGAGTACACCGACATCGAAACCATAGACTTTCCAACCGAACAATGTCAGGTTATCCGCCCAGGTATGATTTTATTAAGGGGATACCTGACACCAGCAGCGCAAATAGCCATCATCAGGAAATGCAATCAACTAGGAATGGGACCGGGAGGTTTTTATACACCGGAGTACCCAGGGGGAGCAAGAATGAAGTAAAGATGATGAGCTTAGGCAAGGATTGGAATCCGTATGCCAAGACCTACCAAACCACGAGAATGCAAGATGGAGTCTCACCACCGGGATACCCGAAGAGTTCCATCCGTTATTACACAAGTCGTGGAGATCGCTCAGCAGTTGGAAGCTGAACCGATTCCAGACATACAAGCAGACATTTGCATTGTGAACTTCTACGAGAAAGATGGGCGACTTGGACTACACCAGGATAAGGACGAGACAACGGAGTCTCTCGAAAGAGGGATACCCGTAGTGTCTTGGTCCATTGGATGATGCAGAATTTTTACGGCGAGCAGAAGCGTGCGGACCGTGCAATAAGTTAATACTTAAGTCAGGGGATGTATTAGTTATGGGAGGAGAATCAAGGATGTTGTACCATGGGATTAAGAGAATCAAGCTGAATACAGCACCGTCAGCAGTGATTAATGCGACACATATGAAACCAGGACGGTTAAACCTAACCTTTAGACAATATTAGCTATGTAACGTTTTAGTGTGAGATAAGGAATGAGATGTAAGATTAAGCACATGTTGTAAACAGGATGGTTATGAATAAAATAACAGTGTTGTTCATATAAATTGTTACGACTCTTGTTATACCATCAATACTCATGAATACAATTAGGTCATGGACTCGGTACGGAAGGTGCGCTAAGCATACTTACAGAGGCACAGGCCGACGCCAGCGGTACTATCCTCACCGGCACCTTTCCGATTAATGGGATTGAGGCATCAGTTCTCTTCGACTCAGGGGCCTCGCATACCTTTGTCTCGGCATCTTTCGAGAAGGTTGGGGCTAGACGCTGATGAGCTACCCGACTTCACGGTTACGCTCCCGTCTAAGGAGAAGGTTCGTTGCACTCGCTACTACCGAGGAGCCATTGTCAGAATTAAGGGGGAAGACTTTCCAGTCAGTTTTATTGAGTTCAGGGAGTTGGGATTTGATGTTATTTCGGGATGAACTGGTTGGAGCGGCACAAGGGTCGTATCCTCTGCGCCGAGCATAGATGCTGCTCAGGAGCCGTCTGGGGTAACAATATCATACCGCCAGAGGCCCAGAGAGCCTTCGACTAAGATCATCACCGCCATGGCAATGTATAAGGAGTTGAGGAGAAAGGAAGAAGTGTACCTCTGCTATGTACAGACATAGAGAGAGACCCCGAGTTCGACCCCGACTTACCGGTAGTGTCGGAGTTCCCCACCTATTTCCACGGGAACTGCCCGGCATGCCACCCACTCGGGAGGTAGAGTTCACCATCGAGCTGCTACCTGGTACCGGACCGATAGCCAAGGCACCATACCGCATGGCTCCGGCAGAAATGATTGAGTTAAAGGAACAATTGAAGGATTGTTAGACAAAGGGTTTAGACCCAGTGTATCACCATGGGGAGCGCCAGTTCTCTTCGTGAAGAAGAAGGATGGTAGTCTCCGCCTCTGCATCGACTACAGAGAGTTGAATGCAGTGACAGTGAAGAATAAGTACCCACTACCCTACCGCATTGACGATCTGTTCGATCAGTTGAAGGGAGCATCTGTGTTTTCCAAGATTGATCTCAGATCGGGGTATCATCAGATAGCCATTAAGGAGGGAGATATTGAGAAGACGGCATTCCGGACACGATACGGCCACTATGAGTTTACAGTGATGCGTTCGGTTTGTCGAACGCACCGGCGAAGTTTATGGATCTGATGAACCGCTTGTTCCGAGCAACTGGACAAGTCGGTTGTGTTTATTGACGATATTTTGATATATTCGAAATCTAAGGTTGAACATGAGGAACACTTGAGGAGAGTATTGGAGATTGAGGGAGAACCAGCTATATGCTAAGTTCTCCAAATGTGAGTTTTGGCTTGACCAGGTCTCTTTCCTAGGTCATGTCATCTCAGATGCTGGGATCTCAGTGGATCCAGCAAAGATTGATGCCGTACGTACTTGGCCAAGCCGAAGACTGTTACCGACATCCGGAGCTTTCTCGGTCTGGCAGGTTATACAGGAGGTTTGTTAGGATTTCAGCAAGGTCGCGAAACCGATGACCAGTCTGATGAAGAAAGATGCACCGTTCTTATGGACGGCTGACTGTGAGAGATCATTTCAGAGTTTGAAAGACTCACTGACCACTGCACCGGTTCTGACCATTCCAGACGGTACAGAGGGCTTTGAGGTTTACTGTGATGCATCCAGAGGGCTGGGTTGCGTGCTCATGCAACATGGCAAGGTGGTGGCATATGCCTCACGCCAGTTGAAGAAACATGAGGAGAACTACCCCACACATGATTTAGAGTGGGAGTGTAGTCTTCGCTTTGAAGATATGGCGCCATACTTATACGGGGTTAGTGTGACGATCTACACCGATCATAAGAGCTTAAGATACATATTTACTCAGAAGGAGTTGAATCTCAGACAGAGGAGATGGTTGAATTCTTGAAAGACTATGACATTGACCTCCAATACAAAGAGGGAAGGCCAATGTTGTAGCAGACGCCCTGAGCCGTCGAGCACACTCACTCCATTCGCTAGTCTCTTTCTCCAGCTTGGTTGATGAGGTGCGAGAGGCTCAGAGGACATGAGTACATGAGAGAGGTCAGACAGAAGCTGACAGATGGTACCTTTGAGAGTCAGAAATATGACTTCAGACTTCACGACGATGATCTGATCAGACTTAAGGGCCGGTTATGCATACCACGGGGCAACACGGATCTGAAAGACCGTATACTTAGAGAATCACACTGTTCTTCAGTTTCCATCCATCCGGGAGCCTCTAAGATGTATAAAGACATGAAGAGATACTTCTGGTGGTCGGGGATGAAGACAGATGTTACCGAGTTCGTCTTGAGGTGTCTCACTGCCAGAAGGTGAAATTCGAGCACCGACGACCGGGCGGAATGGTACAGTCGATGCCAGTTCCGGAGTGGAAGTTCCATGATATCTCCATGGACTTTGTAGTTGGACTCCCACCTGCTAGGGGAGGTCTCAACATGATATGGGTGGTGGTGGATCGCCTTACCAAAGTAGCCCGATTCATACCGATGAAGGATACTTGGAAGGTGACCAAATTGGCTGAGTTGTTTGAGAAGAAATCATGAGACATCACGGGATACCAAAGACCATAGTGTCAGATAGAGATACCAGATTCCTTTCGAGGTACTGGAGAGCTACCAGAGAAGCGTTGGGTACAGAATTGAAGCTGAGTACCGCGTTCCATCCTCAGACAGATGGTCAGACTGAGCGTACGATTCAGACACTCGAGGACATGCTGAGGGCATGTGCCTTAGACTTCCAGGGTAGTTGGATTGACAAATTGCATCTGATCGAGTTTTCATACAACAACAGCTATCACGCTTCGATCAAGATGGCACCTTTTCAAGCGTTGTACGGTAGACCATGTCGTACACCGCTCTGCTGGGATGAGTCGAGTGAGACGGTCATTATAGGACCAGAATATTTAGAACAAGTTAAGGCTGAAGTTCAGCAAATCAGGGAGAACATGAAAGCTGCTCAAGATAGGCAGAAGTCGTATGCTGATGTTCGACGACGAGACCTGGAGTTCGCAGTGGGCGACCGGGTATTTCTGCGAGTTTCACCGATGAAGGGTGTATTCAGATTTGGGCAGAAGGGCAAATTAAGCCCGAAGTTTGTTGGTCCTTATGAGATTACGGAGCGGGTGGGCCCGGTTGCTTACAGGTTGAATTTACCTGCTGAACTGGGTAAAGTGCATGATGTTTTTCATGTTTCACAGCTAAAGAAATACATGCACCACCCCTCCCATGTGTTAGAACCTGAGAGGTTGACATTAGAACCGAATATGAGATCAGTGGAGACTCCTCAGAGAATCTTGGATAGTAAGACTAGGGACACTCGCCATAAGTCAGTGCGACTGGTGAAGGTTCTCTGGTCTAACCAGGATGTCGAAGAGGCCACGTGGGAATTAGAGGATAAGATGAGGGCGAAGTACCCTTCTTTGTTTACTGACTAGATCGTCTGTATAGGGTACGGGGCGTACCCCTTTTTAAGGGGGGTAGAGCTCCCTCGCTTTTGAGTTAGGAAACAAACTTGTTGTCGTTTGTTTGGTTGTTTAAGATGTGATTTTGTGTAAGTTGCTACACTTTGGTGATAAGTTTGAGTTATGTATAATACTTATGTATTGTATTTGTGATTGACCTTCGAGTCTTGAGATGTGTGAATGAGAATATAAGATGTGGTGTTAAGATTAAGAGAATTGAGTACCGTGAATGGTTAAGCATATATGTGAACTTTGGGGACAAAGTTCTTTTAAGGGGGGTAGATTGAAATACCCCAAACTTAGATATGGTGTTTAAGTAACAAACTAAGATATAAGAAGGCTAAATAATGCCTTAGAAACATTAAGGAACCATTTTAGTCAAAGAAATATAAGGAAACACCAAAAGAGCAGTTTAAGCAAAAACGTGCTCTAAGCTTGGAGAGACTTGGGTGAGCACCCAAATATTGTTCTAAGACCTTAGTAATATCCTAATGGTCATTTTAAACCAATTACCAAAGAAAACCAAGCTTGAAAACAAGTTAAAACACAAAATGTGCTTTAAGGAGTCTTAAAGCACATTTTTGAAAAATTGTCTTGTAAATAGGTTTTGAGTGGCTAAATGTCCATCATTACTCTTTAATTAACATGTGTACTAATTAGTATCACATTAGGAAGTCTAAATCAATGGGAAATCAAAAATTTCACAATTATGTGCCTTGTTTAGTGAATAGTAACCAAATAATGCTAGTTTAAGACATTAGTCAAAGTAAGTCAATTAAATGGTCAACAAAGACCACAATACACCTTGTTTGACCAAGGGGGCCGGTTTTTAAGTGTGACTCACCACACTTATCTAGCTAAGTAATGAATAAAGCAAAAGTAAGTAAATTCACTATTCACCTTTAACATAAATATCTTACCTTTACTTACCTCTCTCCTCACCTCTTCATTCTCTCTTGTTCCCACCGGTTTTGAGCTGCTCCTCTCTTCTCCAACGTGAAGAACAACCTCCATGCTAGCTTCACCTTCCTTTGATTACTACTTACTCATTTTAGCTCCAAAACCAAAACAAAACACATATTCTTCTTAGTTAGCTCAAGCTCCTTCTTTCTATCTTTTCAAAACTTCAAGAGCCTCATTTTGGAGCCAAGGAAAATCGCCATTAGAGGAGGAAATCCAAGTTTGGAGAGTTCATTGGCTTCTCCATTCTCTTAAGGTAAGGAATATGTAAGAAAATCTAGGTTTCCATCATTTTCTTCCCTTGTCCGAAAATTTGTACTCATGGGACTCCATGTTTATGCTTTGTTCTAGCTTGTTTTCTACTCTTCAAAGGATAAAGGAGGTCCTTCTTGCTTCATATCCAAGCTTGTCTTGAGAAACCAAGGTAAAACAATCAATTTAATACCTTAAAACACATTTTAACCTAGGTTTTTATTCCTTAAGGTTAGTGTGTTGTTTAGTACTCATTGGAGTCATTGAATATTGGTTAGAACATTGGCAAGGAAAATTTGATTGGTGACCGAGATTGTTCAAGAAAAACCTAAGGAGAAAAGTTGTGGAGCTTGGAAAAAGAACAAGGTAAATGTCTTACCTTAAGGTGTTTAATGCATTAAGGGATGGGATTTAGGTATATGATGAGTGTAGCTTAAGGTTTACATTAGAAAAGGGCTATATATAACCTAGGAGAAACATGACTATGTTTGAGAACTTGTGACTAAGGAGCCAATGAGAAAAGAGATAGTTAAACAATGTTGAGATGAATTACAAGAAGCATTTTATTTCAATGGGAGCCTTGTTGTGTGTATTCGCAGGTTAAAGGCAATTATATGGGAAATTCAGTGGTTAAGATTATTGTCATTTAAGGGCCTAAGTGCCAAGCATTTTTTTACACTATATGATGATGTGGTGTAGTTTTGGTGTAAATTGTGTGTTAAGGTGTTGTGATGAGAATTTGAGTGATCTTGGTTGTTTGATGGTGAAAAACCAAGTGTTTGGGTGTAACAATATACTAGAGAACCCATGGCAAAATTTAGTGGAGAACCTAAGTGTTTAAGATGTTCTAAGGAATTTCATGACTAAGGTAGTACTAGGGAACTTTAGGGTTGTTTTGATGAAAAGAGTAGTTCAGGGTGTTTTGTGAGTTAGAATGACTTAAGCATTATCATGGGGATTTAGGAATCAAATGAATGAGCTTGTGTATTTAGGACTTAGGCAAATATGGGTAAACTAGTAGAAAGAATAATGTGTTGGAAGATGGAGGCATAAATTTGTGTAGGAACTTTAAGTAGTTGCATAAAGGAATTTTAGGTGGAGAAAGATGCTTGGGAGATGATGTTATAGTGGTGAGGAAGCATTTTGGCATAGTGGTTATAATAGGTGTGAACCACCACTTAGAAACCTAAAGAGAAACATTACAAGTGTTGACATTATTGCAAGGAAATAAATAATGACTAAGATGGATATTGATGAGTGATTTAAGGAGTTTAGTGGAGGCTTAAGGTGTGTTTTAAATGCCCAAACGAGGTTAAAGCATGCTAAGAAATGGATAGTGTTTAAGGATTTAGAAGATGGGTATTTTGGCCTGTCCGAACTTCCGTCCGAATTTGGAAGCTCGGACATGCTCTGTTGCAATTTAATCTTCTGAGTCTCGGCCAGTGTCCGGACTTCAGTCCGACCTTAGAAGTTCGGACACTTGAAATTTTTCCTTTGAATTTCCCTCGACCTATGTCCGAACTTAGGGAAGCTCGGACACATGTTCGGACACTTGAAATTTTTTTTGGTTTTCCTCGACCTATGTCCGAACTTAGGGAAGCTCGGACATATGTTCGGACACACGTCTGGTTGCACCCTTTTGAGTCTCGACCTATGTCCGAACTTGGGAAGCTCGGACACAAGTTCGGACGCGGTGCTGTTTTGGCCAAAAACTTTGTTTAAGGTTAGGAAATGGTGGGGATGATTAGGTATTGATGTTATAAGGCTATTAGGACATGTTTGGTGGGTGTAATGGTCATTAAGTGGGTGAGTAAGTGTAATAGATAATGAGGAAATGATGCACTTAGGAGTTAAGTTAAAAACCATAAGGCTTAGTGAAAAACAATGAGTAAAATTGATGTCTAGGGAGGCTAAGTAATTGTATTGAGTTGAATTGAATAATAACCTAAAACTGAATGAATGTTTTAGGATTGGTGAATTGGGACTTGGAAGGATAAACCAAACAATCGTCGACGGTGAACGGTACAATCTTTCTTGTGACCTGCTTGCTAACGAGGTGTCCCTCGGCTTGTGTGCTATCTATTTATTTGCTATGACTAAGACAAGATAAAGCATGCAACCGGTTATATTTGTTCTCGTTGTGAATGTGTTTTCTTTACACTAACCCACGAGACTGAGATTGTTACTAACTAAGTTTAGTACTTACTGAGTTAAGGATAAGAGTTAAGTATTGGTACTGTTGGTTAATACCCGTTAAGGTTTAACTAACACATGGTGTGTAAGATTTTTACTAACTGGAACTTGAGTGAGGAACCCGGGACTGACTCCGGTCATGCATGCTAAGAAAGGGGGACGTATCTGAATCAGATCCGCCCTCCGCTTAAGGACTTGTCTTCGGACTTGTTGCCTAGGGTCGGTTGCCGGCTCAGCTACACTGGACTCCCGTCCAAGGTAGGTGGCATTAAGATGGTGCGGTAGGATCACCTAAATCCTAGGTTTGAGATTAAGCTACAACCATTTCCTTTCTAGGAACGGTTTGTATACTGAGATTAAGATAAGGTTAAGACTGAGGTAAGATAAGGAACTGAGGTTAAGGAAATCAGGACTAAGGAGGGGGTTACTAACCCGCTTGATAAGGGAACGCTTGTGTCGTTCATTGTGTGTGAACTATGTATGTTCATCTGTGGATTGTTGTTTATAGCACTTCATATCATGCTTGTGTACTTAATCAATTTCCATGCTATCGACAATTAGTCGTCGTAGCCCCATTAGCTTGGGGGCCATGAGAGGGAGTACCAGCATTCGTGCTGACCCCCTTTGGGGGCTGTTTTTACACTTGCAGGTAAGAGACCCATGAAGTCACTCCACGAGAGTAGGAGCGGTTAGACTTAGGGTGGGCTGCTTATTTTGAGTACGGGTTGCGCTTGTGCTCCCGTCTGTTTATATTGAAACTGATGTAAGTTGAGACTAGACTTAGATACTTAAACTCGTTGGTTGGTTGGTGGTATTTTGGTTGGTCGTGTTTGGTCGGTTGTTTATTTTGGGTAAGTGTTGTAAATCGATAAGGCCGGTATATTCTACGATCAGACCGTGGCAAGGTCCTGGTGTTTGTTATTTCCGCTGCGACGAATTCGATTAAGTGTTAAGTTTTGCGACAACCACGATTGGCTTGGACGGGGTCTTACACATGGCTATCGGAATTAAGCAAGAAAAGGAGGTTCATTTGCTGTATTAAAATCAAAATAAAACACCTACCTACCTAGGCATGTTCTCATGTCTTCCATTAACAAAAATCAGTTGCCTATCTACAACAATATTACCGTGAGCATACAAGAAGAAAACAAGGACTAATCAACATTTAAAATGCTAAAGCATTACCTTGCCTACATTGCCTTTGTCATCTTGTTCAAATTGTCAAACAAGGCCATCTTATCCTCCTTGTCATTCAGCCGAAAGTTTGCAATAATGAGAGCATTTTATGGAGCCATGGGTCAAATTAATAAACAAAGGAAATCTAGACAAGTTTAACATTATTGTGTCAAAAATCCTTTCCTTGCCTAACTCCTTATCTTCTTACGTGAGTAACCATTCTCATTTTCCCTTCATCCAACCGATTTTGGTAAGTCATTTCCTCTCTTTCTTTCTTCCTTAGCTAGTTATTCTTGTGAGCTTCAAAGCTCCATTAATGGTGTATTAAATTCTCACACCATTTTATGTAATTTTCCTAGTTAATTCTACTAAGTCTTGAAGCAAGAATCATCCTAGCAACTCTTGCCATTTTCACCAAGCTTAAGAACTCCAAGAAGTCTCCTTGATTCAACAACAACTCAAGGAACAACAAGATCAAGTTAAGGTATATTTTCATGTTTGAAAATCCTAGCAAATTCCTAAATTAATGTCTGAAAATTATGAACTTCTAAACCAATGTTCTCTTCATCATTTCATGAAGGAAACTTGGATCTACAATCATCCCAAGGTGTACCAAAAATTCCTTGAAAAATACCTAAGGTAAACTCTTGTAAAACTACTCCAAATCTTACTTATAAATCTTTGTTAGAAGTCTAACACATGGATCTCCTAAATCTACATATGGAGGCCGAATACTCTTCATCAAAATAGCATTTGAAGAGCTTGGAATTCAAGGAGAAATCAAGCACAAGAATCATCTTGATTTAAGGAGTAAGTTCTATAAATAAATCTATTAAGTTTAAGTTTGATTTAAGCTTCAAACTTTAGTATAAAAATTATGTACAACCCTTAGATAAATTAAGGCCGAAATACTATGGGTTATAATCAAGAAAATAATTTATAACATACAAGGTAAGATTATTACCTTAAGGTATAAACTTGTGTCACAAAATTTAATTATGATACATATATAATTAAGCCGAGATATCTAAGAATTAAATGTTCTATTTTGAGTTTATAATCATTCTAAATCATTAGCATAATTTTTAGAAGTGTTATATGGTTTATATACATTTATATATACTTATTATAAGATATAAATCAAGTTTAGAAACCATATGGTAAAATAGAATTAAAGCCAAGAATAAAATGTATTATTTGGTGATTTTTGAAGTATATAAGTATATTAGCTTATATTATAAATTTTGGGAATATTAAAAATAGCTACAAGTATTTAAATGGCTAGTTTATATAGTTATGTGGCTAAAATGTAAATTTTGAAAAGATTGGTGTACTAAAAATAATTGCCGAGAGCTTAAGGGTTTATTTGGCATAGTTATGATATAATATAAGGTAGGAATTAATATTATGAATTTTGGTGAATTTAAACAAGTGTTTAAGTGTTAAAATAACATTTTATAAAGTTTTGGGGCTATTTTGTAAATTATGGAAAGTTTAGAGTAGGACCGAATTAAACATGTTTTCCGGGTATATTAAAGTATTAATACTGAAATTAGGCGTTGGTCAAAGTGTTGACCAAAAACTTTGGGTTAAAATGATTTATGACATCAAATATTAAGTTTATAAAAGTTTTGAGGTGAATATGTAATTTATGAAAGTATATATTTAAAACCGAATTGAATATGGGTGGAAATATAAATTATAGAAAGTTATGGGTCATTTCGGTTATTTAAGATAATTAAATATTAAAACTATAGTTTATAAGTTAATATGTAACTTATATAAAGTTTTGGGGTTAAAATGTAAGTATAGGAAACTTATATGATAAAACTGAAAGATTGTGGGATTAATTTGTAATTTATAAAAGTTAGTGAATTAAGTTTGTGAAGACCGAAAATATATGTGGTCATTTAGTAATTTACAAAAGTTAATGTGTTCATTATGTAATTACCGAAATTATAAGGTTAGTTTGGTAATTTAATAAAGAAAGGAATTAAAACTAAGGAATATAATATATTTCGGAGTATAATGTAAAGTTTATAAAATAATGGTGATTATAATAAAAATAATCAAATGGTATAATAGATAGGATAAGTGGAAACAATTATGAGTATATAATTAATAGAATGGAAAATATACCATAAGGTAGAAATTTATTATCACATGTAGTTACTACATAAAAAAACGAACTGTTAAACTACCTCGAACCACTGTTAAATAATAGGGGAAAATAAAGAACATACGGGGTTAGTATACTACGAGTATTAGTTCTATAGTGACAGTACTGTAATACTTAGTGAATAGTTGTATTAACGATACCCGATATTGTATGTAAATATAACAGCATACGGGGAGGAACTACTAAAGCGTGAATTGTCAAGCTAGCAGTTATACGGTGAATGGTATGTTAATTGTGTGGTCTGAATGTCCTAAGGATTTTCCTAAGGTTCAGACGTTGTGTGTTTAATTGTTAAGAGCGATATCTGTGATTTATGTATATTATCTTGTATATTGTATTGCTCAACACCATTGCGTTTTATTTTACGCGAACGTCTTATGACTGGAAGTTTATACATCTAAACTGGAACAAGACTAGATGACCTTTAGGTATTACAAAAACCTAACTGATGGTCAACTGTTATAGTCTTAACTCAAGGATTGGACATTGTATCACTGACTAAAAGGCTAACTTATAAAGAGAGGAATCCAGACTGTTTCGACTTTCTGGTTGCGCATCGTGATCACTACGAGGGACTATATCAAGAGTCACTCAAGGGAATCCATTGTCCACATTCGACGATGGCAGAGGGCACTACTGTTGGTGCACAGGTTTTGACCGGATCGGTCGCCTTTAAGGCAAATAATTATCCAGGGCCATAAGGTCAGCTGGCAATGGTTCCATTGGAGCGCAGGGGACTACTGTCCATTAATAAGTTATTAAGGGTTGTCCTAACATGACGCCTGAGGTGGAAATTAATTGGAAGATCAAGTGATTAGTTTAAAGGATAAGGGTCATGAGGCCAACTAACAAGTGCAGTTAATTAATACGCGTATCTTGTTTGGTTATTGTTATTGTTATTGATTATTGGTTATCAATGGTGTGATGAAATTTTTATGAACTGTTATGTGTTTATTTAACATTTACAGTTATGATTATTATCATTAATTGTTGTTGTAAACCGGTATAGCATGTAATGAATCTAATATCAAGATGGCTAAAACGACTTAAGGAATCCAAATGATTTAGGACTACATTTAGCATACCAGCATATCGTTTGCTGAGCCCTTCAATGGGCAAAGCATTTCAGGTTACTGATTGAAGATAGCCAAAGTGCGGGACACAAGGTAGCTTATGTGTTTTCAATAAACACTTTAAGTTTATTTATGTACTGTATTTTGGAGGTTGTTGTATTTGGTTTAGTTGCTCAGTTTGGATTTGGTTTGTAGTATTTAGAGTGCTCAGTATCTGTTCGTCACAGCGGGAGGAGTTGAAGTTGATGGATGGAGTAAGGTTGCCTTGTTTCTCACATGGGTGAGTAACGGCGTGTAACACCAAACGTTAGATAGTTTTATTTTCCGCTGTGAATTATATTCTGTTATGCTACGACTTGCGATATTATTACAGGTTTAGGATTATGGGTGTTACAAAAAGTGGTATCAGAGCGGAGTTTCGCTCTGATGAAGAAGATACTGAGTCAAGAACAGTGAGCATAGGACATTTGGGATACGGGAAGCGTCTGTGAGGATTCGTGACCCAGAAAGAAAATTCCTAAGGATATCTTTATTGCTAGTAGTTAGTTTCGTTGCACATTTATGATTGTAAATGTAAAACGGTGTAACACCGAATAGTAATAATAATATAGTATCCTATAGATGTCAAGAGCTGGTAGACCACGTGGAGGCAGCAGTGGACGCGGTGGCGAGACACCGGCAGATGTCCTAGAAATACCAGGCTTAGCAGAGGCCATGGCATCCTTCGCCCAGCAGCTAGGAGCTCAGTTTGCGGGAGCCATACCCCACCCACCGCAGCCCAGAGAAACTAGCTGGTTGAAGAGCGTTGCAGACGCTAGAGTACCAACGTATTCAGGGGAACCAGACCCCGTCGCACTAGAGAAATTCATTGTGGAACACCAGAAGGCGTTCAAAGCCGTTAGAGTTCCAGAAGACCAGAAGGTCGACATAGCAGCGTACAACCTGAAGGATGCAGCTGATATATGGTGGCAGTCTGTCGAGGGCCACCATAGAGCCACGCCAAACTTTGATTGGACGGCGTTTGTGGAGGTGTTGCGGGAGAAGTACTACCCCGAACACCTGAAGCAGAGGAAGAGGCAAGAATTCGAGACCCTAATCCAGGGGAGTCAGACGGTTGATCAGTACTATGCATGATTCATCAGTCTACTAGATTACATACCAGGGGTAGACTACTCCGACACCGTGAAGATTCAGAAATTTAGGGGAGGTTTGCAATATCGTATCCAGGGCACCATGGGAGCAATACGTTTCACTACTATACAAGAATGATATGATGCCGCATCAGCAACAGAGTTAATGCTTCAGTCCAGGGAAGAGGCTCAAGGAAAGAAAAGGAAGAATACTGAGGGAGAAGATGGGGGAGTAACCTCTGGTGGTTACTACAAGAAAGGAAAGTAAGAAACCTTTGATTGAGAATGAGTTGCCCATTTATTACCTATACTTGAAATTGGTCACTAAACCTAAAACCTTAGCAGGAAATTCTTTGATAAGAAGAATGGGCGGAAGGACTTCTAGAGTCAGAAGACGAAGGAGCAGGTCCCTCGTCTGACCGGCCCAGCTATTAATGCTCAGCCACTTAGATCTGCACCACCCAAGGGTAAGGATACCCACCTCTCACTTAACCAAATTTTTTATTAGATGTACCATTACTAAACTATAGTGTGTAACCATAGGCACTAAGACACCTCAGCGCCATTACTACACAAACGTTGTGGAAATGACCACCCCGGCGTAGACTGCATAGGCAAGAAGGTTGAGTGCCGCTATTGCAAGAAAGAAGGTCACAGGGAGTACGAGTGCTTTTCCAACCCGGGAAGCCGAGTATATAAAGGGGCTAGAGATTCACAGAGGACCCCAGCTATAGAGGCGGGCGGACCAAGAGGAGGTCAGGCGCCGCAGAACAACACCTATACTAGAGGACCGGCAGGACAGCCATCCTCATCCGCAAGTCAGAAGGGAAGGAAGGAGATAGTTCCAGGCAGAAACACCCTGTACTCAGTGGGAGCTTCAGGCGCTAAGGCTAGCTCTCAGCGCGAAACCGGTAAGCCTAGAACCTAAACCAAAAGCATGATGCATGAATGTGTGTTTACAGTTATCAGTCGATGAGACTTATATGTGTTTAGTGTGAATCAAATTTAGAGGGACCTAACTTAGGAAACCTCTCACCTAATAGGATACTTTGACATTTGTTATCCCTTACCTATGAGACCGAGATCACCTGAGCCTATGAGTGAAGGTCAGGAATACCCAGAGGAAGAATGCCAAGTACTTCGACCCGGCATGATCCTACTCAAGAAATACCTAACCCTAGATGAACAAATAGCTATTGTAAATGAATGTAGAACTGTGGGAATAGGTCTTGGAGGATTTTATATTCCAGGATATGTGAGTGGATCAAAACTTAAATTATATATGATATGTATGGGTAAGAATTGGGATCCACAAACTAGATTGTATGGAGAGGTAAGAAAGCTAGATGGAGCACGAGTTCCTAGGATACCCAATATTTTTCAAACTTTGGTGACAGAAGCGGTCAAGATTGCACAACAATTAGAAACAAACCCTATTCCAGACATGAAAGCCGACGTATGTATTGCGAACTTCTATGAGAAAGGGGGAAAACTTGGATTACACCAGGACCGAGATGAGACATCTGAGTCAATTACCAAAGGGATACCAGTTGTATCATTCTCCATTGGAGATGATGCTGAGTTTCTATACGAGGATCAGAAGAGGATGGACAAGGCTAGCAAGATTATATTAAAGTCAGGAGACGTGTTGATATTTGGTGGAGAATCCAGATTAGTGTACCATGGGATTAAGAGCATTAAGTTGAATACAGCCCCATCAACCTTAATAAATACTACCCATCTGAAACCAGGATGGTTAAATTTGACGTTTAGGCAATATTGATGTAAAGATGGAAATTGTATGAAAGAATCATTGGATTAATGAATGGAATTTTAATTCCTTTGAGACATACCCCCCCCCCCCTCACTTCGCGCTTGTTACCCCCCAGGCCACGAGTCCCATGGAGGAGCTGTTCTGAATGTGTTGGACAGGACCGAGGCCAAGGATAAGGGGAATGTCATCGTGGGAACCTTCACAGTAAACGGCGTGAGTGCATCGATACTGTTCGATTCAGGAGTGTCTCATTCCTTTATATCCTCTACATTAGCAAGGAAGTTAGAGACAACCCCTGAGCCTCTCTTAGATTTCCTAGTCACACTACCGACGAAGGAGAGAGTGAGGTGCACGAAACTTCACACGGGAGTTCAGATTAATATCATGAACGAAGATTTTCACGCGGACTTGATTGAGCTGGATAATTTGGGCTTTGACATCATCATGGGCATGGATTGGCTACAGAAATATAAAGGTCGACTACATTGCGCCGAGCATAGATTACTACTGAAGAGCCCGAAGGGCAAGACAGTTTCATACCGCAGTACCCCAAGAGAACCGACTTTCAAACTAGTATCTGCTATATCTTTGATGAAGAAAGTGAAAAAGGGACAACCAGTCTATTTATGCTATGTCCAGGACATGAGGCAGGAAGAGCAGTCACAGTCAGACATACCAGTTGTTTCAGATTTCTCTGATCTATTTCTTGAAGAATTACCAGGGATGCCACCCAAGAGGGATGTTGAGTTCTCCATCGACTTAATATCAGGCACGGGGCCTATTGCTAAGCACCCTACAGAATGGCACCAGCAGAGATGAAAGAGCTGAAGATTCAGTTAGAAGATCTACCTGATAAGGGTTTTATCAGACCAAGTGCATCACCATGGGGAGCACCAGTATTGTTTGTGAAGAAGAAGGATGGTAGCATGCGACTATGCATTGACTACAGGGAGCTTAACACGGTCACAAGTCAAGAACAAGTACCCGTTACCACGGATTGACGACCTGTTCGACCAATTACGATGGTTTTCTCAAAGATTGATCTTAGATCTGGATACCATCAGATACAAATAGCGGATGGAGACATAGAGAAGACAGCCTTTTGAATGCGTTATGGGCACTATGAGTTCACAGTGATGCCATTTGGCTTATCGAACGCCCCAGCAATATTCATGGATCTTATGAACCGACTATTCAGAGAGCAGTTAGACTCATCAGTGGTTGTGTTCATCGACGACATTCTAGTCTATTCGAAGACTAAGGACGAGCACGAGGTGCATCTGAGGCAAGTTTTACAGACGGTGAGAGAGAACCAATTGTATGCCAAGCTTTCAAAATGTGATTTCTAGCTAGACAGTGTATCTTTTCTAGGGCATGTAATATCAGCCAGCGGTGTATCTGTAGACCCTGCGAAGATTGACAGATATCCGTAGTTTTTTGGGATGAGTTGGTTACTATCGTAGATTTGTTCAAGACTTCTCCAAACTGGCGAAACCGATGACTATCTGATGAAGTGTTAAACTACCTCGAACCACTGTTAAATAACAGGGGAAAATAAAGAACATACGGGGTTAGTATACTACGAGTATTAGTTCTATAGTGACAGTACTGTAATACTTAGTGAATAGTTGTATTAACGATACCCGGTATTGTATGTAAATATAACAGCATACGGGGAGGAATACTAAAGCGTGAATTGTCAAGCTAGCAGTTATACGGTGAACGGTATGTTAATTGTGTGGTCTGAATGTCCTAAGGATTTTCCTAAGGTCCAGACGTTGTGTGTTTAATTGTTAAGAGCGATATCTGTGATTTATGTATATTATCTTGTATACTGTATTGCTCAACACCATTGCGTTTTATTTACGCGAACGTCTTATGACTGGAAGTTTATACATCTAAACTGGAACAAGACTAGATGACCTTTAGGTATTACAAGAACCTAACTGATGGTCAACTGTTATAGTCTTAACTCAAGGATTGGATATTGTATCACTGACTAAAAGGCTAACTTATAAAGAGAGGAATCCAGACTGTTTTGACTTTCTGGTTGCGCATCGTGATCACTACGAGGGACTATATCAAGAGTCACTCAAGGGAATCCATTGTCCACATTCGACGATGGCAGAGGGCACTACTGTTGGTGCACAGGTTTTGACCGGATCGGTCGCCTTTAAGGCAAAAATTATTCAGGGCCATAAGGTCAGATGGCAACGGTTCCATTGGAGCCCAGGGGACTACTGTCCATTAATAAGTTATTAAGGGTTGTCCTAACATGACGCCTGAGGTGGAAATTAATTGGAAGATCAAGTGATTGGTTTAAAGGATAAGGGCCATGAGGCCAACTAACATGTGTAGTTAATTAATACGCGTATCTTGTTTGGTTATTGTTATTGATTATTGGTTATCAATGGTGTGATGAAATTGTTGTGAACTGTTATGTGTTTATTTAACATTTACATTTATGATTATTATCATTATTATTATTGTTATAAACCGGTATAGCATGTAATAATATCAAGATGGCTAAAACGACTTAAGGAATCCAAATGATTTAGGACTACATTTAGCATACCAGCATATCGTTTGCTGAGCCCTTCAATGGGCAAAACATTTCAGGTTACTGATTGAAGATACAAGCCGGAGTACGGGACACAGGGTAGCTGATGTGTTTTCAATAAACACTTTAAGTTTATTTTATGTACTATATTTTGGAGGTTGTTGTATTTGGTTTAGTTGCTCAGTTTGGATTTGGTTTGTAATATTAAGAGTGCTCAGTATCTATTCATCACAGCGGTGAGGAGTTGGAGTTGATGGATGGAGTAAGGTTGCCTTGTTTCTCACATGGGTGAGTAACGGCGTGTAACACCAAACGTTAGTTAGTTTTATTTTCCGCTGCGAATTATATTCTGTTATGCTACGACTTGCGATATTATTACAGGTTTAGGATTAGGGGTGTTACATCCACTACCACCATCATGCAAATCTCTTCGTATCTCCCATCTTTTCTTTTCTGATGATGCCCTTCAATTTTGTAGAGGTGATCCCTACTCCATTACTCTTATGCTTAACAAAATTAATCTTTTCTCTGATGCATCTTGGCTTATGCTTAACCCGTCCAAATATGACCTATTCCTTGGTGGGGTTACCCCCGCGCTTGCTGACTCGCTTATCCAACTCACGGGATTTAATCAGGGGTCATTCCCCTTTGGCTATCTGGGCATCCCTATCACAGCTAGGAAGCCTACAGCTGCTGATTTCAACCCCTTAATGGATAGCATCCGTAAAGCTATTACATCTTGGAGTAGTAAATACCTCTCGTTTACGAGCAGACTCGCTCTCATCCAAAGTACTCTCTTTGGTATTGTTGGCTTTTAGGCCTCTTGTATCGCTATCCCTAAGTCTATCATTAAAAGAGTCAACAATTGCTTTCGATCGTTCCTTTGGTCAAGAGAGGCAGAAAGCAGCTCCGCTCCTTCAGTGGCCTGGAGCTCCACCACTAACACTAAGAAAAATGGTGGTCTAGGGCTTAACAACATCCACAAATGGAACACGCGCTTCATGCTCAAGACTATCTCAGCCATCGCCCATGATCTAGAGTGCCTTTGGATCCAATGGATCCATAAGCTCTTCCTGCCTAATCTTACCATATGGACGACCGCTGCTAAAGGGAATGATCCTTAGATCTGGAAAGCTATCCTTCATGCTAGAGACTGGTGGATTGAGCAATGTGGGTCATCCAATGATGTCTATTCCCTCTTCCACTCCTATCCTAGCCGCCCTAGGGTCAACTTATTCTATAATGATGTCTCAATCCCTTCCCGGCCCTTTCCCTGGTTCAATGTCTGCTAGAACACTTGGTCTGTTCCCAAGGCTAAATTTATCTTATGGGTATCTCTAAAAGGTAGACTTAAAGTCTGTGATAAGCTCCAATCGTAGGGCATTTGCCTTGCTAACAGGTGCTGGCTCTGTGAGCGTGCTCAGGAGACAAGCGACCATCTCTTTTTCCATTATAGGTACTCGAGCAGAGTTTGGTGGAGCACTTGTGACTGGTTAGGTATCCCCACAAACAGGAGGAGCCTCCGTAGCACCTCAGCCTGGATCAATCGATATTGCAGGAGACGGCGCCCAATTGATTTAGTGAAGGAGCGACTGTCGCCAACGTTGTCTATCATCTCTGGATCGAAAGATGCAAACGAGCCATGACCAACCAAGCCAGAGACCCTCTCTCATAATTTCTAACATCAAGGTGGCCATGAAAGCTATCATATGGACGAAGATGAATACAACCAGTAATATTTTGATGCCTGGACAGAGTCCTTTGCTCTTAGGAGCTATTTGTATGTTGGAATCCTTTTTTGTATATCCCTGTATTTGTATTTGGTAGTTGGTCATGGGAATTTCTTGTCAGCGTATCGCTGTATTTGTCTAGTGCTTAGGAGGTTTTTGTAAATCCACCCTCGTCTTAGCTGCAATGACCCTACTAGTTCTCAGATACATAGACTTTCTATGTATCTAACTATCTTGTAACTCATTATCATTTATATACATCATTTATGCAAAATATGTATTTTTCATACAAATACATCACATGAGACCTAATTAGACCAAGCTTAACCTAAATATTAGGACTAAACAAACACAATTAACAACCTAAGAGTCTAGGGCACACAACTAATCCAAAAACAAAACAACAAATTCCATGAGTGGTGCCCAAACTCATGCTTGCCTAGAACTCATTAAGACTGTAGAAAATGTATGCTTTATGAGCAGATGTCAAAAGGGAATGAGGTGCAGATGTCAAAAGGGAATGAGAAACCTCTCGCTCCCTTTCTTCAAAAATATCTTCGATTGTCTCCCTCATCACGAATTGGTGATAGATCGACAGCAGCATGAGTCGAGTTCTTCGATATCTGCTAGTTTGACAGAGGGCTCAAAAACAGTAAATCAAAGCAGATTGTGGACGTTTTCCTTATTTTTTGGCGAACACATGCATGTTCCGCCGAGGATTCAGTTCGGCACCAATCGTCCTAGGGCAAGAGAGCGATAAACCCGATGGACTGTTAGCATACTTTATGATTCTTATTTACTCTGTAGCCCTTTTAACTTATGTTAGCTTGTTGTACATATTTAGTCCGTTGGTTTGTTAGTATAAGTAGGGGTTTTGTCTTAAACCCGGTAGATTAGTAAGTGACTATTCGCTTTCTCAGTCCCGTGTCTCTGTGAGACTTTAGGAAGAACGTTTTGCTCTTCCTCTTCAATTAATCAGAGCAGTGAGTCATTCTTCCTTTCTCTGTTCTTGAGTTTCGTCTTCCTTTCTGATTTCAGTCAAGAGTGTGGGTAGGTAACATTATCATGGTATAAGAGCATCGATCCCGTGCTTCAATCCTCGCTATCTCCCTCTTCGCCAAAATCTGATTTCTCGTTTCTTCTGCCGTTTTTTTTTTTCGCTGCGAAAACCCTATCAAGGTCATCGCCCGACCTTCGCTTTTGTAACCCTTCCATTATCGCTCTTTCTTTCAAGCCCTGCAAGATGGCCGACGACGGACACAAGAAGGGCTCCGGAGACGACGGACTCCAGCGATCCCGAATCTTCCAACAGTGCGACTATGGACAACGGAGATCCTCTGTACCTGAGTAGCACCGAGAACCCAGGTCTGATTTTAGCCAACAAGTTCGATGGGCAAGGTTTCGCCTGTTGGAAGATGCAGATCTCCCTCGCCATCGGATCGAAAATAAGATGGGTTTTCTGGATGGAACCCAGAAGAAGCCGACGGAAAATGACATCTTGATACGCGCCTGGAATCGGTCTGATTCTATGGTTAGATCTTGGCTACAGATGGCTCTTCGACAAGAAGATGGTGAGACCATTCTCCTTTGCTCCAACTGCTGCCCATGCCTGGAAGCAATTATGCTCCAGATATGAGCATTTCGACGCCACCAAGATCTACGACCTGGAGCACCGCCTTGCTACCGCCGTCCAGGGAAGCGAGGCCATCATCGACTACTTTGCAAAGATGAAGAAATTATGGGACGAAATTGACGCCACCAGTCAGTCCCCGTCTGTTCTTGCGGTAATTGCACATGTGAAGCGTCAAAGAAGATCGCTGAGTATGTTACGAGAGAGAAGGGTGATCAATTCCTCATGGGCCTAAACGACCTCTTTGGAATTGGATCTATCAGGGAAACATCCTCAGTTTTCTCCCGACATCTAATTCCAGCGACTCACTCTCATCAGTTTTCTCACTTCTCATCCAGGAAGTGACAAAAACACTTGACGAGTTCAAGCGAAGGTAATTCCTTATCCTTCTCAGTTGAGCAAACAGAAAACTAGGAGGGAGATCTTCGAATCAGAACACGAACGCACGAACTTGCAATGCACCCACTGCAACAAGTTGGGACATAGTGAAGAAAGGTGCTACCAGAAGATAGGTTTCCACCGAACTGGAGAAACACCAAAGGGAGAGGAGCAGTGCGAACATTGCTGGAACCTTTACTGCTGGAACCCGGAAGGAGGAAATGAAGAAGCCAAGACTGCTGCAAAAGATCCTTTTGGAGGGATCTTGAGCCAGAACAAATGAGCAGTTTATATGAATATATCAGCAGCAAATCCAACGCTAACAATGACTGTCATGCCTCAACTGATGCACCTGGTGCAGGTTTTTGTGGAAACATTTCTCAACCAAATCTCTGTCTGACTTGTTTTTGTGATGAGACATCCGTTGATCGTAAATGTTATAATTATACAAGATCTAATCAGAAAGATAATTCTAAGATTGATGGCAACTGCTTGTTCTGTGATTCTTGGTTAGCGAATGGCACTTCTATGAATTATAACTGTCTGTTCTGTGAATCTTGTTTTGCGAATTACCATGCTTCCATGAATGCTGAAAACAAACGTTTTTAAACCAACAGACTGGATTCTAGATTCAGGCGCTTCAGATCACATGTGTGGGGATCTGAAGCTGTTCAACAAACATTATGTTCTTAAAAATTGTCACACAGTGGGAATGCCCGACGGACACCCACAAACTGTTAGTATTTAGGCGATGTTAAAATAAACTCATTGCTTACCTTGAAGGATGTTTTATATGTTTCCTGCTTTTAAATTCAACTTGATATCTATCAGTAAACTCTCTGAGTGTCTTAGAGGAAGTTTCACCTTTGATTCCACATCATGTTTTTATCAGGATTATGAGAAGAAGGAACCAGTGAAAATTGGCAATTTCAGACGTGGTCTTTATATCTTGGATAAGGAAGTGACAGAGAAAGAAAGAAAGGACATTTCTCTTTGGCTTGTAAAGATAGGTCCATTAGTTTAGGTTTTGATTGTGATGATAAGGTGAATCTGTGGCATCACAGATTAGGGCATGTGCCTAGGGATAAGCTTTTCCAACTCCACCTCATTGATCCCATGTATAAGAATAAACAATTGTGTGTGAATCCTGCTGTAGATCCAAGAGTCATAGACTCCCATTTAATCAGAGAAGCAGAAACTATGATTTGTTTGAGCTGATACATGCTGACCTATGGGGTCCTTATAAAATAGGAACTTATGATGAAAAATATTATTTTCTCACTCTTGTTGATGATAGAAGCAGAGCCACGTGGATACATTTATGTTCTAATAAGAGTGAATCTTTCAACATCATTATTCTTTTCTTTAAGATGATAGAAACTCAATTCAAGAAAAGGGTTAAAATCTTAAGAACAGATAATGCATACGAACTTGGCAGCTCAAATTATGCTTCTGATTCTCTCAAGAAACTTGGTATCATACACCAAACTACATGTGTTCACACCCCTCAGCAGAATGGAGTTGTGGAACGAAAACATAGGCATCTTGGAAACAGCCAGAAGCTTAATGTTTCATTCCAATCTCCCTCTAAATTCTGGGGTGATAGTGTACAAACACTGCAAGCTTTTCTGATTAACAGAATGCCCCTCAGCAGTGTCGGTAATAAAGCCCCTTTGAAATCATTTATGGAATAAAACCTGAATATCAAGATCTGAAGTGTTTTTGGTGCCTTTGTTTTGCCAATATAATAAACCCCAGCATGATAAATTTGCCTCAAATCTGTTAAGGCCATTTTTCTTGGTATCCTCATGGAAGAAAGGGTATAAGTTGCTAGACTTAGACAATAATAAATCATCTATAACAGAGATGTCATTTTCTATGAAAACCTATTCCCTTTCAGAAATGATGATCTTAATAAGAAGGAAAAAGATTTTGCTGAAAACATGTCTAACCAATTTCTGTATGAGGCTGATGAGAACAGCACAAAGAGTGCTGATATAGAACAGGAACACCTCCATGATTCCATCACAACATCAGATATGAATGAGTCAGAAGTACAAGAGGAGCTGGATCCAGTAGTTCCAGAAACCAGTCAAGCACCGGTTTCAGCAGCACCAGAAACTAGTCCAAAACTGCCAGGACCACAGATTCTCTTAAACTGAAAACACCCAAGGAACAGAAGGGGATGTCAACCTAAGGAGATCCACCAGGGAGAGAATCCAACCAAGGTACTTAGAAGACTACATTGTGGGCCATACTTCAGCAGCAGGAAAGATAAGTCAAGTTCTGATCTTTTCTCCCAGATTTTATGTGATAGGATCAATAAGGCTGAATCTATGAGTTGCATGAGAAATGAAGATTTGTGTTTGCTGTGTTAATCATGTTTTGTTGAATGAAAATGAGACTATAGCTTCCTCCAGATTAATTTTCCCTGATTCAAACTGCAATTTGTATGATGTTTCTGAAAGGTCCTCTGTTTTTGCTTGTCTTAGTACCAATTTGTACAAAGAACCTGAACCAATTTGGTATAGTGACGCTGTCAAAGATCCTAGGTGGGTGCGGGCAATGACTGAAGAGTTTAATGCCCTAGAAAGAAACAGAACCTGGGATATAGTTGACTTGCCATTAGGAAAGAAAGCTGTTAAATGCAAATGGGTCTATAAGTTTAAATACAATGCTGATGGAACTCTAGAGAGGAATAAGGCTAGGTTGGTTGCAAAGGGTTTCACACAAAAGTATGGCATAGATTATCTTGAGACTTTCTCTCCTATGGTTAGTTCACTACTATCAAAGCTTTAGTGGCTGTTGCAGCCAAGAGGAACTGGAAAATTGCACAGTTGGATGTGAATAATGCATTTTTTGCATGGTGATCTTCTTGAGGATGTTTATATGGAAGTTCCAGAGGGACATGAGCTGAGAGGTTCTGGCAAGGTTTGTAAACTGAGAAAGTCTTTGTATGGATTGAAACAGGCTTCTAGGCAATGGCACCAAAAGCTAAGTGAGTTTCTTAAGAGTCTAGGGTTCAAACAATCCATGAATGATTATTCTTTATTTGTCAAGATTGCTAATCACAAGTTCTGTTTTCTGGTTGTTTACGTTGATGATGTGCTTATTACTGGTGATGACATCGAACTGATAGAAGCTATAAAGGCCAGTCTGGATAGGAAGTTTCGGATAAAGGATTTAGGTGATTTGAACCTTTTTCTGGGAATGCAATTTCTGCACACCACTGATGGAATTGTTCTAGTTCAGAAGGCTTACTGTGATGATTTAGTTAGGGAGTTTGATTGTTTGCATGCTAAATCTGTTGTTGCACCCCCTAGATATGAGTGTCAAGTTAAGAAGGAATGAAGGAAAACCTTTAGATAATCCCAGTGAATACAGAAGGTTAATTGGAAGGATGAGTTTTCTGTCACATAGTCGTCCTGATTTGAGTTTTGCTTTACAAGTTTTGAGTCAGTTTTTAGATTCTCCTACAGACTTGCACTTTAAGGCAGCACTCCATACTTTAAGTTATATCAAGGCACTTCAGGTTATGGTCTTTTATTTAACAGAAAACAGGATTTTAAATCTGGTTGCTTACTGTGATGCTGATTGGGCTGGGTGTCCTAACACTAGGCGTTCAATAAGTGGTTATTTTGTATGCTTAGGTGGAAGTCCTTTATCTTGGAAATCTAAAAAACAGACCACTGTTGCCTTGTCTTCTGCAGAGTCTGAGTATCGAGCTATGAGGCAAGTCACTGCAGAGTTAAGCTGGCTTACCAGATTGCTAAATGAGCTTGGTGTTAGCGGTATTGCACCTGTCCCGGTCAGATCAGACAGTCAGGCAGCTATCCACATTGCCAAGAATCCTGTGCTACATGAAAGGACGAAGCATGTTGAATTGGATATCCACTTTGTCAGAGAAAAGCTTCGGGATGGATTGATTTCGGTGGAGTTCGTTGCTTCTAAAGATCAACTCGCAGACCTACTGACTAAGACGCTTCCAGGGAAGCATTATCCTTTGCTGTTGAAGAAGATGGGTCTGAAGAGTTGGGAGCAAAGCTTGAGTAGTTCTTGTTTTTCAAATCATGCAATCCTTGCATGATTTGAGGGGGGCTGTTAGCATACTTTATGATTCTTATTTACTCTGTAGCCCTTTTAACTTATGTTGAGCTGTGTTGTACATATTTAGTCCGTTGGTTTGTTAGTATAAATAGGGGTTTTGTCTTAAACCCGGTAGATTAGTAAGTGACTATTCTCTTTCTCAGTCCCGTGTCTCTGTGAGACTTTAAGGAAGAACGTTTTTCTCTTCCTCTTCAATTAATCAGAGCAGTGAGTCATTCTTCCTTTCTCTGTTCTTGAGTTTCGTCTTCTTTTCTGATTTCAGTCAAGAGTGTGGGTAGGTAAACATTATCATGGACATGCTGATGAATCCTCCCAATAGGAAGCACAGGTGACGAACAAGCAATTCTTCAAATGATTTTCTCAATCAGTGTGAGAGGAATTTGATTAACTACCCCCCATCTGCTCCTCCACGTCGGATACTGTATATTGGAGCAGTCGATGGAGGTGTGTGTTGACAAGGAAGTGACTGTTGATTGCATGCATGTTCCAACAAAGGCTCAGGAAAAGATCCGCTGAAGAGGGAAAAAGATGGTTTACGAGCTTGATTTATAGGTGGGGTTGAGGAAGAAAAAGATTGGAGATTGGAGATAGTAGATAGCAGAAAGAGCACTAGGTCTGGCAAAAAGAGTAACGAAAATGAATGTATGATCCGAAACACGACAAGATATTAGTATGTATAGGTATTTAATTTTTATATGAAACTAATTTCGTGCCGTGTATCGTATATATATGATTTATTAACGTGTCGTGTACCGTATCTAATTATATACATATCGTGTATACATGAAATATCTGTAAATAATTCATGTAGAAGTATAATTGTGTACACATGTAATTCGTGTATAGACGAATAAATTTCGGGTTACTTATTTATTTCATTAATTCGTGTAAATATAATGTTTTGGTATTTCTTTTTATACGTGTTAATTATTTATTTCATTAATTCGTGTACACATGTGATTCGTGTACACATGTGGTTCGTGTACACATGTAATTCGTGTATAGACAAATAAATTTTGTATATTTTGTTTCTTTTACAAATATTTTAAATTTCGTATCCGTATATAGAATCCCATACACGAAAATATTTCTGTGTCATGTATCATATATCTCCATGTAAAATTTGTGTCGTATTACAAAATACGATTTGAAAGGCCTAAGGAACACCAAAGGGTGTACGTTTAGTTAGCCCAACTTAAATTGAACCTCGAATCTCTACTCTAGTTGCGAGGACATGATTGAGCTTTTTGCTTATTTTGAAACAAAATGCTCTCATGATTAAATGGAAGCAAGAGATGGTGCTGAACAGACAAGCGGTTCTATGGTGTAGTGGTTAGCACTCTGGACTTTGAATCCAGCGACCTGGGTTCGACTCCCGGTACCTCATTTTTTCCCCCAGGTCGTTTAGCGCCTCCAACAATTAGCGGCGCCATGCACATGTATCAGAGAAAGAACTGGATCCAACCTCATTTTTTCCCCAGGTCGTTTAATAGCATCTCCAACAATTAGCGGCGCCACGCACATGTATTAGAGGAAGAACTGGATCCAACTAGTTTTCTTTTGTCAATCTTATATTTAGTTTAATATGTTTCTAAAGCTAGATAATACTATACGGAAAAAATGTAAATGAAAATGGATTGATTTCTTACTTTATGATAGTGGCGGACGCAGTTCATAGGATAATTTTCCCTTTAAAAATTAATTAAGTGCTAGTAGTTATCCGGTTAACTGGATTTTCGGTTAATCAAATTTAATAATCGTAACCGGTTAATTTGCAAGCGGTTAGTCGGGACTGGTTAACTGACGGTTTCGGTGTGGTTTTACAGATTTAACGGTTAATCGAAATGATGTAGATTTATATGTTTTTTTCTTATAATTAGCAAACGATGTACGATTTTACCGGTTTTGGTGTGACATTAAACCGGTTAACCGTCGACTTTAGTAGGATTTTATTGCTTTTTGTATAATTCTAACAATTAACTATATAATTGTACACTTATTTTTTGTAAATCTAATAATTAACCTATAGTTTTATATTTATATTAAAAAAATTAAAAAGTAATAATAAAAAGCTTAAACGGTTTTTTCCGGTTATCCAGATTCCTTTAAATCAATAACTGGAACCGGGAAACTAAATGGTTCAGTCAACCGAACCAGCAAACCTTTTTTATTAATTATATTCGGTTTCACCTGTTCCGGTCTCGGTTTGTCGGTTCCGGTTTCCGTAACACCGGTAGTAGTTATAGTTTAGAGTAATTACTATGAACCTCCTCGAGTTGAGGTTTTGGATAATACCATTAACCACCTTGTGTTTATCTTAATTATTGGTAACCACCTTGAGGTTACGATATCTCTTATTACGAGTCCCCAAACTATAGCTTCGTAAAAAAATCGTAAACCCTTTGTTGACCTGCTTCACCAATAATGCCAGACTGGACAAAAAACACTCCTTAATCTGCATCGTCTAAGTCTCTTCCATCCCATAGCTATTATCCTAAAAACATCAACCCTAACCCACGAATGGTCCACGTGTTTTTAGGAGGTGGTTGATCTCCTACGCATCGCTTAAGGATAGATTTGTTCTTGGTTTTAGACCATTCCAATGTTAGGGTTGACAACTTTAGAAATACCGGTGGGATGAGAGATGTAACACCCCTAGTCCTAACCTGTTAAAAACGTCGCAAGTCGTAGCAAAATAAATAACGTCGCAGCGGAAAGTAAAAATCATCTAACCTTGGTGTTACACGCCGTTACTCACCCTTGTGAGTAACAAGGCATTCTTACTCCATCCAACAACCTTACCTCCTCACGCTGTGATGAACAGATACTGAGCACTCTAATTATTACAGACCAATTCCAAACTAAATGAGCAGCTAACAGAATACAACAAACTCTTTATTACAATACCAAATAAAACTTAAGAGTGTTTACTAAAACACAGCAGCTACCCTGTTCCCCGCACTCCGGCTTGTGTCTTCTTCAGTAACCTGAAATGTTTTGCCCATTGAAGGGCTCAGCAATCGAAATGCTGGTATGCTAAATGTAGTCCTAAGTCATCTAGATTCCTTAAGTCGTTTTAGCCATCTTGATATTAGATTCTTTACAAGATATACCGCTTACAATAATACAGAAATAACTGAAATATCAAACATTCACACAATAGTCCCCGCAAACATCAGTGCATAATAATAACCACAACCAGTATTCAAATACCAACAATCCATAACAAAATCAACAAGATACACGTATTAAACTGCACTTGTTAGTTGGCCACCTGGCCCTTGTCCTTTAACCCACCATTTAAACTTTCCAATTAATTTCCACCTCAGGCGTCATGTCAAGACAACCCTTAAAACTTATTAATGGACAGTAGTCCCCTGGGTTCCAATGGAACCGTTACCAGCTGACCTTATGGCCCTGGATAATATATTGACCGATCCGGTCGAACCTGTGCACCAACGGCAGTGCCCTCCGCCATCGTCGAATGTGGACAATGGATTCCCTTGAGTGACTCCCCATTGAAGTCTCGCGTAGTGATCACGATGCGCAACCAGAAAGTCGAAACAGTCTGGATTCCTCTCTTTATAAGTTAGCCCTTTTATCAGTGGTACAATACCAATACTTGAATTAAGACTATAACAATTGACCATCAGTTAGGTTCAATAATACCTAATGGTCAGTTAGTCTTTTTTTTTCAGTTTAGATGTATAAACTTCCAGTCATAAGACGTTCGCGTATAAATAAAACGCAGCAGTGTTGAGCAATACAGTTTACAATATCAATACATAAATTCACAATATCGCTCTTAAGCAATTAAACACATAATGTCTGGACCTTAGGAAAATCCTTAGGACATTCAGACCACACAATTAACATACCGTTCACCATAGTAACAGCTAGCTTTCCAATTCACGCTCTAGTAATTCTTTCCCGTACACTGTTATTTATACATGCAATAACGGGTAATATTAATACGACTGTCCACTAA
This sequence comes from Limonium bicolor, assembly GCA_023374045.1. Lineage (NCBI taxonomy): Eukaryota > Viridiplantae > Streptophyta > Magnoliopsida > Caryophyllales > Plumbaginaceae > Limonium > Limonium bicolor. Next base: position 30,251,658 of record CM041783.1, on the reverse strand, counting down.
ATATTACAGTACTGTCACTGTAGAGTTTATACTCGTTGTATACTAACTCTGTATGTTATTTATTTTCCTCTGTTATTTTAACAGTGACTCTAGGTAGTTCAACAGTTCGTTATTTTATGTCATATCCACATGTGATAATGAATTTCTACCTTGAAGCATATTTCTATTTCCCTAATCATATACCCATAATTATTTTCACTTATTCTTTATATTATACCATTTGGTTATTTTATTATAACCACCTTTATTTTATAAACTTTATATTATATTCCATATTATGGCATATTACATAGTTTTAATTCCTTCTTTATTAATTACAAAACCATCCTTATTAATTCGGTATTTATATTTTATACCCAATCTTTATAAATTACCTAATTATCATATAACTTTATAATTTACTATCTAACCACTTAATATTTCGGTAATCACAAATGGAGTATTCTAATTTATAAATTACCAAATATTCACATTAACTTTCGGTAATTGTAAATTAAGCATATTAATTTTCGAAAATTACCATATAACCACATCTATATTTCGGTTCAACGTATATTTTCTATAATTACATTTTAACCCCAAAAACTTTATATAAGTTACATATTAACTTATAAACTATAGTTTTAATATTTAATTTTCTTTAAACACCGAAATGACCCTTATACTTTCGTAATTATGATTTTGCCCTCTTTCAGTTCGGTTTTATATATATTCTTTCATAAATTACATATTCACCCCAAAACTTTTATAAACTTAATATTTTATATGTCATAAATCATTTTAACCCAAAGTTTTTGGTCAACATTTTGTCCAAGACTTAATTTCATAATTAATACTTTAATATACCCATAAATTTACTTGCAATTCGGCTACACTCCTAACTCTCCTCAATAATTACAAATAGCCCCAAACTTTACAAATGTTATTTTAACACTTATACACCTATTTAAATTCACCAAAATTCATAATATTAATTCCTACCATATATTATATATTAATACACCAAATTGACCCATTAGTCCTCGGCAATTTATATTAGTACCCTAAACTTTTCAAAATTTACATTTTAACCACATAACTTATTAAACTAGCCATTTAAATACTTGTAGCTATTTTTAATGTTCCCAAAACTTATAATATAAGCTATATACTTATATACTTTAAAAATCACCAATTAACACATTTTATTCTCGGCCTTAATAATACTTTACCATATAGTTTTTAAAACTTGATTTAAATTTTATAATATGTACATATAAATGTATATAAGCTATGTAACCCTTCTAAAATTATGTTAATGACTTAGAATGATTATAAGCTCAAAATAAAGCATTTCTCCCCTAGGATATTCGGCCTAATTATTATGCATCATAAATAAATTTTGTGACACATTTTTTATACCTTAAGGTAATAACCTTACCTTATATGTTATAAATTATTTTCTTGACAATATAACCCAAAGTATTTCGGCCTTAATTTATTTAGAGGTTGTACATAATTTTATACCAAAGTTTGAAGCTTACATCATCAACTTACTTAATAAACCTTAATTATATAACTTACTCCTAAAATCAAGACATTCTTGTACTTGATTTCTCCTTCAATTCCAAGCTCTTCCAATGCTATATTGATGAAGAGAATTCGGCCTCCTTGTATATATTTAGGAGATCCATTTGTTAGACTTCCAACAAAGATTTATAAATAATATTTTGAGTAGTTTTACAAGAGTTTACCTTAGGAATTTAACAAGGTATTTTTGGTACACACCTTGGGATGATTGTAGGTCCAAATTTCCTTCATGAAATAATGAAGAGAATATAGATTTAGAAGCTCTAAATTTTCGGAATGCTTAAGGTATTTTCTTAGGATTTTTCAACATGAAAATATACCTTAACTTGATCTTGTTGTTCCTTGTGTTGTTGTTGAATCAAGACACCTTCTTGGAGTTCTTAAGCTTGGCGAAAATAGCAAGGATTGCTAGGATGATTTTCTTGCTTCAAGACTTAGTAGAATTAACTAGGAAAATACATAAAATGGTGTTAGAACTTAACACACCATTAATGGAGCTTTGGAGCTCTAAGGAATTAATTAGCAAATGAAGAAAAAAATAGAGGAGAAGAGAGACTTACACATTCGGTTGAATGAAGGGCAAGGAATGAATGAAAGGTTACGTAAGGTCTTAAGGCAAGACAAGGCTGAATCAAAATGGGAATATTGGTATGTCATGTGTCATTATTTTATGTCTTTGTCTTGTTTTATTTGACTACAAAAGTCTCTTAATTTGGCTAAACTTACGGCTGATTGGCAAGAAGAAGAGGAGGAATCATTATTGACAACTTGTAAGAATAGGACAAGGCAATGTAAGTGGCTGTCTTCTTTTTGAATTTCTTAAGCTTGATTATTAGCACTAACCTTGTCTTCTACCTTGTAGGTTGGCGGCAATGGAAGTCCTAGGAGGCCATTTGATTTTGTTAATTGTAAACAAGTTAATCATGCTAGTTGGGTATTTGTCTATCTTTGATTAATTTAACAACAATCATTCCCCCTTTCTTCTGTATGAGATCGGCTGCTCCATGTGCTATAAGATGGATGCTTCATTAATTAAGTCACCACTTTTACATTATACAAACCTACATCTACTTTTAATGTAATTAATTCCATTGTCTTTACATAAACTAATCTTCTTTGTTTTTCCTTGCAGGAATACGGTATAGGGGGCTTCATTTGACTGAGTTATTTGTTATATTAACACATGGTACATGCTAAGATGAGTCACCATGTCTACTAGACAATTTAAAGGCAAAACTATACTTAAATCACCCTAAATGGGCATACAATAGGGATTAATTGGGACTGATTTTTATTTTGATTCCTGTCATACTATATTGTATTAAGACCATATTATAACATGTAATAGGTTCTAGCATTTATATGGTACATTTATACTAAGGTAAAAGATGAAAGTTTAAGGTAAAAATGCTGATTTTAGGTACCTTTTTTATCCAAAATCTCCCCCACTTGCACTATGAATTTAGTACTGGAATTAATTGATTTAGATGGTAAATTTATCCCCTTTTAATATTATCAACTCGTGGCTCCTCAAAAGCTTCAAGGTAATTGCGTAGAACGCATTTTTGTGACACCCGAAGGTGCGTTTTTGTGCTTTAAGGATATTTTGGAATATAAGTAGTCTCTATGAGTTACAAGTGTTTATAAACTTTTTTTATAGTCAATAATATATATTAAGGTGTTAATTGAGTTATATGGGGTTATATCAACTCATAACTCAATTTTCGGGCTACCGGACACTCCCGGGCAAAAAGGAGCGTTAAGAAATTCGTCCGAGCACTTTGTTTATTTTTGAGAAAGTAACTCGAGAATCCTCTTTGGAATGATGAATATTGATGATAGGAACTCTAAGAATGATTTATATTGGGGTTTGTGCCACTTCGGTGCCTCTCCGGGGCACTCCCGGGGGTTTATGGGCCCCCCATGGGAACTTCCGAGCACTTTGTATTTAACTGAGAATTTATCATGAGTACTTCATCATATATGTTTAGTAAAGTGTTGTTGTGCATTTTGAATGAAGTGAAATGCTTTATTTTATTTTATAAGATATTTCTGGGACTTTCGGGCCTTAAGGGCCTTTAAGAGAACTCCCGGGCATATTGTATTTTTACTCAGTTCTAACTGAGGACTTGTGTTTCAAAGGTCATAAAATGATCCTTGATTAACTTCGTATGGGTTTTATAGCTTATATAACTTGTTTAGCTTAAGGTCGGGCTTTAACGCTCCTTTTTTACCTTAAGGAGTTTTGGTGCGTTTTAACGCCTAAGTGTTTATATACTTTCTTTAGGGTTTAATAATCCCCTAAATAATATTTATTTACCATTATTTAATTATTTAAATGCTAGGGGTATTTTAGAGAGACTTTGTAACAATCCTTCTCGTAACTCTGACTCAATCATTTCATTACCATACTCAACTCATCAAAAGCAAAGGAAATAAATACAATAACTCCCTTCAGTTTTACCGTCGTTACTCACCCACGTGAGTAACAAGGCTTCCAAGTACATACACACACAACTGCTGTGATAACTGAGAGATTGTAATTCCACAACTTACAATTCTTATACAGTATACATGTGAGCATTCTAATTTATCAAAATAATACAACGGGATTAAATCCCACATAATGAATCCAAAGGGTGGTATATAACTAACTATCCAAATCCCGCACTTCAATGAAATCGTTTGATGTGTACCTGAAAATGGTTAGGCCACAACGGGCTCAGCATAACTTGCTGAGTATGATAACGTGTAACACACTGGCTATCGGGCCACACACGACTAATTGTCGAGTGAGCATGCGATTGACTATACAACAATAAATGTATAAATGCTAGGATGTCGACTATATATTTGGAGGGAAGTTAGTAAGGAAATTCTCATATAATATTTCTGTTAGATGGTTCGTATACTCAACCTCTAAAGTTCTCTAACCGTCATCGTATGTACCGTATGGTGTTTTACATTCACTCTAACGTGTAGTTAGTAGCACACAACATAGAAGGCCATGGTTAGATAAATGTGATAACACGTAACAACATAATAAGTCATATTCCATGCAATTACCTTATTGGTCATTTCACACAACAATAACACACAAGCCGATGAAACTCAGTAGCACGCCGGGTACATGAAATCATACCGTACACCGGAAGAAGCTCATCTAACTCCTGACTGTCGTCTCGACTATTGTCCCGACTATCCCGATCCTATAATTGGATCAACCGAGAGTGTCATGTATTTATTACACTCGTTACAATGGTTTGTCGTATTACATTTCTTTTGTATACAGTTTTTTCTTAATAAAATTACCAACTATATATACATGTGTGTATATATGTTCTCATAATCCCTCACCACATTAAGCATACCATTAAGCCCTTTTATACTTAATGTAGTATAATGTAACTCTCTCTCAGTGTTACATTACATAGTCGTATACTTTAGGAATTCTATATTAATCCTTATGAGTTATACAACTCTGATCTGTTACTCCATTAACCCAAGTCCCAATCCATCGATTATATATATTCTCCCTTTGAATTAAATGTTATACTAAGTGACTTTTATCCACTTAACCTTGGTGTATTTATGTAGACCACTTGTTCTTATTATTATTATTATTATTATTATTAATAACATTTTTTATCAGTCCTCCGATAATTCCAACTTTATAATTCAACCCTCTGCTCCTAAGCAATCACCTCCCCTGAAGAAAACTCGACAAACCAAAGACACTACTACTCCCCGTCCTCCAACCACTAGAACTCTTCGATCTAGAGCCAAAACCCAATCGACATCTTCTTAGTCAAATTCTGTCGTCACGGTCACTCCACCTTCTCCGGTAATCCCAGCACCCGCTCTAGAGAAAACTCAAAGCGTAACCAACTCATCAACTCAAGCTGACTAGACACTGCTACTACTTCCACAAGAAAACGACTACGTCCTAAGGCTGAGTCCGTCTCCAACACCACCTCCAAGGCTAGTCTGATTGATACCCACAACATGGTTCTACTCCTACCGACGGATGACTCCGCCGAATCATTAAATCTGGTCAACGGCAAACTGCTAGACCTTGAGTGGCTTCATTCAATGGGCTTCACCATGTTTGAAGAGATGTTCCGTTTTCAGAACTGGATTCATCTGTTTCACGGCATCCTGACCTTCCACGAAGACGAGGCCTACCAGTTCTACCAGAACCGCGTCATCACGAAGGGCAAAATAGTGACTGAGGTACATGAAACTGTCATTATCCTTGATTCTACAGCTATTGCAACTCATTTGGCCATACTGTGGAGGGTGATTTTTCGGTATGAGGGGGGGGGGGTCTATCTAAATATGGTCTGACTGAAAAGCCGAGATCCTAGAATATGCCATTTTGTGGAGGGTGAAGACCCGTTATTCCGGCATCCCTCAAATACCTACTAAATCGTCCGTCTTTCCCAGAAAGCATAAAGGGAGTGCAAGTGTGCACTACACCCACTCTCGATGGGCCCACGCGGACTTATCCCCTAGGGCGGAAATTGACTAGAGTCGCCACTAGTTTGACCTATGATAACTAGGAAGGAAGATCGGGTTCTAAGAACCGTTAATTGACTCTGATGTTGTTCCCTATGGATAGGACTTATTTGGTCATTTGCAGAGATTCTATTGTGGGTTCGTACTGGGTTACACCCCTCGGAAGTGGCAACGACCACGACTTCGGATTGGTGCCCGAGGAAACCTCGGTCTCCAATTGTCGGATTGCTTTCTTTCAAAACCTTATTAGAGAGATTCAATTTAAAGCCAAGGATAGGATAAGACAGGAAGAGAGAAAGATAGTGGATGAGGCGAGCTTTTCTGCCAAGCTAGCGCCAAGGGGAGGAGTTGGTGAACTCAGATGAGTGTAGAATGAAGATTTGGGAAGAGACTGAGGTTGAGTGAATAGACAAGACTTGGAGTCTGATGGTTTGCAGTTTGTGGGACCCGGAGAAGGTTTAAATGTTTTGAGAGGTATGAGAGCCACCTCTGAGGGGAAAAAGGTCTTTGTTTGGAATGGGGTCGCACCCTAGATGGGCTGCCTACGTACTCAACTCCCTGTTGAGATCAGACCTTACGTAGTTCAGGGTTTTTTTGGGGTTTTGGAAGTTTTGAAGGGTTTGAAGTTTTGGGTGTGAGAGATTAGTCTGTGAGACGCTCGGGTCTATGAGACGGTTGGGATGGGATGGGATGTCAAGGCCTGTGAGACGCTCGGGTCTGTGAGACGCTTGAATCTTAAAATGGTGAGAAATTGAGATGTTCGAGTCTGTGAGGCGCTCGGGCCTGTGAGACGTTAGAAGTTAGAGAGGAGTTGGGATTAGGAGACGATTCGAGTTTGAGGCAATTTGGAGTTTGAATGGTGATTTGAGTATGAAGTGTTTTAGGGCTTTGAAGATGATTTGAGTATGTGTGAGGCAATTGAAGTCTAAGTAGAGATCCCGGGTTTTTCAGATTTGAGATTCAAAAGGGGTTGAGGTTTTGGGATATTCCGAGTTTAGAGTGAGATGATGGTAGACAGAATTGTTTGGAGGAATGATTGTCAAGATTGTCTCTCTTAAAGTTTTTGAAACCAAAAAATCATTTTTTGTTGTAAAAGGGCGGATAATCCCGAAGGATTACCCTATGTACCCCCTCGAACACGACACTTAATTAATGGTAAGTGCCGAGGCTTGAGAGATGGGGCAATGAATTTATGTCGAAAATAGGATTTAGAGAGAAACACCATGAATGAGATGTTCTCGGTCAAACCCTAATAACATCTCTAACTCCCGGTTTATAAAACGTTAAAACCGAAAACATTGAAATCGAATGGAAGGGAGTTAGACGATTCTAAAATCCCGGCTGCAACTAGGAAGGCCGTTACTTCCCTAGCACCCCGCCTTGTAAAAATCTAGGCTGCAATTAGGGGAGGTTTGTCACCCTAATGCCCCGCCTAAAGAGATCCAGACTGCGACAAGGGAGGTATGACCCCAGCGCCCCGCCTCGGATTTTTATTTTGGGAAGGGAGACAAGCAATGTTCTAACCATGGAGGACAAAATGTTTTGAAGGAGTTAGACATTTCTTGCTCCCCGAAAACAATTTATTTGGATTTGAAAACTAAGTTAGAAAATTTTGAAGTTGTTCAGAATTCTCGATGAAGAAACACTGATTTTGAGAAATGATTTTAGGAGAAAACTTTCTGTATATGTGAGAAGAACTTTCTGCGTTTGAGAAGAGTTTTCTGTGATGTGAGAAGAGTTTTTCCTTTAAAAATCCACAAAATGGTTTCTTTTGAAAACTTGATGAAGTTTGAAAAATGATTGTTGAAATCTGAGGAGAGAGATTTTTGAGTTTGAAATTTGAACAGGATTTACAAGTTGAGTTTGAATTGGATGAATTGAATATGGATTTGAATTGAATTTGGCGGAATGAATTGGGTTAGAATTGAATTGGAATGAATTAGATATGAATTGAATTTGGGTCAGGGTTGGAAACGGACGGTCAAAGTTAGACCGAGTCAAAGTGGGGTCGAGTCAAAGTTGTGTCAATATCAAACTTGGGCTGGTCAAAGTTGGACCAGGTTAAAATTGGGTCAAGGTCAAAGTTGGACCAGGTTAAAATTGGGTCAAGGTCAAAGTTGGATTAGTCAATGTTCGGTCAAAATTGGGCTCGGTAGACCGAGTGGGCTTGATGGGCCGAGTGGGCTTGGGCCAAGTGGGCTTGATGGCCTTGTTTGGGCTTAGGCCTCGAAATGGGCTTGGGCCTTGAAATGGGATTTATGAACTGTGGGCTGAAGTGGGTTTTGAATTGGGCCACAGAGTGGCCTTTTGATTTGGGCTGAAGTGGGATTTGAATTGGGCCTTGGAATTAAATTGGGTTGAAATTTGGACCTTAACTAGGGTTGGGCCGAAAAAAGGGCCTTGCTTGAAGTTGGGCCACAATTGGGCCTTGTTTGGATTGGCTGAAGTGGCCCCTTTTTTTATGTGGGCTTTATTTGTGATTGGGCTGAAAAAATGTTGTTGGGCTGATTTGTGAGATATTAACAAGTGAGAGGAATTGATTTATTGGTTTGTTTATTAACTCTTGATTAGGGGTGTGTCGAAGGAAAAGGAGGATTCCACCCACATAAAACGGATGAGAGATCCGCTAGGCATGGGGTGGTTTCACATCCTAAGCCCTCCTAAAATAGCCGTAAGGGCTTGTTTTTTGAAGTTTTTGTTCTTATATACACATAAGGGTGGTTTGGGTGTTTTCTGAAGTTATAGGAGATTATTGCCCCACGAAACGAATGAGAGACCCGTTAGGTGTGGGGCGATAATGCATCCTAAACTTTTCTGTCAATAAAAAGGTTCTATAGGGTAAATAACTAGGGCTTAGATAGAGGTCAGGATTAACGAATCAAACAATTGCAGTGTTGCGAGAAGGGCATAGAAGCGAGATAACACGTGTACAATGGAGCATATACAATGGAGCAAAAGCGACGAAAGCATAACGGAGGAAAACAGAACCGCTATAAAATTGAAGAAGATATTAAGACAACGAGAATAGCATAACAAAGCAAGACTTTGCAATTAAATGAGTTGGTTTCAAGTGCAGACTACATTAGAATCATGCTTTTTGAGTCAATTTCAAAAATGAATCTATGTGCAAGGAGTAAACAACTATACTAGGAATGTAGACAAGTTGTTGGTCACAGAAAACTAACCGACGGGGTGGCCTGCCCCCGGTTTATCATTTAATTAACCTTAAGAAAGAGAATCATCCAGATCGGCTCATAATCCTTTCTCGGTCATGTGTAATCAACAAGGTTTCCTTACCCATAGTGTAAATATGTTGAGCCCGAACTCCCATAAGCCCAAGCAACAAGCAAAGGCTAGTCCAAACCTTGAAGTAGTGTACCTCGGTCATACACAAAATCAAGAGAATAAGGAACCAACCAAATAAATTAAGTACAGTATAAGACAAAATTTACCGAAAATAACATAACTTCACGACCAGACAACCATATGCAAAAGATAATCACAATGATGCCCAAAATAAATCAATAAGTCCATAAGAAATAGTCATAGCACCCACAAACTCCACAAGCCCCAACGTGAATTCCAAGCTAGTAGAGTTTCGACGAGGATACACAATGTTTCGGCACTCTGCGTGTATACTGAATTCTTGAAGACATGCAAGACGTCCCTTATATATCAACCACTATGATTGACCCAAATAAAGTTCTACAAACCATAGAAGAGTCTAAGGTCGTCAGGATAACTCATTTAAAAGCCAACAAGCGTTGGTTCGACCTGTTTTGGCCACCGACGTGACTAACCACCTAACAGGCGTACAAATGCCTCCGACAACGTAAGCAAGCCAGTCCTAGAAGATACAGAAAGATCAAATATCACGAACTTATTTCAACCAAGTAGAGAAAGAGCTCGCTGACAAATCACTGATGTTGAGGTACATATCGAAAATGCAACAACGAGCATCGGACCAAAGATGATGAAAAGGAAAACCCACTGAACAAACAGAGAGCACGCAATTACATATAGATCACCATGATCAACCCAGCGAAAACAAACAGAATAGAGAACTTAGATCCTTCATACTGCACAAAGGCATAAACTCCAAATAGCTAATGAACCAAAGAAGGTGAATAAGAGTACGATTCAAACTACACTGGAAACTAGTCTCTATTCAAAATCAACCTGGGACATCAAGACAAATTCAGAATACTTAGCAACCTGGACATACAAGAAAAATTCGGCCATGAGAGAAAGAGAAATGAAATGAAAATGTAAAAGGGAACCCACAACCGTATTTTTGACGCAGCTTTCGGTGCTGTCGGTGATGATTCGCTTGAGGATGAATGGTGGCATTGAGTGAGTATGCGCCAGCACAGAAGGTCGACTGGAGCTGGTGTGATTTGCCTCGAATCGAATCCATAGATAGAACGAGAAGTGGAACTGGGACGTATCTTTGTTCGCTGGTGCAGAGAGGTGAGCTTGTATGCTCCTGTTGGCGAGAGAGGTTGCAAAATCACTCGTTGGAGAATGAAAGAAAGTGTAGACCGCGTTCGTTCAGGAAGTGAAGAGATTAGGGGAGCATGCTTTCTCCTTGGTCGCCAGTAAGGATGCAGCGATCATCATCTTGAAGACATGAAGCAGACATAGAGCAAGTATTTCCTTGTTCGCGTGTTGGGTGAGCAAAATTCCAGAGTGTGAAGAGGAGAAGAAACGCGAGCATGTATATCCTTGTTCGACCACCAGGTTGCGAAAACACCGTGAGTGAAAGAAGAAGGGAGGGTAGAGGTCCTTCGTTCTCCAGTTGGCTTACAAATTTACGGAAGTGAAGATGGAGGTCGGAGCAGGCATGTTCTGTGTTCGCCGGCGCTAGTGAAGAAGAAGATAACAGAGGAGCAGGGACGTTCCTTGTTCGCGTGAGACGAGAATGAAGATGGCGCTGAGCCTCTGTGCGTTCCTCTTTGGCGTAGAAGAAAAATGAAGACGGCGTTGATGAGTAGTACGTTCTCGTTCACCAGTTGAAACGGGAGAAGAAGGACCAGGAGCTTGTACGTTTCCGAGGGTATTTTGTTCGCCGGCCGAGTCGAGGAGAAAGAAGGGAGGGTTTTAGACATCATCTGCCCACGACGTGAAGAGCATGAAGAAGGAAGCACTGAGCTCGTCTGTTCGTCGTTCGCTTGTCGTGATTGAGGAGTAAGGTCTGTATGTTTCTTATCTCGCCAGCTGAACAGAACGAAGAAGGAA
>CM041783.1:30180732-30239833 GCA_023374045.1 Limonium bicolor | reverse complement strand
TTCAAGATCAGAGAGAATGTGCATTGTGGAGTCGGCGAGTCGAGAGCACTAAATTTGGGTACGATAAATCAATAAGGCTCATCAGCGAACAAGTGAATTTAACACTGTCTGACACGAATCAGTGTTTAGTACCTTTTTTCTGCAAAATCCGCTTGTGTCTCTCCGAGCGGTAAAAGAGAAAGTTGTTTTCAGGTTAACGATGGAAATGGTCGTCCCTGTTGTTTTCTAGGCATGACTACTATTCTAGTAAGAACGCGTTCGATGAGCGCGGTCAAATTTATTGGTTAATCTACATGTCATTTGCCTATTTTGTTTCTTTATCTCTGGTCCCACTTTAAATGAATATGGGTTGTGATTGGTTACACAGTAATCCAAGAGACAAACGAACGTACTCGGAAAACCAAATTAATGGAGAAAGAAAGGGGAAAGCTCACCTACTCCTTTAATTTCTGAGTTCAATACAGAGTGCATTTAATTAACTTTCCTCATTCTACATTTACCTTCCATTAGTTCTACACTATTCTTGGCAAGTCCAGTTTAATAATTGCATTCAATTTCTGCAGAAGGGAACCCGGAAAGAAGATGGACCTAGCTGGTGAAATCGAGAAGGAAAGATAAAACAATATTCCTTACATTCTAAATTGTATGTTACAAAATTAGTTTTATAAATTATTTATCTATATACTTTTTATATTAACGTTAAAACGGACTAAAACAAACAGGATTCATTTTGAAGGCGGAGGGAGTAAGGCGCCGTTCGCTTGGCACGATTTTTTTTGGGTGATTAAGCTCACATGTCAACCTGGTATTGGATATAATTTGACCATGTGTAGTTGGCAGCATCACATTTGCTAACCACAGGAGGCTTAAGAAACGCAGGAATTCCTGCGTTTACTCGCTGTTGTCGAGGGCACTAAAACGTAGTAGTATAACATTAACCTGTTTATCTGTGATTTTTGTCTGTATTCATGCATGACTGATCATGTGAAGAAAAAAACGCTTATTGTTGGCTTTTTGTGAGCAGAAAAGCAATATACTGTATCTTGAGTGCCCCCAACGGCTCTCCTCTGGATACTCTATTTTTCATAGGAACAATAAAAAAATGCTTGTAAGGACTAGTGTCCGTAACCAAGTTTTCTCCTCATATACATAAATTGAAAAAAATTGCAATTTCTAACTCTTGTTGAATGGCATGTTGTTCAGTGTTTGTTTCATGGCTTCATAATTCAGATATCTTTAGCCTTTCCTTCTCTCTTTTTTTTTTTATTTTCGGTACTTATCTTTTCCCGCTCAAAAGTCAAAAGATAATCTTTTCTCCCCTTTATAATACACCTCCTCCGAAAAAAAAAAAAAACCCAACGAGAGCGGCACTTGCACCGCACTGCTCACAACGTTTTGTGGTGTGGCTTTACAGAGCAAAGAGACAAAATCACTTTTGTTTTTCACGATTGCATTGCCTGTGCTGGATATTGTTGTGTGGTAGTATATTCCAATGCGTGTGTAAATCCGTCTTTTTAGATTTTAGGGCCCACAATAAGGGCATCCACAATGGTGTGGATTCCACCCTCTGTGTCAGTAGGAAAATAAAAAGTTGCTGCAAGTGGTGTGGAATCCACACCTTTCTCTCTCCTCGTTCTTATTTAAGCAACGCTCTAAAACGACTATCATTGGCTGGAGCCTGCAACAATAATAAAAAAATAATAAGTCCTAATTGATGCTACGTAACAATAGTGGATAAAGGAGTGAAATTTAAGATTTACTCCACCATTGCAAGAGTTAGGGTTCCTTAGATAATATTATATATATTTTGATTACTGGCACCTAGAAATGTGCTAAGCAACCCATCACCATTGTGATCCCTAAGGGAAGTGGATTCCACCCATCTAAAATACTATTATTTCTCTTCTCTCACATTCTCTCTCATGTGTCACAGCAGAACCTTCTTCTCTCCGGTCTAATTAAGCAAAACCCTCTCACAATCTTCTATCCTTCCACCTCATTATTTTCTTTTTTTTTTTTTTACCACTATGAGTGAATCCACACCATGTGGATGCCCTTGTTGCGGATTTTGGGAGGGAGAAAAACAAAAAGTAGTAATGGAGTCTGCTTTATGAGGTGAGGGAGGGGCGATATGTCCGTAAGATTATTGCGGATGAGAAGCCTTAGGTCTAGAATGAGTTCGGCCTATACCCTTTGCACGGTTTGGGAGTGTTTATCATGGTTTGGCATCAAATTTAGTGTCACTCATCATTTTACCTCTATTTTTAGCCCTGTTCGTAGTTGGATTTAAATTTAGGTCTAGATTAAGGTATATTAATATCAACCGATTAATCGTGTGGAAGATCGCGCTGTTCCATAGGTGACTTTTTATTTCCAAAATATTAAGTGGTAAAATTCCACATATGCCCCCATCTTCTTCATTATCACTCAATCAGCAACTCAACACATCCATTACAGTTCTCCCGATACTACCGCTCTGTACTTTTTCCAGTAATCATCTTCTTCTTTTTCCTTTTCTTCTTTTTTTTCCTTTTGTTCATTGTTGAAGAGTCGGAGCACCACCAGACCAATCTAACTATTCGGTTTCACTTATTTTCTTTCACTTTTCTTGGTTGATGCACAGACATCCAAACTGACACCATATCTCAAGCGAAGATGTACACGTACTACTCCGAGAAATTGAATTCTTCCAAGGGGGGATGGTAGGGTATAGGGGTGATTGAACAAAAATCGGGGAAAAGAGGTAATAATCATAATGCGGAGAAAACTCAACAGGTGAACTTAATTTCTAAACACAGGTAAAGTGACCTCTATGGTAGAAGTGGCTCATCCACAAACAATGCATTAATCAATGACGCTAATCGTGAAAATGACTTATTTGAGCTTAACGGTTTACACCATTAATGTCTGTTGTTCAACATTAATGGTGCTATCGAACGACTCCTTATTCTACGTTATTCTAACAATTGAATCTGACATCTGACAAAAGCCGACTTCAATTTTAGTGTTGGTTCCACCATTTCTTCTCTACTTTATTTAAGAAACCACATCTAACAGATAACCACAAACGAAAACCAACATTAATGTCTACCCCACTCAAACCTAACCGTCGTTAGGTGAATATCCGTAAGAGAATTATTATTTGCAGTTACAAACTTTACTAAATGTGTTCACAACCAACCGCGGGAGTCTACTTGCCCTATAGTCGATAGACGACTAGAGACACTACAGCGGCCCAGCGATCAGAAAGCCCACACCCACCTGATTAATGCTCCCTTCAGGATCAACCGTGGGCTGTCCAATTCTATTTTTTTTTCAAAAAAAAAGATTACCCTACACCACACCCTAAAACCTAACTTAGGTAAGCTAAAAACGTCAAAGACGTTTTTAGGGTTTGTGGTTTAGGGTATATGGGTCTAACGAGTTAGTGGCAACATTATAAAGTATAGAGTGACTTCAAAAAAGATTACGCTACACGACACACCCTAAAACCCACCATAGGAAAGCTAAAAACGTCGAAGATATTTTAGGGTTTAGGGTTTATGGCAAGACCACATGTAGCCGCTGGTTGGAAGAAGGGATGCAATTGCTAGGCGGCTACAAGGGGTTGGCCGCTCGACGGCTATCCCAGTCCCAGCCTAGATTAGGCTGCCTCCTCTGCATGAAAAATGTGACTGCATTAAGTTTGACTGCAAATAGCCTTAATGTATCCGTAATCTGTAAAAGATTATAATCACACTTATAGGGATGGCAATTCTGGCCTAACCTGAAATTGATTTATTGATTAAGGATTTGGGTTATAAGTTTCAATTTGTTTAGATTTTTGGGTTGGATTTTGGTTACCCATTAATTTTTAATCATTCTTGGTTATAGGCATATGTAACTATCTTTGGCTACATATAATGTTGTACAATTTGGTTAATGTAAAAGTACAGGTTTTGTAAGCTTATTGTACAGTTTAAGAAGTTAGTATATACATCTAACAGAATTTCAGTTATATCAGAATTCAATGTATAACTTTACATATACATCCATACAATTTTTATTTACAAACTTTTCAGTTTTTATTGAACAAATGTACATGTATGTAGCCATTTATAGCCACATTTTGATGTAGCCAAGTAATTACCTTAATTTTTGGGTTGGATATGAGTTAATTTTTTTAATTCTAACTCGCCCCAATCAATTGCCTTTATTGGGTCTGTTTGATGTTATCTTTGTTTGCCTTCATTTGTCCCTAATTTTTGTGTCGGTCTCATCATTTCTTCTAACTTCTATACTTTATTTATTTTTGGCAGCTGCAGCTGACACCAAACAAACCTCTTATTAAAGAAAAAATATTATAATTAGTATATGTGTACGAATATGTCATTGCCACTCATTGTGACTCTTTTTCTAGTTTATTAGCACCTTTTGTTTTTTTAAAGGAACCGGGTTAAGGTGAATGAAGTCTAGGGTCTATTTGTGGCCTAGTGTCCCGGGTAACTTTCTGGACTATTTTTTTCTTTTTCTTCGTTATTTTATTCAAATAGCTAATCTAAGAGCTAACAAAACGGCTGACCACCAAGCAGACATGTAGTTACTAGTAACCCTACGACATGTTTGATAACTAGAAACAAGATTTTTCTTTGTTTGACTAAAATTATAAAAGCTTATGAAATTAGTTTTTCTGATAAAATAATTTGGATGTTACGAACTCATCCATCAGATACATTAAATAAAATATAAATTAAACATAATCACTACTACATATAAGATCTATATAGGCAACTTTTATAACCTCTTTAAACCAGAAAATTGCCTCTATAGACTTTTTGAGGTGAGAAAAGTGTTGCCTCTAGATTGCCTCTAAAAGATCGCCTCACTTGAATATGGAGGCAACAATTTTGTTTGCCTTTGTTGATTTTACCTACAGAGGCAACTAAACTTGCCTTCGTAGATAACAAACTACTAGTGCCCGTTTGCTATAGAGCTACTAAGACAACCTCATAATCTCGCCTCAGTTGAGTTGGGTACAAAAACCTTCATTATCTCGCCCACCGGTTTAAAGGTACTTGACTTAATATACGTCATTTTTACGGTGGTTAAGGGAGTTTTATGCTCACCTACGGGTTTAAAGGTACCTAGTTAGTCATGCATTCGAGATTCTTAATCTCATTATCAGGGTTCATACATATTGATGCAATTTATGTCATATGACGGCGGTTTATTAGGGAATTCATTAATCTTCTAAAGGGGTTTAAATATACCCGAATTTAGTTAAAATTTTAACTAAAGTAAGAGGCGATCTCATTGTGTGGATTATCCAAAGATAAGTAAGTTAAGGTCCATTCCGAGATTCCTAAATCATTTTAAAGCCTAGGAATGAACAAATTACTGAATCACTATTTTGATGTCTTGTTTCTGGTTGGATGAAATTATATAATTGATTGGATGATTGAGATACATGCTTGAGCGTTGTGTTATAGCATTTATACATTTATTGTTGTATGATCAATCACATGCTCACTAAAAAATTAGTCGTGTGTTGCCCGGTAGCCAGTGTGTTACACGTTATCATACTCAGCAAGTTATGCTGAGCCCGGTATGGCCTAACCATTTTTAGGTACACAGCAAAGGACCTCATTGGAGTGTAGGATTTGGGTAGTTAGTTATATACTACCCCTTTGGGTTCATTATTTGGGATTTTAATCCCGTTTTATTATTTGATTAAATTAGAATGCTCACATGTATGCTGTATAAGAATTGTAAGTTGTGGAATTACTATCTCTCGGTTATCATAGTGGTGGCATGAATGTACTTGGAAGCCTTGTTATTCACGTAGGTGAGTAACAACGGTAACACCGAAGGGAGTTATTGTATTTATTTTTCCGTTGCTTTTGATGAGTTGAGTACGGTAATAAAATGATTGGGTCTGAGTTACGAGAAGGGGTGTTACAAAAAGTGGTATCATAGCGGAGTACCGCTCTAATGACTAAGAGATAGTAGGAGAATATTGTGAGCATAGGATTTTGGGTGTGAGAAAATGCATGTGAGGTTCGTGAACTAGGAAACCTCTAGGAATCTTTTGAAACATGTAGAATTAGCCTTGAAGGAACTTGAATATTGAGTGAATTTGGATATGGTATATGATTGGATTGGGGTGCTGACTGAGTAGGTTTGAGGTGTTAGTCTCAGACCAACCCTGCTTGGAGAACACGTATTTGCAGAAGATAATGACGCGGAAGCTTTTATTTAAACTTAACAAAATAGGATTCTGCTTGTATTGAAATTCAATGTGAATTACAACCTAGCTTCCTATCTTGGGATTCGACAGAAGCATTTTGTCTCATCCAACACTCGCTCTACTCTCGGCTTAGATCAATGCGTAACAAGGAGTAAAGGGGAGTGTTCTATGTGTGCTCTCTAGATAATAAATACCTAAGCTAATTGACTGAATCTCACTAATATCTCTCGAAATGCTTTCTCTCTTAAACAATACTTTTTCTCTCTCTTTAAAGCTTAGTCTCGGATGCGTGATTAATCTAATTACAGATCTTTGCTTAAATACAACTTAAAGGCATCCTAAAATCTCAGAAGTGACATCATGGAGCAACGTCTTGAATTAGGTGCACAAGTATCAGAGGCACTTGCTGAAGCATGATCTCCATAACACTTGTCGTCCATGTCTCCGGGAAAGTATGAGTCGACTAGTTCTAAGTTCGCGCCATAGGTTGATCAGGAGTGGGTGCAGAGCTACTAGTGCTGGAAGAACTTGAGGGCTAGAGGTTCTGCAGTACGACTCTGACTGAGGAGACAATCATCTGCAAAACCAAGTCTTCAATAAAATTCCCCCTTTTGCTGATGATGGCAAACTCAGTGTATCCAGTGTGAACTTTAGTGGTCTCAATGATTGTACCTGAAAACAAGGCAGAGCAACTATCTCGGGAGAACAACTCACTATTTGTTCCCCCTCAAGATAATGCAGTTAAATAAAAGCTGATAAAAGTAGAATACGTTACTACTTCATAATCTACTTAACAGAGAATATAAAACCAAATCCAAAGCATAGTGAGGCCATCAGATGCACTCGGTGTTCACATATAGTCGCCCGCATAAACCAGCCACGGGATACACAGTTTCCCCCGTTTGCCAACATAAGGGAGAAACACATGAGCAATATCCAAAAACAGAGTATCCGAATGTCACATAACAAACCACCAGAGCAACAAAAAACAATTGTTTCAAGAGTTAGTCATCCTAGGTACTATGGGTTAAGAGGGAGTGGGGAAAATGTTAGACATCTTCTCCGTCTCCCCCCGGAGCCTCAACATCATCCATCTTGTTTGCAGCTGCAAGCGCTGCAGAAAAAGTGTCTCTGAACTCCTCGACCAGGTGCTTGACCCCTCCTTCAAATATGTTCATCGTCTTTTTGTGACTCGAATTGAGGACGTCGATGAGCATGTCTATCTTTTTGGCGAGGGTAGCCAGGTTTTCTTCAATCACAGTAACTCTATCAGCGAGAGTTAAAGTGTCGCGAGTGGGTGTTGGTTTTGGAGCCGAGTGTTTTTTTGGATGTGGGATTTGGACGTGAGACGGACTTGGTCTGAAAGGGTAGAGTTTTGTTGTATAGATGCTGACCAAGTATGTCAGTTTCAGTTATACGGCTGGCTTTGGAAGGATCAAATGTGATGCCACAGTGGAGGAGGATTTTTGGTAACCAGAAGATATACCCCAGAGAGCGTCGGGGTGAAGAGATAGTTGAGGCTATGTGATTGAGGATGAGTTTGGATAGGTTTATTCTTTGATTGTGGATTAGGCAGTACATGATTGCAAGGTGAAGAGGCCTGGCAAACTGGTTTCCTTCTTTTCTAGGGATGAGGTTTTTGATCACCAAGGTGTGGAGCATTTGGTGAGTATTTGAAAGAGCGGGCCGGTCTAAGGACTGACCGATGCGGTTATTTGGTAGAAAATAATCATAAACCTCTTTCGTACAGATAAACCCTAAGTCATAAAAGCTATCCCTATCATTAAATTCTAGTCCAGAGGTTGGTATGGCCAAATGAGTTGCAATAGCTGTGGAATCAAGGATAATGACAGTTTCATGTACCTCAGTCATTATTTTGCCTTTCGTGATGACGCGGTTCTGGTAGAACTGGTAGGCCTCGTCTTCGTGGAAGGTCAGGATGCCGTGAAACAGATTAATCCAGTTCTGAAAATGGAACATCTCTTCAAACATGGTGAAGCCCATTGAATGAAGCCACTCAAGGTCCAGCGGTTTGCCTTTGACCAGATTTAATGATTGGGCGGAGTCATTAGTCGGTAGGGAGTAGACCATGCTGTGGGTATCAATCAGACTTAGCCTTGGAGGTGGTGTTGGAGGGACGGACTCAGCCTTAGGACGTAGTCGCTTTCTTGTGGAAGTAGTAGCAGTGTCCGAGTCAGCTTGAGTAGATGAGTTGGTTGCGCTTTGAGTTTTCTCTAGAGCGGGTGCTGGGATTACCGGAGAAGGTGGAGTGACCGTGACGACAGAAGTTGACTAAGAAGATGTCGGTTGGGTTTTGGCTCTAGATCGAAGAGTTCTAGTGGTTGGAGGACGGGGAGTAGTGGCTTTGGTTCGTCGAGTTTTCTTCAGGGGAGGTGATTGCTTATGAGCAGAGGGTTGAATTATAAAGTTGGAATTATCGGAGGACTGATAAAAAATGTTATTATTATTAATAATAATAATTATAAGAACAAGTGTGTCTACATAAATACACCAAGGTTAAGTGGATAAAAATCACTTAGTATAACATTTAATTCAAAGGGAGAATATATATAATCGAAGGATTGGGACTTTGGTTAATGGAGTAACAGATCAGAGTTGTATAACTCATAAGGATTAATATAGAATTCCTAAAGTATACGACTATGTAATGTAACACTGTTAGAGAGAGTTACATTATACTACATTAAGTATAAAAGGGCTTAATGGTATGCTTAATGTGGTGAGGGATTATGAGAACATATATACACACATGTATATATAGTTGGTAATTTTATTAAGAAAAAAATGTATACGAAAGAAATGTAATACGACAAACCATTGTAACGAGTGTAATAAATACATGACACTCTCGGTTGATCCAATTATAGGATCGGGATAGTCGGGACAATAGTCGAGACGACAATCAGGAGTTAGATGAGCTTCTTCTCCGGTGTACGGTATGATTTCATGTACCCGGCGTGCTACCGAGTTTCATCGGCTTGTGTGTTATTTGTTGTGTGAAATGACCAATAAGGTAATTGCATGGAATATGACTTATTATGTTGTTACGTGTTATTGCATTTATCTAACCATGGCCTTCTATGTTGTGTGCTACTAACTACACGTTAGAGTGAATGTAAAACACACATACGGTACATACGATGACGGTTAGAGAACTTTAGAGGTTGAGTATACGAACCATCTAACAGAAATATTATATGAGAATTTCCTTACTAACTTCCCTCCAATATATAGTCGACATCCTAGCATTTATACATTTATTGTTGTATAGTCAATCGCATGCTCACTCGACAATTAGTCGTGTGTGGCCCGATAGCCAGTGTGTTACACGTTATCATACTCAGCAAGTTATGCTGAGCCCGTTGTGGCCTAACCATTTTCAGGTACACATCAAACGATGTCATTGAAGTGCGGGATTTGGATAGTTAGTTACCACCCCTTTGGATTCATTATTTGGGATTTTAATCCCGTTGTATTATTTTGATTAAATTAGAATGCTCACATGTATACTGTATAAGAATTGTAAGTTGTGGAATTACCATCTCAGTTATCACAGCGGTTGTGTGTGTATGTACTTGGAAGCCTTGTTACTCACGTGGGTGAGTAACGACGGTAAAACTGAAGGGAGTTATTGTATTTATTTCCGTTGCTTTTGATGAGTTGAGTATGTGTAATACCCCAACCCGAAATCCAATAAACTGAACGGCGATCACTCCCAAATAAAATACAACTGCAGCGGAAATAAATACAACAACCGGGCGGTATTACAATGCCGTTGGCCACCCTTGTGACCAACAAGGCTAAGTCCAAATACAATCCTCAAATGTCACGGTCTGGAATACAGATACAACCCGAGATACTAGGAATCAAACTCAAAGTAAAATACCGAAATAAAATAATTAACTAATAGTAGACTCCCAAAGCTTGGTCTACCCCACCTACACTCAGTGTGGTGATCTTCTTAAACTTCAGGTACCTGAAAAATGGGGGTGCCCCCAAAGGGGCTCAGCAAACAATGCTGGTATGGAAAACGTGCAGCCCATCGTCTACCGGGCCACACCAACTACTTTGTCGAACACATGCAGTTCATTTTTTTATAAAGCTGTAAACAAGCATAATCTGATGATAACAAGTATCCAAACAAGGACAATAATGTCACATAGAACAAGACACAGAAGGTCGAGTTAGCTGAACTGAAATTCTTTACTGATAGTCGGTCCACACAATGGGACTGACCGTTATAACTGAATATCTGAAATAGTGGAGGTATAGTGACCTCGTTATAAAGAAAGGTTGGGTATAAAAACCCCAGGAGATAACGTAGTTAAACCCTGAACTGAATGGCGTGGGAAATAAGAACCCACTAGAGGAATAAAGTCTTCCTCGAACTGAAGGGCATTTGAATCCCGGAAGGAATAAAGTCTTCCTCCCAACTGAATGTTCCGTCGCGACGTAGATAGGAGACGACCTGAGACTGGTACAACTCCTGTAGCATGCATGGCCAGATCCAACTGGGCTCCTCATTCTCGTAGTATAGAGTTGTTAAGTGTCATATAGAGACGTTAAACAAGAACACAATGTGTATTGTCAATTATCACGTTTAGGATAATGACGTTTGTTATAAACTGAAGTTAGTGAGAGACTTGAGTACAAGTCCTCGGTATACTGAAACGCAGGTATTTAATCCACTGGTATAGTAGTGTTTGTATGCGTGGGACATACACGATGTAGTCAGCAACATTCACGCACATAAAATAATACCACAGTGTGCAAGAGTAAAACAACAGTTTACATTAATTATCTTGGTCGTTATTTCAAACAACAGATAGCACACAAGCCGGTGTAATCCGTTAGAAAACAGGTTGCAAGAATCCCATACCGTTCACCGTAGACTGTTACTTGTAAATTCCCGGTCAACGTCTGGTCAAACAAAGTCCTAGAATAGGATTAACTGAGAGGGTTAATTTATGTTACCCTTATATAATAATTCTATTGGATCTTTTAACAAATCTCATATTGTTATTTCATGTGAGGTTTATTTCTTTTAATCACCTCATGATTTTATGTATAACTCATTTGTTATTCCTTTTGATTTATTTATAAATCCTTTAATGCACATATATGTGTTTATTGCATTTGTTGTTTATTTTATTTGTCTAGGTGACATAACAACTTATAATTCCTTAACTATATTTATATGTCATACATAGACATAAAATTCTTATAGTTTTATTATTCTCCTTTTTAACCATAAATAATATTTATTGTTTATCTTTTAATTCCTTATAACCATGTAAGCTATAGTTTTAATCCCATAATTCCTTTAATCAAATTCTTTCTTCTAAATTCCTCCAATATCCATGTAGGACCTATATTTAATTTAATCTAAATTCTTACTCTTATAATTCGGTTATTTACAAAACAACCTCATAAGTTCATAAACTTTATATTAAATTCTAATCTCTTTATATTGTAGAGTTTTAATTTCTTATTTAGCTAAATTACAAAGCCATCCCTAATATTTTGGTATATAGCTTTTAAATATTATATCTCTCAAGAATTACAACTTAGCCCCTTAAATTCTCGACTTTAATAATTTATTTCTTATAATTACAATCTAACCACAAAAATCTTATAACTTTTACATAATGACATGTAAACTATAGTTTTAATTTTAATTCTCCATAAATGCCAAAATATATTTATAAATTCCTAAATTACCAAACTAACCCCAAATAATTCGGCTTTGGTCTTGAACTTTCCATTAATTACATTTTCACCCCAAAACTTTCTAATAGTTACTTAATAACTTATAAACTATAGTCTAAATATTTAATTCCTTAAAATTTCGAAAGTGAACCTAATAATTCTCTTAATTATGAATTCGTCCACTAATAAATTCTAAACTTTCATAACAACTTTTATAAATTATAATAGCCCAAAACTTTATAAAAAGTTATTTCAAAGCTTGTTTAAATTATCTAAAATTCTTAAACTTAATTCCTAACCTTATATTATATTATAATTACACCAAATACCCCTTTAGCTCTCGGTTTTCACAATAAGTGTACCAAACTTTGTAAAAATTACATTTAAGCCACATAACTTATTTAATTAGTCATTTAAGCTTTAATAAAATATTTTTAACTCACCAAACTTTATGATATAAGTTTATATACCTAAGTAGGTCATTAATACCTATTTAACACTTAGGTAATTCGGCCATATTTATCTAGTGACCATATAGTATATGAAAGTGGATTTATATGTCATAATAAATGTACATAAATTCATATGAGTCATATAACTCATGTAAAAATTATTGTAATGTCTTATATTGATTCTTAGCTTAAAATAAAGCATTTTTGCCCTAGACTTTTCGGCCTTAATTAATTTGTAACAATAACAAATTCTATGACACAAAAATGTGTCTTAAGGTAAATATTTTCTATATATGTTATAGATTATATCTTTGGCATATAAAACCATATAGTTTCGGTATTATTTAGCCTAGGAGATGTACATAATTTTTGTACAATTTTTAGAAGCTTAACAAAGTTTATAACATAAAGATTTACTTAGTAAACTTACTTCTTAACAAAGGTGGTTAAGTGCTTGAACTTCTTCTTGAATCTCCAAGCTTTCTCCTAGGTAAACTTGATGCTCCTCTTCGGTTTAATGCAAGAGGTGAAGGTGTTTAGGAGTTAGATCTTCAACAAAGATCTTAAGTAGATTTGTAAGTAGTTTTACAATACTTTACCTTAGACTTTTCCTCTTATAATTTCGGCTCACCAAAGGTAGATGAAGAGCAAGTTTTCCTTCATCAAAATGAAGAAGAAAAGAGACTTAGAAGAGGTAGAACTTGGTTACACACAAAAATGTGTTTTAAGGATTTTCAAGCTTTAAAACCTACCTTAAGATAACCTTGAGATGCTCCTTGGTTTCATGTTGGTTTGGACAATCCCCTTGGAGAACTAAATGTGGCCGAACCCACCTTGATATGCTAGGAAGAGTTTTGCTTCAAGACTTGCCAAGAAATGCTAGGAAATTACCTTAAGATGAAGATAGAAGTTAAAACTCCATTAATGGACTTAAGAGCTTCAAAGGAAGAAGATGAAGCTAGAAGAGAGAGGAGGGAGCTTACCAAACCGTGCAAGAAGAGGGCAAGGAAGAAAGTGAAGCTCACTCACGTAAATGAAAGAAGGCATTTGGAAATTGATTTTGTTTTGTCAAATTTTTAATGTCATTTGACAATTCTTTTCCTTAGTTTAATTCATGGTTGATTGGCTCAATAAATGATCTCTTTCCAGCCTAAAAACCGGCCATGAGGAGTGTGACAAGGCAAGAGCATGTGGAAGAAATAATGTGAACTAGAAGACAAGGAAATTTAGGTAAGGTATCTTCTTTTGATTTTTCTAAGTTTGTGTTGTCTTCTTCCTCATGTAGAGTCACGAATTTAGGGACTGAATGGAGCTCAAAAACCGGCCATGAAGAGCTAAGGAACAAGCAAGGAAGGTTACTTGCTTAAGAAATCAAAAGGCAAAAAGGAAAAGGAATCTACTTTTTGCTTTTAGCATTGTTTTGTATTTAGCTCACATGGCCTTGTTCCATGACCTAATTTCGACAGCTCTCTGGTCAAATGAGACCTACATACTTTGGCATTAAGTAATGTAACACATGGGATGATGAGTCATCATGTTTTAAGCCTTTTATAAATTTTTAAAGCAAATTTTATACTAGTTTTTGCCCTTAAAATCGGCCCCTATAGAGAGCCTTGTTGACTAGTCACACCAACTGATTTAGAAGGTAATTTTAACCCTTTTTAAGATTACCAATTCGTGGCATGTCAAAAACTACAAGGTAATTGCGTAAAACGCATTTTCGTGACACCCGAAGGTGTGTTTTTGTGCTCTAAGGAAATTTTGGGAAACCAATTGTTCTTATGAGTTCCAAGTGTTTGTAAACACTTATTATAGTAAATAAACATATACTAAGGTGTTACATTGAGTTATATGGGGTTATATCAACCCGTGACATAATTTACGGGCCATCGGGACACTCCCGGGCCAAAAAGGAGCGTTAAGAAATCCTCCTGTGGTTTTTGTTGAATTTTGATGAACCACTTCGGGGTTATCTTTAGAATGGTAAATAATGATATTAGGAACTCTAGGAATTAATTTTATAGGAGTTCGTGCCACCTCGGCACTCCTCCGAGCTTTTCTTGCTTTAAGGAGCGGGCGTGAGCACTCCCAAGCGTTTTAGGTTTTTGACTGAATTTAGCTTAGGGAATATATTTGTATATTCATATAATAATTG
Organism: Limonium bicolor; assembly: GCA_023374045.1. NCBI lineage: Eukaryota > Viridiplantae > Streptophyta > Magnoliopsida > Caryophyllales > Plumbaginaceae > Limonium > Limonium bicolor. The sequence goes on along the minus strand of CM041783.1, from coordinate 30,225,270 downwards.
TATGACCATTTAGTTTGAATATTAGAGGGTCATTCAAGGTCATGTTTGACCATATGCTTCTAAGGCGTTTTAGCGTTTATGGTGAAACGACTGTTTTTACGTAACGTTTTCATGCATGGGTTTGCATGCGTACGTGAACTGATTTATATTTGGATTATATTCCAATAAATAATGATTAAATAATATTATTTAGATTTGGGGTATTTCAGTATGGTAATGAAATGATTGAGTCTGAGTTACGAGAAGGAGTGTTACAAAGTCTCTCTCATCCCACCGGTATTTCTAAAGTTGTCAACCCTAACATTGGAATGGTCTAAAACCAAGAACAAATCTATCCTTAAGCGATGCGTAGGAGATCAACCACCTCCTAAAAACACGTGGACCAATCGTGGGTTAGGGTTGATGTTTTTAGGATAATAGCTATGAGATGGAAGAGACTTAGACGATGCAGATTAAGGAGTGTTTTTTGTCCAGTCTGGCATTATTTGGTGAAGCAGGTCACAAAGGGTTTACAATTTATTTACGAAGCTATAGTTTGGGGACTCGTAATAAGAGATATCGTAACCTCAAGGTGGTTACCAATAATTATGATAAACACAAGGTGGTTAATGGTATTATCCAAAACCTCAACTCGAGGAGGTACATAGTAATTTACTCTAAACTATAACTACTACCGGTGTTACGGAAACCGGAACCGCCAAACCGAGACCTAAGGTGAAACCGAATATAATTAATAAAAAAGGTTTGCTGGTTCAGTTGACTGAACCATTTAGTTTCCCGGTTCCAGTTATTGATTTTAAGGAATCTGGATAACCGGAAAAACCGTTTAAGCACTTTAATTATTACTTTTTAATTTTTTAATATAAATATAAAACTATAGGTTAATTATTAGATTTACAAAAAATAAGTGTACAATTATATAGTGAATTGTTAGAATTATACAAAAAGCAATAAAATCCTACTAAAGTCGACGGTTAACCGGTTTAATGTCGCACCAAAACCAGTAAAATCGTACATCGTTTGCTAATTATAAGAGAAAAACATATAAATCTACATCATTTCTGTAAAATCACACCGAAACCGTCAGTTAACCAGTCCCAACTAACCGCTTACAAATTAACCGATTACGATTATTAAATTTGATTAACCGAAAATCCGGTTAACTGGATAACTACTAGCACTTTTTAAAGGGAAAATTATCCTATGAACTGCGTCCGCCACTATCATAAAGTAAGAAATCAATCCATTTTCATTTACATTTTTTCCGTATAGTATTATTGGCTTTAGAAACATATTAAACTAAATATAAGATTGACAAAAGAACAACTAGTTGGATCCAGTTCTTCCTCTAATATATGTGCGTGACGACCTGGGGAAAAAATGAGGTTGGATCCAGTTCTTTCTCTGATACATGTGCGTGGCGCCGCTAATTGTTGGAGATGCTATTAAACGACCTGGGGAAAAAATGAGGTTGGATCCAGTTCTTTCTCTGATACATGTGCATGGCGCCGCTAATTGTTGGAGACGCTAAACGACCTGGGAAAAAATGAGGTCCTACCGGGAGTCGAACCCAGGTCGCTGGATTCAAAGTCCAGAGTGCTAACCACTACACCATAGAACCGCTTGTCAGTTCAGCACCCATCTCTTGCTTCCATTTAATTATGAGAGCATTTTGTTTCAAAATAAGCAAAAAAGCTCAATCATGTCCTCGCAACTAGAGTAGCGATTCGAGGTTCAATTTAAGTTGGGCTAACTAAACGTAGACCCTTTGGTGTTCCTTAGGCCTCTCAAATCGTATTTTTGTAATATGACACGAAATTTACATGGAGATATATGATACATGACACGGAAATATTTTTGTGTATGGAATTCTATATACGGATACGAAATTTAAAATATTTGTAAAAGAAACGAAATATACAAAATTTATTTGTCTACACACGAATTATATGTGTACACGAACCACATGTGTACACGAATCACATGTGTACACGAATTAATGAAATAAATAATTAACACGTATAAAAAGAAATACCAAAACATTATATTTACATGAATTAATGAAATAAATAAGTGACGAAATTTATTCGTCTATACAAGAATTACATGTGTACACGAATTATACGTCTACATGAATTATTTACAGGTATTTCATGTATACACGATATGTATATAATTAGATACGGTACACGACACGTTAATAAATCATGTATATACGATACACGACACGAAATTAGTTTCATGTATAAAATTAAATACCTATACATACTAATATCTTGTCGTGTTTCGGATCATACATTCATTTTCGTTACTTTTTTGCCAGACCTAGTGCTCTTTCTGCTATCTACTATCTCCAATCTCCAATCTTTTTCTTCCTCAACCCCACCTATAAATCAAGCTCGTAAACCATCTTTTTCCCTCTTCAGCGGATCTTTTCCTGAGCCTTTTGTTGGAACATGCATGCAATCAACAGTCACTTCCTTGTCAACACACACCTCCATCGACTGCTCCAATATACAGTATCCGACGTGGAGGAGCAGATGGGGTAGTTAATCAAATTCCTCTCACACTGATTGAGAAAATCATTTGAAGAATTGCTTGTTCGTCACCTGTGCTTCCTATTGGGAGGATTCATCAGCATGTCCATCGGGTTTATCGCTCTCTTGCCCTAGGACGATTGGTGCCGAACTGAATCCTCGGCGGAACATGCATGTGTTCGCCAAAAATAAGGAAAACGTCCACAGTCCGCTTTGATTTACTGTTTTTGAGCCCTCTGTCAAACTAGCAGATATCGAAGAACTCGACTCATGCTGCTGTCGATCTATCACCAATTCGTGATGAGGGAGACAATCGAAGATATTTTTGAAAGAAAGGGAGCGAGAGGTTTCTCATTCCCTTTTGACATCTGCACCTCATTCCCTTTTGACATCTGCATCATAAAGCATACATTTTCTACAGTCTTAATGAGTTCTAGGCAAGCATGAGTTTGGGCACCACTCATGGAATTTGTTGTTTTGTTTTTGGATTAGTTGTGTGCCCTAGACTCTTAGGTTGTTAATTGTGTTTGTTTATCCTAATATTTAGGTTAAGCTTGGTCTAATTAGGTCTCATGTGATGTATTTGTATGAAAAATACATATTTTGCATAAATGATGAATATATAAATGATAATGAGTTACAAGATAGTTATAAGAGGAGGGTGGATTTACAAAAACCTCCTAAGCACTAGACAAATACAGCGATACGCTGACAAGAAATTCCCATGACCAACTACCAAAATACAAATACAGGGATATACAAAAAAGGATTCCAACATACAAATAGCTCCTAAGAGCAAAGGACTCTGTCCAGGCAATCAAAATATGTACTGGCTGTATTCATCTTCGTCCATATGATAGCTTTCATGGCCACCTTGATGTTAGAAATTATGAGAGAGGGGTCTCTGGCTTGGTTGGTCATGGCTCGTTTGCATCTTTCAATCCAGAGATGATAGACAACGTTGGCGACAGTCGCTCTCTTCACTAAATCAATTGGGCGCCGTCTCCTGCAATATCGATTGATCCAGGCTGAGGTGCTACGGAGGCTCCTCCTGTTTGTGGGGATACCTAACCAGTCACAAGTGCTCCACCAAACTCTGCTCGAGTACCTACAATGGAAAAAGAGATGGTCGCTTGTCTCCTGAGCACGCTCACAGAGCCAGCACCTGTTAGCAAGGCAAATGCCCTACGATTGGAGCTTATCACAGGCTTTAAGTCTACCTTTTAGAGATACCCATAAGATAAATTTAGCCTTGGGAACAGACCAAGTGTTCTAGCAGACATTGAACCAGGGAAAGGGCCGGGAAGGGATTGAGACATCATTATAGAATAAGTTGACCCTAGGGCGGCTAGGATAGGAGTGGAAGAGGGAATAGGCATCATTGGGTGACCCACATTGCTCAATCCACCAGTCTCTAGCATGAAGGATAGCTTTCCAGATCCAAGGATCATTCCCTTTAGCAGTGGTCATCCATATGGTAAGATTAGGCAGGAAGAGCTTATGGATCCATTGGATCCAAAGGCACTCTAGATCATGGGCGATGGCTGAGATAGTCTTGAGCATGAAGCGCGTGTTCCATTTGTGGATGTTGTTAAGCCCTAGACCACCATTTTTCTTAGTGTTAGTGTGGAGCTCCAGGCCACTGAAGGAGCGGAGCTGCTTTCTGCCTCTCTTGACCAAAGGAACGATCGAAAGCAATTGTTGACTCTTTTAATGATAGACTTAGGGATAGCGATACAAGAGGCCTAAAAGCCAACAATACCAAAGAGAGTACTTTGGATGAGAGCGAGTCTGCTCGTAAACGAGAGGTATTTACTACTCCAAGATGTAATAGCTTTACGGATGCTATCCATTAAGGGGTTGAAATCAGCAGCTGTAGGCTTCCTAGCTGTGATAGGGATGCCCAGATAGCCAAAGGGGAATGACCCCTGATTAAATCCCGTGAGTTGGATAAGCGAGTCAGCAAGCGCGGGGGTAACCCCACCAAGGAATAGGTCATATTTGGACGGGTTAAGCATAAGCCAAGATGCATCAGAGAAAAGATTAATTTTGTTAAGCATAAGAGTAATGGAGTAGGGATCACCTCTACAAAATACAAGGGCATCATCAGCAAAGAAAAGATGGGAGATACGAAGAGATTTGCATGATGGGTGGTAGTGGATGTAACACCCCTAATCCTAAACCTGTAATAATATCACAAGTCGTAGCATAACAGAATATAATTCGCAGCGGAAAATAAAACTAACTAACGTTTGGTGTTACACGCCGTTACTCACCCATGTGAGAAACAAGGCAACCTTACTCCATCCATCAACTTCAACTCCTCACCGCTGTGATGAATAGATACTGAGCACTCTTAATATTACAAACCAAATCCAAACTGAGCAACTAAACCAAATACAACAACCTCCAAAATACAGTACATAAAATAAACTTAAAGTGTTTATTGAAAACACATCAGCTACCCTGTGTCCCGCACTCCGGCTTGTATCTTCAATCAGTAACCTGAAATGTTTTGCCCATTGAAGGGCTCAGCAAACGATATGCTGGTATGCTAAATGTAGTCCTAAATCATTTGGATTCCTTAAGTCGTTTTAGCCATCTTGATATTATTACATGCTATACCGGTTTATAACAATAATAATAATGATAATAATCATAACTGTAAATGTTAAATAAACACATAACAGTTCACAACAATTTCATCACACCATTGATAACCAATAATCAATAACAATAACCAAACAAGATACGCGTATTAATTAACTACACTTGTTAGTTGGCCTCATGGCCCTTATCCTTTAAACCAATCACTTGATCTTCCAATTAATTTCCACCTCAGGCGTCATGTTAGGACAACCCTTAATAACTTATTAATGGACAGTAGTCCCCTGGGCTCCAATGGAACCGTTGCCATCTGACCTTATGGCCCTGGATAATTATTTGCCTTAAAGGCGACCGATCCGGTCAAAACCTGTGCACCAACAGTAGTGCCCTCTGCCATCGTCGAATGTGGACAATGGATTCCCTTGAGTGACTCTTGATATAGTCCCTCGTAGTGATCACGATGCGCAACCAGAAAGTCGAAACAGTCTGGATTCCTCTCTTTATAAGTTAGCCTTTTAGTCAGTGATACAATGTCCAATCCTTGAGTTAAGACTATAACAGTTGACCATCAGTTAGGTTTTTGTAATACCTAAAGGTCATCTAGTCTTGTTCTAGTTTAGATGTATAAACTTCCAGTCATAAGACGTTCGCGTAAAATAAAACGCAATGGTGTTGAGCAATACAGTATACAAGATAATATACATAAATCACAGATATCGCTCTTAACAATTAAACACACAACGTCTGGACCTTAGGAAAATCCTTAGGACATTCAGACCACACAATTAACATACCGTTCACCGTATAACTGCTAGCTTGACAATTCACGCTTTAGTAGTTCCTCCCCGTATGCTGTTATATTTACATACAATACCGGGTATCGTTAATACAACTATTCACTAAGTATTACAGTACTGTCACTATAGAACTAATACTCGTAGTATACTAACCCCGTATGTTCTTTATTTTCCCCTGTTATTTAACAGTGGTTCGAGGTAGTTTAACACTTCATCAGATTAGTCATCGGTTTCGCCAGTTTGGAGAAGTCTTGAACAAATCTGCGATAGTAACCAACTCATCCCAAAAAACTACGGATATCTGTCAATCTTCGCAGGGTCTACAGATATACCGCTGGCTGATATTACATGCCCTAGAAAAGATACACTGTCTAGCCAGAAATCACATTTTGAAAGCTTGGCATACAATTGGTTCTCTCTCATTGTCTGTAAAACTTGCCTCAGATGCACCTCGTGCTCGTCCTTAGTCTTCGAATAGACTAGAATGTCGTCGATGAACACAACCACTGATGAGTCTAACTGCTCTCTGAATAGTCGGTTCATAAGATCCATGAATATTGCTGGGGCGTTCGATAAGCCAAATGGCATCACTATGAACTCATAGTGCCCATAACGCGTTCGAAAGGCTGTCTTCTCTATGTCTCCATCCGCTATTTGTATCTGATGGTATCCAGATCTAAGATCAATCTTTGAGAAAACCGTCGTACCTCTTAATTGGTCGAACAGGTCGTCAATCCGTGGTAACGGGTACTTGTTCTTGACTGTGACCGCGTTAAGCTCCCTGTAGTCAATGCATAGTCGCATGCTACCATCCTTCTTCTTCACAAACAATACTGGTGCTCCCCATGGTGATGCACTTGGTATGATAAAACCCTTATCAGGTAGATCTTCTAACTGAATCTTCAGCTCTTTCATCTCTGCTGGTGCCATTCTGTAGGGTGCTTTAGCAATAGGCCCCGTGCCTGGTATTAAGTCGATGGAGAACTCAACATCCCTCTTGGGTGGCATCCCTGGTAATTCTTCAGGAAATAGATCAGAGAAATTGAAACAACTGGTATGTCTGACTGTGACTGCTCTTCCTGCCTCATGTCCTGGACATAGCATAAATAGACTGGTTGTCCCTTTTTCACTTTCTTCATCAAAGATATAGCAGATACTAGTTTGAAAGTCGGTTCTCTTGGGGTACTGCGGTATGAAACTGTCTTGCCCTTCGGGCTCTTCAATAGTAATCTATGCTCGGCGCAATGTAGTCGACCTTTATATTTCTGTAGCCAATCCATGCCCATGATGATGTCAAAGCCCAAATTATCCAGCTCAATCAAGTCCGCGTGAAAATCTTCGTTCATGATATTAATCTGAACTCCCGTGTGAAGTTTCGTGCACCTCACTCTCTCCTTCGTCGGTAGTGTGACTAGGAAATCTAAGAGAGGCTCAGGGGTTGTCTCTAACTTCCTTGCTAATGTAGAGGATATAAAGGAATGAGACACTCCTGAATCGAACAGTATCGATGCACTCACGCCGTTTACTGTGAAGGTTCCCATGATGACATTCCCCTTATCCTTGGCCTCGGTCTTGTCCAACACATTCAGAACAGCTCCTCCATGGGACTCGTGGCCTGGGGTTAACAATTCGTAAGATAGTGAGGTTGGGTGTATGTCTCAAAGGAATTAAAATTCCATTCATTAATCCAATGATTCTTTCATACAATTTCCATCTTTACATCAATATTGCCTAAACGTCAAATTTAACCGTCCTGGTTTCAGATGGGTAGTATTTATTAAGGTTGATGGGGCTGTATTCAACTTAATGCTCTTAATCCCATGGTACACTAATCTGGATTCTCCACCAAATATCAACACGTCTCCTGACTTTAATATAATCTTGCTAGCCTTGTCCATCCTCTTCTGATCCCCGTATAGAAACTCAGCATCATCTCCAATGGAGAATGATACAACTGGTATCCCTTTGGTAATTGACTCAGATGTCTCATCTCGGTCCTGGTGTAATCCAAGTTTTCCCCCTTTCTCATAGAAGTTCGCAATACATACGTCGGCTTTCATGTCTGGAATAGGGTTTGTTTCTAATTGTTGTGCAATCTTGACCGCTTCTGTCACCAAAGTTTGAAAAATATTGGTGTGGAGGGTGATTTTTCGGTATGAGGGGGGGTCTATCTAAATATGGTCTGACCAAAAGCCCAGATCCTAGAAACTGCCATTCATGGCAACCCTCAAATACCTACTCTATCGTCCGTCTTTCCCAAAAAGCATAAGGGGAATGCTAGTGAGCACTACACCCGCTCTCAATGGGCCCCACACGGACTTGTGCCTCTATAAGGCGGGATTGACTAGAGTCGCCACCTAGTTTGACCTAAAGAACTAGGAAGGAAAGGGAAAGAGGGTTCTAAGAACCGTTAATTGACTCTGAGATTATTGTCTATGGATAGGACTATCTGGTCATTTGCAGAGATTCTGTTGTGGGTTCGCACTGGGTTACACCCCTCAGAAGTGGCAACGACCACGACTTCGGATTGGTGCCCGAGGAAACCTCGGTCTCCAATTGTCGGGATTGTCTTCTTTCAAAACCTTTTTAGAGAGATTCATTTAAAGCCAAAGGATAGGATTGAGTGGGGGCTGAGGAAGAGGGATGAGGCGAGCTTTTCTGCCAAGCTAGCGCCAAGAAGAAGAATGGGTGAATTCGGATGAGAATTAGGAAAAGTCTGAGGTTGAGCGAATAGACAAGACTTAGTGTCTGATGGTTTGAAGTTTGTGGGAGCCAAAGAAGGTTTGAGTGTTTTGAGAGGTATGGAGAACACCTTAGTATGGGAAAAGGGTTTTTTTATTTGGAGTGGGGTCGCACCCTGCGGGGTTGCCTACGTACTCAACCCCCTGTTGAGATCAGACCCTACGTAGTTCCGGGACTTTTAGGATGGCTGAACTTTTTGAGGTGGTCCAGGGTTAGAAGTGGTTGTTTGGAGGGGAGATAGTCGAGTGCAAAAGGGTATTTTGATTGGTGTGGGTCGCACCCTGTGTGGGTTGCCTACGTACTCAACTCCATGTTGAATCAGACCTTACGTAGTTCACTGACTTTGGGAATTTAATAGTTTTGGGGGTTTTTGAAGGAATTGGGATTTTGACCTTTTGGGTCTTGAAGGATCAAAGGAGTGTTGTGGTCATTTGTGGGGCTTGATGGATTGTCGAGTTTGTTTTGGAGTTTGAGGTGCTCGACTCTATGAGATATTCGAAATCCTAAAATGATGACGTCTGTGAGACGCTCGGGTCCGTGAGACGCTCGGGTCTGTGAGACATTTGGGGCTTGAAAGGATTACCAAATTTCAAGGGGTTCGGCTTTTTGAGGAGCTGAGGGTTTTCGAGGTGTTTGAATTTGATGAGTCTATTGAGATGTTCGAATCTGTTGAACTGCGGAGACATTAGAGTTGTTGCTGTTGAGACGGTAGAGTCGTTGGAGCTGCTGAGACGGTCGAGTCTGTTGAGCTACTGAGACGTTCGAGTCTGTTGAGCTGCTGAGACCTTCGAGTCTGTTGAGCTGCTGAGACCTTCGAGTCTGTTGAGCTGCTGAGACCTTCGAGTCTGTTGAGCTGCTGAGACACTTAGAGATTCGAGATGCTTGAATTCAAGGGGATTGAAGTTTTCCGGAATTTGAGATTTATGATGTTTAGAAATATTCGAGATTGAAATGAAGTTGAATTGAATTGGGAATGAAAAGAATTTTGAATTGAATTGGATTGAAATCGAATTGATTCTGGATCGGAGTTGGATTGAATTGGATTGAAATTGAATTTGAATTTGAATTGAAGTTGAATTGGATTTGAAACTAAATCGGGATCGAATTGAGCGAATGAGCCGGATTTTGGGCCTTAGAGATGGACTAGGTTTGGGCCTTGAAATGTAGGCGGATATCAGGGTCTTGAAATGTGGGCCGAATCGGACCTTTGAAATTGGGCCGGGTTGGGCCCTATGAATGAACTGGATTTAGGTCTTAGAATTTGGGCTTGACTTGGCCTTTGAAATTGAAATTGGAAGATGATTTGAATCTATGAAACAATTGGAGTTTGGAAGGAATTTGAATTTTGATCTTAGGACCTTTGGAAGCGTTTCAAATGCTTTGTGAGGTTGAAGTGTGTCTAATGAGTGTATGAAGAGTATTTAGTGTTGACATGTGAAAAGCATTGATTTCAAAGAATTCATGAAGAATATCTGGTTTCGGAGTATGAGAGGATCAATTTTGAAGAGTGTATGATGAGTGAGTGTGAGGAATTGATTTTGGAGTGTGTTTGGTATGAGAATAGAGAGATTGATTTTGAAGTGTGTTTGATGAGAGAGTGTGAGAGAGATTGATTTGAAGTGTGTTTGGTGAGGAGTGTGAAGAGATTGACTTTGAAGTAGTTTGTGAGAGTGTGAGAGATTGATTTGAAGTGTGTTTGGTGGGAGAGTGTGAAAGAAAATGATTTTGGAGTGGAATTTGACTCATTGGATCTTTAAATTGATTTGGATTTGGATGATCGATTGATTGTGAATTTTATTCTGACTTTAGAGGATGATTTGGAAAATTTTAAGGGAAATGAGTATTCCTCACATGGACCGTGTCTAGGACCCGTATGCATTAAGGATACCCCGAACCTAGAGCTTTTCTAAAATGCACTAAGAGGGCAACCTGATTGGCTTTCTAGGGCCACCTGTTCCAGCCCGTTTGGCTGGTTATGGACCGAACCTGAACAAAATTAGATTTGGGCCAAGAGTTACATGGGCCCAAACAGGATCAGTCCATACACTTACAAAATCATAGACAAGGAATGATGAATTTCCAAGGCACAACTATACATGCAGACATGGATTTTAAAAGCTATCCGAATAAAACAAATATTTGTAAAAAAAGGATTCACGATCTGTCTAAACAATTATATACATGTTGACATGGATTTAAAAAGCTTATGTATGAAATGAATTTCAGAAGTAGTACAGGAAATATATATACAAGAATGAATCATCAAAGCTATCTAGGTAGCGAATCAGAATTATTCAAATCTAAAACTCTCAAAAACTAACAAGATGAGTCCTAATGTATGGGTTGCTAACCAATTGTTAGTCTTATCCTATTTACTATCTTTCAATAGTCAATCAAAGGTTGAAAGCAAGTGAATAATACAAAGGTCATGAGATGAAATCACAATAATGAATAAATCATAAGATTGCAACCGAAAGTAAAAACAACAAAAGAATTACAAACTGATACAAATACAAATTAAAAAATTTAGATAAAAAAGCTGCTATGGGGGGTCGCATCGACGCCGCCTCACTTGAGCTGATAGGATCAGCAAGAAGTGCACCAACCGATACACGTGTTTGAAGTGGGGATCCCGTAGTCCTAGCTAAGGTTCAGCTCCTTAATCCAGCAGTTCATTGTTCCTCAAGCAATTTTCCAAACCGTATCAATGCGCAAGGAGCAAATAATTATCAAACCAACAAGCCCAAAATCTTTCCAAGCAGCCCACGTTGCAAGTCTTAGTCCATGCCCAACCAGTTATGATGGTACCTCGGTCAAGAAAGTAGGAAAAAGGTCAAGATGATGGCACCACCAGCAACATGAACTTTAAGCCAAAAGTAATGCGCAAGGGGTCATTTGATCAACGAAATTTAATTGCATGTAAAATAAGCCGAGCAGCACTACTTGTAAAGCATAATCATGTGGCAAAGATGACAGTATAGTGAGCTGTGGTCAAGAGAGCTGACCAAATGTCCAAACCTGATAGGCGCAACCACAGAGCCTGAAGCACATCATTATGGTCAATGTAAGTAATCCAAGGTCAAAATCCCAAACCAAACCAACCTGGCAAAGTCCTATGGTGCCTCGGTAATTCATGAAACAATCAGAAAATGAGCACAATGAGGTAAACAAGCAGTGCGGTTGGTAATGCAATGCTAAAAGCAAACACTATAGGCAGATAGATATAACCAGAGGATTCGATCAAGAGTTTCAGACCAGAGAAAGGATAACAGACCACAATTATTAACATAAGCCTGGCAAAGTCCCATAGTGTCTCGGTCAAAACACACGCAGATGAGGAGCAGATGGGGTTAAACTGTCAAAACCAAGTACCAGTAGAGATCTGGATTTAATCCAGAAATCCGAAGCCAACGTATTAATCAGTAAAAGTTCAACTGCATTGAATACCGAGGGAGCTGTTTATCGTCTAGTAACTCATACTACTCACGAGAGAACAAACCCAGTAGCTTGTATTAGTTGGGTCTCGTAACATTTAGGGAAGTTCTGATTCCTTTGAAGCATTCAAGATTTAAACCGACATATACCAAAAGCTGTCAAGAGATAGAGAGACTAACCAACTGGGTGGTCTGACCCAGTTTAACATTCATCAAGTGTGAGAAGAATTCGCAATACAATCCAGTTTCAGCCACGTGCAATCGTGGTTGTCATCCGTAGACAAATACCAACTCATTCACTCGGGAATCAGGCAGGATAGCGCAATGTTAAAAGCCAACAACAACAAACGAGGGCAGAGGAACATGGATCTCACGTATTCAAACTCAAATCGACATAATCGCGAGGTATAAAAGACAGGGTTACCCGAATCAAACTTGGAGAAATAACGAAATCTGGCTATCGACTAAACGAACAGAACTGAGATGCACTACCCTGGTTTTGAGCAGCGAATGACTTGTTCGCTGATTTGGGTCTCAAAATTGACGCGAATGATGGGATGATGAACAGAGGTGCATATGCCTGGTGCTTGGTTCTGGAAGATATAGCATGTCGGCTCCTCTTGTTGGTTCGAAAATGGAGGAACAACCAGGAATCAGAGTGGAAGGGTGTTTTCTCTGGGTTCGATTTCTTTGGATTCAAGAGTGTGGAGTTCTTCAGATTGTCGGGTTCTTCGCTCAAAGTCCGGCAAGGAATCGGAAAAGAGCGATGTGGGTTGACCGATAAAAAGAAGTTGAATCAGAAGAAGAATCTCCATCAAGAGAATGAGAGTCGGCTACCATAAAAAAAAAACCGGGGTCCTCACTGTAGGTTTCTTGTGGTCTTATAAAGAGAAAGGGTGGATTCTAGGGTTTAGAAGATGGGTGGGGTTTTGATGTGGGCTTTTTGAAGCCATGGGCTGAAAATAGAGTGGGTTTAAGGAATTGGGCTAGGCCAGACTTCAACCAAGTGTGGATTGGGTTTGATGGATGAAAATGATTTTGTATAAATAGAAATGGAAATAAAAATACTAATGCTAATAGTAGAATAAAATAAAATATAAGAAAAAGTGGATAGATGAATAAAAATAAAATAAAATAAAATAAAATAATAAATAGAATATAAACAAAACAAAACAAGATGGTAAAATAAGTGAAAAACAAAGGGGACGACCCTGAAACTGAACTGTCGATGGAAATTCATTTTTGAAGAATTGTGTTTTTTTTCTGAAATGTTTTGAAAAAGATTATAAAATGATGGTTTCGTCTTAGCACGCACGCTAATATGTTTTGGAAAAAAGAAAGGCGACGACCCCTCTTATTATTTCGGAATTCGCTTTATGGGGTGAGAATTTTTGGTGTCTACAATTGGGTATCCTAGGAACTCGTGCTCCATCTAGCTTTCTTACCTCTCCATACAATCTAGTTTGTGGATCCCAATTCTTACCCATACATATCATATATAATTTAAGTTTTGATCCACTCACATATCCTGGAATATAAAATCCTCCAAGACCTATTCCCACAGTTCTACATTCATTTACAATAGCTATTTGTTCATCTAGGGTTAGGTATTTCTTGAGTAGGATCATGCCGGGTCGAAGTACTTGGCATTCTTCCTCTGGGTATTCCTGACCTTCACTCATAGGCTCAGGTGATCTCGGTCTCATAGGTAAGGGATAACAAATGTCAAAGTATCCTATTAGGTGAGAGGTTTCTTAAGTTAGGTCCCTCTAAATTTGATTCACACTAAACACATATAAGTCTCATCGACTGATAACTGTAAACACACATTCATGCATCATGCTTTTGGTTTAGGTTCTAGGCTTACCGGTTTCGCGCTGAGCGCTAGCCTTAGCGCCTGAAGCTCCCACTGAGTACAGGGTGTTTCTGCCTGGAACTATCTCCTTTCCCTTTTGACTCGCGGATGAGGATGGCTGTCCTGCCGGTCCTCTAGTATAGGTGTTGTTCTGCGGCGCCTGACCTCCTCTTGGTCCGCCCGCCTCTATAGCTGGGGTCCTCTGTGAATCTCTAGCCCCTTTATATACTCGGCTTCCCGGGTTGGAAAAGCACTCGTACTCCCTGTGACCTTCTTTCTTGCAATAGCGGCACTCAACCTTCTTGCCTATGCAGTCTACGCCGGGGTGGTCATTTCCACAACGTTTGTAGTAGTAATGGCACTGAGGTGTCTTAGTGCCTATGGTTACACACTATAGTTTAGTAATGGTACAGCTAATAAACAATTTGGTTAAGTGAGAGGTGGGTATCCTTACCCTTGGGTGGTGCAGATCTAAGTGGCTGAGCATTAATAGCTGGGCCGGTCAGACGAGGGACCTGCTCCTTCGTCTTCTGACTCTAGAAGTCCTTCCGCCCATTCTTCTTATCAAAGAATTTCCTGCTAAGGTTTTAGGTTTAGTGACCAATTTTAAGTATAGGTAATAAATGGGCAACTCATTCTCAATCAAAGGTTTCTTACTTTCCTTTCTTGTAGTAACCACCAGAGGTTGCTCCCCCATCTTCTCCCTCAGTATTCTTCCTTTTCTTTCCTTGAGCCTCTTCCCTGGACTGAAGCATTAACTCTGTTGCTGATGCGGCATCATAGCATTCTTGTATAGTAGTGAAACGTATTGCTCCCATGGTGCCCTGGATACGATATTGCAAACCTCCCCTAAATTTCTGAATCTTCACGGTGTCGGAGTAGTCGACCCCTGGTATGTAATCTAGTAGACTGATGAATCGTGCATAGTACTGATCAACCGTCTGACTCCCCTGGATTAGGGTCTCGAATTCTTGCCTCTTCCTCTGCTTCAGGTGTTCGGGGTAGTACTTCTCCCGCAACACCTCCACAAACGCCGTTCAATCAAAGTTTGACGTGGCTCTTTGGTGGCCCTCGACAGACTGCCACCATATATCAGTTGCGTCCTTCAGGTTGTACGCTGCTATGTCGACCTTCTGGTCTTCTGGAACTCTAACGGCTTTGAACGCCTTCTGGTGTTCCACAATGAATTTCTCTAGTGCGACGGGGTCTGGTTCCCCTGAATACGTTGGTACTCTAGCGTCTGCAACGCTCTTCAACCAGCTAGTTTCTCTGGGCTGCGGCGGGTGGGGTATGGCTCCCGCAAACTGAGCTCCTAGCTGCTGGGCGAAGGATGCCATGGCCTCTGCTAAGCCTGGTATTTCTAAGACATCTGCCGGTGTCTCGCCACCGCGTCCACTGCTGCCTCCACGTGGTCTACCAGCTCTTGACATCTATAGGATAGTATACTATTATTACTATTCGGTGTTACACCGTTTTACATTTACAATCATAAATGTGCAACGAAACTAACTACTAGCAATAAAGATATCCTTAAGAATTTTCTTTCTGGGTCACGAATCCTCACAGACGCTTCCCGTATCCCAAATGTCCTATGCTCACTG
The DNA here is from genome assembly GCA_023374045.1 of Limonium bicolor. NCBI lineage: Eukaryota > Viridiplantae > Streptophyta > Magnoliopsida > Caryophyllales > Plumbaginaceae > Limonium > Limonium bicolor. Next base: position 30,209,697 of record CM041783.1, on the reverse strand, counting down.
TTCTTGACTCAGTATCTTCTTCATCAGAGCGAAACTCCGCTCTGATACCACTTTTTGTAACACCCATAATCCTAAACCTGTAATAATATCACAAGTCGTAGCATAACAGAATATAATTCGCAGCGGAAAATAAAACTATCTAACGTTTGGTGTTACACGCCGTTACTCACCCATGTGAGAAACAAGGCAACCTTACTCCATCCATCAACTTCAACTCCTCACCGCTGTGATGAACAGATACTGAGCACTCTAAATATTACAAACCAAATCCAAACTGAGCAACTAAACCAAATACAACAACCTCCAAAATACAGTACATAAAATAAACTTAAAGTGTTTATTGAAAACACATAAGCTACCCTGTGTCCCGCACTTTGGCTATCTTCAATCAGTAACCTGAAATGCTTTGCCCATTGAAGGGCTCAGCAAACGATATGCTGGTATGCTAAATGTAGTCCTAAATCATTTGGATTCCTTAAGTCGTTTTAGCCATCTTGATATTAGATTCATTACATGCTATACCGGTTTACAACAATAATAATAATGATAATAATCATAACTGTAAATGTTAAATAAACACATAACAGTTCACACCAATTTCATTACACCATTGATAACCAATAATCAATAACAATAACCAAACAAGATACGCGTATTAATTAACTGCACTTGTTAGTTGGCCTCCTGACCCTTATCCTTTAAACCAATCACTTGATCTTCCAATTAATTTCCACCTCAGGCGTCATGTTAGGACAACCCTTAATAGCTTATTAATGGACAGTAGTCCCCTGCGCTCCAATGGAACCATTGCCAGCTGACCTTATGGCCCTGGATAATTATTTGCCTTAAAGGCGACCGATCCGGTCAAAACCTGTGCACCAACAGTAGTGCCCTCTGCCATCGTCGAATGTGGACAATGGATTCCCTTGAGTGACTCTTGATATAGTCCCTCGTAGTGATCACGATGCGCAACCAGAAAGTCGAAACAGTCTGGATTCCTCTCTTTATAAGTTAGCCTTTTAGTCAGTGAGACAATATCCAATCCTTGAGTTAAGACTATAACAGTTGACCATCAGTTAGGTTCTTGTAATACCTAAAGGTCATCTAGTCTTGTTCCAGTTTAGATGTATAAACTTCCAGTCATAAGACGTTCGCGTAAAATAAAACGCAATGGTGTTGAGCAATACAGTATATAAGATAATATACATAAATCATAGATATCGCTCTTAACAATTAAACACACAACGTCTGAACCTTAGGAAAATCCTTAGGACATTCAGACCACACAATTAACATACCGTTCACCGTATAACTGCTAGCTTGACAATTCACGCTTTAGTAGTTCCTCCCCGTATGCTGTTATATTTACATACAATATCGGGTATCGTTAATACAACTATTCACTAAGTATTACAGTACTGTTACTATAGAACTAATACTCGTAGTATACTAACCCCGTATGTTCTTTATTTTCCCCTGTTATTTAACAGTGGTTCGAGGTAGTTTAACAGTTCGTTTTTTTATGTAGTAACTACATGTGATAATAAATTTCTACCTTATGGTATATTTTCCATTCTATTAATTATATACTCATAATTGTTTCCACTTATCCTATCTATTATACCATTTGATTATTTTTATTATAATCACCATTATTTTATAAACTTTACATTATACTCCAAAATATATTATATTCCTTAGTTTTAATTCCTTTCTTTATTAAATTACCAAACTAACCTTATAATTTCGGTAATTACATAATGAACACATTAACTTTTGTAAATTACTAAATGACCACATATATTTTCGGTCTTTACAAACCACTACTAGAAAAAACGGCATTAGTGACGGACAATTCCGTCTCTAATCCGTCGCTAAACGATATTAGCGACGGATTAAAGACGGAATTGTCCGTCGCTAATGCCATCGTCGCTAAATCAAAGTCGTGTCGGAAGCCGTCATCCGTCGCCAAATAGCGACGGATTAGAGACGGAGTCGTCCGTCGCTAAATCCAAATTGGCGACGGATTAGAGACGGAACTGTCCGTCGCTAAGCTGGCGATGGAAATTTATATTTTTCTTATTATTTGTTAGCGACGGAACGTCCGTCGCTAATATGTTTTAATTTTAAAAAAATATTTAATATTTTAATTCGTAGACATATTTTCACCTGTAAATGTGGACATATAACACATTTTATTCATATCCACCTTTAATATGCAATACCATAAACAGTTGTACTCATTAATCTCACTAGCAGACCAAAAATAAATGTTCAGTCAACACAACCATGAAGTAGTGCAGTCGAATTTGATACAGACATAGTTCAAGCTAATAAAGTCAAATATCATATCTATCTAATAGCCGCCCCCCCCAACCATGTCCATCCCCTGGACGATATCCCATATGATCACCCGGACCACCCGAACCACCTGAGCCATCATGTGGATCTCTAGGCCACTGACCCCATCCACACCTAGAGCCAGCACCAGGATCACCGTACGGTCGACTCTGCTGAGAGGGAAACATTTGGGAGATCTGCGCTCGTATCATCCTCTGCATCTCCTCGCCGTATATCTCCTGGCGCATCGCTTCCCTCTACTCAATACGAACCTGCCGCCTGTAATTTTCATCGAACCTCTGACTCAGATCCTGCTCAATCTCCATCTTCATGGACTCGTATGTGCTATGGTCTTTGCCGGAAGCACGTGAGCTAGTGCCGGTGGAGTGAAATGAATCAGGGAAGTACACCGGTGCTAGCTCGCCCACACCATAGACCCTCTGCTTTCTGGATTTCCCTTCAACAGCCTTATAAAAAATTTCATTAGGGTCTACGGTGTGGCTTGCAGAGATGGATCATCAGGAGTGGTTGACTCCTGAGTGGCAGCATCTAACAGCTCTTCGTATTTATGCTTCATAATCATAACACAATGATATATATATATATATATATATATATATATATATATAATTAGTACTCATCGCTAATGAATAAATTTCAATAATGTAATCAACTTAAATATGTTAAATTAAAACACTTACAGCAGTTTCCTCGACCTTGGGGCATACAGGCACATGTTTCCATGCTCATCCTTGCTCGAATGAGTGTGTATGAACAATGTGTAAGCATCCGGTTGTGTACCGTATTTCTTAGTCTACAAAAAAAAACACTTGATTAAATTAGAAGCAAGCCTTTAAAAAATTTGACAGAACCTCCCCTGTTTTTTACATTTCCCACACTAAAAACCAGGATTGTTCAGTCAGAATCAGATAATGATTAATCAATCAAGGCTTAAAAAATCTGACATAACCTCCCCTGTTTTTATGCATTTGCCCACACATATACAATCCAATATTGCACATATCAGAATCTGATAACAATCACAACTCACATAATGCATTCAAAGTTGCATTATCACATTCACATTCACATTCACATTCACATTCACATTCACATTCACATTCACATTCATTCACATTCACATTCACATTCACATTCACATTCACATTCACATCACATTCACATTCACATTCACATTCACATTCACATTCACATTCACATGTACTTGCATCCAGTTTCATATACACTTACATAACAAAAAAAACTTACCAGAACCCTCTGATGCTCCTTTATCGAGCGAGAACCGCATGCATGACTAGATATACCACCGCCAGGTGTATGCTCAGTCCGCCGGTTGCGAGAGTTAATCTCGCTGATCTTCTTACGCTTCTCATTCGCCCATTCGTGTTCCCAAGCCTGCCAGATTTCATCGCTGACTTTTCTCCTCATTCTCTTAGCCTTCATCTGGTAGAGTGTGTCTGAATAACGTTTTCTGCCCAAGGCGCAGAATATCTCATAGACAACACTCTCAAGGGCAGGATCCCAACGGAAGCGCTTCTGCATAAATTAGTAAGTGTAAGCATAACATATACAAAAAAAGAAGTTAAATATCAAGAATGGTTAAATACCTTGAATTCATTGAAATAGAATCTATGCCCGTCCTGGCCCAAACCCTCCCAATTATAACCCTCTGGAAACCACCTCGTCTCAAAGCAAGGAAGAAAAGAACGAGCAACCTTGTTTGCAGTAGTAGCTCCCTATAATTATATAATGCGTCACAAATTGACAATTAGCATATATACATTTAAAACAAAGTTTATTGAGAATTGTTTTTTACTTACATAGTACTTACCTGTCAGAGATAGTAATGACCACGCGGGGATCAACACCACCACCGTGTGTAGCGTGTGAAGCGTCTGAGCTATGCGGTGCTTCGTCAGATGGTGGTGAATCATCATGTAGTGAAGGAGTAGACTGATGTGAAGGAGTAGACTGATATGGAGGAGTAGGCTGACGTGGAGGAGTAGGCTACCGTGGAGGTGGAGGAGTAGACTGTCGACGTAGAGGTAGAGATACAGATCGACGTCTCTCAACAGACGGCTGTGAATCTGGGACAATCGAAGAATGGTGTGGGTGAGAGTTGAAATAAGGGGTCCCCATGGGTGCTCGTCCTGACAAGGAGTGCGAAGGGGGCGGATGTGTAGAACCCAACGGGGATTCATGACCGGAACCATCCACATGATCAGCTGCAGCCTGCTGAGAATCACCTGGGGGAGTAGAAGTGTTGGCCCTGCTTCTGCTTCGACCAAATGACCACCCAGATTTAAAAAAACTTCTACCACCTGCCATCACTGTGAAAACCCATGCATGACAAACATCACATTAAACAATTAGTAGAATAAATATTTTTATACACTAATTAAAAAACAAATGAAATCAATAATATATTGTTGTTGCATAGTAGTTGTATGTAAGTTTACTTTTTAAATTTATGTATCTGTTATGTCTACTAATCAAATGTTTCTTATCATCGACCAAAGGTGATAAAACCACATGATCTACGGTTTCATCTTGCAGTGGCTGAACCTCCTCATCAACTGCTGATGAGTCGGGCATGTTCAAAGTGCTTCTCGCTTTCACTTTAGAGACAACCCACCAATCTTTCCTATCCCTCTTCTTTGATGGGTATGAGCAATAATACACTTGAACGGCTTGATCAGCTAACATAAACGGCTCGTACTTGTCAAATTTTCTTGTGTGATTAATGTCAACCAGCTTATATCGAGGATGTACTTGTACTCCTCTCTTTTCTGGGTCAAACCAATGACAATTAAACATTACAATCTTCTTCACAGGTAATGCGGGATACTCCTCTCTTTGCATATTCGACTCTGAAAGCGACGTGCATGTCAACTCCTTGAAAAATAGGCACAGTTCGGTAATTGGCTCCCACACCTTTTGATCAAGAAGATGTCGAAAAGCTATGGGCATCAACCTTTGCAAGAAAACATGACAGTCATGACTTTTCATCCCAAACATTTTTCTGTTGGCCATGTCAACACACCTCCCCATGTTAGAAGCAAATCCATCAGGGAACTTTAAATTTTTCACCCATTCACACAAGATTTGAATACTATCTCTGTCCGTGACATATTTTGCCTTAGGAATTGTGTTTGAACTCAAATCCGGTGCCAACTCAGGACGGTTGCAATAATCGTTCAACTCTTGCCTCGAGTTAAATGTGTCTTTCGTCTTGTCCTTCACATTTACAACTGTGTTGAATATGTTTTCAAAAACATTTTTTTCACTATGCATCACATCTATAATATGTCTGATCAATAAATCTTTCCAATACGGTAGATCCCAGAAGATACTTCTTTTACTCCATCCACAAGTTTTAGCAATTTGAACATTTACTTCAGCCGAACCAATCTCAGTGACCTTCATAAAACCCATCCGATTCAACTCTGCAAGTATTTCGTCACCAGTTTTGAAATGTGGGGCAACCTTGGTCTCTCTGTGCCCTTTACGGAAAGACTTTTTATCATTACGAAACTTGTGGTCTGGAGGAAGAAACTTTCTGGAGTTGTCAAACCACGACTGCTTCTTACTACAACGCAATGTGAATGCGTCACTGTCTTCCATGCAATGTGGGCACGCCAATCTACCAGCAGTGCTCCAACCTGATAGCATTGCATACGCAGGAAAGTCGTTTATGGTCCATATCAATGCAGCTCTCATTTGAAAATTTTTCTTTCTGGACACATCATATGTTGTGACTCCAGCCCACAACTCTTGCAACTCAGCTATAAGAGGTTGTAAAAACACATCAATCTTTCCTTTAGGATTTTTAGGGCCAGGAACAAGTACTGTAAGAAAGAAGAACTCATCTTTCATACACATCCCAGGCGGTAAATTATATGGTGTAATTACAACTGGCCAGCAAGAGTACTGTCTTCCAGAAGCGTAAATGGTTGGAAACCATCAGTACATAACCCAAGTCTGACATTCTAGACTCCGAAGCAAAAGTAGCATGAATGTGGTCAAAGTGTTTCCACGCTTTTGAGTCGGAGGGGTGACACATGTTGTCATCTTCCATTTTGTGTTGTGCGTGCCATCTCATATCGGTAGCCGTTGCAGGAGAAGCGTAAAGCCTTTTCAGCCTTGGAATGAGAGGGAAGTACTACATCTTCTTGAAAGGTACCTTACTTTTCTCCTTTTTGTCCCCTCTTTGATGGGCTTGTATCTGGGACGAGTGCAAAACTTGCATACATCCAGATCTTTATCTTCTCCCCAGAAAATCATACATAGTTCGGAACAACAATCGATTTCTTCATAAGGTAACCCAAGACCACGTATGATTTTCTTTGCTTCGTAGAAGTTTTTTGGAATGTCAGTGTTTTCTGGACGAAGCTCGCAGTAGGTTTTGCAAACTCGATCAATCAATGCCTGAGGTGCTTGGTAGTCATTCTTAATGGACATTAATTCAGTGGTGATAGATAGTACACTATGATGCGTGCCACTGAATAACTTTCTTTTAGCATGTTCCATCAACTCAAAAAAATTTTAGCCTCAGGATTTGGAGTATCCTCTAGATCCTCTTCAACCTCCTCCATAAAATTAAAGGTATCCCCGAATTCTTCTGGAACCTCACCTACAGCATGTGCAATCATTTGCTCTAACATTTCAACATGTGGAACCTCATTAGGCGTAGTGCTTCTCGAGGTAGCTTGTACGGGTGTGTTATCTTCTCCATGGAATATCCAATCAAAGTAACCGTACATAAAACCTTTCTGTGCTAAATGAACCTTAACGACATCAGGCTTGAGATACTGTCTGTTTCTACACCTTGTCATGTCGCAAGGGCACTTAATTTTACCATCTTCCATACATTCAGGGTGTTGTAGTGCAAAAGCGACAAACTCTTCCATCTTCCTCAGCCATTCGGCAGAGATTCTACCTCTCTCAAAGGTTCTCTCATCGTACATCCACAATCTATCGGGTCTCATGCCTATACTAATCAAACACTACTTTAGTTAAAACAAATAAAATTTTTAAAAAATTCGACATAGTCTCCCCTATTTTTTAACTTTTCCGCTTATTTCTAAGCATCCCACAAGGACAATTCACAAATACCTACAACAGTTATCATCGACGCAAATTAAGTAACTAACAAAACACACACACAAAAGTATATATTAAAAGTATAAAGGTATGATTAAGCTCATATGGTACTATCGACTAATGCTATTCTCTAAGGTATCATTTGGATGTTAGTAATTAAAAACTCAAGTTGTTATCATAATTTAGAAACGGATATAAACAAAAGGTATTTTAGAAGGAAAAAACAAGCCTTTTTTCGTAATGAGGTAATGGCTGAGTTTAAAAAACAAAGTGAAGTATTATCATATATACATTTAATTATATAGATAAATTTAGTACAATTTACAAAATCTAATACTCCCTCGTTAAACTTGCACGATAAGAAATGATACATATTATATACTCTATATAATTAAATCCCACATCAACAAGATACACGATTATCAAAACTTCAAAAAAACAGAGACTTTCAAAAGAACAAAAGGTCTGATTCCATTTGTATTATTGATAAAAATCCTCGGTTGGTCGTTGATTATAGTTAACTATATTATTAATTAATTAAAGAAAACATTATAATCATTCGGCGACAACATTATAATCTCTTATGGGCGTATTAAAAACAGTTTATCTCATTAGTTTTACTTTTTAACTCTATACGTCACATACATTAATTGTTTAAATTTTTATTATTTTATCTTACATAATTCACCGCCAGTGATATGTACCATGGTATGATGAAGAACACTAGTAACCTGTAACTTGTATCTTTCTTCCTACATATGACATCAGGGGAGGGAATGCACTTTGAATAGTTTGTTGAATGCATATGTATTGTTGTTAGCTGGAGTATATTATCAAGAGGAAATTATACCGTAAAGCAATCAATTATCAACTTATATTTATTAATTCATGTTATAATATGAAGCGCCATTTTTAAAGTGTACTTAAACATTCTTATATTTGAAAGTCAAAAAACATTCTTATATCTGAGTTGCTATATAAATTGTGGATCAAAACTATGAAATACTTGTATTAATTAGAACGAAGGACAAAGAAAAAACAATAATGTTCCCAAATAATATAATTAATCCAAACCAATAAAACTGACAAATAATATAATCCAAACAATAGAGAAGTAGCCAAAAATGAGTGAGCCCAAATCAATTTTCTATTTGACAATATTGTAACCCTAGGTCTAATACCACCAAAAAAAATCAACAATTAACATTCATAATTACCACACAACATCAATACATATGTATACTAACAGTTTTTTAGTACAAATTTGCAAGAAAACCCACACAATTTAACTCAAAACTAACAAATTTTCAGATTTCCTATTTCAGTTTTCGAAATTAATGATATAGAAATTTGAGGACTTACCTGAGAGCAGAAAACACTTGCAATAGCAGTCAGGAACTTGCTAAGGAAGATGGAAGTGTTGGATGGCCTCAAAAACGAGTGAGAAATTGCCAAAAACAGCTCCTGGGGTCGCTGGTTCGCTGCTGTGCTCGCGTCTCCTTCGACAATGGTGAAATAACAAATGAGAAAGACAGAGCGAGCCGCGTCGCGGCGTTAATTTACCTAGTTTTTTAGCGACGGACACGTCCGTCGCTAAAAAACGTCAAAACTACGTCGTTTAAGTTAGTAAAATAACTCGGGCGATAACACAGTGGATCAAAACGACGTCGTCCTTGTAGCGACGGACACTATCCGTCGCTAATATTTTTTTATTTTTTTAATTTAAAAAAGATAGCGACGGAAAACCGTCGCCAGTCCGTCGCTAAAACAGGCGCCAAGGCCGGAAATTTTGGCGCTAACGGACCCGCCCAAATACCGTCGCTATTCCCTCGCCGTTCCGTCGCAGAATTATCCGTCGGTAATCCGACGCTAGTCCGTCGCCAATTCCGTCGCTAATTACGTACTTTCTAGTAGTGAACTTAATTCACTCACTTTTATAAATTACAAATTAATCCCACAAACTTTCAGTTTTATCATATAAGTTTCCTATATTTACATTTTAACCCCAAAACTTTGTATAAGTTACATATTAACTTATAAACTATAGTTTTAATATTTAATTATCTTAAATAACCGAAATGACCCATAACTTTCTATAATTTATATTTCCGCCCATATTCAATTCAGTTTTAAATATATACTTTCATAAATTACATATTCACCTCAAAACTTTTATAAACTTAATATTTGATGTCATAAATCATTTTAACCCAAAGTTTTTGGTCAACACTTTGACCAACGCCTAATTTCATAATTAATACTTTAATATACCCAGAAAATCATGTTTAATTCGGTTCTACTCTAAACTTTCCATAATTTACAAAATAGCCCCAAAACTTTATAAAATGTTATTTTAACACTTAAACACTTGTTTAAATTCACCAAAATTTATAATATTAATTCCTACCTTATATTATATCATAACTATGCCAAATAAACCCTTAAGCTCTTGGCAATTATTTTTAGTACACCAATCTTTTCAAAATTTACATTTTAGCCACATAACTATATAAACTAGCCATTTAAATACTTGTAGCTATTTTTAATATTCCCAAAATTTATAATATAAGCTAATATACTTATATACTTCAAAAATCACCAAATAATACATTTTATTCTCGGCTTTAATTCTATTTTACCATATGGTTTCTAACTTGATTTATATCTTATAATAAGTATATATAAATGTATATAAGCCATATAACACTTCTAAAATTATGCTAATGATTTAGAATGATTATAAACTCAAAATAGAACATTTAACTCTTAGATATCTCAGCTTAATTATATATGTATCATAATTAAATTTTGTGACACAAGTTTATACCTTAAGGTAATAATCTTACCTGTATGTTATAAATTATTTTCTTGATTATAACCTATAGTATTTCGACCTTAATTTATCTAAGGGTTGTACATAATTTTTATACTAAAGTTTGAAGCTTAAATCAAACTTAAACTTATAGATTTAATTATAGAACTTACTCCTTAAATCAAGATGATTCTTGTACTTAATTTCTCCTTGAATTCCAAGCTCTTCAAATGCTATTTTGATGAATAGTATTCGGCCTCCATATGTAGATTTAGGAGATCCATGTGTTAGACTTCTAACAAAGATTTATAAGTAAGATTTGGAGTAGTTTTACAAGAGTTTACCTTAGGTATTTTTCAAGGAATTTTTGGTACACCTTGGGATGATTGTAGATCCAAGTTTCCTTCATGAAATGATGAAGAGAACATTGGTTTAGAAGTTCATAATTTTCGGACATTAATTTAGGAATTTGCTAGGATTTTCAAACATGAAAATATACCTTAACTTGATCTTGATGTTCCTTGAGTTGTTGTTGAATCAAGGAGACTTCTTGGAGTTCTTAAGCTTGGTGAAAATGGCAAGAGTTGCTAGGATGATTCTTGCTTCAAGACTTAGTAGAATTAACTAGGAAAATTACATAAAATGGTGTGAGAATTTAATACACCATTAATGGAGCTTAGAATCTCACAAGAATAACTAGCTAAGGAAGAAAGAAAAGAGAGGAAATGACTTACCAAAATCGGTTGGATGAAGGGAAAATGAGAATGGTTACTCACGTAAGAGATAAGGAGTTAGGCAAGGAAAGGATTTTGACACAATAATGTTAAACTTGTCTAGATTTCCTTTGTTTATTAATTTGACCCATGGCTCCATAAAATGCTCTCATTATTGCAAACTTTCGGCTGAATGACAAGGAGGATAAGATGGCCTTGTTTGACAATTTGAACAAGATGACAAAGGCAATGTAGGCAAGGTAATGCTTTAGCATTTTAAATGTTGATTAGTCCTTGTTTTCTTCTTGTATGCTCACGGTAATATTGTTGTAGATAGGCAACTGATTTTTGTTAATGGAAGACATGAGAACATGCCTAGGTAGGTAGGTGTTTTATTTTGATTTTAATACAGCAAATGAACCTCCTTTTCTTGCTTAATTCCGACAGCCATGTGCTGTAGGAGACCATTTGATTTTTGTCATTTTAGACATAGGTATATGCATAGTTAGGTACATGTTTTATTTGACTAATTAAACAGTAATCAGACCTCCTTTTTCTTGCATATTATCGGCAGCATTTAGGCTAGAACATGGGCTGATTTGTTTGTTTATATTGCACATGTATAAAGTTAGATCTAGTCACTTATTTGATTTCATTATTTTGCCAAAAGCTAATCCTCCTTGTCTCCTTGCAGGTTTTCGATAATGGAGGGCTACCAAGGCTGAGATTCTACTGTTATATTATCACATGGCATGTGCAAGGTGAGTCATCATCCATAAGACAATTTTCTAAGCAAAAACCATGTCAAATACACCCAAAATGGCGGCAACTATAAGGACCATGTGGGACTGATTTTTAATTTGATTCCTGTCACACTATATTTAAGATCATATTGTAACATGTTATAAGTCACAACATTTAATTGGTACATTTATACCAAGGTAAAAGGTGAAAGTTTCTAAGGAAAAATGCTGATTTTATAGTACTTTTTGAGAATAAAATCGGCCCTACTTGTGCTATGAGTTTAGCTCTGGATTTAATTGATTTATATGGTCAACTTATCCCCATTTATGATTCTCAACTCTTGGCTCCTCAAACACTTCAAGGTAATAGCGTAGAACACGTTTTTATGACACCCGAAGGTGCGTTTTTGTGCTTTAAGGATATTTTGGAAAATAAGTAGTCGCTATGGGTTCCAAGTGTTTATAAACATTGTTTATATCCAATAATAATATATTAAAGTGTTACATTGAGTTATATGGGGTTATATCAACTCATGACACAATTTCCGGGCTACCGGGACACTCCCGGGGCAAAAAGGGAGCGTTAAGAAATTCTCCCAAGCACTTTGTGTATTTTTTAAAAAGTAGCTCGAGAATTCTCTTTATAATAATGAATAATGATGATAGGAACTCTAAGAATGATTTATATAGGAGTTTGTGCCACTTCGGTACCTCTCCGGGGCATTCCCGGGGGTTTATGGGGCACCCAATGGGGACCTCCGAGCACTTTGCGTTTAATTGAGAATTTAGCATGAGGACTTCATCTTGTATGTTTAGTAAAGTGTTATGGTGCATTTCGGGCCTTAAAGGAGGTGTGTGACTCTCCCGGGCATTTTGTACTTTTACTCCGTTCTAGCCGAGGACTTGTGTTTTAAAGGTCATATAATGATCCTTAGTTAACTTGGTATGAGTTTTAAAGTTCATATACCTTGGTTAGATTAAGGTCTGGCTTAACGCACATTATTGACCTTAAGAAGTTTCGGTGCGTTTTAAACGCCTAAGTGTTTATATATGTTCTTAGGGTTTTATAATTCTCCAAATAATATTTATTTATCATTATTAAATTATTTAAAGGTTAGGGGTATTTCAGTGGAAGCCTGAAGAGCACTGTAATTGGTCAAGCAGGCGAGAGAGCATATCCATAACCAGAGTGAATAGGTAAGGAGAAAGGGGGTCCCCTTGGCGCAAACCTCTCTCCCCTTTGAAGGATGCTAAAGGGGAGCCGTTGATGTTTATTGAGAAGGCGGTGGTGGTGACACATTGCATTATCTAGTTCCTAAATTCCGGGGGGAAGTTTAGGAAGGAGATAGTGTCCTGGAGGAAAACCCAATCTATAGTGTCGAAGGCCTTTCTAATGTCCATCTTCATTGTGCATCGAGGGGAGATGTGAGCTCTTTGATAGTTTTCATTAGGCACGAGCAAAGCTGAATATTGTCTGAGATGAGGTGGCCTTTGATGAAAGCCCCTTGGTTAGCACTCACTAGGGCGGGGAGGACATTCTTGAGTCTCTCTGCAAGGATTTTGCTAATGATTTTATAAAGGGTGTTGCAGCAAGAGATATGTCTGTAGTCCCCAGGGACGAGGCATTGTTCGACTTTGGAATAAGCGTGATGAGGGTGGCGTTAATCTCTTTGAGAAGCCTTCCGCTGTGGAAGAAACTTTTAATTGCATCACAAATGTCGTCACCAATAATGGCCCAGGCTGCTTTAAAGAATTTGGCAGTGTAACCATCTGGACCCGGGGCTTTATCATCACCAATGGAAAAGAGCGCTAATTTAATAGCGCTATTATCAATCGGCAAGATTAGGGAAGCCCAAGATGATTGGTCTAGCAGTCTACAGTTGTCCAAGCTAAGATCAGAGAGGGATCGACAGAGGGGGCTTTAGAACCAATAGTTTATTGGAAGTGGCCGACTAGACATTTCTCAATGTTGGGAGGGGTATTGAGTACATCCCCCCCGATCATTAGTAATGGACGCTATGGAGTTTTTGTTTCTTCTCGCTTTTATGGCTCTATGATAGAAGGAAGAATTAGAATCCGTTAGCTTTAGCCAGCGGGTTTTAGAGAGCTGGCGGAGGAACAAAGCTCATGGGAATCCCTAGCAAGGAGCTTATGCCTCAGAGATTTCTCTTGAGAGATTAGGGTTGGGTTCCATGGATCGAGGTCCAAGCTTTTTTGAATGTCAGTGAGTTCATTTCTGAGACTTTGACCTTTGTCCCCAATGGAGCCATACTCCTTTTTATGGAGAGAGATGAGCCTGGATCTCAGATAACAAGCCTCTGAGCGATAGAGTGCATACGACTCCCCCTAAGAGGGATGTCCCAAGCGTCCTGCACAAGGGGAAGGAAAGAGGGGTCCGTGGTCCAAAAATTGAGAAACTTAAAGCTTCTCCTTCGGGGGGCGGGAGCGGGGAGGGTAATGATCATTGGGCTATGATCCGAGACTAGGGGAGGGAGAAAGGTTGCAAAGCTTGTGGGGTACCTCAGAATCCACTCCTTGTTAACTAAGACTCGGTCAATTTTCCCAAGGATGCGCCTGTGGCCGAATTGGTTATTCCACCAGGTGAAAAATCGCCCAAAAGAGTGGAGGTCCTGTAGCTCTGCTCTGGAGACACAATCAGCAAAGTCGCGGTAGTCACTCGGCTGAGGATTACGCATGCTGATCCTATCTTGAGCGTAGAGGATATTGTTAAAATCCCCTGCCACAACCCACAACCCAGTAATGGTGTGGGTGAGATTGATGATGTCCTCCCAGAGAAGGGCCCTAAGGCTAGGGCTGTTCCTCCCGTAAACAATCAAGATGGTAAAATCGAAGCTACCTAGGATAAAAGCGTTGCAAGAAAGGATTTGATCTGAGCAATGGAAGGGGGTGAGGGTGATGATGGAAGGGTTGTAGAGGATCCAGATGCGTCCGCTATGGTGCGCCCCATAGTTATGGACAATGCTCCAAGCAGGGAAGAATCGAGCTTGAATAGATTGGTGATTATGGATTAAAACATGAGTTTCGAGGAGGCTAAACGCACAAAGCTTGTTATTAGTCACAAATTTTTGGATCTTAAGGAGCTTGGGTTGGTCGTTGCAACCCCTAACATTCCATACTGCCAGATTCATAGATAATGGGTAGATGAGAGGGCGGGAAGGGCATTGCCCTTATCCAAGATAGCAAATGAATCAGTAAGCTGGAGGGAAAGATCCTCAGGGATAGACTGCAGAGCCTTATCAGGGGGGCTCCATCCATTAGTGGGGACCTCCTGCCAAGGTTCTTCAACGTTGGGATTAGCACAAGCTGAAGAGAGGGGGACATCATTAGATTAGGATTACTAGGGGTGGGGGAGGAAAACGATCCACCTGAGCAATCAGGGTCGAGAGGACCAGGGAGGGGGCCAAGAGACTGGGCAAGGGCCAGCTGAGCGGTCAGGCTCGGGGAAGGGGCCCTGGGCGACTGGCTTAGAGAAGGCTACGTCGTCGGCAACTTCAAAGATTGGGGTTTAGGAGGCTTAACAACGGAGGTCCGAGGAGCCTCTCTCTTGAATGGGGCAGGTTGAGCTGAGGAAGCCTGCGGGTTGGGCTTCAGCGCTTGAGCAGAGGAGCCTAACACGGATTGAGGGCTCACCCTCGGGAAAAGACCATGAGGCGAAGGAGATGAACGGTGGAAAGGCGGTTTAGACACCTGAGAGCGCCCTGGTCGGGCTGGTGCAGGGCGGGCAATACTTGGACAGCGAGCAGACGAATGCCCAAGGAGGCTGCAGGAAGAGCAAGTGATTGGCTCCCATTCATAAACAACATGCTGAACCACGGAGCCACTAGGAGCACAAATCCCAATCTCTAACAAGATCAAGATTGAAGTCCACTTCGACGAGGACTCAACCATAGGAAATGTAACACCCCAACTAATAACACCACACTTAACCATTAATCGCAGCGAAAATTACATCATAAACACTGACTAAATCAATGGGTGTTACACGCCGTTAGCCACCCACGTGGCTAACAAGGCTAATACATACATAGTGTACCGGCCTGATGGACAAGATTACCGAGCACTACACTTTACATTACCAACTGTTTCTCAACTGACACAAATACATTTACATTACAACTGTACCGAGTCTATACCTTCCGCTACTGATATCAAACTTCAGTCTTACACCTCTTACAACTACATAAATAAACTAAATAACTATCCATGTATAAACAGCTACCCCGTCCTACTCTCGAACGGCCACCAGCTCCGTTGTATATGAAAAGTAATGGGGGCCCTCAAAGGGGCTCAGCACCTTTTCTGGTATGGTAATTATGCAGCCCGCATACAACCGGGCCACGCACAACTAATTGTCATCCAAGCATGCGGTTGATTATTTTTAAATCATACATAGAAACATTTAAATACATATCATGCTTATAATTAACACACATCCAATCAAAGGATACAAACATAAGGTTAACACATCACATTGGTTAGATCACATTATTGTGTTCCATGACCCTTGAGGGTTCTACCTTAATGGAGCTATTCCTCGTTAGACGACACATACCCATTTAGTCGGGTTATACTTAATTACCTCTTTTATTAACACCGGGTTGATTTCGGTAATCAACGTACACAAACATATCAACAACCATCACATAATAACATATACACAACGTAACACCGTTCTTCTTAGAGAACGTAACTTTTCTTAAGGTGTGTCGGATAAAATATAGGTCCGAACACACCGTACACATTTACTTTACTTAGATGTGTCGGCCTTAATATAGGCCCGATCACACCATACACATATCCCCCTAGCCCCGAATAATAATCAAGGTAGGAAAGCCTCTTATTAGGCTTGTGGGTGATTGTAATCCAAGAAGGAAAGTCAACCAAAACAGAGAGGGAGTTAAATCAAATATAGATATCAACTCCCAAACACACGTGCACGACCGGGACACCCCGGATTCCTCACCCCCCATAATATATTTTAATTAGAAGTTCCCTTATGGAACTTATCACAACATGACACCATAAGGGGTTACAACTTAGTTAAACAACCAATGGAGGTATTATACCATTCGTCTTACATGAACAACAACCATCGTTAGATAACAACATACTACAAGGGAAACACACATCATACACAACCACATTATACACCTAACACACGGATCACCGTAGTTAGAACGTTCCCATAGGTTGGGACGTTTAATCCGAATACCGATCTCTTATATGATCCTAGAGTCGGTAAGCTACGGGTTAATACATATTTGAGGTTAAACGGTATCGGAACTAAATACGCCACATAAATGAATTACTGTAAACTCATTACATGCTTTTATCTTATAAGGTGGCAAACATTCAGAAAAACACGTTGGCATACAAGCCGGTGTAACCCGGTAGGACACAGGTTGCAAGAAAACCATACCTTACACCATGGGTTACTCTACCGTGTCCCCGAGGATTTACTCTTAACGCGTCACCCCACGGTCCTCAGGTAGTTTCCAAACAACTGGTATTATTATTCAAATGTTTTATTAACATCATGGTTATACGGTATGTAAACTACTATCACTCTCGTACTTAACCCGTTACCCCGTTATCTTAGTTTTTACTCTTGTCAATTTAAGTCCTTAATTCTCACTCACTTCCAACACTTGTTTATACTTCTTAGGACCTTTAAAAGTCACCAAACAAGGCCTTACATTCAAAACCATTACCCATCAATCCCCCACCTTTAGAACACTTTAAAACACTTTTTAAGCAAATTCTAGTATGGTCCGGGACTTGATCCGGACCCAAGGTCCCGGACCACCTCTGAAATGTACTCTCGGCCCTTTTTTGACATTGGTCCGGGACTTGGTCCTGGACCTAGGTCTTGGACCACCTGTAAACTTGACTTTTGGCGTATTTTTAAGCTTGGTCCGGGACCTTATACAAGGGCTAGGTCCCGGACCCTGCTAAAACGCTACTAAATGTCCATTTTCAACCCCTAAACTAACCTTAATCCACACCTAATCATTCCATAATCTTTTCACATATTTTCTACATGTTTAAACACCCTAAAACACTCCTTAATCATGCACTAAACCTCCTCAACTCATGGGTCAAATCCTTGCTCAAATCCTTGCTTAATTTCTACAAACTTTCATTCTCACATTTGCATTTTGCACACTTGTGTATTTCTAAACTACCTCTTGACATTTTACACTTCTCCTCTCAACCATTTTACCATTCTCATTCCTTCAAGACAATGCACTTCTAACACCCAAGTTCATGCCTCATTCTTAGAGCCTTAATTCCTTATTCTTTTCTCAAACCTCCAAGGCACTCAAACACCATTTTTGCTACAGATTTTTGTACTACCCTTCTTAGTTCTCCAACTACCATTCCATGGTTACCAATCAACTCAATTCAACTCAACAAACACCTAAACTCTCCAATTCACAAAGTCACCTTAAAATTCATTTTCTACACAAATTTCGCCATAACCTCCCCATAAACCTAACATATCAACATTCATCAATTCTCACCAATTTTCACTTAAAACAATCCTAAACTAGCCACATCCATATAAGGTGTCCTACCAGCACATAATTACTTCACCAAACTCATCAAACAACAATATAACTCCCAAATCTCAAGAAACACAATATGAACAAATGTAATCCACTTGGCTCCAGGCCTTAATTTAAATAACAATTCACAATTATCTCTCCTAGCCATCAACACATTCTCTCACATACTTTGGGTTCATTATTAAATTTAACCCATCCCGAATTCTAAAAAATTAGGGATACACATTAGGGTAGATTTCTTACCTTAATTTCACAAGTTCTTCTTTTCTTTTTCCCAATCTCCTCCTTCTCTCTTCCTTGGTCAAAATCGGCCAAGTAGGCCACTCACTTGCCAACCTCAAATTCAACACCCAAATGGGGAATTAGGTACCAACTAATACACCCATGCTTATAAATCAAGCTAGGAGGAAAGAGAAAGTGCTTAGAGCACAAAAATGAAGATTTACCTTAAAACCCTAGGATGGGCTTTTGGTCATGAATCAAAGAGAAGATCTAACCCTCCATTGGAGGCTTGGAGAATAGCTCAAAGCATGAAAAAAAAGAACAAGGCATAAGAGGGCAAAATCGGACACCCTTAGAAATGGAGAAAAAAAGAGTTTTCTTGGGAACTTTTTACCTTGGAAGAAAGAGGAGACTCCAAGCTTCAAAATGGTGCCATTTATTCTTCAAATGGGGTATACCCATGGAGATGAAGTTCATCATTCTTGGATTTTGAAAAGAGAGAAAGATAGAGTTTGATGAGAGGAAGAAGAATATGTGATTATTTTCTCATTTGGAGTGGTGTAGCACCTTGGGCAAGCTTGGGAAGGAGGAGAAGCCATGGGTGAGCTTCAAAAATCGGCTAGAACCAGAGGGGGAGAAGGAGGACGGCTGATGGAGGAGAAAGAGAGGAAAAAGAGGGAAAAGAGAAGTAAGGGAGGAGAGAGAGAAGAGAGGTTACATTTTTTACTTTTCACTTTTTATGCTTTTGTGCTCTTTATTGTACTAGCTAGTTACTAACTAGTAAGGGGTGGGCTGATTATTTATAAAAACCGGCCCCAACTGTACATATAAGCTGGAGCATTTTTCGTCTTTTACAGAAAACGCTCGTTAATTTACCCGGTTTTAACACTATTCACTAACCGGGCCCGTTTTCCGGATTTTTCTCGTTTCCTTAATTTTAATGGTTCTTAAGCTCTCATAATGTTTAATAATAGTTATATGATCAACCGTAATTTTTACGGGGTCATTTGACTGTTTAAAGTCACGTTTTCGGGTTTTCTCAAAAAACGCGCTTTAAGACTCCGTTAGCGTTTTAATGCATTATTTGGATCCGTTTTTTCAGGAATTTTTTCCACATGTTCTTAGTGTGTAATTAGGGTATAAAATAATTTATAACCCTAGATAAGGTGATATACCTTCTAAGATAATTAAATACACATTTTTGCATTTTGTGACTTTTACGCGTTTTCCATTATCTTTAGGTTTCTCTTTCTTCACCAATGTTCTTAAGGACTTAATTAGCCTTAGAAAATCATAATTACATAATTAATTAACACATAAAGGTTCGGGGTATTTCAATCTACCCCCCTTAAAAGAACTTTGTCCTCAAATATCCAAATTTTCCCATGCATCACTTAATTAGGATACCGGGATACTTTACAACATAGTTCTCACATACAATTACATTGACATACCTTCAGACCCAAGGTTTGGATAACACATCAACCTTCAGACTCATAGGTCTGGATAACAGTTACCACACCTATCACACAACATGTCTTAGCATGTATAACCATCAGAAATACCTTTTACATCTCTTCATGAGCTCGGTCTAAAGACCAAAGGACATCAGTCCTCGAGTCCCATGTCGAGTACCTAAACTGTGATCTCGCAGGTTCCGGACGTGATGGACACTTCCTGGTCCCCAGTCCTTTGGAAGATTCAAAACCATCACATACATTTTTAACATATACTTCTCATGTCACCGGTTCGAAGACAAAGGCTCATACGTCCTCAGCTCGTGAGCAAGTAATACAAAAATATTCTTTATGGGGTTAAGTAGAACGAAATCCTTTATTGGAAAGGTCCTAATTGAAAATCCTTTTACAAGGTCAAGTAAAAGAAATCCTTCCTGTGAAAATACCATTTGAGAATCTTGGAAATATTTGTTGAAGTCTTGAAAGTACCAATTGAAAATTTGAAAACACCAATTTAAAATTCTTTTTGAAAACGCAATACAACTCCAAGTCCAATTTATGCTAACTGCATCTTATTCTTAACGTGATTATTTGTGACCACTTATAGGGAGCTTCAAAAGTCATCCAACCCTGATGTGATCAGCATCAGTGTTGAACTATCTCTCCACCCCACTTTGTGTTTGGTTTCCATTGATCCCCGGGAATCAAGTTTCACCTCCCATTACAATTTCAACCAGCAACTAATTCAGACCTTTACCATTTTCTATCTTTTTAATCTTTCTAATCATAATCACAAAGCAATACATCTCCAAGGGACGAACTCTGTCCATCAATTATTCTCAATTTGCCTCTAGTCAACATACCTAGGGAATCCTATTCTCACTATGTTCTTCACCGGTTTCCTACCGATTCATACATCACCATACTATATATATGTATGTATATATATATTATCAAAATCACAATACACAATACTATATATGTATGTATATTATATATATATTTATCAAAATCACAATACACATATAAAATTTGTCTTAAATAAACATACACTATCGGGGTTTTGGTTCCCCGGGAGTTTCTCTACTCCCATACACTTATATTCACACACCACTTATAACAATGGTATTCGCATCTTCTATGCGCAATTACCACAATTAAACCATAAATGAATACGTATGTTCGTGTACCATACACACTAATCATCAGAACAAATTGTTTTGTGCTATGCACTACATCGTTTACGTACACTTGTACGTAGACATACGCTAAGCGATTATGCGCTCTATCCCCCTTAAAAAGGGATTACGCCCACGTAATCGACCATATGTTATTACTTAACATTGGTTCAAGACATTCTGTCATCATGAAGTACTTTAAATTTCACACAGTTTATTTGCAATGTGTTCCGGTGAGAGGATCTTAACCATATTGACAGTTAGTCCCTGAATCCAAAATTCTCATAGGAGTTTGTCTAACTCATAACTGGTTTCGGTTCTGGCCTATGAGGCTTCTAGGTATATTCACATAGACACTTCGCCCCTTACTCGTATTCACTAGATATGTTCAACTTTGAATCATGGCCTACTAGCTTCTACTGCGCCACTCTGATAACTTTAGGGCTTAGTTATCCCTTTTGTTATTCTTGATGTGTTGTACATCTCCCATTTATCCTTTCTATCTTGGGAATAACGGTTCCTCAATCGACGCGTGGTATCTCTTACCGTGTGCGAATTCGATGAGTTATAAATTTTCTATCCAGTTTTCTGGTAATTCATTGTGTATACAGGTACATATCTTTGTTAATTCTTCCGACTTACTGTCGGTTGAGGTTGAGCTACTACCTAATATGTAGTGCTCCCTCTGTCGTTTCCATACTTGAGATATATACTATACCTATGTTTCGTATTCAGTGCTACTGTAGTCACTGATTACTAATTATTCTTTTTGAAATCCTGCCTTCACACTTAGTGTTGTACGCTTACTCCTTCATTGTACGACCTTGCGTTTTCTATGCATTGGTCCTTATAACATTATAACTGACTTTCCGCTTTTGTTGTGGTGGGTTTCACCTACTGTGACGGTTGGTACGTCCAACGATTTTATTTCTAGGTCTTTGCTTAACCGACCTGCGTTATATTCACGGTGTGTTTACACGACGTCCGTATCCAGTACGGGTTGGTTATTTAGTAATTGGGTACTCTTGTCCCAAAGCTTATTGCTTCTTACCAAGTAGATCCACTAGGAATACACTTTAAGTTCCTTATTTAGTAATTGGGTACACTTCAAGTCTTCATGCTCCGTGAGCGTTGTTCAACCTACATTTCGCATTATACCCACATGGTGGTTGCTACTACGCCGACTACTCTTCCCCAATTTCCATGAGAGCTTCCTTTTTTTACTATTATTATTCAAATAATTCTTGGCAATAACAACATGATCAGACTTCCACATACATCCTAAAGGTTCACACAATTACCGCCCCAGTGGTCTCACAATATCGAGAGGTATCCCCACTCTTAAAGCAGTGGTTCATATAACACAAACTCTTCTTACTGGCGCTATTACCAGCGATACTCCTTACGAGTTTATCTAGGCTTTGCAATCATTGAAACTTATGTAGCGCATTTGGTTTATGGATCATAAGCCTCATTGCCTCGAGCTCTGCTCACTGTAGGCCGTTCACACAAATTTTACTTCTTCGTATCTCATCACATGGCTTAGGCGATTCTGGGCTCCCTACAGGGTTGTTGCATCATGCTTCCTTTCATGGGAGGCCCCTTAGGAATGTCAGGTTGCCCCTATGACGATTTAGGGTTCTACTGTTAAGTGGGTTCCCCTCGGTGTTGAAACCGAGTATTTGTTTCAACTCTGGTGTTTTTATCACAACATTTTGTTCAACTTTGTTGACCCAAACACCCTTCAAGGATTGCTCCTAGGTGTTGCTAAGTTATGCCATTACATCTGGCTTATACTTATGGGTATGTTTAATTAACTACGCTGCTTTGCGTTCTTGGCTGGGTTTAATATCCTCTTCGTTGAAGATCGATATTCCTCGGTAGTCTTGGTGATCATTCAGGGAATTCCATCTCGTTCCTTGGACCTTAACGTGTCCATATTAGGCGTCTACCTTACTGTGTTCAAGCCGGGTATTTATCCTGCTATCTTGTGTATCCCTTACAAATCTTGAGACATGTTAATTGTCTGTACTCATCAACTTGTGCTCTTTGCACTCCATGACTCTTACTTCTTTTTCCTGGAATGAGTTCTTAAATTCCTTTAGGCTTGCTAACTTAACTGAGTCCTTTCACTTCCATCATTCTCGGTAATCGGTTATTCAGATCTGGTGGTTGCATTGCTGACCATAGTATGGAGTTGACTACTCCCCGTGTTCCGTACTCCACTCGTATACATATGTGGGGCACCCTACTGATACATTGCTACTTACCCGACTAACCTATGAGTAGGTCTGTCAGGCCCGCAAGCTCCTATCGGAGTGCGGTCGTCCCACATTTCATTTTTGTACACTCGTAGTGTCCGTCACACGCCTATGTGAAGTATTCTATTGCCAACTCCTCTTATATTGTCCTATGATGATGCACATTTGGTGCTTCCCGAACTTAATCAAGGGAAGTTCATCCACCGTCTGTATTTAGTACGGACTCAATCCATTTCCTCGGGTTGTGGAAATTTTTTCTAAGGTTGCCCGAAATTGCACTGGATGCAACTTACCTACTGTGTGGCGCTGAGGCCGGTGTAGGTCTTTTGGTTTTGGTTTTAAAGAAAATCTACAGTTTGAGAGAATTTTAGGCTTGAAAGAATGTTTGAAATAAATATGAGTTTGGAAGAAAATTTGGGTATGAAAGAGGGTTTGAAATAAATATGAGTTTGAAAGAAAAGTTAGGTTTAAAAGAAATTCTTCACGGTATTTAAAATGTCTTCTTGCCTTGACCAAGTCTAGCTTCTCGCTGACTGGTATATCCTCAAATACAATGGTTAGGCCGTTAAGCCCTTCCAGGTTTCACTCTTCAAATTCTTGGATTTCTTGATTCTATAATTACTTTATTTGCCAATACGATACTCTATTAAGTACTTCATAGTCATTAAAATTTTATCAAAATAGCTTCGTTATAGCAGCACTTGCCATGGCAAGTGCGCCATACTGGCTAGTTGTCGGTTCAACACATACTGGTTTGGTACTACTTTTATCCACACTGTTTTGGTAGCCTTATTGGCTCCTTCTTGCTTTTACAGTCTTGGTAATAAATCTTCGAGCGACTCTCATTGGTTTTGACATAGTAGTCGTTAACTAGGGTGACTCTCTATTCACTTAACTCTGTGTTCTTCCTTAATGTTCGTCCCCACACATTTGTCGTGTTTACCGAGACTTGATTCTTGTTTAGGTACTACTTCGCAGCCCTATTGAAGTATGTTTCACTAATACTCCCACAGTTGTCTAAACTATGATAATCGGGTATTACAGCCTCTTTGGCGTTGTAGGTTTGGAATCATCCAACCTTGACTAGTTCCTTAGTCGGTTACTATACCATTGTCGGTATTATTTAACATTTGGATCCCGTAGACATGTGTCTCGGGTTTGTTACTTCTCCATTGTCCGCTTCTATGCACAGTTAGTGCTTTCTTTCTTGTTGGCTGGGTTTCCTCGACTGCTAGGCATGTCGACCCAGGTTGGCAGAAATTTCATTCTCCTGTAAATAGGACTCTTCATTTCTCCGTTGTCAAGTGTGGGTAAAGTTGTTCAAAAGGAACCGTCTCCGGGATTCTCAGTTCTTGGAATCTACCGTATGACAGGTTTTGGTTCTTACACAAATAATTCATAACAGCCAGATCGGGTTTTTCCCGAGTCTGAGAGGACTTTCCATCTCTCTGGTGTTCTTTCTCGAGTTATAAAACGGGGGTTGTGGAGGGCGGGAGGGATGTTGTAGGTACACACGGGGAATGCTTAACTGGCGTATCTCTCACGCTATCACTCAACCCTTAAACCCAAGTCTTAAATTCCTAACTCAGTACTTCCTAAGCTCGGTATTTCTTGTCATCAGAGCGATACTTCGTTCTGATACCACTTTTTGTAACACCCCAACTAATAACACCACACTTAACTATTAATCGCAGCGGAAATTACATCATAAACACTGACTAAATCAATGGGTGTTACACGTCGTTAGCCACCCACGTGGCTAACAAGGCTAATACATATATAGTGTATCGTTCTGATGGACAAGATTACCGAGCACTACACTTTACATTACCAACTGTTTCTCAACTGAAACAAATACATTTACATTACAACTGTACCGAGTCTATACCTTCAGCTACCGATATCAAACTTCGGTCTTACACCTCTTACAAAGGGGCTCAGCACCTTTGCTGGTATGGTAATCGTGCAGCCCGCATACTACCGGGCCACGCACAACTAATTGTCGTCTAAGCATGCGGTTGATTATTTTTAAATCATACATAGAAACTTTTAAATACATATCATGCTTATAATTAACATACATCCTATCAAAGGATACAAACATAAGGTTAACACATCACATTGGTTAGATCACATTATTGTGTTCCATGACCCTTGAGGGTTCTACCTTAATGGAGCTATTCCTCGTTAGACGACACATACCCATTTAGTCGGGTTATACTTAATTACCTCTTTTATTAACACCGGGTTGATTTCAGTAATCAACGTACACAAACATATCAACAACCATCACATAATAACATATACACAACGTAACACCGTTCTTCCTAGAGAACGTAACTTTTCTTAAGGTGTGTCGGATAAAAATAGGTCCGAACACACCGTACATATTTACTTTACTTAGATATGTTGGCCTTAATATAGGCCCGATCACACCATACACATATCCCCCTAGCCCCGAATAATAATCAAGGTAGGAAAGCCTCTTATTAGGCTTGTGGGTGATTGTAATCCAAGAAGGAAAGTCAACCAAAACAGAGAGGGAGTTAAATCAAATATAGATATCAACTCCCAAACACAAGTGCACGACCGGGACACCTCGGATTCCTCACCCCCCATAATATATTTTAATTAGAAGTTCCCTTATGGAACTTATCACAACATGACACCATAAGGGGTTATAACTTAGTTAAACAACCAATGGAGGTATTATACCATTCGTCATACATGAACAACAACCATCGTTAGATAACGACATACTACAAGGGAAACACACATGACACACAACCACATTATACAACTAACACATGGATAGCCGTAGTTAGAACATTCCCGTAGGTTGGGAAGTTTAATCCGAATACCGATCTCTTATGTGATCCTAGAGTCGGTAAGCTACGGGTTAACACATATTTGAGGTTAAACAGTATCGGAACTAAATACGCCATATAAATGAATTACTGTAAACTCATTACATGCTTTTATCTTATAAGGTGGCAAACATTCAGAAAAACACATTGGGCATACAAGCCGGTGTAACCCGGTAGGACACAGGTTGCAAGAAAACCATACCTTACACCATGGGTTACTCTACCGTGTCCCCGAGGATTTACTCTTAACGCGTCACCCCACGCTCCTCAGGTAGTTTCCGAACAACTGGTATTATTATTCAAACATTTTTTTAACATCATGGTTATACGGTATGTAAACTACTATCACTCCCGTACTTAACCCGTTGCCCCGTTATACTCAGTTTTACTCTTGTCAATTTAAGTCCTTACTTCTCACTCACTTCCAACACTTGTTTATACTTCTTAGGACCTTTAAAAGTCACCAAACAAGGCCTTAACAACATTCAAAACCATTACCCATCAATCCCCCTCCTTTAGAACACTTTAAAACACTTATTAGGCAAATTCTGGTCTGGTCCGGGACTTGGTCCGGACCCAAGGTCCCGGACCACCTCTGAAATGTACTCTCGACCCTTTTTTGACATTGGTCCCGGACTTGGTCCTAGACCTAGGTCCCGGACCACCTATAAACTTGACTTTCGGCGTATTTTTAAGCTTGGTCTGGGACCTTATACAAGGGCTAAGTCCCGGACCCTGCTAAAAAGCTGCTAAATGTCCATTTTTCAACCCCTAAACTAACCTTAATTCACACCTAATCATTCCATAATCTTTTCACATGTTTTCTACATGTTTAAACACCCTAAAACACTCCTTAATCATGCACTAAACCTCCTCAACTCAAGGGTCAAATCCTTGCCCAAATCCTTGCTTAATTTCTACAAACTTTCATTCTCACATTTGCATTTTGCACACTTGTGTATTTCTAAACTACCTCTTGACATTTTACACTTCTCCTCTCAACCATTTTACCATTCTCATTCCTTCAAGACAATGCACTTCTAACACCCAAGTTCATGCCTCATTCTTAGAGCCTTAATTCCTTATTCTTTTCTCAAACCTCCAAGGCACTCAAACACCATTTTTGCTACAGATTTTTGTACTACCCTTTTAGTTCTCCAACTACCATTCCATGGTTACCAATCAACTCAATTTTACTCAACAAACTCCTAAACTCTCCAATTCACAAAGTCACCTTAAAATTCATTTTGTACACAAATTTCGTCATAACCTCCCCATAAACCTAACATATCCACATTCATCAATTCTCACCAATTTTCACTTAAAACAATCCTAAACTAGCCACACCCATATAAGGGTCCTACCAGCACACAATTACTTCACCAAACTCATCAAACAACAATATAACTCCCAAAATCTCAAGAAACACAATATGAACACAATGTAATCCACTTGGCTCCAAGGCCTTAATTTAAATAACAATTCACAATTATCTCTCCTAGCCATCAAACACATTAGCTCACTTACTTTGGGTTCATTATTTACATTTAACTCATCCCGAATTCTAAAACATAAGGGATACACATTAGGGTAGATTTCTTACCTTAATTTCACAAGTTCTTCTTTTCTTTTTCCCAATCTCCTCCTTCTCTCTTCCTTGGTCAAAATCGGCCAAGTAGGCCACTCACTTGCCAACCTCAAATTCAACACCCAAATGGGGATATTAGGCGCAGAGGTTCTTTTAGCAATCACAATTCGATCTCCAAGTGGAGCTTTGCCTCCTAACAATGGCAAAATAGGGCCTAGAGCCTTGGAGAGGGGAGGGAATTCCATATCCACAGGTATTGGCGAGTACGAGCCTGGCCGATTGAGGTAATCCTGTAGAGCTAGATCAGGTGAGGGACCCGAAAGCTCTACTATCAAATCTAAAGCCGGGGCCGAAGGAGGGAGCTCATCACGGACAATCTGGACACTCCCGCTATTGTGAAAAATAATCTGCGAGTCGCCACTCAAATAACCAGCCCCAACATTTGATTGGAAAGCATCAACGGGGCAATTACCACTAGTATCACCACAACCTCCATCCATATTACGAACATCATCGCTAACAGAATTACCAAGAGTCCCACCATCTGAATCACCCGCTGGCTGCGCAGACGTAACTGCACCAGGCTGTGATGAATAATACTTATCCTTGCGCGAACCATCATTGCTCAGAGCGCCTACAACAAGAGCTCCATCAGGGGAAAGAATGGCGAGGGAACGTACGGGAGCCGCACCAACTTCTAACGATGATGCGACACTGGGTGCGCCGTAACAGCCACGGTCGATTCACCAACTTCAATCGATGAAGTGAAACTGGGCACCGCAACAACCACGGTTGATGAGTCAGCACCATTCGCTACGGACGCAGACAACAAACAAGAGGGAGGGACGTGGGCGTCGACACCAGAAGAGACTTCCGCCGTGGTGCAAACAAAGACGCCTGAACTAGGATGGGGAGAGTCTAGTGCAGCAGAGCAAGAAGTAGGGAGGGCTGCCGGAGCTTCCGTCGATGACACCGGAGCAGAGGGGGAAGCCTCCGGACAGGCACGGGTGGAAAGGCGCTTTTAGGCCATCTGAGGAAGAGCAGCGAACCAGGGGAGGGGCGGGAGAGCG
>CM041783.1:30149915-30180232 GCA_023374045.1 Limonium bicolor | reverse complement strand
CGGCTAGGATAGGAGTGGAAGGGAATAGGCATCATTGGGGTCCCACTTGCTCAATCCACCAATCCTAGCATGAGGATAGCTTTCCAGATCCATGGATCATTCCCTTTTGCACGTGGTCGTCCATATGTAAAGTGGGCAGGAACAGTTTATGGATCCATTGGATCCAAAGGCGCTCTGGTCGTGGACGATGGCTGAGATAGTCTTGAGCAGGAAAACATATTCCATTTGTGGATATCCTTAAGCCCTAGACCGCCATTTTTCTTAGTGTTGTAATGGCGCTCCACGCGACTGGGGGGGGGGGGGGGGCAGAGCTGCTTTCTGCCTCTCCTGACCAAAGGAACGACCGAAAGCAGTGTTGACCCTTTTAATGACAGACTTAGGGATAGCTATACAGGAGGCCCAGAAACCCAACAATACCAAAGAGAGTACTTTGGATAAGCGCAAGCCTGCCCGCAAATGAGAGGGATTTACTGCACCAAGATGTGATAGCTTTACGGATGTTATCCATTAAGGGGTTGAAATCAGCAGCTATAGGCTTCCTAGCAGTGATAGGGATGCCGAGATAGCGAAATGGGAATGACCCCTGGTTAAATCCCGTTAGCTGGATAAGCGAGTTAGCAAGCGCAGGAGTAACCCCCCCCCCCCCCCCAAGGAATAGGTCTGATGTGGTGGGTTAAGCATAAGCCCAGAGGCATTAGAGAAAAGATTAATTTTGTCAAGATAAGAGTAATGGAGCGCTTATCTCCTCTACAAATAGAAGGGCATCATCTGCAAAGAAAAGATGGGTGATACGAGAGATTTGCATGATGGATGGTAATGGAAGCCTGTGGAGCACTGAAGTTGGTCAAGCAAGCGAGAGAGAATGTCCATAACCAGCGCGAAGAGGTAGGGAGAAAGGGGTCGCCTTGGCGCAAACCCCGCCCCTTTGAAGGAAGCTGAAGGAAGCCATTGATTTATTGAGAATAAGGTTTGTTGAAGACTTAAGTTTTGCAGATGATTGCCTCCTCAGTCAAAGTAGCGATGCAGAGAAACTAGGCGCGATACAGAAAGACGTTCCACTATCACAGTTCGAGTACCTCTGCAGAAGCATCTGTCCACGAGTTCCTATATGCCAAGAAACGCGACGTTACTGAAGTAGTTGCGGAAATCTCGCATAGTTGGAGCAATAGCAAAACGTGAGAACGTGACGCACAAGGAGGTCCACAACTCCGATACTTGCGGAACCAACCCAAGGAGTCGTTTTACTTGAAGACTTCACCGAAGATTTAGGAGATAGTTGACAAGTATATAAGCATGCGAATGTAATTAGTTAATGTGCATTCGAGATTATTCAGAGAGAAACCGCCCTTGAGAGAGAAAATATTCTTGAGAGATCTTAGTGAGATAGTGTCAATTAGCTTAGGTATTTATTACCTAGAGAGCACACATAGAACACCCCTTTACTCCTTGTGACGCATTGATCAAAGCCGAGAGTAGAGCGAGTGTTGGATGAGACAGAATACTTCTGTCGAATCCCAAGATAGGAAGCTAGGTTGTAATTCACATTGAGTTTCAATACAAGCAGAATCCTATCTTGTTAAGTTTAAACAAAAGCTTCCGCGTTATTTTGCACACCTTTATTCTTCAAGCAGAGTTGGTCTGAGACTAACACCTCAGACCTACTCGGTCAGCACCCCGATCCCATCAAGTGGTATCAGAGCCTGCGTTGGCTGACAAATCTCTCAAAATGGCGGAAATCTCAAACACCAACAACAACAACAGAATGCAAGTGGAGAATCCAAAGCTAACTTCCACAAACTACAACATGTGGAAAAACGAGATGGAGTCACACCTCCAGTCCTTGAATCAACAACTCTGGACGGTAGTGACGAAAGGCAACTTCCCAGTACCTGAAGGGAAAGATCCAGCTCCTATACTGCTGAGGAGCGCAGATGCGTTGAGCTAAATGCCCAAGCCGTACGAGTCATCTACACCAGTCTTCTCCACCTGAAAGAAGAAGAGTGTATCACATCAAAGTAGCCAAAGACATCTGGGATCACCTTCGAGCTGTTCACGAAGGAAATACTGAGCTTCGAAAATCAAAATACAAGAACTGAAGATGGACTACGAAAACTTCGTAGGAAAGCCTGGAGAATCCCTCAGCGACATGCTCGCTCGATTCACTGAACTCACCGCTACTATGGAAGAGCTAGATTGGAGAGTCAAATGAAAACATCAACAACAAATTTCTGGACAGTCTGGGTGAGGAATGGACCGAGAGCGTTATCTCCACGAAGGCGTCCAAAAGTCTAGAAAATGGACTTGACTGACTTGGGATCCTATCTTCAGTCCATCAACAAATACAAGATGAATATCAAAAATAGAGGTAATATCTCTCACTCAAACCATGCTGTTCCGTTTTCCAACGTGAATCAGGCTTTGCAGGCAAAGACTACACCCAGCCAGACAGCAGCTCACCAGAATGAGTCATTCCACTATGACGCTACCTCTCCAAATCAGGATTTAATCCAGCAGCTTCGGGACACTCTGATTGACGGCATAATAGAAGAAGGATCAGCGAACACCTTCGAAGACATGGCCATGCTGGTCAAGAACTTTAAGAGATTCATGCGAGATCGATCAGAAAGGAACAGTCCAAACAGGTTCAGTCAAAATCAAAACCGACAATATCAATCCTACAACCGTAATCAGCAAGGTACTACGGGAACTGGAGACCGAGTATGCTTCAAATGCCTGAAGCCGGGGCACTACGCCAACAACTGTCCTCTCAAGAAGAAAGATGATCGCGAGCAATCATCACTAATGGCAAATTCAGCATGGGGAGACTCTGACTCAGAAGAACCTGAGATAGGAACGTCAAGCCTAATCTGCCTCATGGCTCACAAAAGTCAGGTATGCAAGAGTCCCTCTTCAGAGGTAACTGAATATTTCTCAGATTCATGTGCTATTCCCTCTTTAGATTTATCTACTTACTACATCGACCCAAATCATCCTGAATTTGAATTAACTGAAGAACAAGACAGAATAGCCTCTCTTTATGAAGAAATCCATGTGCTAAAAGGTCATGTCAACAACGATCGTCTAAAATTGCAAAAATCTGAAGAAAAGGCCGAACAACTTGAAAAAGAGCTAAAAGATGCTCACAACCTCATCAACTCCTTACAAACTCAAGTCTCTTCCTACAGAAAAATCGTTCCAAAATTCCACAAAAATTTTCAAACCAATCACCTTTGTTCGTGAGGTTGCTGCAATGCAAAAGCCAAAATTCTTTGAAAACGAACTCCGTGAGTCAAAAGAAAGACAAGTTCGACTTGAGAAAGAGGTCGATTCCCTGAACATCGCTCTTAAAAAGGCACGGATGGAATCGGTCTCATCATCTAATCCTCCTAGTTGGCTGAGAAATAAAGGCAAAGTAAACCTACCAAAAATAGCCACAAAACCCAATGATCTTCAAAGAAGGAAACTCCAAAAGAAAAATTTGAAAACAAATTCCGTTGGCAAAAGAAGTACGTTCATCTACCTTCTTTATTAATTTGTGGTTACTGTGGTTACGACGGGCATATTCACTCCTCGTGTCATAAGCTTGGCAAAGATTTGTCTTTAATATGCAACGTTTACATACTCTGTCTAAAGCACGACATGGTTATAGCTCTCTTTCAAAGAGGGAACCCAAGTTCGCCTGGGTTCCCAAGTCTAACTTTTGATTATCTTGTAGGGAGAGACCGTGGACAATGACTCTTGGTTTCTGGATAGTGGATGCTCACGACATATGACAGGAGACCCTGACAAGTTCACGACTCTCTCTCAACACAACGGGGGGAAAGTCACTTTTGGCGACAATGCTCATGGTGAAATCATTGGTATTGGAACCGTCGGTAATCCCTCTCTCTTTAAAATAGAAAATGTTAATTTAGTAAATGGACTTGGACACAGCCTTCTAAGTATCTCTCAAATTGTGATCTCTCTAATGTTTTTTTTCTCGGCCTCTGACTGCAAAATCTTTGACGAGCAAACAGGTCTGAAAGCCACTGGTATAAGGGTGAACAATCTTTACAAGCTATCTCTTGAAAACCCTAACCTAGATGGTACTCTCTGTCTTAGTGTACAGGACAAGAATATCTCCTTATGGCACTTTCGCCTAGGTCATGCACACGGCAAACTACTAAACAAAATCAAAAACAGAAATCTTGTAGTGGGACTTCCTCAGACAAACTTCTTCCAGACCGACATCCTCTGTCCTGCATGCGTACAAGGGAAACATTCTAGAGCAAGCTTTCCAGGTAAAACAGATATGTCTACATCATCTCCACTGGACATGCTACACATGGATCTATGTGGACCAATGCGTGTTCAAAGCAAAAGTGGTAAGAAGTACGCTCTAGTCATCGTCGATGACTATTCGCGCTGGACATGGGTACTCTTTCTTAAGAGCAAGTCGGAAACTTTTTGAATTCGAAACCTATTCAAACTGATTACTAACAAAATGTCCACCTCTGTCAAGACAATTCGATCTGACAACGGTACAGAATTTTGCAATATTCAGTTTTCAGAATTCTGCAGGAAAAGGGAATCATGCATCAAACATCAGCTGCTCGTACTCCACAACAAAATGGAGTTGTAGAACGAAAGAATCGCACGCTGTAGAAATGGCAAGAACAATGCTCATCGATAGTAACCTTCCAGCCACATACTGGGCAGAAGCTATCAACACTGCAGCATACATCTAAATCGAGCATCAATTCATCCATTTCGGCAAAACCCCATATGAAATTATCAAAGGCCGTCCACCTTCAGTCACACATCTACGGCGCTTCGGATGCAAGTGTTTCATACACAACAATGGAAAAGAAATCTCGGCAAGTTTGCTTCTAAGAGTGATGAAGGAATCTTCCTTGGCTACTCATCACAAAGTCGAGCTTACAGAGTATTCAATAACGTACAGCCTGTCTCGAAGAAAGTCCTCATATTCGTTTTGAAGACTCTCTAACTCTAGTGACTGTGACACACACAAAATGAACCACACGAAGATGCCGCAGATACTACCTTCATTGAAATACCAGTAGCTACTATCCCTGCACCACAAACACCTCTTGCAACAGACTCATCCTCTGACAGCGACGACGACCCTGATGACTCATTCAAAGATGCCTCACCACTCCCACACAGGAACCACTACCTCCTCCACAAAACACAAACACCCACACCTAACGATCACCCAACACCAGATCACTCCACTAGTCTTCCATCACCTCCGCAAGAAAATTTCAACAAGCCTCCGCTCACCCCATTTCTCAAATCCTGAGTGATCCATCCAAAGGCGTTCAAACACGTAGTGAACTGCATCAGAATCTGTGCCTTCAATGCCTTTCTATCCAAAATCGAACCTAAGAATGTCAACCAAGCTCTACAGGATCATGACTGGATACTCGCCATGCAAGAAGAATTACATTCTCTACAAAGACACTCTGTCTGGCGACTTGTTCCATGCCCAACCAATCATAAACCAATTGGTACAAAATGGGTGTTCGCAACAAGTTAGATGATCAAGGAAATATCTCTCGCAACAAAGCCAGACTGGTAGTTCAGGGATACGCTCAAGCTGAAGGAATTGATTACGATGAAACTTATGCTCCAGTAGCTCGAATTGAGGCAATTCGAATACTCGTGGCCTACGCAGCACATCGAGGTATAAAACTCTACCAAATGGATGTAAAAACTGCCTTTCTACATGGATACATCGACAGAGATGTATATGTTGCTCAACCCGGGTTTCGAAGATCCACATCACCCAGAGTATGTCTACAAGTTAGATAAAGCATTATATGGCCTGAAGCAGGCACCTCGGGCATGGTATGAGCGTCTTTCATCTTACTTATTGTCCCATGGATTCATTCGAGGTAAAGTTGACAAAACTCTTTTACTCTCACCAAAGGTGAAGACATACTCATTGTGCAAATATACGTGGATGACATAATTTATGGATCCACTATTCCTGAACTATTCTTCTTTTCTGATCTCATGAGTAAAGAATTTGAAATGAGTGCTCTTGGAGAATTGAAATTCTTTTAGGTCTACAAGTCACCCAACAGGAAAACGGGACTCAAATTCATCAACAGAAATACATTCACGAGCTGTTAATCAAATACAAGATGCAGGATTCAAAAGCCACACCCACTCCAATGACAACAACAGAGAAGCTACATATGGATGAAAAAGGAATTGCGTTGATGCTACGCTATACAGAGGTATGATAGGTTCCCTTTTTTTAACAGCAAGTAGGCCTGACATTCTATATGTGTATGTCTCTGTGCAAGATTTCAGGCAAACCCAAAAGAATCACACCTACAAGGCGTAAAGCGAATTTTTCGCTATCTGAAAAGTACCCAAGACTTGTACCTCTGGTACCCAAGTACTCCTGATTTCACTCTAATGGGTTATAGTGATTCTGATTTTGCAAGCTCCTTATTAGACAGGAAAAGCACGTCTGGTACTGCACAATTTTTAGGACTATGTCTTGTCGCTGGAGTTCAAAGAAGCAAAACACAGTAGCACTGTCATCCGCGAGGCCGAATATGTCTCCGCCGCTGCTTGCTGTGCACAGATTCTCTGGATACAACAACAACTACAGGACTATCTCATTCCTCCGACTTGTACTACAATTTTTTGTGACAATAATAGTGCTATTGATTTATCTAAAAATCCTGTTCATCATTCCAGGACAAAGCACATTGAAATTCGTCACCATTTCTTAAGGGATTGCGTTGAAAAAGGACAGATACAACTAGAATATGTTCCTACTTCAGATCAACTTGCAGACATATTCACCAAACCATTGCAACGAGGTCCTTTTGAAGCACTACGTTCACAACTAGGTATGACCCGTATGACCTAGCTAAGGTCGTATCTCCTTCTCGTGTTTTGTAATTCGGGGTGAAATGTATGAATATGTCTGATGACCTAGTCTGTCTGTTAGAAGAAACAAACACCAGCGTAAAAACAAGAGTTTAGTTTCTGATAACTCACCCGCGAAATTCTCGCCATACTATCCGCAACACCCCAGCTCAACCAATCACCTCACATTACCCTGACACACGACGTCTGCCTATATTCCGACGTCATACTCTCACCCCACGTCCAATCGCATAAACCTGATCTTGCTTCTCTTCGTCTTCTACACTCGTTTGCCTACTACGATCAACTCCGATCACCATGGCTTCCAACCCTAACCCTAACACCATGTTTTCCGACGCCGAATTACCTAACGACCCTCTGCTCCTCCAAGCTCTAATCAACAAACTCACCAACCTCCAAGCCAAACAAACCCCTACCTCCACCTCTGACTCAACCGCCGTAGCCCCTGCAATGTCCGTCGACACTCACCCATCAACACCCCACTACCCACCGTCACAACTGAACCCACCGCCATAGTCACACTACGGCATCCACAAAATCGGAGACACCCCATCCCCAACCAAACAAACATCACCTCCCACCACCCCGATCATACCCACCCCCGATACTATCACAAAATCTCCGACAAACTTCAGTTCGGATCTCTTCCACCCGCTGATGAAGAAGCACAGAACCACAACCAACTCTCCTGCTAAAGAACCCACTGAGGTTTGACCTCGAAGCCCAGCCACCTGCTCCTGATGTTCACCCCACCCAAGAAAACCGCCGTGCTAAATCCAACGTCCCCCGCCCTCCAGCTACTCGAACCTTCGTTCTCGAGCCAAAAATCCTCAGTCATCTTCAAAACCCAGTTCTGATGCTCCTGTTCCTGCACCATCCCTATCGTCACGGCACCAACTACTGAAGAAAAGCCGCGCAGTACCACCAACTCTTCAACCCAGGCAGACTCCGACACGGCAACGACTTCCACCAGAAAGCGACTCCGTCCTCGCTCCGAGTCTGTCCCACCTACACCTGCTACGACTAGGTCTGATCGACACCCACTCTGCCGTCTACTCCTTACCAGCCGACGATTCTGCTGAGTCCCGACACTTGGTAAAGGGAAAGCTACTCGACCTGGACTGGCTCCACTCGATGGCGTTCGACATGTTCGAGGAGATGCTCCGCTTCAAAACTGGATCCATCTCTTCCACGGCATTCAGACCTACCACCAGAGGCAGAGGCGTATCATTCTACCAAAATTGCGTCATTCGCAAAGGGAAATAATGACAGAGGTACACGGCAAACCATCCTTCTCGATTCAAACTCAATAGCAACCCATCTAGCAATTCCAACTAGCGGACTAGAATTTTATGATAGGGCTGGTTTTCCTGATCTAGGGTTTATAAGTGCAAAAGAGGTCTATGACTTCTTCCTACCAAACAGCAGAGTCGGTCACTCTTTGGACCGACCAGCTCTGTCAAATACCCACCAAATGCTTCACCTTGGTGATCAAAAACTTAGTCCCTAGAAAGGAAGGAAACCAGTTTGTCGTCCGCTTGATCTTGCTATTATGTACTGTCTGATCCACCACCAAAAGATAAACCTCCCAAAGTTAATCCTCAACCACATAGCCTCAACCATCTCCTCACCCCGACACAGCCTGGGGTATATTCTGGCTCCCAAAAATCCCCACTGTGATGTTGTCCTTGATCCCTCCAAAGCCAGTCGGATAATGGATACTGACATACTTGGTCAGATCCTGTACAACAAAACCCCATCTTTCCAGATCAAATCGGTCTCCAAGACAAACCCTCCCTCCAAAAAGCTAGCCCACCAAAACCCGCATCACCCCCTGACCAGCCTCTTTATCTGAAAGGGTAGCAGCGGTAGAGAACAACCTCGCCACTCTATCCAAGAAGATAGACATGCTCATCGACGTCCTCAACAAAAACCACAAACAGACGATGAACATCATTGCAGGGGGAGTCGAGAAGCTGGCAGAGGAGTTCCGGGAAACATTTGCTGAAACTCTGGAAGCGGCTAAGCGATTGGATGGCGCTGGGACTTCGGGGGAAGATGGAGCAGGGATGAGGACACAGGAATGGATGGAGGAGATGACTAACTTTTTACCCACCCCTTTTAACCCTTAGGAAGTACTGACTCATGAATACTTTTGATTACGCTGGTGGTTTGTTTAACTGACTTTCAGATTATGGTTTTTTTGGATATTTTTGTGCGTTTCCCCTGATGTTGGCAAACGGGGGAAGCGGTGTATCCCGCGGCTGGTGTCTGCGGGTAACTATGTGTGGATATGAGTGCCTCTGAAGGCCTCATTGTTTTGTTTGGTCGTTTATTTCTACAACGTGTATTTGAAGTAGTTTACGTACTATGGTTTTTTATCTGTTCTTATCAACTGCATTACCTTAAGGGGGAATATGTGTTTAAGGGGGAACAAACAGCAAGTTGTTCTCCCGAGATAGTTGCTCCGCTTGTTGTCTGTTTTTGCAGGTACATCCTATACAAAACCTCAATTACGCTGGATACACTGAGTTTGCCATCATCAGCAAAAAGGGGGAATTTGTTGAAGACTTAAGTTTTGCAGATGATTGCCTCCTCAGTCAAAGTAGCGATGCAGAGAAACTAGGCGCGATACAGAAAGTTCCACTTCACAGCTCGAGTACCTCTGCAGAAGCATCTGTCCACGAGTTCCTATATGCCAAGAAGCGACGTTACTGAAGTAGTTGCGGAAATCTCGCATAGTTGGAGCATAGCAAACGTGAGATCGTGACGCACAAGGAGGTCCACAACTCCGATACTTGCGGAACCAACCCAAGGAGTCGTTTACTTGAAGACTTCACCGAAGATTTAGGAGATAGTTGACAAGTATATAAGCATGCGAATGTAATTAGTTAATTGTGCATTCGAGATTATTCAGAGAGAAACCGCCCTTGAGAGAGAAATATTCTTGAGAGATCTTAGTGAGATAGTGTCAATTAGCTTAGGTATTTATTACCTAGAGAGCACACATAGAACACTCCCCTTTACTCCTTGTGACGCATTGATCAAAGCCGAGAGTAGAGCGAGTGTTGGATGAGACAGAATACTTCTGTCGAATCCCAAGATAGGAAGCAGGTTGTAATTCACATTGAGTTTCAATACAAGCAGAATCCTATCTTGTTAAGTTTAAACAAAAGCTTCCGCGTTATTTTGCACACCTTTACTCTTCAAGCAAGTTGGTCTGAGACTAACACCTCAGACCTACTCGGTCAGCACCCCGATCCCATCAAGGTTGTTGTGACACATTGCATAATCCAGTTCCTAAATTCCGGGGGAAGTTTAGGAGGAGAGTGTGTCCTGGAGGAAATTCCAGTCAACAGTGTCGAAGGCCTTTCTAATGTCCATCTTCATTGTGCATCGAGGGAAGATATGGGCTATTTGGTAGTTTTTCATAAGGCACGAGCAAAGCTGAATATTGTCTGATATAAGGCGGCCTTTGATGAAAGCCCCTTGGCTAGCACTACTAGGGGGTGAGGACATTCTTGAGTCTCTCTGCAAGGATTTTGCTAATAATTTTATAAAGGGTGTTGCAGCAGGAGATAGGTTTGTAGTCCCCAGGGGAAGAGGCATTGTCCGACTTTGGAATGAGCATGATGAGGGTGGCATTAATCTCTTTGAGAAGCCTACCGTTGTGGAAGAAACTTTTAATTGCATCACAAATGTCATCACCAATGAGGGGCCAGGCTGCTTTGAAGAATTTGGCAGTGTAACCATCCGGACCCGGGGCTTTATCATCACCAATGGAAAAGAGTGCTGATTTAATAGCATTATTATCAACCGGATAGATTAGGGAAGCCCAAGATGATTGGTCCAGCAGCCTACAATTTTCCAAGTTCAGATCAGAGAGAGAACGACAGAGGGGAGCTCTAGAACCTAGCGATTGTTGGAAGTGGTCAACTAGGCATTTCTCAATGTCAGGAGGGGTATTGAGGACATTCCCCCGATCATTGGTAATGGACGCGATGGAGTTTTTGTTCCTTCTTGCTTTTATGGCTCTATGGTAGAAGGAAGAATTAGAATCAGCAAGCTTTAGCCAGCGGGTTTTCGAGAGCTGGCGGAGGAACATAAGCTCCTGGGAATCCCTAGCAAGGAGCTTATGCCTCAGAGATTTCTCCTGAGAGATAAGGTTTCCGTTCCAAGGGTCTAGGTCCAAACTTTTTGGACGTCAGCGAGTTCATGTCTAAGGCTTTGACCTTTGTCCCCAATGGAGCCATACTCCTTTTTGTGTAGAGTGATGAGCCCAGATCTTAGGCGACAGAGCCTCTGGACAATAGTGTGCATATGGCCCCCCCTAGGAGTGTAATCCCAGGTGTCCCTCACAAGGGGAAAGGAAGGAAGGGTCGAGGTCCAAATATTGAGAAACTTAAAACTTCTCCTTCGGGGGGTGGGGGCGGGGAGGGTGATGATCATTGGGCTATGGCCCGAGACCAGAGGAGGGGGGAAGGTAGCAAAGCTCGTGGAAAACCTTATGATCCATTCCTCGTTTACTAAGACTCTGTCAATTTTCCCAAGGACGCGCTGTGGTCGTATTGGTTATTCCACCAGGTGAAAAAGCGTCCATAGAATCGAAGGTCTTGTAACTCAGCTCTGGAGACACAATCGGAGAAGTCACGGTAGTCACTCGTTGCGGGTTTGCATGCTGATCCTATCTTGAGCGTAGAGGATATTGTTAAAGTCTCCTGCTACAACCCACGGCCCAGTAATGGTGTGGGTGAGATTGATGATGTCCTCCCAAAGAAAGGCTCTGAGGCTAGGGTTGTTTCTCCCGTAGACGATTGAGATGATAAATTCATGGCCACCGAGGATAGAAGCCTTGCATGAGAGGATTTGATCTGAGCAATGGAAGGGGGTGAGGTGATGATGGAGGGGTTGTAGAGGGTCCAGATGCGCCCGCTTGGGTGCGCCCCATAGTTGTGGACAATACTCCAAGCAGGGAAGAATCGACCTAGAATAGTAGGGAGATTATGGATTGAAACATGGGTTTCTAGGAGGCTGAACACACAAAGCTTGTTGTGAGCCACAAATTTTTGGATCTCAAGGAGCTTGGGTTGGTCATTGCAACCCCTAACATTCCAAACTGCCAGATTCATAGAGAAGGGGTAGAGGAGGGGGCGGGAAGGGCATTGCCCTTATCCAAGATTGCAAAAGAATTAGAGAGTTGGAGGAAAAGGTCATCAGGAAGGGGCTGCAGAGCTTTATCGGGGGGATTCTTTCCTTTAGTGGTGACCTCCTGCCAAGGGTCTTCAACGATGGGATCTAGCACAAGCTGGAGAGAGGGGGACATCATAAATTTAGGGCTATTAGGGGAGCAATCAGGATCCGGCTGAGCGGTAAGTCTCGGGGAAGTGGCCCTAGGCGACTGGATTAGGCTCTTCAAAGAATGGGGTCTAGGGGCAGCTTCTCTATCGGATGGGGCTGGCTAGGCTGAGGGAGTCAGCGAGTTGGGGTTCTTAGTAAGAGCGGAGGGGTCTAACATGGAAAGGGGGCTCACCATCGGTGCACGACCCGAGGACCGGTGAGAGGATGGCTTAGGCTTAGGAACCAGAGAGCGCTCTGGTCGGGTTGATCCAGTGCGGGCGATACTTGGACAGCGAGCAGACGAATGTCCAAGGAGGTTACAGGAAGAGCAGTGATTGGCTCCCATTCTTAAACAATTTTCTGAACCATGGAGCCACTAGGGGCACGAATCTCGATTCTCGAATAAGCTCAAGATTGAAGTCCACTTCGACGAGGACTCTAGCATAGGAAATTCTAGTTTTTGTAGCGATGGGTTGATCAGTATGAAGAGGGGAGCCAATCTTAGAGCAGATCTTTGTAAGGCTAGATTGGGACCACAGGCTAGTATGAAGGCCTAGGAGCTGAATCCAAACGGGGATGCGGTTAAGGTCTTTTGGATTAAACGCAAAGTCTGGGAACCATTTTTTAAGAACCAGAGGGGACGAGTACATGAGTCAGGGGCCCTTGTTGAGGAATTGTTGGAGGTCCTCTTCTTTATCAAACCGGAATAGAAACCATCCCTCATCATGAAGAAGGATTTGGGGGGTAGCTATGAAGTTCCAGGCTCTTTTTCACAAATTCTCTGACCACATTGAAGCCAAATTTTTCCCCCCAATATGGCCAACTAATGCATTCTTCTATTAGTCTATTTCAGGCAATAAGTCATCCTCTATAATAGAGATAAATGGGCTATCGTGGTCTATATTGTCAATACTCTCAGATCGTAAAGACATGCCAAAGTTTGACTTTTGTTTTGCAAGAAGCATATCGAGAAATGAAGGGTTAGATTTAGTACCTGTCGAGCTAGGGTTCTTTCCTTTGCCCGGGTCGTTAGGCCTGATGGATCTTTTAGCAATTGGAACTCGATCACCAGCTTTGCGTGCTACGGACCTGGAGAGAGGCGGGAAAGCCTTGTCCGCAGGGTCCGGCTGATTGTGATAGTCTTGCAGAGCCACGTCGGGAGGGGGACCCGATAGCTCAACGAACAAATCTAAGGCCGGGGCCCCATAGGGTCCCTCCTTCGGGACACTCCCAATATTCTGAACCAAGACCAGAGGGTCACATGCATTGCTCAGTCCATCAGAATTGACATCAGCAACAACACCGCTACTGTCAGCAGCAACAACACCGCATCGATTGGTCAAAGATTGTGACACATTAATAACAGGGGCACTCATATTGCTACCATCAGAGGGGTCCAAAACTGATCCAAATTTGGAGATATGGGGAAGGACAAAGCGGCACCCTGAGGAACAACCGACTTAATACCAGATGGAGTCGCGCAGGCTAGCATCGAACTTGAACTCACAACAGGGAGGACTGGGGCGGCGCCTGCGACACCAAAGGAGGCCGGCGAGCTCGAATCCAGGAAAGGGAGGACTGGGGCGGCGCCTGCGATACCAGAAGAGTCCGGCGAACTCGAGTTCAGAATAGGGGGGCCCAGGGCGGCATCTTCTTCGCCAGAGGAGGGCGGCGAGCTTGAAGCAGGGGGCAGGGAGGACAGATCGATGTCGGCGACCACTAGGCAAGTCGTCTGGTCCACTTCCATGTTGACTCCAGGCGTAGCTACGACGGGAGCCAGAGCACCAGGGGGAGAAAATACCGACGAGAGGGGAGCTCCAGAAGGCGGCACTGGAGGAGGAGTGGGGGAGGCCGGAGACGCTCTGGTGGAGGGACGGCGCGCATCATTGAGGCAGCACTCCAGGTCGGGGAGAAGAGGGCGCCAGCCCGGCAGACGGCGGGAACCTTTGATGGCGCAGGCAGCCGGAGAAGGTGGGGGGAGACTGGCGAGGAGCGTACACCAGCGGGATTCGCCTCAAGGCTCAGGCGCGTAGGCGCGTATTGAGTCGCAACGGCATGATTTTTAGAAGCGTTTTTAGTCCCCCATTTATAATTTCTCAAACTTAACTCAATCAATTTATTAAACGGGTTGAAAAACTCAACCCAATCTGCTATAAATAGGTTGGTTTTGGGTCAGATTGACGGGTTGAACCCATTTTGTCAGGTCTACTTTTTTCTTTTCTCTAGTTATTACACTTCACCAGTTGACTTAGATATATAAGATCCGACGTGTAACAAAGAATGAAGAAGGTGCTTAACTCATGTTTTAAGTTATATATCTGCCTTTACATTATTACTCTTCAAGTTATCTTATTAATTCGTCATGTTATTATACAATGTATTGTATTCATTCAGCATGTAATATCTACCTAGACTTTTGAAATACTATAGAGTCTATATTTTCTAAGGACGATGTACACATCCTATACTATAATGACTTAGTTAACTCTGCTGGCACTTGCTAGTTCAGCTGA
The DNA here is from genome assembly GCA_023374045.1 of Limonium bicolor. Classification (NCBI taxonomy): domain Eukaryota; kingdom Viridiplantae; phylum Streptophyta; class Magnoliopsida; order Caryophyllales; family Plumbaginaceae; genus Limonium; species Limonium bicolor. The sequence goes on along the minus strand of CM041783.1, from coordinate 30,165,470 downwards.
CTTTAACTAGGGGTGGCAATTCGGGTTGATGGGTCGGGTTGAAGCTCACTCATATCCAACCTAATTAAAATTGTATTGACTCATACCAGACCCAAAAATAATCGGGTTACAAACTTTCAATCCATACCCAACCCATATATAAAATTATTGAACCCAAACCTGACCCATTTAACTCATTTAAAGACAATTACTTTTGTTTTTCAGCAGATTGATCAGTCGTCCATAAAAACGTGCACATGATGATTATTTATTTTGAATCATTGTGTGTCGTTTCTCTAAATGTCAACATTTTGTTAAATGTCAATAATCTTAACTCATAGCCGTTATTTGTGCGGATGAAAATAGTGTGAACGGTGGAGTTTGTGCGACTAATGATTGACATAGTATTTAGGTTTCAAACACATTAACATTGAATGGTGGGTATAGAAGGCCTAGAGAATATATTTGGATGTACAAAATAATTATTTGTGTGGGCCTAAAGAAGTGATAGTATTTTTGTTTGCTATTATACTAATGGTTATAGAATTAATACATATCCAAGTAAAATATATACATATTATTTATTTTTAATTAAATTAAGTAAACGGGTCGGGTTGAATTCGGGTTAGAACCCTTAACCCATATCTAACCCATATATTTAATAGGTAACCCATTCCCGACCCAAAAATTAAATGGATCAATAATCTTAACTCATACCCGCTATTTACGGATCGAGTTTGAATCAAATTATCGGGTTGGGTAAAAATTGTCACCCTACCTTAAACCCACTTCTACGATATCATAATTCCAACGTTATTAGGAGCAACATTTAATTTTATTATAAATGAACTCCTTTGTGTATGTTTTCTAAATATTAAATTTCATATTTAGTAAAATGTTTTATTCCAATAAGTTATCAACACAACTTAGATATTAACACAAATAAGACGGCTTTCAATCGTGTTAAATATTTTGTTTTTTAATAAAAAAAGTATTTAAAGTTCATGATTTGTACATTAATATTTTATAAAATATATAAACTTGGACATTTAATAAAGCCCTTGGGTATTAAATTATCAAAAATATATATAAACTTGAGTAAATTACTCCATACTCCCTTCAGATGTGAGGTGTTATAATTCAGCATCTTCAGGTTATTCATGTATCTTTCAACCACTTTGAGGTCTCAAAACTATAAATATTTTGTTTAGACATTAATTTCCTTCGAGTTAGTAACCTCTCCACGTCACATTGTCCCAATGAACAATACTTAATGTACAACCACTCCTACATTTTTTCTTATCTTTCTCTATTATTAAATCATTTTTTCTCTTTCTATCACCAAAACGAACAACCATAACTACTAAGCAGCAAAAATGTTCGTAGTACGCACACCCCCATGGTTTTGTTAAAGAGTAGGCTTTTAAGGGGGGGGGGGGGGGGAGTGTGTGGGTAGGGGCTATGATATAAGTATTGTCTATGCGACAATATAACACGGTTAGTGAAAATCTAATATGTTAAGGGATAAGTTGTCATGTTGGAGGGAAATTAGTGTCTAAGCAAACATACTTATGATTTTAGAGGTCCATTGTCAAGAGATCGAAAGATATATTGATAACCTGAACATGCTAACTTATAACTGTGGTACGAAAAGTTTAGTTAATGAACACATTTTATTAATTATTTAAATTGGAGATAGCCTACCTAATTTTTGCTGCCATAGTATTATATTTTGGATTTTTATATAAGTTCTATGAAGCTCTTACTTTACAACTTTTGTAACATCTTTATTTGATACCATTAAATTATTTTATTCAACATGTATGTAATAAATATTGAAGTAGTATAATATAACATATGTGAAGCTCAACGATCATTATGCCAAGATATTGAAGAAACATTCTTTGACGTAGTCATCTTAATAATATATTGTACTTGTATACATATATGCGAGTTATAAATGACTAATTGTTTCACTGCAGTACAGGTACGACATACTTTTTGTAGCAAAAGGCGATTACACTCACCAGGAGCGCCCCCACGACCCTGCCCGAGTCTTGTGGAGGAGGTAAACTACGGTTGCACAACGACTTCATAGGGTGCCTAGTCCGTGTGCTCGCTCCGCTACCACCCATTGGAGAATCGATCCTCTGCCACCCATTGGGTTCCCCGAACCAATGTGCGTTGAGCAGGATTAACTCACCAAATGTGTGTTGAGTCGGATTCGAACACGAGACCATGTGTATTGTAGCAATTTTTCAGCACCCCGAGTATCCGACTGCACTATGCCCGCGGGGCCAGGTACGACATACTTGTATGCGCAAGTACTACGGTTAACTCAAGTTTATGTACCGATGTACGACATCAAACCCAACTGTTCGCCGGATTGGTCGCCGGATAATTTGGACATTTTAATTTTTAAGTTTAAGCTAGCAATGGTTAACTATTAACCATTAGCGTTTTTTAAACAAACTATTAACCATTAACGTTAACCATATGCCATGTGTAAATTGGTTTTTTTTGGTGGGATCCATTGTTTGGTTGGACAAATAATAACATGATGACTATAAAGTAGGACATAATTGTTTTTACTACAAATGAAAGATCGACACATGTAAGTTTAAGGGCGTGTTCGAAGTTTGCGCTCAAACGCAGCTTTCCCTGCGTTTTCTTAAATCTGGGTATGGTTAGCATATCAAAGTTAGACAAGTGTACCATGGTCAGATAATAGAGCAATAATATGTTGACACTTGTCCATTGCTTAAAGCTAGAAGGAGATTAATCTCCATTAAGATAGTTATCGAACGCAGCCTAAGTGTTTTCCCCAAAAAAAAAAAAGACACATGTATTTTTAATAGAGATTTTTTGTAAAGCCTTAGTAAGGCTATTAAACTCGAGGAATGTTCGCTGTACGCGGCTTCTTCTGCTGTTATTTATCTACCTAGGTTAAGCTCCCAAATGAATGACACATGAACCCAATTCTAGCTAGCCGGTAAGATTTATTATAAAAATGTGTCTGTTAACGACCCAAAACCACCCTGATTCTAAGATCGTCACATATCGCACGCTTATTATCTAAGATACGTAAGGTTACACTATCGGAACCCCGCAACAAAATCAAAAGCTCATATATTAAATAAATAACGATTACACAGTTTAAACATTCATTACAAAACGGAAGCAAAATACATTACAAAGCGGAAGCCAGAAGTACAAAAGGGCCTCAAGGTCAACTATTCAAATATAATATACAACTCAAAGCTAAACAAAAGCATAAGGCTCCAGCAAATAGCTAAAAACCTGCAAATCAGACGGAATAAAGGGGTGAGCCAAACTACAACTCAGCACGTGATAAACTTCATCAGTTGAGCATGCTCAAAACAGATACTGAACATAAGCAAATATACATATACACGAAAGCTTAACAAAATCAGAATCATATATCATAGCGGAAGACTTTTAAACAGACAGAAGTCTAAAACAAAAGTCCAATTCAGAACCGAGCTAAGCGATGGTCAACCGACCCTTAAACAACATAAGAATACAGAATGTCAAAGCTTTAAAAATCAAAAACTTTCAGAAGACGGAAAGCACACATCAGACCGTCAGAAATCAGAAGCAGACAAAGTATACGAAAACAGATCACTTACAAAACAGAGGCGGGACCCTAGGTCACAACACACACATACAAAAAGGGTAAAGACCCAAGGATCGAAGGATCCATCGACAACACAGAAATGGTCCGAAGACCAATGGGCCCGTCAGCCCCAGAACAAAAACGGCTCGAAGACCAAAGAACCCATCGGTCCCACGGAAACAAAATAACGTCTACGTAACATGTTACGGGTTAACCCGACTAAGTCAACCACGGTTCAGAATGCACAGAATCTAAGTCCCAAAACAGAAGCTTAACAAATCAGAATAGAAGGTGTTGCAGGGCACAAACACCAAAGCATAAAAGCTTAGAACACAACAAAACCAAAACCATTGCAGAAACAGAAGTCTTAAACGAAGACCAACAAAATGCGGAGGGTCAAACCAAAGTTAGAAGCCGAAAACACGCTTTAAGAGTAAATCAGAGATCAAAGGAATATCGAAGGCTTTCAAAACATAAACACACTTAAACGCATGCTAAAAGATGACAAAACAGATAGCACACACTGAGAGGAACATAACACCGCAAACGGGAGTCAAAACGAAGCTCAAACGAAGAAGTTACGCAAAAACAGAGGGGTGTCTGGACATGTGCCCGGACTTACAAGTTCGGACGCAAGCCGATCTGTGAAAAATTGAATCATTTTTACGTTCTGTGTTCATGACATCACAGTCAATTTTTAAAATCGTTAATAATAACAACTCCCGCAGGTTGAAACATCCCCTGTTGCACACTAATACTTAATGAACAATACTTAATGTACAACCACTCCTACATTTTTTCTTATCTTTCTCTATTATTAAATCATTTTTTCTCTTTCTATCACCAAAACGAACAACCATAACTACTAAGCAGCAAAAATGTTCGCAGTACGCACACCCCATGGTTTTTGTTAAAGAATAGGCTTTTAGGGGGAGTGTGTGTGGGTAGGGGCTATGATATAAGTATTGTCTATGTGATAATATAACACGGTTAGTGAAAATCTAATATGTTAAGTGATAAGTTGTCATATTGGAGAAAGTAGTGTCCAAATAAACATACTTATGGTTTTAGATGTCCACTGTCCGGAACCTGAGAGGTCAAAAGATACATTGATAAATTGAACATGCTAACTTATACTTGGGGGTACGAAAAATTTAGTTAATGAACACATTTTATTAATTATTTAAATTGGAGATAGCCTACCTAATTTTTTCTGCCATGTTATTATATTTTTGGATTTTTATATAAGTTCTATGAAGCTCTTACTTTAGCACTTTTGTAGACATCTTTATTTGATACCATTAAATTAATTTATTCAACATGTATGTAATAAAATATTGAAGTAGTATAATATAACATATATGAAGCTCAATCATTATGCCAAGATATTGAAGAAACATTCTTTGATGTAGTCATCTTAATAATATATTGTACATGTATACATATATGCGAGTTATAAATGACTAACTGTTTCAGTGCAGTACAGGTACGACATACTTGTATGCGCAAGTACTACGGTTAACTTAAGTTCATGTACCGATGTAGCTAGAACTTCGCAACATCAGCGTTGCTGGGGCGCAGATTTGCTGACGGAAAGGATATCTCCGTCTGTGACGGACGCGAGTGAAGGAGTTTTTTTTCTTTTTTAATGAAAAATGTGAGTACCAGAAGTTAACATGTGGAACTAAACAGTTACGTATAATGTTTTAAATTTGGTCTTATGAAACAAATAACACAAAATTAACTGACATAAACTGCAATTCTAATATTTTTTAAAAGAATCCTATCAACTAGTAAAAATAGCTCACATCTGATCAAAATAATATATGACATATTACATTATAAAGTAAACACTATTTTTAAGAATTGTTTTTAACCTCTAAATAGTTTTCTAATTTAATTTTAATGGCTTCACTTTTTTATTCAATTGAGAATTTTACGTAAATCAATCAATGTTAATTAAAACATTTTACATTTAAACTGGTGTGGATTTCGTGATGGACATCAAAAGTTCATCCTCGCTTCCCATTTTTTTCTATCCCTCAACGTACAATTTCTAAATCAAACTATTGTATGCATTGCATGTGTGGTATTTATTAAAAACAATTCTTTTACAATATCTTAATGATATACTTAGTTATAATTATTACAGAATAATTCATCAATTATACAAAAAATTTGCATGATTATATAATAATGGAATCGAAGAAACGTGGAAACGTTTATATAAACACGTGGAAACGTTTATATAAACACGTGGAAACGTTTATATAACTCGTGGATACGTTATTGCATAACAGTGGAAACGTGTTGTAGAAACGTTATATTTAATTATGGCATGAAATATATAATTGTGTAAATGTATATATGTAATCATGGCGTGTAAACGTTTACATATAAATTGTGAAAATGTATTGTGGCATGGAAACATTCATATAATTACTGAAATGTTTATATGTAATCATGCCATGGAAACGTTATATATAATCAATTCCGATGGGGAAACGTTTAAATAAAAATGTGGAAACGTATATATAACAACGTGGAAATGTTTAAATAAAAAGGTGAAAACGTTTAAATAAAAAGGTGGAAACGTTATCTGAACTCGTGGACTCCTTTATGTATAACGGTGGAAACATTATATATAATTGTGTCATAGAAACATCACATATAATTATAAAAATGTTTATATATAATCATGCAGTGGAAACGTTTATAGGTAATCGTGGCGTGGAAACATTATAGATAATCATGGAATTGTAGAAACGTTGAAACATTTAAATAAACACGTGGCAATGTTTATCTGAATTTATGGACACCTTTATGTAAAACGTTAGAAACGTTATTTATAATTGTGGTGGGGAAATCTGTCGACGGAACTATAATTTCCGTCACGTGACGGAACAAATATTGACAGTTAGATCTAAGGTATTAGTAAACTATAATAAATTAAATAATAGATGAAAAAATATAACACAATTATTTACTGTCATCTATACATTCTTTTAATTACTTTACTAGGTATATTTAAAATAAAAAATCTATCATTATTATTGCAATTTAGCACGTTAGAAGAAAACTGCCGGTTAAATCGGCTAGGATTAGCAGGCCTAGATTAGGTTGCTAATTAGTTAAGTGTTCCCGTTGTTTAGCTATAAGTTTAAGAGTCGACAATCAGTAGTAACAAGGTGATGGGTGCAAAGATCCATCCCGGATACACGGTACACCTATCCTAGATTAATTAGTTTAGGTTTATTGCATTTCCTTATTTCTTGTTTATGAAACCACCCCCCCCCCCCAAACCCAAACAATTTACATTTATGTACTTTTGAAGATATTCACGCACAATTATTAAACTTATAATTAGTTAGATAGTTGCGAAGTTCCTGGTACGACATTGTTGGACTGCAACGACTGGGTTCACTACTCATTAGTTTACAATTTATATTATATATATATTGCACAACAACAATCTTGACCAAGATTAACACTATATTAAGATAGTGTGGAGCTGAATATAAAGATCGTTACAAGTCACAAAGGTTGCTTAAAGTCGGACTTTAAAATTTTTCGTCAACTAAACCTAACCCTAATAATTCACCAGATTTCACCCATAACCCGGAAAAAACTGAATGACAATGGCTAACCCGAACTGAAAGCACCCCAATCAAAATCAACCGAACCAAAACCACCCAAATTGAAACAACCCGAACCAATTCAAATTATCTCGAAGCTGAACAAGACCAAACCTAACCCAAAAAAAACCAAATGAACCCAACCCAATCCGAATATTAATTAGATATGTATAGTCGAATCGTTTCGTACTGAACCAAACCGGGCCCGATTTTCCAGTTCTAAGAGTAATATCTAGATTTTGATGCGGGGTGGTCTTACTAGGTGTACATAAAAGATACAACGATATTAACTTCCAACCTCATATAACTGCAACCACTTCTTTACAATTTCACCAACTTTCTCACGTATCAGATAACAACTTACAAGAAACAAAAGAAATCGATCAACATGTGCGGATCATATCAAGTAGGGTGGAGGAAGAGAGGGTGAGGCGATGGTCTCCGAATGGTTCATTGTAAGGCGGTCTCAAATGTAGGTTGACACATCAAAGGGTTTAGGAAGATCCTCAACACGTGTTTAAAAGGTTAGTAGTTGGGTCATATTGCTTGAAGGCATATGGTGGTGGGTCTCCACGCTCTGTGCTTGGATCATGTCTTCAAGAATCTTAGGAAGGTTATTAAATATCCCCCACATAGTGATTATATTTTTACCTTAACTTGGACTCATTCCTAGTATATAAGAATATGGCATGTAGCATAGGTAGAGTTGTAGATTTTCTAAGACATCCTATTCAATATTAGTACAAATTTTAGGGACTTTTGACCAAATTGTGATTTTTTTAATTGTAGTTTCCATTTTTAATCATGTAAGTTTCTTAGTATTGAGTCATGTGAAAAATAACATAGGGGCCATACATGCCCATTCAATTTTTTACACCAATGTATGATCATTCATAACAAGAACGAAAACATAAATACAAACCTCAGATTATATAAAACTTACTAGGAGCCAAGATTCGCAACCGTTGTACACAAGCAATAGACCTAAGAGATGGAAAGACTACTAGTAGCAAATGAGGCCTCAGGGGCTATTGCAGAAGTAGATAGATTAGCCAACATCCCACATTCAAACCAGAATCGATTGCTAGCAAAACCAAAGGTTAGGAAGCCAACCATTCGGAGCCACCATCAAACAACTAAGAAGGGATAAACAAGTCACCAAAAGCAAACCAAAGTAACATGGTTTAAGACACTTAATCTGCAACATATCAAAAACACCGACTACTAGGAAATAAGGACAACTTCATCAAATTGTATATTCATCTTCCCCGAGTGTAGACTTAGGTAAGCAATGTGTCATAAAAATGGGGTGAGAGTCGTCATTTTAGTCTTTAGCCTTTGTGAGTTACATTGCAGATATGAATAATCCTAGTTTAACGTGAGATACGGTATGGATGTTTTAAAACCTGAATTAAACTTTTGATTCTACGTGCAGTACACTTTAAATTATATCAAGGAATCATGTAGCCAAGCCCTCATGACTTGGTCGGTAGTGGAGTGTTATCCTAGAACCAAAGGTCCTGGGTTCAAAACTTATTCACTACTGTATATATCACAAGTAACTAACTGTATGAAGTAAATATGTACAAGCAAGTACAGATGTAAAGGTGGCAGTTTGGGTCAATCGGTTTGGTTGACTTCGGGTTGGGTAACTTTCGCGTCTAATTTGGGTCAATTATTTGGTTAAATTCAGTTGACATTACAAAATCAAGCAACTTAATAACTATGATATGTAAATTTGACTTCAATCAAGTGAACAAGTATGAATGCATACAAAAGATTAATTTAAACAAATAATTATAATTTGTATCATGTTATACATTAGTAACCAACTCTTAACTTAACATAATTATTGATGTAGTTTTAGTTGTGGATAGTTATTAAATTTGTATCGAAGTTCAGTAACTTTTTTTTTCAATCTATTAATGGTGACTACTTTGATACCCCTCCTATTTTGTAAGGGTAACAGACCCTCTTTCCTCAATCCAACTACAACTTGACATGTGGAATTAATATTATATTATACTATTTTTTAAATTTTAAATAGTGTTTTTTAATTTATTAACTAGTCCTTAAGTTAGAATAAAACACTTATTAAATATTATAAATTAGTAACTTCCCACCTTAATGTCAAATACATTAATGGTCTATTTTTTTCTTCATCAACCTATTTAATAGAAGATTTTAATTTAATATAGTTTTGAAAAAATTAAGACTAACTTTTAGTGATTATGTATTGTTAAAGAAAACTTTTATCAACAAAATATATACCTTACTTTACATTTTAGAAGAAGAAAAATGACTATAAAAGATAAATTAAATACATATTTATATTCATTAACGAATAAATAAAAGAAAACACTAATAAAAATTTCACTAACAAACCTTGAACTTTTATTTTAAAATAAATCTCTAGTGACTCAAAATTACGTAATAACTATACTTTTTTTATATTTTTCTTTGTTTTCTACTTGATTGGATTTTTAAATTGAACTCAATTTTGAAATTGATACCTAAATCTGCTTATAAATATTAGTTATAAGTTAATGAAGGGGTAAGTATAAAAAAAAATCTAAAAACAAACTTTACCATATAATTAAGTTTAAAAAATAATTTAGAAAATGATTCATAAATCTATAAATCTGATTAGTCTAAGCAATATTCCACTAAAATAAAAACAATAATTAATGTTCATAATATGTGTTAATTCTCTTGTTTCACGAACTACTATCAAATATATATATATATAGATGATAGATTTAAAAATATGTGTTCTAACTTGAAAAAGCAAAAAATCTCCTATATAATTTCACGTTTGTTCTATATCTCATTTTCCATATTATTCTACCATTTGTTGTGTCATGAATTTGCACACTGAATTAAACTATAACTTTGATTGTAAAACATGTATTCTACGATTTTGAGTTAGAATAAAAAACAATGAAATATTAAGGTAACACCATTACTGATAGCACCTAGAATGTTGAACTTGTTGGTTGGCGAGGGATTAGAATGCAACAAACCTCATGGACACATCCAAATTAGTTATATGTATTCTATCTTTCTTTTATGTCATGTTTTTGTTTTGGTTGGTTGTACATAATTGTTATCTTTGTGGCAAAGAATGAAGAAAGAATCTACTCAATGGTAATTACAATCACGAACATTCACTACTCATTCTTTTGTTTCTATTACTTCAGTTTGTTCATATCTCTACTTACGGGGTTTTTTATATTTTTTATTTGATAGGTTCTTTTCACATCCTCAAGAAAAATTGCCTATCAGTTGCTTGCTATTCATGTCTCTTTTTGCACACCACCCCATGATACTTCATTATAAAGATTGTTTGGTATTTTGGTGTTATGGTACTAGAGTTTTTGGTATAATGGTAGTATTGTGGGGCACTGTTCAATGTTTTATGATGCAGATACTAAATACTGATTTGTATTCAAATTAGAGATCTGGTATGAACATTCCATCCTCATTATCTCATATAGTTAATGTAATATATTCTTTCGGGTCATATTGGATTCAGTTTGGTTTGTTTCGGTTTAGGTTACTTCATATTTTGGGTCATCACGGTTATGCGTGACTTTGGTTAGGTTGATTTTGTTTTGGATGACTTTAGGTTAGGTATGTTTGTGACTTGTGGTTCATTCTCTGTTTTTATAATAAACAGATCGGTTTTGGTCCCTACCGGTTTGTTTCAGATTTCTGGTCCTTTTTCAATTTACTTTTCGGTTGATACTCGGATTGAATTGGATTGGTCAGTTTGATTTTTCAGGTTCGGGTCACTTTTACCAGATCTATGCATATAGCCACCTCAATGCTTAAACTAAACAAACAAAAGGCGGTCTTATCACTCATAAACCCCAATTCACTGGTCTCCACTCTTTTTTTAGTGCACACCAACCACATTACTTAGAAATAAATAGAAAGAAAAACAAAGGAGAAATGACAAAGGAGAAAAAATATAGGTAGATAGATTGGATTAAGCCGGCCTTGATCACCAGAAAAACTAATGGGCCTCGAAATGTAGATGGCCTGCCTGCTTAGATGTACAAACCCGAGCTACATCGTGTCTCATTTCTCTTGGTCCAGACACAAGAACTCCCCACATTGGTTCCTTTGTATGCTAGTAATTTCTGTCCAATACAAAAATATTTAAAATAAAATTACGATGGTTATCATATTTCATCATGAAATCCCAAAATATAGAATAGAGATCAATACTTACTCTTGAGATTTGGCCCTCCCGCCATATGCACACTTGTACCCTGAACCAATGACTGATATGGATGACTCTCCCAATGCACTACTATCCACATTGTCAAGCCAAAACATGATGAAGCTGTTGGGGTTTTGTATATCTACCTACGTTTTTAACCTTGCATCTTAACTCCCTCACCCTTTTGGTACAAAAACACACAACTAGTGACACAACAATGCTAACACAAACCAAAAACATGTCCCAACAACACCAGTAACTAAAGTGATAGATTTTTATAAGTGTTATGATGATAGGATATGAGTAGCGAGTTAGAAGACCAAGAAGGATAAGAAATGTGAAGAATGAACCAGAGATTATGAGGAAAGCCAGAGCCATCCGTTGGTTCCTAACACTGGTGATATAAGTGAGTCTTTGGGTTTGGTTTGAACCATTTAGTTTTGTAACGGGTTTTGCAGTATCTGCTGATGGTGGTGGGTTTGGTCTAGTTTACAACTTCAATTTGAAGATGTATTCTAGAGAGATCGATTGTTGTTGAAGTTGAACCCACGTATGGAAGCAACAATCAGCGGTGAGGTCGGATTTGTGCTTGAAGCACATATGAGATAGATTCGTGGAATGGGTCTGTTGTGGTTATTGCTCTGAAAGATTATCTCTCGGATAATTGATATGTAGGGAGAAACCCCACTTCCTCCACTTACCATAACAAGTGCTTCGTAACTGAAATAATGTAATTATTCACTGTTAGCAGTAGCAGCAGTATTAATATGCATGATAGAACCAAAGATGGTAATTAAGAAGGATACGAACTTGAGAAGATCAAATAATTCCGGCCCATAGGGTCCTTCAACGGAGACATCAAGCCCATCTTCCATTGTAGAAGAATGGAGTTGTTTGCATAACTTAGTAGTCCAACTCCCCGTTCCTTTGATGACAGCACTAAGTGTGTTTACTCCATGTTGTCATTTGATGTCACAGTGAAAGGATGCCATTGAAACTTTGAAACTTTAGGGAAATGTACAAATATTACACTCCCTGGATTATAGCGCAATCCTATATGTAATGTAAGGAAACCAAACCAAACCAGGGTATTAATTAATGATACAATGATAAGGGTTTAATATAGTATATAGCTAGTATTGAATTGATGATGCATGATCTTTAAATTAACCTGGAACTTTGGCGAAGTTCAATTCAACTGTTTGACATGGCAAGAGAGCGAGATACCAACCTCACATGGTTTCGTGACTGTAAAAATCTCAGATAACGATCAATCATGAATAGAAACAGACCAGGAAGGATTGTAGCGAAAGTTGCCACTCCAACATGAAGAACATAAAAGAAGATGTAGAGAATATATAAGTGGTGTGTGTAGAAAAACACTTCAAACGTCTTTCTTCTTATTTGAGGAAAACTTGATACCCAAATGGTATAGAGATCAAAAATGCTATTCTCCTGCAAGATTCGAATCATAGTCCGCTGCTCCATGCAATGCTTCATACATTTCATTGACCATTGCCCAATATATGAGAACCCTACGCTATGTAGAACTTGGAGTACCATAGGAGATATGTCCCAACCATACGTGATTTTATGCTAGATTCAGAAGTTAGTCCCACAAAGTGGCAAAATTGATGACCATCGTGTCACAGGAAAGAAAGAATGCGTAGCAAATGTTTCCTACATCCAATTCTCAGCCAAAAGCTTCGAAAGTGTCTCGTCACCTGACATATTAATAACATATTCATGCAATAGCTAGTATTATCAATCGAATAGAGTTGAATATTAATCAAACTTACATCTTTGGCACTATCTATATGGATACTTGACCTAGTGTACATGTAGTAGGTTTGAGACCAAACCAAGAGGGCACACAACATGAGTGCAAGGTACTCAACCATCGTTACAATTCCAAGAGGGACATCACTATTACCGGCCGCTTCCAGAGTGGCTTTTCACACCACAGCTGCTGCTGCAATATCTTAATATTTATTACTTAATTGGGATAATATATTAACTCTCATCTATAATTATAGCTATAAATACGAAATATAATACATATTATTCCAGATGAAACTAATAATGTTGCCACTGACCTTTTCCCCTGGAAATTCTTTCTGCTGTTAATTAGATGAAGATATATGCAGCAACTATAGCTACGAGCATCACGGAATGCAAGTAACCAAGATTTGTTCCTGTCGACATTAAGATACAAGAAATATATAATCTTGATTTCAAGAGCAATTTAATTCAGAATGTGCCGCGCCGTCATTCAAAAACAATGAAAAACGTACAATGGAAGATATGATGAGCTGAGCCCAAAAGAATAGAGATGACAACAATTAATTAATTACCTTGTTCACCAATGTAACTTGCATTAAGCTTTTTGTCTAATATTGGACCCCAGCTTCGCTTGTAACTTGTAGTTGGAACTAAGATCCAAACCAAAATCCATCCAACAACAATCAGGAGGAACATCAACTTCATGGAAGCAATGATGCCCATTGTGAAACTTAAAGGCAAAAAACACCAACCAATATCTCTATTGATTCCTATTTGAATTCCACAAGGAAGCCTGCTGGAGTACTAGCCTAGCTAGTACGTACATATATATAGTGCAATGTAGTACAAGCGGGACGGATATCATAAGAATATGACAGCTCGCGTGACCCCTGAAAATGAAATGAAAGGCATGATTCGCAGCGTATCTTATTCTTCATATTAATGAATAATGAAAAGATACTAATGATAGCTTAAAGTAGATTATCTTTTTTTTAGACCTGACCAAACGGGTTGAGAGGCCGGGTTAGCCTCAATCCAAGCTTAACCTATTTAAAAAAGTGTCAATAAACGGGTTCAATGTTTCAATCCTAACTCAACCCATCAACCCGTGGATACCCATTAAACTTTTTATATAAATAAATAATTTTATAGACATAAAAACATGTTATAATTTAATGCATAATTTACTACATATAACGATAAATGATATCATGTATTTAACAAGAAAGCTTACATTAAAGTCCGTACATAAAGTTAAGACAGAGTAAGATTAAATTCAAATTAATTGATAATTAAAACCAATGATAGTTAATTGTATATCTTGTGTAAATAGTAATAAAAGAGAATGATAATATTTTTTTACAAGTTATTATTGTATATGACCCGTTTAATAATGTAGAAGATTACTACAAATTTACAAAAAAAAATTGTATAGATTATATTGAAAAGAATAGATTACGGGTTGACGGATTATACTACCCTCAATAGTAACCCAACCCTTTATATATTTCTTTTTTTTTGAAATAATGATGCATATATAAATGGTAAAGAATTACATGATAGTTAGATACATAGGGAGACTATGTATCTGAGTACAAGTAAGGCCGTCATAGCTATGAGGAGGGTGGGTTTACCTAAGCCTCCTAGCCATCACATAATAACACGAAACGTGGCAAGAAATTCCAAATGGCAGTTGCCAAAGTTCAATTACAAGGGATTACAAAAAGACTCATACATGTAGACACTCCTAAGAGCATGACTCTATCACCCAGTCAAAGTCTGGACTGGTATTCATCTTCATCCGTATGATAGCTTTCATGGCCGCTTTGATGTCAGAAATTATGATGGAAGGTCTCTCTTGGCTGGTTTGCCATGGCTCGTTTGCATCTTTCAATCCAGATGTGATAAATAACGTTAGCGACAGCTGCTCGCTTCACTAAGTCCGTCGGGCGTCGTCTCCTGTATTATCTACTGATCCAGTGTGAACAACTACGGAGGCTTCTCCTGTTCGTGGGGATACCCAACCAGTCACAAGTGCTCCACCAAACTCTGCTCGAGTACCTGCAATGGAAAAACAGATGGTCACTTTCTCCTGAGCACGCTCACAGAGCCAGCACCTGTTAGCAAGACAAATGCCCACGATTGGAGCTTATCACAGGTTTTAAGTCTACCTTTTAGAGCAATCCAAGAGATAAATTTGGCCTTTGGGGTAGACCAAGAGTTCCAACAATATTGAACCAGAGGAAGGGCCGGGGAGGGTAGAGACATCTTTATAGAATAAGCTGACCCTAGGA
>CM041783.1:30112191-30149415 GCA_023374045.1 Limonium bicolor | reverse complement strand
GCGATTTGAGTTCCCAACAACAACAATGGAGACTTCATCTTCTCCTCCATGCTCCATCCTCTTGTAAGCTCCAAATGTAAAAAACAATAATTTGCAATCCCCTCATTCTCTCTACATTTCCCTCTTTTCAAAATTCGAAAAGGATGAGTTTCATCTCCATGGGTTTCCCCATTTGAAGAGAAAAGCACACCATTGTGGAGCTTGGAGTCTCCTCTTTCTAACAAGGTAAAAATCTACATGAAAAAACTCATGTTTCTCACCTTCCTTTCATAACCGATTTTCACCCATGTGTAATGCCTTGTTTTCTCTCTCTCTTTTGAACATAATATCAACCTTGCAATGGTGGTGGATTCACCTTCATGGACCAAGGGCTAAAACCCCTTCTAAAACTCTCCAAAGGTAAACCCTAGAGATTTCATTTCAAACACTTCAATGAATTGACATTAATTTAAGGGTTAGTATATTAAGTGTAGTGCTTTGTGTTCATTGGGTGATGGGAATGGAGTTTGGAAACTTCATTCCCCATATGGCCGGTTTGGGCAAGAAAGAAAGAAGAGGAGAATTGGAAAAGAAATGAAGAGATTATAAGCTCAAGGTAAGAGCTCTTCACTAATGTTAATTTTTAGTGCATTAGAGTAATGGGAGTGAGTACGCCAAGCTAAAGAACCCAAATAATGTATTAGTAATGAAATTGTAGGAGTTGGAGTATTTGTGAATTAGTATGTGCATGGTAGGCCTTGGGGCCAAGTGTATTGTGTATGTGCATTAGTAATGTGGGTTGAGGAAGTAATGATGAATTGGTGTTGTAATTGAAGAAGTAATGGTGTACTAAGATTTTGTATGTGTGCTGGTAGAACCCTTGTGGTTTGGCTAGTTTAGGAATGAATTTGATGAGAAGTGTGTATGTAGAGAAGTAAGGAAAAGTAGGTGAGCTATGGCGGAATTTTGGTAGGAATTATGTATTTAAGAAATGACTTGGTGAATGGGAGAACCAAGGTGTGTATTGGAGTTGGTAGGTAGTTTAGTAGTGATGAAGAGGTAGTTGTAGTATGAGAAACAAGAGGTGTAAAAATCTGTAGCAAAAGGGTATAAGGATGTATGGAGAGGTTAGGAAAGATTAGTGTGAAAGAATTGGTAAAAAGAGTGTTGGACTTGGGTACAGATATTGTAGTTGTGGAGATGTATTTGGGATGCTAGGAGTGACATTGATAGAGGAAGTATTGAGTGGTAGAAGTTGCAAACAAAAATCTGTAGCATAGGTAGAACAAAAACTGTTACATTGGTTGGAAAAGAAGTGAGGAATTTGTGTAAGATTGATTGATGGATTTAGTAAGGAGTTTGGTGAATGAACTAAGGTGTATTAGGAGGTTTAATTAGTGTTATAACATGTGGGATTAAGTGTAGGAACAATGGGGAAGTAATGGGTAAAAGCGAGGACTGAAAACAGAAATAAAAATGCAAATACTGGCCGGACCGGACTTGCGACCGGACTTGCAAGTTCGGTGAGCCCAGATTTACAAGACGGGAAAGCTTCTGGAATCGACCGGACTTGCGACCGGACTTGCAAGTCCGGTCGGGGCAGAAAAATTTTCCGTCAGAATGCTACTGGAATCGACCGGACTTGCGACCGGACTTGCAAGTTCGGTCGGACCAGAACAATTCCCCGATGAAACCTTCTGGAATGGACCGGACTTGCGACCGGACATGCAAGTCCGGTCGGCCAGAAGAATTTCCGTAACCTGAGCTACTGGAATGGACCGGACTTGCAAGGCGGTCGCAAGTCCGGTCCAGACAAAAAAAAAATAATTTTAAATAAAATTATATTATATATATATATAATATATATATATATATATATATATATATATATATATATATATATACAACCCACATATAAACATATGTACATGTATGTAAACAAGCCAATGTTAAGTAAGAAAGTAAGACTTAAGGTAATGAAAAATAAGTAAGTAATGTGTAAGTGTAGGAAGCATAAGGACTTAGTAAGTAAGAATTAGTAAACATACTAAGAGCAATTGAGTTAAGATGATGATAGTTAGATTTAATCATTCAATTGCTCGTATATAATAGGAATTGGTTTGTCAACACCGGAGGAACGTTGGGATACAAGTACAACGGTGAAAGGTATGATTTTTCATGCCCTGTATCCTAATCTGGTTACCCCGATTTGTGTGCTTACTTGACCACCCATAAGATAAATGCATGAATCGGACTATATTGCACTTACTTGTGTTTGTTTATATTGTTCTTGGTATATTTCTCTTGAACAATAGTTTGTATAATTCATGAAATGTATGGATGATGATTATGGTGTAAATAAATCTTGTAATGTACTTATGTATTGTACTGCATTTCGTATGAACGTATATTGGGCATTGTATTTGTGAATGTGGCTTGAGTGTTGACTTCTACTGAATTCCTAACTACCTAACTCCTAACTTAAGTGAGTAAACCGGAATGAGTAGAAGTCCGATATAGTTTCGGCCACGCGTGAGGATGAGGAGACACAAGAGGTTGGATCCGATTCCTGGTTCGTAAGCTGGTCCACGGCCCAAATCCCTTAAGTGGGTAGCATCCTGGATTAGTGAACCAAGTAAATCCCGGTGGTGGGACGGAGTAGTCCCGGGCCGGAGGTCCCGACGACTTAACATGAGTAAGAGTAAGAGTAAGAGTAAGTAAGTATGTATGAGTATGAGAATGAGTATGTGTGTATGTATGGAGTAAACGAGTAAAGAGTAATCTCCACCCGATTAACCCGGGTGGACCAATGAAGCTAACAAGAATTGTATATTGTGTATGTACTGCGTATGTGTATTTCGGAAGAAGGTAAGTATGTAATTGATGGTATTTGTATTCCTTGTATGTGATGAAGTGTATGTATGTATGCCTTGCGTAAGTATTAATGTATTGTGTATAAGAGCATGTATGCATGTATGTTTGTATGAAAATGAACCGCATGTATACGACCAAGTGGTCGGCGTACCCTCACTAGTACGCGGGGTATGCGGTTATCATGCTAGCGAAAGCTGACCCCTTCGGGGGAACGTTTTTAGTGTGCAGGTACCCGAAGCAGATGTGGCCAAGGTGAGAAACCGGCGGCACACCCTTGTAATTAGAAGTAAGTAGTCGTGAGAAATGGGTAGTGAATAGACTCTTAGTGAGTATGTATGAATTTGGAAGAGGTATTACACTTGTATAAGGATCTTAGTAAACTCGGTATGTAGATTGTATTGTATTGTACTTGGAGTATTGTACTGTATTAAGATTGTTGCAGTATTTGGTAAAGGGAGATTGTATTGTAGATTGTAGTACTCGGGATTCCGGTCCGTCAGACCGATACTGTATGTAGTAGCAGTAGCCTTGTTAGTCACGTGGGTGACTAACGGCATTGTATCACCCACATTATGTAAGTAAGTATCCGCTGCGTGTATCTGATGTGTAAGGAGATTGGGCGGTAAGCATTGTATTATTAGTAGGGGTGTTACAGAGATACTAGGAATCAAACTCAAATGTAAAATACTTAAGTAAAAACAAATGTCTAGAAGAAGACTCCCATAGCTTGAATCTACCCCACCTACACTCGGTGTGGTAATCTTCTCAACTTCAGGTACCTGAAAAATGGGGGTGCCCCCAAAGGGGCTCAGCAAACAATGCTGGTATGGAAAACGTGCAGCCCATCGTCTACCGGGCCACACCAACTACTTGTCGAATACATGCAGTTCATTTTTATAAAGTTGTAAACAAGCATAGTCTGAGAATATCAAGTATCCATACAAGGACAATCATGTCACATAGAACAAGACTTCAGAAGGTCAAGTTAGCTGAACTGAATCAATTGATAGCTGTCGGGTCCACACAGTGGGACTGACAGATGCATAAAAGTATATCAATATAGTGGAGGTATAGTGTTGTGCAAAATAGTGGTGAGACTACTCTGCTAACTATGGGCAGTGAACCCAATCATTGTAGTACAACAAGGTCGTATCCACAGGGACTTCGTAACTATCTAGCTAATTATAAGCTTAGTAAATGTGCAAGAGGATATATACAAAAGTGCATAAATGTAAATTATGGGTTTTGGGTTTTTGGGTTGTAATTGGAGAAATAAAGAAAAGCAATAAACACTAAACTAACTAACTAGGATAGGTGTAGCCCGGGATGGATATTTGCACCCGTCCTCCCCTTACTACCGATTGTCGAACCTCGAACTCATAGCTAAACCACGGGAACGCTTAATTAATTAGCAACCTAATCTAGGCCTACTAATCCTAACCAATTTAATCGAGACTTCTCATTCAGCAAAGCCCCGGGTCAACCGATAGCACTAAGCTCAAGTTCCACTAAGGTTGCAATGTAGTCTAATCTCAAAATTATCGAAATCAGAGTACACCGTTTTAGTCTCTAACAGTTTAGGATTCTATCTCTGAATACCATTTTGATAGAATCCCACAATAATGCTAAACTAATCGGTAGGCCAAACCAACCAATTTAACACATAGAAGACAAATTGAGCAAAACCCTTAACAAATCCCCAAATCATGAGCAACAAGTTTAGAAGCCATAAACACTCAATAATCATCTTTATTAAGCTCAAAGACTAAAATAAAACCATAAATGAGTTCAAGAATCTACGATGGAGTTTAGGGATTTTGGGACAAAATCCCCAATCCCTAGCTACAAATGATTCTACACAGCCATAGAGAAAAGAAAAGCATAAAAGGGAGAAGAAGAAGCCATTAATGGAGCTTGGAAGCTTTGGAGAAGGTGAGCTCTTTTTCTCTCTTTCTCCTCTTTTTTCTCTTCTTCTTCCCCTTCTTTTCGCCCTTTTCTCTAATTTTGACTGGTGGAGTCGTGGTTGAAGAATGGGGAGAAGTGTCCCCAAAATTCCCGTTTTAAAACTCAATTCTGGGCAAATTTTACGACCGACCGAACTTGCGACCGGACTTGCAGGTCGGTCGGAGTCAGTAGCGATTTTCGGACGCGTTTTTAAGTTCGACCGAACTTGCGACCGGACTTGCAAGGTCGGTCGATTCTAGTAGCTTGCAAAAACGCAAATCTGGGCAAAATTTCGACCCGACCGAACTTGCGACCGGACTTGCAAGGTCGGTCGGAGTCAGTATAACTTCAAAACGCTGTATCTTCTTCGTTTTAACTCAGATTTTGGATCCGTTTGCGCCCACGCGTTCCTCTCTTCGTCTACTTTACTCCTAGCTATGTTACTCCTCCTGTTTAAACAATAAATGTGTGAAACACCAATGAAACACAAACTAGAGGAAAACAAGCTAGAGTGGAGAAATGAGCATGAAAAGTGTTGATTAAACATATAAAATACACCATTAAACATGCTCATTTGACACTCATCATATAGTGACCTCGTTATAGAGAAAGGTTGGGCGGTTAGTCCCAGGAGATAACGTAGTTAAACCCTTACTGAGAGCTGATGGGAAATTAAACCCCGAGAGGAATGAAGTCTTCCTCTCCACTGAACTGATGGGCATTAGAAACCCGAGAGGAATAGAGTCTTCCTCTCCATTGAAATGTTCCGTCGCGACGTAATGTGAGTAGGAGACGACCTGAGACAGGTACAACTCCTGTAGCATGCATGGCCAGATCCAACTGGGCTCCTCGTTCTCGTAGTATAGAATTGTTAAGTGTCATATAAAGACGTTAAACAATAACACAATGTGTATTGTCAATTATCACGTTAGGATAATGACGTTTGTTATAAAGTGAAGTTAGTGAGAGACTTGAGTACAAGTCCTCGGTATACCTGAAACACAGGTATTTAGTCCACTGGTATAGTAGTGTTTTATGCGTGGGACATACACGTTGTAGTCAGCAACATTCACGCACATAAAATAATACCACAGTGTGCAAGAGTAAAACAACATTTTGCATTAATTATCTTGGTCGTTATTTCAAAACAACAGATAGCACACAAGCCGGTGTAATCCGGTAGAAAACAGGTTGCAAGAATCCTATACCGTTCACCGTAGACTGTACTTGTTTAGTTCCCGGTCAACGTCTGGTCAAACAAAGTCCTAGAATAGGATTAACTGAGAGGGTTAATGTATATTACCCTTATATAATAATTCTATGGATCTTTTAACGAATTTCGTATGTGTTATTTCATGTGAGGTTTATTTCTTTTAATTACCTCATGATTTTATGTATAACTTATTTGTTATTCCTTTTGATTTTTTATAAATCCTTTAATGTACATATATGTATTTATTTATTCATTACTATATTTGTTATTTTTTTTGTCTAGTTGACATACAACTTATAATTCCTTAACTATATTTTATATGTCATACATGGCATAAAATTCTTATAGTTTTTCATTATTCCTCCTTTATCCAAAAGTAATAATCATTGGTTACCTTTAAATTCCTTATAACTATATAAGTCATAGTTTAAACTTCATAACTCCTTTAATCAAAATTCTTTCTTTCTAATTCCTCCAAATATCCATATAGGACCTATATTTATTAAATCTAAATTCTTACCCTTATATTTCGGTTACTTACAAAACAACCACATTAATTCATAAACTTTATATTTAAATTCTAATCTCATTATATTATAGAGTTTTAACTTCTTATTTAGCTAAATTACAAAGTCACACTAATATTTTGGTATATAGCTTTTAAATATTATAACTTTCTAAAATTACAACTTAGCCCCTTAAATTCTCTCTCGGCCTTAATAATTTATTTCTTATAATTACAATCTAACCACAAAATCTTATAACCTTTACATAATGTCATGTAAACTATAGTTTTAATTTTAATTCTCCTAAATGCCGAATATATATATATATATATTCTTAAATTACCAAACTAACCCCAAAGTAATTCGGCTTTGTCATTTATCTTTCCTTATTACATTTTCTTCCCAAAACTTTATAATAGTTACTTAATAACTTATAACTATAGTCTAAATATTTAATTCCTCCAAATTTCGAAAGTGAACTTAATAATTCTCTTAATTGAATTCGCCCACTAATAAGTTCTAAATTTTCATAACAACTTTTATAAATTACATAATAGCCCAAAACTTTATAAAATGCTATTTTAACACTTGTTTAAATTATCTAAAATTCATAAACTTAATTCCTAACCTATATTATATTATAATTACAACCAAATACACTCTTAACTCTTGGCTTTCATAATATATACACTAAACTTTGTAAAAATTACATTTTAGCCACATAACTTAATTAATTAGCCATTTAAGCACTAATAAAGTATTTTCAACTCACCAAACTTTATAGTATAAGTTTATATACATAAGTAGCTCATAAAAACTATTTTTCACTCAGGAAATTCGGCCATAATTAATTAGTCACCATATAGTATATAAAAGTGGATTTATATGTCATAATAAATGTACATAAACTCATATGAGTCATATAACTCATGTAAAAATTATTGTAATGTCTTATATTGATTCTTGGCTCAAAATAAAGTATTTTTACCCTTGATATTTCGGCTTGAATTGTTATGTAACATAAATAATTTTTGTGACACAAAAATGTGTCTTAAGGTAAATATTTTCTATATGTGTTATAGATTATATTTTGGCATATAATACCATATAGTTTCGGTTTTAATAAACCTAGGAGATGTACATAATTTTTGTATAATTTTTAGAGGCTTAACAAATTATAACATAAGATTTACTTAGTAAACTTACTTCTTAACAAAGGTGGTTAAGTGCTTGAACTCCTCTTGAATTTCCAAGCTTTCTCCAAGGAAATTTTGATGCTCCACTTCGGTTATATGCAAGTGGTGAAGGAGTTTTAGGAGTTAGATCTTGAATAAAGATCTTAAGTAGATTTGTAAGTAGTTTTTCCAAGAATTTACCTTAAGCTTTTCTCCTTATATTTTCGGCTCACTAATGGTGGATGAAGAACAAGTTTTCCTTCATGAAAATGAAGAAGAAAGAGCCTTAGAAGAGATTGAAATCGGTTACACAATAAAATGTGCTTTAAGGATTTCAAGCTTGAAAACTACCTTAAGATAACCTTGAGATGCTCCTTGGTTTAATGTTGGTTTAGACAACCTCCTTGGAACAATAGTTGATGTCGAATACTGTTGTTATGCTAGGAAGAGTTTTGCTTCAAGGCTTGACAAGAATTGCTAGGAAATTACCTTAAAGATGAAGATAGAAGTTAAACCTCCATTAATGGACTTAAGAGCTTCAAAGGAAGAAGATGAAGCAAGAAGAGAGAGCTAGGGAGCTTACCAATTCGGAATTGTAGAGTGCAAGAGAGGAAATGACACTATGCTCACGTATAAGGTAAGAGAATGCCTTTGGAATTGATTTTTGTTTTGTTAATTTTTAAAGTCAATTGACTATACTTTTTCCTTAGTTTATTACAAGAGTTATTGGCTCAATAAAAGCCCTTCTTTCCAGCATGAAATCGGCATGTGGTGTGACAAGGCATGAGTTGGAATGAAATAATGTTGAGCTAGAAGACAAGGTAAGAAAAGTAAGTTTTATTCCTTTGATTTTTCAATGTTTATAACTTGTCTTCTTCTTCATTGTAGGTGGACGATTTGGAGAGCTAAATGGAGCTTACCAACCGGTGGAGAAGAGCTAAGAAGAAGCATGTAAGGTTACTTAATTTTTAAGAGCAAAAGATGGAATCTTACATCTACTTTTTGCCTTTTTACATTTTGTTTTCTTCCTAGCTCACATGGCCTTATTCCAAGGCATAATTTCGACGCTTGATGGTCAGATGAGACCTACATACTTTGGCATTAGTAATATAACACATGGGAAGGTGAGTCACCATGTTTTAAGCCTTTTATAAACTTTAGAAGCATATTTTATACTAGTTTTTGCTCTCAAAATCGGCCCCTATTGAGCACCTTGTGCCTAGTCACACCAACTGATTTAGAAGGTCATTTTAACCCTTTTAAGATTACCAATTCCTGGCATGTCAAAAACTACAAGGCAATTGCGTAAAACGCGTTTTCGGGACACCCGAAGGTGTGTTTTTGTGCTCTAAGGAAATTTTGGGAAATAAATTGTTTTTTGAGTTACAAGTGTTTGTAAACACTTATAGTAAATATACTTAAATGTTACATTGAGTTAAATGGGGTTATATTAACCCGTGACATAATTTACGGGCCATCAGGACACTCCCGGCCAAAAAGGAGCGCTAAGAAATACTCCTGAGTTGTTTGCTGAATTTTGAGAAACCACTTCGTGGGTTCTCTTTAGAATGATTAATAATGATGTTAGGAACTCTAGGAATTAATTTTATAGGAGTTCGTGCCACCTCGGCACTCCTCCGGACTTTTCGTGCTTTAAGGAGCGGGCGTGAGCACTCCCGAGCATTTTGCGTATTTGACTGAATATAGCCTAGGGAATATGTTTACATATTCATATAATGAGTGTATGACCATTTGGTTTAAGTTTTAGAAGGTCATACTATGTCATGCTTGATCACATGTTCTTAAGGCGTTTTAGCGTTTATGGAGAAACGACTATTTTTACGTAACGTTCTCATGCATGGTTTGCATGCGTACGTGAAATGATTTATATTTGAATTATTTTCCATTAAATAATGGTTTAATAATATTAATTAGATTTGGGGTATTTCAAATAGGGTATCCTGGATCTGTCTGTTTAGGAGGTAGTGCTCGAAGGAGGGCAGCAGAGCACTCCTCGGTGAGATGGACAATCTCCTTATCGGTCTTCTTCTTTCTCTTTGTCAGAAGATCCTTTAAAATTTTTGCATAGTTGGGCATCTCCTGCAGGGCATCAATTAACGGAATGTCTAGTGTCAGTTTCTTAAAATACTTAGAAATTTTGCAAACTATTCGTCAAGATGCTTCTTCTTCTCCCTATTAGGAAATGGAAGCTCCGTGTTTTTACGAGAAGAAGAAGGAACATCAATAGTAATTCGAGACGGAGGAAAGGGAGTAGGAAGGATAGGAGCCTGTGTCTCAGACGAAGGTGGTGGTGAAGGAGTTATGTCGTCCTCTACGCGATCTTCGTTGCTAGTTTCTGTATTCAGTTTCCTTCCACTTTGTAAGGTGACAGCATTTACCTCTAGGGTTCCTTGGAATGTGTTGCTGTCATCTCCTTCCTCTATATGAATTGCTTTTGCATGTTCACGTGGATTTGGATTGGTTTGTGAGGGAAGTTGGCCAGACGGCCTTTGTTGGGTAAGGAGTTGCTGAATCTGAGATTGCAACGTCTTTTGATCCTTTCTGAGAGTTGAGACTTCCTCCTGAGTGTCTCGAGATTTGTTCATCATTGCTCTAAACATCTCCAGTATCTGACCCATCTCAGACTCTGGATTAGATTGAGGTTGAGGTGGTCGGCTAGTAGATGCAAGTTCACCGTATGGAGGTTGTTGAAATTGCCTCTGGCCTCCTTGGTAGTTCGATTGTGGCCTGTAGTTTTGGGAAGGTTGGAGTGTACGCGGATTCTGGATGTTGTTAGTATTACCGTATCGGAGATTAGGATGTACATTCTGCTGCCAAGGTTGTCGGAAACCTTGATTATTACCCACATAATTTGCTTCCTCGGCTGCCTTCAACTCTTGTAACTCGGGGCAATGCTCACAGTCGTGTGGCCCGCCACATTGCTTGCAAGAAACATCAGGAGATGATAGGGATAGAGGAGCATAGCCTGGAAGGG
Source organism: Limonium bicolor (assembly GCA_023374045.1). Lineage (NCBI taxonomy): Eukaryota > Viridiplantae > Streptophyta > Magnoliopsida > Caryophyllales > Plumbaginaceae > Limonium > Limonium bicolor. Next base: position 30,138,729 of record CM041783.1, on the reverse strand, counting down.
TTGTAGATGATCGAGAAATCATCGACTTTGCTTGGTGGGAGTAGGAATTCATGGTCATCTGCTCAACTACTTTCTGCAGGGTGCTTACTTTTGTTGCCTGCTGGGCATTGCTCTCCATGAGTTGCTCATGGCTTTTCATCAGCTGGTCAAATTTATTTTCACTTTCTCCTACTTGGTATAAACCTGGAGTGTCGCCTCTTGATCCGCCCGTAGCCCAGTCTTTGATCTCTTCACAGAGGGACTCTATGCCATTCAGAAACTGTTCCCCTGGCTTTTTCAAAGCGTCAGCACCTAAAGAGGATAGTACCATTGTTTTGCACGGACCGATTAAGCCTTTGTAGAATAATTGAAATACTTGTTCTTTCGTGAGACCGTGGTGAGGACAAGTAAGTAGTAGTCCTTTGAAACGGTCCCAAGTTTCACATATGTTTTTCCAACCCTGGCTGCTTGAAATTGTAGATCTCAGCAATCATTTCCAACGTTCGGCTCGGGGCAGGAATTTGTCGTAGAACTTGGTGGCCATTTCATCCCAAGTACCAATGGTACTTGGTGTAAGGCTGTGGTACCATTTACTTGCATTTCCCGTCAGGCTGTGAGGGATCAAGGACAGTCTTACGTACTGGAGTACGGCGTCGGTCGCAGTTAGACTGTTGGCATGCTGCAGAAACTTGGTGACATGCAACAGAGCTTCGTCAGGACTAGAGCCATCGAACATGCCTAACTCCTTTACACATCGGATCTGATGATATGGCTTCAGCTTCTGCCACTCATCGTATTCGGATGGGGTAAGGTGGGGAAGGATGATGGGGGTTATTGACCTTGGTTAGACGGTCTGTTGATGTTACGAACTGTAGCTGGAGTAGATGACATATCTGCTTTCTGGTTAGATTCTATCGCCGTGGTGGTTATGTTTTGTTGAGATCGTTTCTGCCTCAAAGTACGCAGAAAGGTTCTCTCGATCTCAGGGATGTAGCCTACCGCATGATTGTTAATACTGACCGGAAGGCTGTGTGACCTGGTAATAGGCATTCACCACTCAAAACAGAAAAAAGAACTTGTGATGTGATAAAATAAATAGAAATAGGAAGAAATATGGAGGGGGAACAATTTAATAAAATAAAATAAAGAACCCTTTTTTTATAAGAGTAAATAAACCAAAAATAAATAAACAAAAAGAAATAAAAAATAAATGCAGTTTAAGTAAATAATAAAATTAAAATAAAGAAAAAGGCCAGAATTTAAATTGCTGGAATTTAAATGACAAGGGAATTTAAATGACAGTAATTAAAATGACAGAAAATAAAGAACTGGAATTTAAATGATAATAAAATAAAGTACTAGAATTTAAATGACAGAAATTAAATTACTGAATTTAAATGACAAAATTTAAATTTCAGAAATTAAATGACAGAATTTAAATTACAGAAATTAAATGACAGAAATTAAATTACTGAAATTTAAAGGACAATGGAAATTTAAATAACTGGAAAGTAAATGACAGGAAATTTAAATGACTTGGTAAATAAATGACAGTAAAGTAAATGACTGGAAAAGTAAATAACTGTAATTAATACAATATTTAAATTGCTGGAATAATTAAATGACAGAAATTAGTAGAAATAAAATAAACAAACAACAAAATAGTAATAACAAAATATTATAATATAGCAAGTGAATTATCTGGGGCTTAGGGACTAGAATAAATCAAGTCCCCGGCAACGGCGCCATTTTGCAGACAGGAAAATGAGAGTGGTTGGAACTGGTGTATTTTAAACAATTGAGAAAGAAATTAATAACTCAAATATCCCGTCGGGCTGCAAACAAAACCCGGTCGCATTAGTATAGTAAGACAGAAGCGGTCGGGGTCAAACCGTGGGACTTATAGCGAAATAATATAGTACCTAAGCTTGTCACAAAAAAGGGGGAATTGATTAACTTGTTTTTGTAAAATAAAACAGCAGATTAAATTAACTGAGTGGAAGATAAATTAAACGGGACTCCGGGTTCAGGTTTATATAATCTGATTAATTATGCTAACTCTACCAGTTAATTATAATGGTTTGGGAAAATTCCTGTTATTATCTTAAAGACTAAATCATAGACTCGAAAGACTCGTTTACCAGAAAATGCTCGATCTAATCTAGATTTGAGCAAAACACATGTAAACGGATTAAGTGCTAGGAATTATATTTTACATCTGAAATTACTAACTTATTTTATCAAAATAAGTTTTCCACAGATTTATCGATTAATTAACCAGTCTATTTATCATTGATCTGATCAAAATAGACTTTGTAAAATATTTTAATAAATTCATGAAATTTATTAAAAGACGAGAGATAAGCTTTAATCGTAACAAACTGTATTTAATTTAACCGGTAAAAATAGATTACATAATTATACAAACTATAATTACACCTTCACCCGAGTAAATACTCTTAGCCCAACATAATTAAAAAGACAGAATAAGAAGTAAAAGAAATCATATGGGAAAGATAATTAATTCAACTCCTTTATGACTACTAATATTTGGACTGAGGTTGGACAGAACAACGGTATGGAAATGGAATGTTTTATGGAATGAGGTGATGTGTGGAATTTATGTAGACATTATGTAGGTGAGATGTATGATTTTTGGAGTGGAAATGGTGATTTTGTGGAGGAAAAATGGCATTAGTTTGGGGGTGGAATGAGATATGTATTAATGGAGGGTAATAGTGTATTTATAGTGAAAATGGGTAGAAATGAAGGGGGTGTCGGTGTGTGAAAAGATAAATATATTTTATCTTTTCACACAATGTCGATCAGCCATGTACGCTGTCCAGATTAACGCGTCCGAACCAGTGTCCGGACCAGCCTGGTTCGGACATGTCGGTTTTATGCGGAGCGCGTTCCACGTGTTGCATCCGGACCAGTTCATCCGGACACTGGTCCGGACGAGAATTCAATTGCCTCTAAAATATTCGTTTCAGCTCCCATTTAATCCCCGTTTGTTGCGTTGGAATCCTCATGAGTAAATCTACTTAATTACATGGATTTTTCCTACATTGAACATATAAAATGCATTAGTTCATATCAAAACATAAATCTTAGGAAAAAAACGCATAATAAGTGGGAAACATGTGCTTCAGATATTGCAATTCATAAGGTATTTAAACCCTAAAAGTGTATATGTTTTGCACTTATCAAAGAGGTTTTTCGAGTTTGGCAGATTAAATAAGCTGAAGCAAGTAATTAAATGAATAAATCAACAATCAAGGAAAAAATGATAAATTTATATGGATGAACATGAACCCGAGGTTCAGGTTATTTTTCACTAGATAGATTATACAACTTCTATCATTAATATGAGATATGGATTGGAAAACTCCTTAAATTCTCTTCAAGACTAAAACCTAGCCTCGGAATAGCTCATTTACTAGAACATGCAAAGTTCTAATCAAGATTCAAGAAAAACATGTGTGGATGGATTAGCACAACGAATTATTTTTCACCTAAGAGAAAACCTGGTCAATCCCATTAGTTTTCCAATGCTAACACATTAATTTGACTATTTTGTTAATCCCTGGCCTGATCATTTGTAAAGGTAATCAAGGAATTCATGAGATTTATTAACTAGCCCAAGTAATTATTTAATCTGAAACCATCCATAAAAATAGCATATTAAAATTGCAGAAGAGTTACAAAATTCATCTCTAGTTACAAATAAACCATCCCTCAAAGTAGATTAGCCAAGCATGCTATCGATAAAAACAAATAATGGAAGTGATTTCATAGTGGTAGAGAAGACTCATGTGCCAGCTTTGTTTGCCACATTTGAAAATGTGATGCCTTGAGGTTGGAGGTGGTGAAGAACTCCTTAACGACCGCTAATTTTCTTTTGCGAGTGTCGAGTGTGGAATGAGTCACGAATGAATGTGATGTTCTATTGCCGTCTAATCCACCTCATTTTATATAAAAATAGTAGATTTGGACGTGTCTGACTTGTATTGTTCTAACCAACAAGGTCGAATGTGACAGACAGTGCCATTGAAGAAAAAAAAATCAGCATATTTTTTATCATACTTGGATTTGAACTCAAGACAACTTACTCAGTAATTTTATCCCTTACCAAGACACTAGCAAACAACTCTATGATATATGGGGTCATTATACTATATACATATAAACTATAATTATTTACATATAAAAATTTCTAAATTCTTCAAAAAACATGAAGTCACGTGACCCCACGTGACCCCCCCTCAATCCACCCCTGAGATAGTCAGATAGATGTAACTAGTCTTCACTCCTGGTCGTAAATATGGATTCCTGGGTGGGGCTTAGACAGGGCCTTACGTCCGGGTCATGTAGGCCTGTCATGTTGAAATACCCCAAACTTTTAAGTGTTAATTAAATATGTAATTATAATTTTCTAAGGCTAATGAAGTCCTTAAGAAACATTGGTAGACAATTAAAACCAAAGAAAACATAAGAAAACATCATAAAGTCAATTTAAGCAAATACTTGCTCTAGACTTGGTGTAACCTTGTTTAAGACATAAAGGTCATTCCTAGACCTTATTAACATGCTAATGGACATGTTAAATAATTACCAAGGAAAACCAAGCTCAAAAACAAGTTTAAACACAAATTGTGCTTTAAGGAGTCTTAAAGCACATTTTTGAAAATTTGTCTTGGAAATGGGTTTTGAGTGGCTAAATGCCCATGATTACACCTTAATCAACATGTGTACTACTTAGTATCACATTAGGAAGCCTAAATCAAGGAGAAATAAAAATTTCACAAATTTGTGTACTAATTATGAATAATACTCAAATAGTGCCCAATTTAAGTCCTTAATCTCCTTTAAGTGGTCAATGGTCAAACTAGTACCTATATAACATGAGGGGGCCGGTTTTTATAAGGTGACTAATCTCCTAACTCATTCAGAAAGTTTAAAAGAAAGGAAAGAGGGAGGAAGTTCACTATTTAGGGTACTTTTACATAAGTAACAAAATATTTTATTTTGCTTTCCTCTCTCCTCATTTCCTTCCTTCCCAACTGGCCACCACCTTCATTCTCCTTCCTTCTCTGCTCCAAACCGTGAGATCATCAGCCTCCATGGTTTCCCACCTTGTTTTGCATGCTAAATCCAACTCCATGCTCCAAATCAAAAATCTAAGACCACATTTGTGCTAGTTAGACCAAGCCCTTCATTTCCCTCTTTTCAAATCTCCAAGAACTCAAGTTTTATTCCATGGAGAATATCCACTGAAGGAGGAAAGCTTATCTTCTTGCACCTTGTTGTTCTCCTTTGCTTCAAGGTAAGAAAAGTAAAAAAATTTCACATTTCTTTCATTTTTCATACATGCCGAAAATCACTCTTTTGTGATGCCTTGTCTTGCCCTTTTTCTAGCTTGATTCATCCTTTAAAGGATTAGAAGAAGTCCTACCTTGCTTCCTAATCAAGTTCTCTTCAAATTCCAAAGGTAAACACCAATTCTAGTGTATTAAAACACTTCTTGTAATCTAGGGTTTGTTCATGAGTTAAAGTATAATGCTTGATACTCATTACCCTTATTTGTATATGGTTAAAAGATTGACAAGTGAGTAAAGCCCTTGCCGGTTTGCAATCAAGAAAAACAAGAGAAAACAAGTGAGAAAAGCTTGGAAAACAAAAGGTATATGACTTACCTTAAGGGGTTTAATGTTATATGGAGGGGTGTTTAGGTGAGTGCAAAATGCAACCTAAAGCTTACCTTATGTAATGAACTAGGTAAACCTAGGAAAGTGATATGATCATATTTGTAAACTTGTGATTAAAGAGCTAATGGTAAATGAGTTAGTGAATGATCATAGGGGTTACAAGAGGCTTTATAATTGCCTTGGGATTGTTGTGTGTAATTGCAGGTTGAAAGCATTATATATGTGAAAATTCAATGTTTAAGATTTATGTCATTTAAGGGCCTAAGAGCCATGTCATTTAAGGGCCTAAGTGCCAAGCAATTTAAGTTTATGCACTATATTGTGACGTAGTGTAGTTTGGGTATAGTTGTGTGTAAAGAACCTTTATTGAGGATGTTAATGTCTTTGGCTTGTTTAAGGATGAAAAACTAAGTGTTTGGGTGTAAGAGTATACTAGAGAAGCTATGGCAAAATTTGGTTGAGAAACTAAGAGTTTTAAGTACTTTGATAAGGTATGGTGACCTAGGTTGTGCTAGGGATTGTTAAGGGTTTAATTGGTGGAGGTAAGTCGGTTAAGGTGTTTTTGAGTGCTAGGATGACCTAGGAGTTGTGTTGGAGGATTTTGAGATCAAATGGGCGATTTTGACACACCAAAGTCATGGAATGAATGTTGTTAAGACTGTGCAAAAGTTGGTAGTAAAAGAGGTATCAAGCCTTGTAATAACTTAGGTGTAAACTAGAGAACATAACCTTGGGATATCTTGAGAAAGTTGAGTAAAGGAAATGGGGATGAATGATGATGCTTATGAGTGGTCAAATTGGAATGGAGGGAACACTTTCGTTGGTGGAAGTTTTTGGCAAAGTTTACATGTGGGAAGTGTAGGAAGTCAAGTTCAGGTGTTAAGAAATTTAGTAAGAATTTGAGTAAGTGTGTGAGGAATATAGAGGTGAGATAATCAATGAGTTTGGGGGATGATTAAAGGAGTTTTAAGAGTGCTTTAAGGTGTTTAAACATGTTAGAAAACATGTGGGGTGGTTAGGAAAGGATTGGGTGAGAATTAAGGTAACTTTGGAGCTCAAATGGAGTAGTTAAAATGGGTTATGGGCTCGACCTCACTTAGGACCGACCTTGGCAGTCGGTCTAGAATTTTCAACGGGTGATGTCTTCTGACTTGGACCGACCTTGGCAAGGTCGATCGGGTTGAAATTTTCAAACGGGGTTATGCACTGACTTCGACCGACCTTGCAAGGTCGGTCGGCGGCCCTTAAAAAACAGAAAAGAAAATGTGGCTTAAGTAGTAAAGCCTAGTGGGTGTAATAAGGATGTTTAGGACATGTTTGGTGAATTATAATGACCATTAAGTGGATGAACAAGTGTAAGTTTATGTGTGGAAGTACACCAAATGTAATGTGAGGTAATTAGTTAGCAGGAAAATAAGAACGGTAATTAACCGTTCGATTGAATGAATTATAGGAACGAGAACTAGTCGAAATGGCAGCCGGGACAAAGAGGGTGTCACATTAGGCTAGCCAACCTCAAGGTGACAGGTATGATTTTCTTGAAACCTGTGTTCTATCGGATTACACCGGCTTGTATGCCAACCTGTTTTTCTGTGTGTTTGCCACCTTACAAGATATAGCATGAAATGAGTTTACAGTAATGATAATAGGTGATAAACTCTCAAGAAAACTATCATCTTATTACGAAGAAGAAACTGTGATATTAGTTTCTTCCTTCTACATTCTTGCTTTTTGCAGAATTACAGTACATTAGTTGTATTCTGTGTGTAGACTATATGTACTGCTAACCGAGCAGAAGAATGAAAGAATACCAATACCGGTCAACAGACCGTGGGCCAAGTAGCCCAAATACATATAAGCCTAATACACACTAAAAGAGTACATGTCATAAAGTCCTAAATACAAACTATATGAAATGTAAGCCCATATTATTCCGTCATCCCCCCTCAAAGAGTACTTTTTTATGTGCTGAAATGAAGCTAAAGGAGAACTCTTTGGTTGTGTCATCACTGAGATGAGTGTGAAAGTAGCAAAACTACTACTGGGAGATGCATCACCTGTGTTGTTTTTTCTGCAGCCCCAAAGGTTTGTAAGAGTGTTGATAACTCTTTCTCGTCAGAGGCTTGGTCATGAGATTAGCCAACTGGTGCGTGCTTGGGACGTACTATACCTGTATAAGACCACCCTGCAGTTTCTCTCGAACAAAATGACAGTCTAATTCTACATGTTTTGTTCGTTCATGTGATACTGGATTCCTAGTTATGTGGATGGCTGCTAGGTTATCGCACTTTAATGGTATGGGTGTTATATTAGGAACTCCAATTTCATCTAAGAGTCTACTTAGCCAACTTAGTTCCCTTGTTACTTGCCGCATAGCTTTGTATTCCGCTTCAGCGGAAGACAAGGCCACAAAGGTTTGTTTTTTAGATTTCCAGCTCAAGGGTGGGTCTCCAAGTAGAATGTAATACCCAGAAACTGATCTGCGTGTAATTGGGCAAGATGCCCAATCTGAGTCGCAGTAAGCCTGGAGATCAAAGTTTTGTTTCTTGTTGAAGAGCAGACCGAAGGTGGAAGTCCCCTTTATATAGGATAGAGTATGTAGGGTAGCCTTGAAATGTTCTGTAATAGGGAATTGGAGGAATTGACTAAGATATTGGACTGCAAATTCTATGTCTGGATGTGTTTGTGAGGAAATTGAGTTTTCCCACAAGGCACCTGTATTCAGTTGGATTTTCTAATTTAGAGCCAGATCTTTATACAGTTTGAGGTTGAGAGGTAGAGGAGAAACTGAAGATTTACAATTTTGCATTTTGAATTCATGAAGAATTTGATTGATGTAACGTTGTTGGGACATAATGAGGCCATCATCCGTTTCTAGGAATTCCATTCCTTAGAAGAATTTAATTTTCCCAAATCTTTTATTTTAAACTGCTTATCTAGTTGTGTTTTTAGATGTTTTACCTCTTTGCATCATTTCCCACAACACAGATGTCGTCCACATAAATGCCTAGAAGTGCTATGTTGTTTTTCTTTTTCTTGACAAATAGGGGGTAGTCATTTTGGGAATGGTTGAAACCAAGGACCTTTAGGAAAGAAGCAAGTTTCTCGTACCATTGACGGGAGGCTTGTTTTAATCCATAGAGGGACTTGTGTAATTTGCAAGCTTTGTTCTCTCCTTGCACCTTTAGACCTTGTGGTATCGTCATGTACACGTCTTCATGGAGATCCCCATGAAGAAAAGCATTGTTGACGTCTAGTTGGTCTAAGATCCACCCTTTCTTAACTGTTGTTATGATGAGGGCACAGACGGTGGTGACTTTTATAACTGGGGAGAAAGTCTCTTCGTAATCGAGGCCTTGTTTTTGTGTGAAGCCTCTAACAACCAGCCTGGCCTTGTATCTTTCCAAACTACCATCTGGTTTAAGTTTGGTCTTGTAGACCCACTTGCAGCTTTATGGGTTCTTGCCTTTGGGCCAGTCTACTATGGACCAAGTGTTGTTTTGCCTAAGGGCCTCAAATTCTTCTGCCATAGCAAGAGTCCAATTGGGATCCTTGCTGACAATTGGTAGTTTGAAGGCTCATTAAGGTTATTAATGTGTTAATGATTTATCGGCGTCCTAGTGTATGGAGCATGAGAGAATGATGGTGGAGGGAAGGTGGTCAGTAAGAGTGTTAATGGCGGAAAAAGGCTTGCTTTATGGAGTCTTTATGTTCAAGTCTCTTTGTAAGGATAGATGAGAAGAGGTCTCTCTGGTTGTAGCTTGTGGAATAGAGGAAGTCATTGTATTGGATGGGAAAACGTGTGGACGAGGACCTTCTGACTATCGGTGGTTCTTGAGATTGATCTGACTGGTGTCGTGAGTGGTATTTTGATCTGGAAAGGGATATGAGGGAACAAGTGTTTCTCTTATCTCAGAAGGCTGAGACGTGCAAACATAGTCCTCTAAGATTGGGAGAGATTTAGGGAAATAATGTTTGCTGATCTCTTTGGGGATTGTTTTTCCAATCATCACTAGTTAAGGGGGTATATGTTTTCGAAGAAGGTAATGTCTCGACTGACTTTAATCTTTCTTCTTCTCGAGTCAAAACTCTATATCCTTTGGTTTTTGCAGTTGCCAATGTACACACATGCAGATGATCGAGGGTCTAATTTTCCCAACCAGGGTCAATGTTGGTTATATAACAAAGACAGCTGAAGCTTTTATATCATCATAGTCAGGTTTGGACCCTATAGTTTCTCATATGGAGAAGTGTAAGGATGGGTTTGCTAGGTATTCTGTTTATTAGATATGCTGCATGTTCAACGCAGTAGTAACTCCAAAATTCATTACCTAAGCCTGACTGAAATAATAAAGCTCTAGTGATCTCCATTAGTGACCTTGTTTCCGTTCGACAACCCGTTTTGTGCGGAGTGTGAGGGCATGTGGTTTGGTGAACGATTCCCTTGTTGGAGTAGAATGTAGTCCCTTCAAGGGCTTTCCTAACTCCATGGCATTATCGCTTCTAATGGTTTTCACAGAACTACTCATTGTCTCTCAACTAAGTTAACAAAATTTTTAATGTTTGTGTCGCTTCAGATTTGTGTTTTAAAGGGGTAACCCATGTGGCCCTAGTGTGATCATCAACAATGGTTAGAAAATTTGTGTCCGCCTATGCTTTGGGTTCTCATAGGACCGCATGTATCTATGTGAATGAGTTCAAAGGGTTTAAAAGTTTTGATTGTGGATAAAAGGAATTTACTGCGTTTCCTTTGGCCTTGTAACAGATTGCACAAAGGTAAGGGTGTTCTTCACATTACTAGGAATATCAATGTCTATAATCTTTGCCATTTCAAAAGAGGGATATGACCATTTTTTATGCCACAGGAGGTAGTCATTGACATTACAAACATTAGAGTATGCGCTATTTCAGCAGGAAAGTCACACAGACCCTATGAACATTACTATTTCTCAAGACAAAATCGTGCAAGGCATTCACATTGACTATGTACAGACCAAACACAAGCTTTCCAATTTCTTGGAATTGGCCTTTCTCAGAATCCTGCAAGGCACATTCAGTTTCTGAATCAGCTTAGCCGCAGAGATATATTAAACATGAAACTTCTCATATAGAACGTTTTGTAACATGTCACACCATCGATTATCAGTTTCACAATAATCAACATGTTTTTTGTTTCCATCAGGCAATGCAAGCTGTTTCTTTTCTTTTAATAATTCACAATCAAAGAGCAAATTTATGTTTGCCACTAATATGTTCTGTAGCCCTGAATCCAATATCCAAAAGTTTTGCAGAGAATGTATCACGGGAGAGCAGCATTTGAGTTTAAGCAGGGTAAGAAATTAACAGGTGTTGGGTGTTACCTGAAAATTCTCCAAAATCATTCTGTTTTGTTGTCCTTGAGTCATCCTTCTGTTGTTGGAGGAAAGCAACGAGTTGCTGGAGTTGTTCACTGGAGAAAACCCTTGACCGGTGACTCTAGGTTGACTTCGGTCCCTTGACTGGTTGAAGATTCTTGCTGTGCGACAATCGATCCAACTTGGCCCTCTCTTTGTTTTTGATTCGCCAGAAGGGAAACCCACTAGCCACCAACATTCATTCCGTGAATGCCCCACCTTACCGTAATTTTGACATTTTTGGGAATCCTTTCTTGGTCCAGGGCTTGCGGTCTTGGTTGGCTGCTTCTTGAATGTCGGTTTGTAGTTGCCGACGTTAGGGTTGCTACTCTTTCCTTTTCCAAGAGAGAAGTTATTCCCCGTTGTCGTTCGCATCGCTAGGGTTAGGCTCTGCTCAGCCTGGTTTTTGTCGTCGCTAGAGAGTCTCGTCTGTTCCTCTTGGGCGATGATTGAAAAATTTCTTCAAGATTCGGCAGTGCTGGAAGCTAGGATTTGTCCCCGTAAGTGTGAGTATGATTTTTTAGACCCATTAAAAAGTGCATGGCCTCTTCCTCCTCCCGTCTTTTTCTTTGTTTTCCAAAGCTGTGCACGAATCACAACAATTACACGCCTCCAGTGGCTTTGCCAAATCATACTACGCCCATGTTTCTTTCGACCTCATCAGATAATCGGTTACTGAATCTTCTCCCTCCTCAGGTTTACAATTTGTATTTTCACGGTGTGTAGGGTTGCCATGTTCTTCTTTTCGAACCGACGACAGAGCCAGTCCCAAATCTCCTTTGGGTCTTCGGTATACATGACCGTTCTTGCTATGTTGGGTGATATAGAAGAGATTATCCAGGTCACCACTAGGGGTCTGGCCCTTTTCCATGTTGCTGTGCGGAAGATATCTTACGGATCGGGACGGGACAGAGTGTCGTCTATAAAACCAATTTTGTTTTTCGCCCCAAGAGCTTGTTGCATGGTCCATTTCCAGCCAAGGAAGCCATCGCCGGTGCTGGTGAGTTTTTGAGCAAGCGATTGCCCAGTCTGCTCTGTTGCTGCAACATATAGCGGATCACTTGGATCTATGGTTGTCGCTGCCTTCATCGCTACTTCTCCGGTGATTCTTTCCAGTCGGTGAAATATCTTGTTTCTCGTCACTCATCTTTGATCAGTTTGGTAGTAGTGCCTGATACCATGATAATCGGTGATACTCTTAAGAAAACTTTCATCTTATACGAAGAAGAAACTGCGATATTAGTTTCTTCCTTCTGCATCTTGCTTTTTGCAGAATTACAGTACATTAGTTGTATTCTGTGTGTAGACTATATGTACTGCTAACCGAGAAGAAAAATGAAAGAATACCAATACGGTCAACAGACCGTGGGCCAAGTAGCCCAAATACATATAAGCCTAAACACTAAAAGAGTACATGTCATAAAGTCATAAATACAAACTATATGAAATGTAAGCCCATATTATTCTATCAAGTAATTCATTATGTGGCGTATTTAGTTCCATACCGTTTAACCTCGAAAGTGTTAAACCATAGCTAACCGACTCTAGGATCACATAAGAGATCGGTATTCGGATTTAACGACCCTACCTACGGGAATGTTCTAACTACGGCTATTGTGTGTTAGATGGTGGTGTTGTTGTGTGTAAGTGTGTTTACCTCTCTTGTGTATGTCGTTATATAACGACGGTTGTTTGACCAAGTAAGTCGTATGGTGACTTACCTCCCTTGTGCGTCGAAACAGGTTTGTAACTCCAGATGGTGTCATGATGTGAAAGGTTCTATAAGGGAACTTCTAACTAATTTTTATATATATACATATATTATGGGGGGTGAGGAATCCGGGAGTCCCGGTCGCGCGCGTATGTACGGGAGTTGATATCTATAATTGATTCAACTCTCTCCCATGTTTGGTTGTTTTCCTTCTTGGAATTCAATCTCCACAAGCCTAATAAAAGGCTTTCCTACCTGAATTTTGTTCGGGCTTAGGGGATTATGTGTAAGGGTGTTTGAGAGTTGATGTCTATATTCGCTTTAACTCTCTCTCTGTTATTGGTTGTCTTTCCTTCTTGGATTACAATCACCCACAAGCCTAATAAAAGGCTTTCCTACCTGACTATTGTTAGGGCTAGGAGGATTATATGTAAGGTGTGTTTGGATCACTATATCCAGCACGTCTTTGGGAAGAGTTAACATTCAACAAACAGAACAGTAACAAATTATACAAGCTTAACATGAGACTGAAATCATTCTCTAGGCTTACCAAGTTTAGCTAACTAATGCTTGGTTCGTTTCCCTCAAGGGATTCGTTCCTATTATGTTATGTGTATGCTGTTGCTATGTAATGAGTATTGCTATGCTTATGGGTGTTGTATGAATGTTAAATGTGTTATGTGTTTATGGTTCTACATGCATGATTTAAATATAATCAACTACATGCTTAGACGACAATTAGTTGTGTGGCCCGGTAGTATGCGGGCTGCACGATTACCATACCAGCAAAGGTGCTGATCCCCTTTGGGGCCACCCTTTTTCCTTTCATGTACAATGGAGCTGGCAGCCATTCGAGAGTTGGACGGGATGGTTGTTTGCACAAGGGTAGTTATTTAATTACTTATGAATTGTAGGAGTAGTAAGACCAGAGTTGTTATCGGCATTAGTTTGTAAATACTCGGTACAGTTGAAGGTAATGTATATTGATTTAGAAATGGAACGGGATTGTATTGTGTAAGTGCTCAGGAGTCTGGTCCATCAGACCGATACAATGTATAAGAGTTAGCCTTGTTAGCCACGTGGGTGGCTAATAGCGTGTAACACCAATGGATTATGTTATATGCTGAGTTGTAATTCCGCTGGTTTGTTTGCAAAGTTTTGTTTGTGGTTGGGGTGTTACACATGTGGGTCGGACACACGATGTTCGGTCTGAAGGGTCAGATGCTAGTCCGGACAGGTACACAATTCGTGTTTTCTCCTTCATAAAATTTCAAATTCCTCATACATCCATCCTAAGTCATATAAACAGGAAAATAAATTGTTTTCACATAGTATTAACTTAGACATAGGAATGAAATTTAGTTAAACACATAATAATTTGGAAAACAGTAACAAGACAAATTCCTAAGTCATATAAAACAAAATAAATTGTTTTCACATAGTATTAACTTAGACATAGGAATGAAATTTAGTTAAACACATAATAATTTGGAAAACAGTAACAAGAGTAATGGATTTAACACTAAAAAGTATGTAAATCAGTGGCCTATCAAATCCCCACACATTTGTCTTTTGCTTGACCTCAAGCAAATCCTTCAAGAACAAGTTAAAATCAAGCAAATGGGGTAAAATCATAAGGGAAGAGCACAATGGAAGATGTTGCTAGTTTTCAAATCATAGGGTATTCCAGCTTTCAACTATAATCTTTTATACACTAAATCATAAGTCACAAAAATCTCATAAAGAGTAGCAGAACCATAAGAACTCGGATTTTAACCTTAAGCTAGCCACCATCACGTTATTCATATTTCAATAAACGACAAGGGGCATTAAGTAAAATCTTATTTTATTACCATTGATCTTTATCTAGAGGATCAAGGCCTTCCCCACCTGCACACCAAAGAAGTTGGGTGGAACCTCAAAGTTCACCCACTGAGTGTGGAAGTCACATTCCCAATTGATTCGAAACAAGAGCTAGAAGACAAAGTCCGCCCTTAACTTCTTCCTTCACAAATCAATGAAGATAAGGATGTTTTGATCCTTAATTTTGAAGATGAGGCTCCACCAAAATATGATCCTTGCACCAAGGATCATCAATTGCAGCATCAGACAGTTCTTCACTATTAAATTATGCCCGACACACCCACTTGTTGGAGCAAATTTTGCATTTATCTTTGATCCCGAATGACTTCAAGGTGATGTGGTCTAGCCAAAGACCTAAACATGGGCAGCTTCCCGAGAGACAACCCGGATGAACATTATTGAGAAAATTACATGACCCACCTATGACGTTTGACAAAATTATACACTCACGTGGTTTTACAAATTACTTTTCCCACCCATGTGGTTTCCCCATTTTACATTTAACAAATTTTCTAATTTTTGGTTAATTTAAAAGATGCTTAAACGTTGTCTGAAATTGATGAAATTTTACATAGACAGCGCTAAAGTGTATTTTGGTTCAGTGAGAAATCAAAAGTTTTTTAAGCTTAAATGTGACATGTGAGATCCAATGAGCATGCCACATGTTTCATTGGGTCCCATGGGTCACATTTAAGCTGAAAATACTTCAGATATATGACACAAGATCAAAATATATCACTTTAGCATCATCCATGTAAAGTTTCATCAATTTTGGACAACGTTTAAGCATCTTTTGAATTGAACAAAAATTAGAAAAGGTGATGGATCTAAAACGAGGGAAGCCACATGGGTGGGGAAAGTAATGCTTGAATTCACATGGGTGGGGTGTGTAATTTCACCAAACGTCATGGGTGGGGCATGTAATTTTCCCAAAATTATTTTATTTATGGTTCTTCTATTTTAATTTTACGTTCTCCTTTGATTTTGTTTTTGCTAACTCATAACCATGTGTGTAGTTTGGTTGCTTCTAGTGCCTTACGCAGGTACAATCTCATGTCTACACCGCAACCAAGCTATGCTCCTGTGAGGCTAAAGCTCAAGTGTGGGGGATTTCTTTCGAAGCAAGCCACAACGAAATCAGGGGAGTGCTAGTTTATGTTATTTTGTAACTATTGATCTCTACTTTCATTTTGATTTTGCTTGATTCCGCCAGTGGGAATAGATTCTAAGCTATACTGTTGTCTTCTCTTTTGTTTGCTTCCTGAAAAGTTCTTCTGAAACCTTCCTCAAATTTTCAGTTGTACAATGAAAACATGGTTCAAACTAAGTTTAGGGAATGACCTTTTTGGTGAATGTGTGCTTAAATGCTTATTCCTTGTGTTTGTCCAAATCAAGAACTTGGATCTTTGTGATGTGGGTTGGACTCATTAAGAACAAATACTCTTATCAATTGTGGGATAAATTTTCAAAAAAAATTCTCTTTAATTGCTTTTGAGAAGTATTTTCATGTGGTGTGACCAAATAATCTGAAATGGTTGGATTTTTTTCCTAGAGGTTTTTTCTGCCTTCTCTCTTAGGGATTGCTAAGGGGTGCTTCTTTGTGCTTTAAAGGACTTGTGAGACGTTATTTTTAACCAACAATGAGAGTTGATTGTTCTTAAATGCAAAGGCTAGATGCCCAATTTTTGCCTTCTTATCTCTTATGCAAAAGTGAAACAAATGCATCAACCTATTTTTCCTTGTGTTTTCTTCTCAATGCCCGTTCTTGAGAGATGTTGCTCATGGTAGAAGTTCTTCAAGTTTCCTAATCCTTTAAAGACATGGTTCACACTTCTCAAAGGTTTTTATCACTTTTTTCTTCTTCTTCTTTTCATATCCTACACTTAATAATAGTATTTGTTAGTCCTGAGAATTCCTTACTTGCTTGGGTGCTTGGTTTTACTTTAGGACAAGTGAAAATGTACGTGTGAGGGTGTGATGAGCGTCCAAATGATCATATTCTAGGGGTGTATTTCATATGTTTTATCAATACTTTTCATGCTCAATTCTCTACTTTAGCTAATATCCCTCTAATTTTGTGTTTTATTGGTGTGTCTACACATTTATTGCTTAAACAAATGAAATAACATAGCTAGGATTAAGTAGATGAAAAAGGAATGTGTGGGTGCAAACGGGTCCAAAATCGGAGCTAAAACGTAGAAGATGAAGCATTTTAAAGACCGACATACTCACGCGACCGACCGACGTGGGTCGGTCAGACATTTTCCAGAAGTTACAAGACTCGAACGACCCAGCGGCCTCTCCAGGTGGGTTGGTCGGACAAAATATTCACGCACATGACGATGCCTTATCCCAGATGCGAAATATCCACGTGGGTCGGTAGGGCAAACAAATTGCCTAGAATCTTATTTTAAAAGGGGAAAATAAGAGGAAGGAGAGGGGGAGAAAAACACAACAGCAAACGACAGGAAAAGAAGAGAAAAGAGGGGAACAAAAAGGAAGAAGAATAAGAAAAAGATGAGAAGGCTCACCTCCATTGAAGCTCTTCTTTAACCTCCCATGGCTAATTCGTCTCCCTCCTGTCATTTTTGTGCTTTAATGGTTGTGTAGTCTTCTTGTACCTTTGGGAAGGGGATTTACCCCAAAATCCCTAAAAATCCATTGTTGAATCAGAAACTTGTTTTAATGCTTTATTTTAGTACTTGTGCTTAATGGAAGATGATTATTATGTTATTATGCTCTTAAACTTCTTTCTCCTGATTTAGGGATTTGTTCTGGTTTACTCAATTTGTTATATTTATGTTAAAATTGGTTGGCTTGAATTTTCTAATTAGTTTCACATTCATGTGGATTTTTATGGACGATATTAAGAAGGTAGGAACCTATACCGCGGGACTAAATCAATGTACACGAATTTTACTGGTTTTGAGATTTGACTACATTGCAACTTTAGGGAACTTGAGCTTAGTGATATTTCGGGGCTTAGCTGATTGAAAACTCCCGGTTAAATCGACTAGGATTAGTAGGCCTAGATTAGGTTGCTAATTGATTAAGTGTTCCTATTGTTTAGCTATAGTTTAAGAGTTGACAATCGGTAGTAACAGGGTGATGGGTGCAAAGATCCTTCCCGGGTACACCTATCCTTGATTAATTAGTTTAGGTTTATTGCATTTCCTTATTTCTTGTTTATAGAACTAACCCCCCCCCCCCCCCCCGAAAAAAAAAACCCCAAACAATTAACATTTTTGTACTTTTGTAGATATTCACCCACACTTATTAAACTTATAATTAGTAAGATAGTTGTGAAGTTCCTAGATACGACCTTGTTAGACTACAACGATTAGGTTCACTGCCCATTAGTTTATAATTTAAAATATATTTATATATTTCACAACAGCAATCTTGACCATGATTAACACTATATTAAGATAATGTGGAGCTGAATATAAAGATCGTTACAAGTCACAAAGGTTGCTTAAATTCGGACTTTAAAATTTTTCGCCAACTAAACCTAACCCTAATAATTCACCAGATTTCACCCATAACCCGGAAAAACTGAATGACAAAGGCTAACCCGAACCGAAAGCACCCCAATCAAAATCAACCGAACCAAAGTCACCGGAATTGAAACAATCCGAACCAATTCAAATTGTCTCAAAAATGAACAAAAGACCAAACTTAACCCCAAAAATAACCAAATGAACCCGACCCAATCCGAATATTAACTAGATATCTATAGTTGACTCGTTTTGTACTAAACCAAATTGGACCCGAATTGCCAGTTCTAAGAGTAATATCTAGATTTTGATGCAGGATGGTCTTATTAGGTGTACATAAAAGATACAACGATATTAACTTCCAACCTCATATAACTACAACCACTTCTATACAATTTCACCAACTTTCTCACGTAGCAGGTAACAGGTTACAAGAACACAAAAGAAATCGATCAACATGTGCGAATCATATCAAGTAGGGTGGCGGAAGAGAGGGTGAGGTGTTGGTCTCCGGATGGTGCATTGTAAGGCGGTCCCAACTGTAGGTTGACACATCATAGGGTTTAGGAAGATCCTCAACATGTGTTTAAAAGGTTAGTAGTTGGGTCATATTGCTTAAAGGGATATGGTGGTGGGTCTCCACACTCTGTGCTTGGATCATGTCTTCAAGAATCTTAGGAAGGTTGTTGGATATCCCCTACATAGTGATGATATTTTTACCTTAACTTGGACTCATTCCCAGTATATAAGAATAGGGCATGTAGCATAGGTAGAGTTGTAGAGTTTCTAAGACATCCTACTCAATATTAGTACAAATTTTAGGGACTTTCATTTGACCAAATTGTGTTTTTTTTAATTGTAATTTCAGTTTTTAATCATGTAGTTTTCTTAGTATTGAGTCACGTGAAAAAATAACATATGGGCCATATCATGCCCATTCGTTTTTTATACCAATATATGACCATTCATAACAAGATCAAAAACATAAATACAAACCTCAGTTTATATAAAACTTACTAGGAGCCAAGATTCACAACCGTTGTACACAAGCAATAGACCTAAGAGATGGAAAGACTACTAGTAGCAAATGAGGCCTCAGGGGCTATTGCAGAAGTAGATAGATTAGCCAACATCCCCACATTTGAACCAAAATTGATTGCTAGCAAAACAAAAAAACCAAAGGTTAGGAAACCAACCATTCAGAGCCACCATCAAACAACTAAGAAGGGATAAACAAGTCACCACGAGCAAACCAAAGTAACATGGTTTAAGACACTTAATTTGCAACATACTAAAAACACCCACTACTAGGAAATAAGGACAACTTCGTCAAATTATATGTTCATCTTCCTCGAGTGTAGATATAGGTAAGCAATGTGTCATAGAAATGGGGCGACGGTCGATATTTTAGTCTTTAGCCTTTGTGAGTTACATTACAGATATGAATAATCCTAGTTTAACGTGAGATACAGTATGGATGTTTTAAAACCTGAATTAAACTTTTGATTCTACGTGCAGTGCACTTTAAACTATATAAGGGAATCATGTAGCCAAGCTCTCGTGGCTTGGTTGGTAGTGGAGTATTATTCTAAAACCAAAGGTCCTGGGTTAAAACTTATTCACTATCGTATATATCACAAGTAACTAAATGTATGAAGTACATATGTACAAGCAAATACATATTTAGAGGTGGTAGTTTGGGTCAATCGGTTTGGTTGACTTTCGGCTAGGGTGACTTCAGGTTGGGTAACTTTTGCTTCATATTAGTCTCTAGGTTGTTCGATTTTTTTGGGTCATGGGTCTAAATTGGGTCAATTATTCGGTTAAATTTAGTTGACATTACAAAATCAAGAAACTTAATAATCATGATATGTAAAATTGACTTCAATCAACTGAACAAGTATGAATGCATACAAAAGATTAATTTAAACAAATAATTATAATTTGTATCATGTTATACATTAGTAACCAACTCTTAACTTAACATAATTATTGATGTAGTTTTAGTTTATTTAGAGCATGATTATCAAAGAACCTGAATTTGAGTTCTAACACTCTCTTTCCTATTTTTGTCACTGTCACATTAGTTTAAGAACTATATCTATTTTTACCAACATCAGTGAACTCATTATTAGGTTTATAACTCTCTCTAATTGTCATGTCATTTTACTTTTTACTTATTATTATATTAATATAAAAAAATTAATTTTTAATGGTTATTACTACTATTTTCAATAATACACAAATAATCCTAACTTAATATTTTATTAATGATTAAAGTTAATTATATTTTTGAAACAAAAATAAAATAAAACTATTCATATATTATGATGAATTTAGAAATGAATACATTAGTACATATTTTAACTTTCAAGTATATTTTAGTGTTACATTTTAAATCATAATAAATATTAATTTAATGAATATAAATATAAAAAATATGAAAAATATAGTCAATATGGATCTCATTTTGTGGAGAATGAGATTTTAAGAATTTTGATATATTTAGTTTATTTATATTATTATTAGTTTTTAAAATATCAAGATTTTATAATGTATAAGGTTTAACTATTTGAATTTGATATATTATAATTAGAAAAACAAATGGTGGGTTCCATTTTATGGGTTCTCAAAAAGTTCTTCCTGAAGCTCAAAACTAGAGTTCTCCCCTCCCCGCCTCCACCGCATATTTTTTATTTATTTTTTTACCTATGAACTTCTAAGAACCATTGATAATCATAGTCTTAGTAGTTTCGTTATTTTGAGAAAAGTATAAATGAGGTGTGATTGTGGATAGTTATTAAATTTGTATCGAAGTTCAGTAACTGATTTTTTTAATCTATTAATGGTGACTACTTCGGTACCCCTTCTATTTTGTGAGGGTAACATACCCTCTTTCCTTAATCCAACTACAATTTGACATGTGGAATATTATATTCATATTATTTTTTAAATTTTAAATAGTGTCTTTTATTTTATTAACTAGTCTTTAAGTTAACTTAACTTAAAGGACTTAATTGAAAAAAAAACACTTATCAAATATTTAGAAATTAGTAACTTCCCACCTTAATGTCAAATACATTAATCATCTATTTTTTTTTTCTTCATCAACCTATTTAATAGAAGATTTTAACTTAATGTAGTTTTTGAAAAAATTAAGACTAACTTTACTAGTGATTATGTATTGTTGAAGAAAAATTTTATCAACAAAATATATACCTTACTTGACATTTTAGAAGATGATAAATGAATATAAAAGATAAATTAAATACATATTTATATTTCATTAAAAATAAAATAAAGAAAACACTTATCAAATTTTCAATAACAAATCTTGAACTTTTATTTTATAATAAATCTCTAATGACTCAAAAATTATGTAATAACTATACTTATTTTTATATTTTTTTCTTTGTTTTTCTACTTGATTGGATTTTTAATTGAACTCAATATTTTGAAATTGATACCTAACTTTGCTTATAAATAATTTTAGTTATGAATTAATAAAGGTGGTAAGTATCAAAAATAATAATAATTTAAACATAAATTTACTATATAATTAAGTTTAGAAAATAATTTAGACAATGATTCATAAATCTATAAATCTGATTAGTCTAAGCAATATTCCACTAAATTAAAACAATAATTAATGTTCATAATATGTGTTAATTCTCTTGTTTCGCGTACTATATATATATTATATATATATATTTTAAAAAATATGTGTTCTAACTTGAAAAAGCAAAAATTTCCTATATAATTTCATGTTTGTTCTATATCTCATTTTCCATATTATTCTACCATTTGTTGTATGTCATGAATTTGCAAACTGAATTAAACTATAAATTTGATTGTAAAACATTTTTATTCTACGATTTGAGATGGAATAAAAAATGAAATATTAAGGTAACACCATTACTGATAGCACCTGAGAATGTTGAACTTGTTGGTTGCAATGTGGATTGGAATGCAATAAAACCTCATGGAAAACATTCAAATTAGTTATAATGTTAGTTACTTCTTTCTTTATGTCATGTTTTTGTTTGGTTGGTTGACATAATTGTTATCCTTGTGGGAAAGAATGAAAGGAAGAATCTACTCAATGTAAGTTACATCACGAACAGTTCAACTACTCATTCTTTTGTTTCTATTACTCAGCTTGTTCAGATCTACTTAACGAGGTTTTTTTATTTTTCTTTGACAGGTTCTTTTCACATCCTCAAAGAAAAATTTGTCTATCGGTTGCTTGATATTCATGTCTCTTTTTGGACCACAACCCCATGATACTTTATTATAAAGATTGTTTGGTATTTTAGTGTTATGGTACTAGAGTTTTTGGTATAATTGTAGTACTGTGGGGCACTATTCAGTGTTTTATGATGCAGATGCTAAATACTGATTTGTATTCAAATTAGAGATCTGTTATGAACATTATGTTTCATCCTCATTATCTTCTATAATTAATGTAATATATTCTTTCGGATCATATTGGATATATTCATTTGGATCACATTGGATTTGGTTCGGTTTGTTTTGATTCGGGTCACTTTGGATTTTAGGTCATCATTGGGTTATGGGTGACTTTAGTTCGGTTGATTTTGGACTTGTGGTTCATTCTCGATTTTATAATAATACAGTTCGGTTTGGTCCGGACCGGTTTGTTTCAGATTTTGGGTCATTTTTCAAGTTATAGTTTTCGGTTGAGATTCAGATTTGAATCGGATTAGTTTGGTTTGACTTTTCAGGTTCGGGTCACTTTTGCCGTATCTATACATATTAGCCACCTCAATGCTTAAACTAAACAAACAAAAGGTGGTCTTATCACTAATAAACCCCAATTCACTGGTCTCTCTTTTTTTAGTGCACACCAACCACATTAATTTAGAAATAAATAGAAAGAAAAGAACAAAGGAGAAATGACAAAGGAGAAAAAATATATAGGAGAGATAGATTGGATTAAGCCGGCCACTTGATCACCAGGAAAAACTAAGGGCCTCGAAATGTAGATGGCCTGCCTGCTTAGATGTACAAACCCGAGCTACATCGTGTCTCATTTCTCTTGGTCCAGAAACAAGAACTCCCACATTGGTTCCTTTGTATTCTAGTAACATTTCTGTCCAATACAAAAAAAATTTAAAATAAAATTACGATGGTTATCATATTTCATCATGAAAACCCAAAATATAGAATAGAGATGCAAGTACTTACTCTTGAGATTTGGCCTCCCGCCATAATGCACACTTGTACTCTGAACCAATGACTGATATGGATGACTCTCCAATGCACTACTATCCACATTGTCAAGCCAAGAACATGATGAAGCTGTTGGGTTTGGTATATCTACGTTTTTACCTTGCATCTTAACTCCCCCACCCTTTTGGTATAAAAACACACAACTAGTGACCACAACAATGCTAACACAAACCAAAAACATGTCCCATAAACACCAGTAACTGAAGTGATAGATTTTATAAGTGTTATGATCGACAGGATATATGAAGTAGTGAGTTAGAAGACCAAGAAGGATAAGAAACATGAAGAATGAACCAGAGATAATGAGGGAAAGCCAGAGCCATCCGTTGGTTCCTAACACTGGTGATATAAGTGAGTCTTTTGGGTTTGGTTTGAACCACTTAGTTTGAACTAGGGTGTTTGTAGTATCTGCTGATGGTGGTGGGTTTTGGTCTCTAGTTACATAAACTTCAATTTGAAGATGTATTCTAGAGAGATCGATTGTTTTGAACTTGAACCCTCGTATGGAAGCAACAGATCAAGCATGGTGAGGTCGGATTTGTGCTTGAAGGCACATATGAGATAGATTCGCGGAATGGGTTTGTTGTGGTTATTGCTCTGAAAGATGATCTCTCGGATAATTGATATATAGGGAGAAAACCCACTTCCTCCACTTACCATTAAAAGTGCTTCGTAACTGAAATAATGTAATTAGTTCACTGTTAGCAGCATCAATATTAATATGCATGATAGAACAAAAGATGGTAATTAAGAAGGATACGAACTTGAGAAGATCAAATAATTCCGGCCCATAGGGTCCTTCAACGGAGACATCAAGCCCATCTTCCATTGTAGAAGAATGGAGTTGTTTGCATAACTTAGTAGTCCAACTCCCAGTTCCTTTGATGACAGCACTAAGTGTGTTTGGCTCCATGTTGTCATTTGATGTCACAGTGAAAGGATGCCATTGAAACTTTGAAACTTTAGGGAAATGTACAAATATTACACTCCCTGGATTATAGCGCAATCCTATATGTAATGTAAGGAAACCAAACCAAACCATGGTATTAATTAATGATACAATGATTAGGGTTTAATATAGTATATAGCTAGTATTGAATTGATGATGCATGATTTTTAAATTAACCTGGAACTTTGGCGAAGTTCAATTCGACTGTTTGACACGGCAAGAGACGAGCTGATACCAGTCTCACATGGTTTCGTGACTGTAAAAATCTCAGATAACGATCAATCATGAGTAGAAACAGACCAGGAAGGATTGTAGCGAAAGTTGCCACTCCAACATGGAGAACATAAAAGAAGATGTAGAGAATATATAAGTGATGTGTGTAGAAAAACACTTCAAACATCTTTCTTCTTATTTGAGGAAAACTTGAAACCCAAAAGGGTATAGAGATCAAAAATGCTATTCCTCCTGCAAGATTCGAATCATAGTCCCTGCTCCATGCAATAGCTTCATACATTTCATTGACCATTGCCCAATATATGAGGAACCCTACGCTATGTAGAACTTGGAGTACCATAGAGATATGTCCCAACCATACGTGATATTTTATGCTAGATTCAGAAGTTAGTCCCACAAGTGGCAAAATTGATGACCATCGTGTCACAGGAAAGAAGAGGAATGCGTAGCAAATGTTTCCTACATATCCAATTCTCAGCCAAAAGCTTCGAAAGTGTCTCGTCCACCTGACAATATTAATAAAAATATTCATGCAATAGCTAGTATTATCATTCGAAATAGAGTTGAATATTAATCAAACTTACATGTTTGGCACTATCATATGTGGATACTTGACACTAGTGTACATGTAGTAGGTTTGAGACCAAACCAAGAGAGCAATAAACATGAGTGCAAAGGTAAGCTCAACCATCGTTACAATTCCAAGAGGAGACATCACTATTACCGGCCGCTTCCAGGAGTGGCTTTTCACACCACAGCTGCTGCAATATCTTTAATATATTATTACTTAATTTGGAGTATATATAATTAAACTCTCATCTATCATTATAGCTATAAAATACGAATATAATACATCTTATTCTAGATGAAACTAATAATGTTGCTAGCTGACCTTTTCCCCTGGAAATTCTTTCTGCTCTTAATTAGATGAAGATATAAGCAGCCAACTATAGCTATGAGCATCACAGGAAATGCAAGTAACCAAAGATTTGTTCCTGTCGACATTAAGATACAAGAAATATATAATCTTGATTTCAAGAGCAATTTAATTCAAGAATGTGTGCCGCGCCGTCATTCAAAAACAAATGAAAACGTACAAATGGAAGATATGATGAGCTGAGCCCAAAAGAATAGAGATGACAGCAATTATAATTAATTACCTTGTTCACCAATGTAACTTGCATTAAGCTTTTTGTCTAATATTGGACCCCAGCTTCGCTTGTAACTTGTAGTTGGAACTAAGATCCAAACCAAAATCCATCCAACAACAATCAGGAGGAACATCAACTTCATGGAAGCAATGATGCCCATTGCGGAATAATTAAAGGCAAAAACACCAACCAATATCTCTATATTGATTCCTATTTGAATTCCACAAGGAAGCCTGCTGGAGTACTAGGGTAGCTAGTACGTACATATATAGTGCAAGTGTAGTACAAGCGGGACGGATATCATAAGAATATGACAGCTCGCGTGACACCTGAAAATGAAAGGAAAGGCATGGTTCTTGCAGCTTATCTTATTCTTCATATTAATTAATGAATAATGAAAAGATACTAATGATGGCTTAAAGTAAATTATCTTTTTTTAGACCTGACCAAACGGTTGACAGACCGGGTTAGCCTCAATCCAAGCTTAACCTATTTAAAAAAGTGTCAATAAACGGATTCAAAGTTTCAATCCTAACTCAACCCATCAACCCGTGGATTTACCCGTGGATAACCCATTAAACTTTCTACATAAATAAATAAATTTTTATAGACATAAAACATTAATTTAATACATAATAACAACAATATAAAGATAAATGATATCATGTGTTTAAACAAGAAAGCTTACACTAAAAGTTCGTACATAAAGTTTAATACATAGTAAGATTAAATTCAAACATAATTGATAATTTAAGCCAATGATAATTAATTGTATATATTGTGTAAATAGTAATAAACGA
>CM041783.1:30077042-30111691 GCA_023374045.1 Limonium bicolor | reverse complement strand
AGAGTTAGTACCGGGCGCCGCCACAAATGAAGAGCCAGACATCGGAAGGGTATTCCCAAGGTATCGGGCTGATAATAGATGGTAATCGGTTTACCGAAAATACTGTCGTATTTCACGCTTATTGCCAGCGGTAGCAATATGACGTTCTACCAGTAAAGTTGTCCCACCGGTAGTATCACCCCACCGGTAAAAAAAGAGGTACCAAACTTTTGATATTTCATTGTGAATATTCTTTTATCACTGGGAGTTTACAAAAACTTTTTCAGAGATTAATCACCCTCTAGTTTACAAAAAAGAAATATTTTTAAAACAATTTCTGGTTATTTCTGATTTACTTAAAACCAAGACTAGAGAGTCTTGAGAAAAAAAAAGAAAGAAAAAGAATGTAACCGACGATCTCACCATCAGCGATGGTAGAGTGTTTTGTATCCGACGATCTACCATCAACGATGGTAGTGTATTTCATCCGACGATCTCGCTGCCTTACTGCCAGTAGAGTGTTAAACCGACGATCTCACCGTCTCGAAGTCGGTAGAGTGTTAAATCGACGATCTCACCATATGTACAGTGGTAGAGTGTGAAAGTGTAACTAAGAGGTTACCGAAAGAAATCTTGGCAAAAAACAAAAGAGCAGTTTAAAATTCTTCATTATAAAAAATCTCCAACTTTGGGAAGCCCGGTCGCTCCGGGCAGCCCAAAAGACAAATATTTTTATCTATTAAATTTAAGTATCTGTTAAATTTAAGTATGCAGGTCCAAGGAATAAAGTAATTCAAGCAGGAATTGATTATGGAAGTAATATCCCATTATTATTATCTCGGACTTCTTGAGATTATTATGGTCTTCTGGAATTATTATTATTATGGTCTTCTGGACTTATTATGGCACGTTCAAAGAGCGGAGACCTTTTCTCAGGAGTACAAGTGGGACTTCATCGCCCCCGGAACACGTGGGACTTCTTTGTTTCCGGAAGACAAGCTCTTACATAGGCTAAAGTTTTTAAGTTCATTTCCTTTTTAGGCAAAAGAAAAAGAACTTGTGGGACTAGGGGATATATAGTAGAAAAGAAAAGAGTACAAAGTGTAAATTTTATCTTCTTTTATAACTTCCACTTTTTAGTGTTAAAAAGTAGAACTTGTGGGACTGATGTAATGGTATGAAATATACCATGCGGAAGGCCTGCTACTGGAGACCTACTAGCAGAAGAACCGCTACCGGAAGGATCTACCGAGAGAGCCTATCGGAAGACCAATTGTCGGAAGGCTTATCGTGGAAAGCCCTACTACCGGAAGACTCGCTACCGGAAGGGCTGCTACCTAAAGGATCACTACCAGTAGAATCACTACCGGTAGGATTATTACTGAAAAGATGGCCCGGAAAAGTTAGTCCAATGCGGAGGTAATATACCAGTCCGGAAAGATTATCCAAATAGAGGCTAACAGTTATGTAAATATGATAGTACCGCATGTATAGGGGCAAAAAGGTAAACCTGACCATAGAAAGTCTATAAATAGAGGTAGAGGGGCTCATTTGTAAGGGACTCAAGTTAGAAAGAAGGGAGCTCGACCCAAAGGGCTCTCTAGAGTTGTAAACTGAAAGATGAATAACAGCTCTATCTAGAAGTGGACGTAGGCGGATTATTGGCCGAACCACTATAATCCTTGGTGTTTGAGTTCGTATCAGAGAGTACCGAATCATATCGTTTCAGGGATCATTACAAGTTATGAGTATGTGGCAATGAAAGGTATTGTGGAATATGATAATACTTCTTGCCCCTTGTCGTCCATGAGTATGTTTGCGTTATGGATACAGTCTATTTGTTTTTTAATGTACGGATTGACTTAGACTCTGTTGCAAACTTCCCTTACTGATGACAGCAAAAAGGGGGAAGTAGTGAATCCCGTCTCTCTACGAACGGGTCCACTCTGGCTGGTTCTGGATTGACTATGTCTCTGTGCGACTAGGTCTTAGGTGAAGTTTTTCGGATATTCTGTTTCATTTTTACTCTGTTGGTACTAGATCATGTTGGTTGCAGTTTTCTTAACTTAGTCATATATTCCCTTTTTCCAATCTCTCTTAGTAGGTTGTGGTTTGCCAAAATTGAGCTCATCGATTCAGGGGGAACTCTAACAAGAGTTATTCAATCTATGTGGTGATTAAGGGGGAACCTGGACAGGGTCGGTTCCCCAAAATTCTTTTTGCTCTTGTCTTGTTTTGCAGATTGACTCATTCGAGATTCACAAAAAGAGTTTTGCTATCATCAGCAACAAGGGGGAAACTGTTGGAGTATGAAGGTGTTGCTGAGATAGTCATCCAGATCAAACGAGTCAATCATACTTCTCAAAACAAGACAGAGTCAGTCAACCTCGAAAGAGCGAGAGAGTCCATCCATGTGAATTCATAAATCAGTTACAAAATTCAAGGAGCAACGTCCACTAAACCAAAACAGTCATCAACTATCATCCTTGGGCCGAAATTCATGCAAAGAGTGAGCAAAATCCAAAGCCTTGACTTTCTGATAATTCAAGAGAGTCTGTCGGTCAGTTGCGAAAATTAAGGAGCAAGTACAGCAACTACATTGACTTACAACGGTCATCGACGTTCAGACTTGGACCAAAATTCTCTCAACGTGGCACTAATTTGAAGACTTGGCTCTAGCTTCCGAAATTTGGCTTCAGCTTCCGAAATTCAAGGAAAGAGTCATTGGTTCCTGAAATTTCGGAATTGACAGAGTCAGTCTGCTACATCAGACGTGAGAGTCATAATTGAACGTTGCCAAGTCATCCAATGGATTGGTAATTGTCCGAAATTAAGGGCCAAGGCTTAGCAACATTCACAAAGAAGTTAGGACCGGATTTTAAGCAACTACAAGTAACTACAATGTTCAGATGGCAGAAATTTTGAAGCAGACTCCCTCAACGGCTCCACTATATAAGAGAGTAGTCATTTCATTTCTCATTGCAGCTTTCCAGAGAGAATTATCCAGAGCATTTGTTTAAAGAAAGCGTTGCCTATTTTAGAGAGAGAGAGAGAGAGAGAGAGAGAGAGAGAGAGAGAAAGAGAGAGAGAAGTACTAGATTCATTTGTGCATATCGATAGAGTCATTCTAGGTAGGACCTAGTTTCACTACACTTATCATTGAGCCGATCAGAGATTGTATTAGGTGAGTGAGTGAAAACCACGATGTAGATCTCATCTACTGAGTGGGCATTATAAGTTGTTTTGTTTTGACCAGGATATAAAATAACTTATATTGTGTATCCTGCTGAGTTCGACAGAGTCCCTCCACCTTTCAAGTGTTAATCCATTTAGCTCCACAAAGTCTTTCTATCTTTCACAGTATTAATTCGTTTAATTCCTTTAAGTCTTCCGCACACTCAGTTCAATCAGTTCAATGAGTGTTTCTACGTTTTCAGTGTTCTTACGTACAAAGGTTGATTGAGTCAAACCAACTCACAGACTCACACCTTGAGTTGGTTTGAGTTAGCCACCCGATCCTATAATTGGTATACTTACTATTCATTGTGACTAGTTAAAGTATGTTCTTTGATCCACTCATGATATTGTGTTGCTAATTCATGTAATGACATATTACATATTACGCCAACTCTATGAGTTGATTCCTCCTTATAGTTACTCTTACTTTAGTCCAATATTTTATGTATGGTTAATAACCTTTTTGGACTACATATATTTGTTTATATAAATATATTGGAGGTTCTATAATTCCTTAATCATTTACGGCTCATTAGTTTTTATAATCCAATGATCAATCCTTAATTACATTTATAAACCTTAGGGGTATTTCACACACTGTATGAAATATCACCCTCTTCCTCATTCTTGATAGTAGGGCATGCCTCAGTCGCATGCAGAAAAAGGCCACAATTTGCACATACTATGGCTTATTATAATAGGTAATAGAGAACACAAGGTCTTTACCATTAACCGAGAGTGGAAGGTAGTTCTGTATGGGAAGAGAAAGGTTAATTAAAACCTTAAGACGCAAGTACTAATAACCTGAAGAGGTGGGATCCTCCAAAATCCCCGTAAATTGGCCTATTTTGCTCGCCACTCTCTGTACAAAAAGGACACTAAAGCATGCCCTTGGCAAGTTGTGTAGAGGGTAACCACTTGAACTCATGAGCCGCAATGGGCTTATCCAGCTCTCAGGTTTTGATAGCAAAGAGATAGTCGTTAACCACCCGCAACCCTTGAACAAGGACAACCTGCATGCATGCCGGTCAAATAGTTGAATTAAAAAATAAACAGATTTGGGCGATTTTACAAAACCCAAAGCCACTATAAATCCCCAAAGATGATGCAACATAATAGCAAAGACCGAATAAAATATGGGAATAAAAGAGAAGAGTCAATCTAGGACACAACACTCAGAAACTAATAGAAAACCTTTGAGCTATATAACCCTCATAGTCGAAGAAACGACCAGTAGAAAGCTTTGGGGTGCGAAGAAGGCTTCCTAAAGCAGCGATCAGACGATGAAATATAACGAAGTAAAGGAGTAGATGAGAAAGGTAGAATGCAAAAGAAGATCAAAAGTCGGAAGTGGATAAAGATTGTAGACAGATATCATGCAAACAGAGACAGCAAAGGTGACAGAGTGAGTGAGGAGGGAGGATGCGAGCAAATCACAGAGCTGCCAAGATCTAGCCCCACTCTTCAAGATACATCATAATCATTACCCTGGTCACTCCCAATGCTTCCTTCAATCTACTAACCCTAAGAGATAAGACACTGACGGAATCAACATGATGTGGAAGAGGAAAATGCGGTAGCTTCTCAATGTGAACTTCTCATTGAAAGGAAGTCGAGAGGGTTGCTGAGGTCAAATTTGTTAGGTTTAGCTACTACAAAAGAGTGATCAAAAGTAGCAACAATAGAGGGATGGATCATAAGCAATCCATAACTAGCAGTCATATAGATTTCATAGCTCCCAGTTGAACTTAGGTAGCATGACCACAAAAGAAAGATCATAGAAGCTAAACAGAAGAAAAGATGAAAGAATTATGGATTTTGACCCGGATAAACATAAGGATAGTTGTATGGGAAGATGGCCTAACATTGTTGAGTGTGGAATGCAGCACACATCATGATTTTTTTTATAATTAGAGGCACAAGGCCAAGACACCACCACAAGTGGAAAGAATAGCGAAAGATGTGACCTACCAAAATCCTACATACCTACCCTCAGACTTATCCATAAACTACCTTACGTGATCTGCACATAAAAGTCTTTCCTCACCTATTCGATCTTCCTACGCTCTTTTTTTTACATGAAAATTTACTAACATGAGATAACTACCAAACCCGGGGTGGTTTTTTTCAAACGGCATTCCTTCACGGGGAAAGCTTTCACTTTACTTACCTTTTGTGAAGCGGTACTAGCCTTGATTCCTTCCTTGTCTGCAAGGTTATTCTGGTTTGGCCTTTTGCTAGATCCCCTAATGATAGTTTCAAGATGGAGGATATATTAGGGATGAAAGAGGATGGAGAAATTAATGGAGAAGGTTATACAAGGGAAATGAGAAATATGGAAAATTAAATGGCTTTTTATAACTAAAGTGGATAACAAATTATTGAATATTTTTCTTGTAATTTATGTATTTGCAAAAATTAAAAGTCATACTTCTAATTAGAAGTATAATCAAATGTGAAATAAACAATTTTCTTAAAACTGTACCCCTTTTATTTTTGTAAAATGGATCCTTCTATCGTAAGGAATCGATTAATTTCCGATTAAAATTAGGCGTTGTTATTGAGTTACGAGTCAACAGCGAATGGATATCGGTAGACTAGACAAATAGGCCATGTTTCATCTAGACCTGGCTAAACTTAGCTAGTACAATGGAGAATACCGTGATGCCTAAAATCTCGCAATCATCTTAAGCCAAATTGTCGTGTTACCATATCCTAATTATAGGTTCATTTAGCGACAAATCGTGAAGGGACATTCCAAACCAGAAAATGAACAGAAAAAACGGAAACCCACACTTTGTACGCACATTGTAACTATATAGCACGACTGCATAGGAAGAGCTTAACATCACAAAGACGAAAAACAACAAATTGACACACCCAATACTCGAATCATTATCCCAACAACTAAAATGGCATCATCAAGATCAGCAATTTTGCTAGTTTTGTTCACTCTCATCCTCTTCTCCCTTGTATCCATCAACGAAGGTACAAATTAACTAATGTTGGTCATCCAGTTGAAAGCTTTTATTCATCAAGTGTTGCGTGTACATTCTTTCTGCGCATCTCAAAGTTTCTTTTAATCTACCTCGCATATGTAGAACATTAATCTTTCGTATTGTTCGATTCTCCACAGGTAATAATGCCCGCTTACTGGCCGAGGAAAGTAAGGCCGCGGTAGCCCAAGCAACAAAATGCGAAGAAACTCACAAAGGATGTTGGGTGTGCAATGACTCCACCCTTTCCGAGGGATGCGTCGATTCAGAAGAAGCATGTACGAGATTATGCCAAGCAGAGGTTATGTAATTAAACATGACAATCTGCAAAGAGAGAATTTTTTTTAGTTTTGAGGACGAAGAAAAGAAGTTATAATTAACCGTATAAATAACGTAGAAATGGAGTGCTGATATCAATATTGGTATCTTTTTTTTTTCTTCATGGTCTTCCTAAATATTTTATTTACTTATGTTTCCCATTTTGTTTTTATGTCTGGGATATATTAATAGAAGAAATCTATTGAGCGATTTTACCAAGTTTTTGGACGTGGTAGATATTTCATAAATTTTTTTTAAAAAGGTAATAATGATATTTGAGTAAAACTGAATATTATATGGCCATGAGAATATGTTTTCATATCCAAGTATTATAATGATACATAAAAACTGCTGGGAGCAACCAAAGTAATTCTCATGAAGAGGGTCTAAACAAAGCATAAACTGGGAGACAAGAGAAAGTGCCAGAATCAAGGATGTACAAAAAGTGAGGGAGACAAAGATATCAAATTTCGACTAGCTAAATGCCCTTAGCTGTGTGATGATGAATTTGTTGTTCCCCAATGTGTCTGAATGCGGGACAATGTGCGAGCTATACATATGAATTGAACAGTGGATACATTCAAACTAAAAGATAATTAGATCAGTACTGCTTGCATTACGTTCAAGAACATGGGTGGAGATCAATTCTTGCGCCAATGGTAATATTTCTCTTACATTTGCCCCTTTCCTTTGGTGTGAATGTCGTGTAGTAGTTCCGTTGCTGTGGTATACGGCAGACATTAACAAGCTGGTTGAATGACATATATGAACAATGAACATTAGTGAAACTTAAACAGTTATGATGAGTTTTATTTTTTTTAAAAAAGCAACACTTATGATGAGAGTAAGGGCCCAATAGTAAAGGGGCCTAGTTTACATAAGTAGCCCATATCTTTGTAATTTCCAATACTCACTCTATATATCGGTAGGGGTGAGCATTTGAATTAATATTTCGGTTAATCGAAATCCAAATGTTAAAAAAAGAATTGGATTACGGTTATTTCAGTTAAAAATAGAATTATTCAAATTTTGATCAAACCGAATTAACCATTATCCATATTATCTAAAATCTGGAATTTTTTTAATGAAAAAACTGAAAATCAAACTGAAATCCAAATTTTAGTTAGTTTAGTTTAGATTAATTAACTGAAATTTAGCACAAAAAACCGAAAGAAAGCCGAATTTTTTGTTTGGTTTCAGTATAGGGTTTGTCGTTTCCCTTTGTTAATTGGTGACGAACTCTCAAAAACAACTCATCTTATTACGAAGAAGAAAACCGAGAGATTAGTTTCTTGCTTCTGCATCTTTTCTCTCTAGAGTTTCAGTACATGAGATGCAATCTATGTAAAGACTATATGTACTGATAACCGATGAAGGAAATAAAGAATACCGGTCAACAGACCGTGGGCCAAACAGCCCAAATACATATAAGCCTAATACACATAAAAGAGTACAAGTCATAAAGTCCTAGATACAAAACTATATGAAATGTAGACCCTATTATTCTGTCATCCCCCCTCAAAGAGTACTCCTTTTATGTGCTGAAAGGAAGATAAAAGGAGAACTTTGGCTGTGCTGTCGCTGAGATGAGCAGGATGGCGGAACTGCTGCTGAGAGATGCATCACCTGTTTTTTGTTGCTGCAACCCCAAAGGTTTGAAAGAGTTTTGATAACTCTTTCCCGTCAGTGGCTTGGTCATAAGATCAGCCAGCTGGTGCGTGCTCGGGACGTACTGTACCTGTATAAGACCACCCTGCAGTTTCTCGCGAACAAAATGACAGTCTAATTCTAATGTTTTGTTCGTTCGTGTGATACTGGATTCCTAGCTATATGGATGGCTGCTAGGTTATCGCATTTTAATGGTATGGGTGTTATGTTAGGAACTCCAATTTCATCTAAGAGTCTACTTAGCCAACTTAGTTCCCCGTAACTTGCCGCATGGATTTGTATTCCGCTTCAGCGGAAGACAAGGCCACGGAGGTTTGCTTTTTAGATTTCCAGCTCAAGGGTGAGTCTCCAAGTAGAATGTAATACCCGGAAACTGACCGGCGTGTGATTGGGCAAGATGCCCAATCCGAATCGCAGTAAGCTTGGAGATCAAAGTTTGTTTTTCTTATTGAAGAGTAGACCGAAGGTGGAAGTCCCCTTTATGTAGGAGAGAGTGTGTAGGGCAGCCTTGAAATGTTCTGTGGTAGGGAATTGGAGGAATTGGCTGAGATATTGGACTGCAAATGCTATATCTGGACGAGTGTTTGTGAGGAAATTGAGTTTCCCCACAAGGCACCTGTATTCGGTTGGGTTTTCTAATTTGGAGCCAGAATCTTTATATAGTTTGAGGTTGAGAGGAAGAGGAAAACTGAAGATTTGCAGTTTTGCATGTTGAATTCATGAAGAATTTGGTTGATGTAACGTTGTTGGGACATAATGAGGCCATCATCCGTTTCTAGGAATTCCATTCCTAAGAAGAAATTTAGTTTTCCTAAATCTTTTTTTTAAACTGCTTGTCTAGTTTGTTTTCAAATGTTTTACCTCTTTCGCATCATTTCCCACAACAAGGATGTCGTCCACATAAATGCCTAGAAGTGTTATGTTTTTCTTTTTCTGACAAAGAGGGAGTAGTCATTTTGGGAATGGTTGTTGAAACCAGGACCTTTAAGAAGGAAGCAAGTTTCTCGTACCATTGACGGGAAGCTTGTTTTAGTCCATAGAGAGACTTGTGTAATTTGCAAGCTTTGTTATCTCCTCGCACCTTTAGACCTTGCGGAATCGTCATGTACACGTCTTCATGGAGATCCCATGAAGAAAAGCGTTGTTGACGTCTAGTTGGTCTAAGATCCACCCTTTCTTAACCGCTGTTATGATGAGGGCACGGACGGTGGTGAGTTTTATAACGGGGGAGAAAGTCTCTTCGTAATCGAGGCCTGTTTTTGTGTGAAGCCTCGAACGACCAACCTGGCTTTGTATCTCTCCAAGCTACCATCTGGTTTAAGTTTGGTCTTGTAGACCCACTTGCAGCTTATGGGTTTCTTGCCTTTGGGCAAGTCTACTATGGACCAAGTCTTGTTTTGTCTAAGAGCCTCAAATTCTTCAGCCATAGCACGGGTCCAATTGGGATCCTTGCTGGCAATTTGGTAGTTTGGAGGCTCATTAAGGTTATTGATGTGTTTGATGATTCTATCGGTGTCCTGGTGTATGGAGCATGAGAGAATGATGGTGGAGGGCAGGTGATCGGTTAGAGTGTTAACGGTGGATAGAGGCTGATTTGTAGAGTCTTTATGTTCGAGTCTCTCTGTAAGGATAGAAGAGAAGAGGTCTTTCTGGTTGTAGCTTGTGGAACAGAGGAAGTCATTGTATTTGGATGGGAAAATGTGCGGTCGGGAGGACCTCCTGACTATCGGTGGATCTTGAGGTTGATCTTGACTTGTGTCGTGGGTGGTATTTTGATCTGGAGTGGGATCTGGAGGAACAAGTGTTTGACTTGTGTCGTGGGTGGTATTTTGATCTGGAGTGGGTTCTGGAGGAACAAGTGTTTTTCTCTTATCTCAGAAGGCTGAGACGTGCAAACATCGTCCTCTAAGATTGTGAGAGATTTAGGGAAAATGTCATATTGTTGGTCTCTCTCTGGGCACTGTTTTTCCAATCATCACTAGTTAAGGGATATATGTTTTCGAAGAAGGTAATGTCCCGACTGACTTTAATCTTTCTTTATCTAGAGTAAGAACTCTATATCCCTTTGTGTTTTTGCAGTTGCCAATGTATACGCATGCAGATGATCGAGGGTCTAGTTTTCCCCGACCAGGGTCAATGTTGGTTATGTAAAAAGAATAGCCGAAGCTTTTATATTTCATCATAGTCAGGTTTGGACCCATACAATTTCTCATATGGAGAAGTGTCAAGGATGGGCTTGCTATTGTATTCTGTTTATTAGATATGCTGCATGTTCAACGCCAGTAGTTCCCAAAATTCATTCCTAAGCCTGACTGAAAAATAAAGCTCTAGTGATCTCCATTAGGTGACCTTGTTTCCGTTCGACCACTCGTTTGTTGCGGGAGTGTGTGGGCATGTGGTTTGATGACGATTCCCTTGTTGGAGTAGAATGTAGTCCCTTCAAGGGACTTTCCTAATTCCATGGCATTATCACTTCTAATGGTTTTCACAGAACTACTCATTTGTCTCTCTCAACAAGGTTAACGAAATTTTTAATGTTTTGTGTCGCTTCAGATTTGTGTTTTAAAGGGGTAACCCAAGTGGCCCTAGTGTGATCATCAACGATGGTTAGGAAGTATTTGTGTCCGCCCCTATGCTTTGGGTTCTCATAGGTCCGCATGTATCTATGTGAATGAGTTCAAAAGGCCTTAAAGTTTTGATGTGGATGAAGGGAATTTGCTGCGTTTTCCTTTGGCCTTGTAACAGATTGCACAAAGTAAGGGGTGTTTTTTTCACTTTACTAGGAATATCAATGTCTATAATCTTGGCCAATTTCAAAAGAGGGATATGACCCATTCTTTTATGCCACAAAGGTAGTCATTGACATTACAAACATTAGATGTATGTGCAGAAATATCAGCAGGAAAAATTCACACAGACACTATGGACATCACTATTTCTCAAGACAAAATCATGCAAGTCATTCACAATTTACCAATGTATAGGCCACACACAAGCTTCCCAATTTCTGGAACTGCGCTTTCTCAGAATCCTGCAAGGCACAAGAGTTTTGATTGAAAATTATGGGCATTATTCAGCTGTTCTGTATCAGTTTAGCCGCAGAGATAATATTTAAACATGAAGCTTTTCACATATAGAACGTTTTGTAAACATGTCACACCATCGATTATAGTTTTCCACAATAATCAACATGTTTTCTGTTTCCATCAGGCAAAGCGATTTGTTTCTTTTCTTCAATAATTCACATCAGAGAGAAAATTTATATTGCCACTAATATGTTCAGTGGCCCTGAATCCAATATCCAAAAGTTTTTGCAGAGAATGTATCACAGAGCAGCATTTGAATTTAAGCAGGGTAAGAAATTAACAGGCGTTTTGGGTGTTACCTGAAAATCTCCAAAATCGGTCTGTTTTGTTGTCAGTGAGTCATTCTTTCTGTTGGTGGAGGAAAGCAACGCAGTTGCTGTGTAGTTGTTCACTGGAAAAACCCTTGACCGGTGACTCTAGGTTGACTTCGGTCCCTTGATGGTTTGAAGCTTCTTGTGTGGGACAACTGATACGATTTGCCCTCTCTTTGTTGTTTTGAATCGCCAGAGGGGAAGCCCACTAGCCACCAACATTCAATTCGAGAATGCCCGATCTTACCGCAATTCTGACATTTGGGGATCTTTCTCGATCCAGGACTTGCGTTCTTGGCGGGCTGCTTCTTTGAATGTCGATTTGTAGTTGCTGACGTTAGGGTTGCTATCTCTTTCCTTTCCAGAAGAGAAATTGTTCCCGTTGTGTTCGCATCGCTAGGGTTAGGTCTCTGTTCAATCTGATTTTTGTGGTCGCTGGAGAGCCTCGTCTCGCTCCCCTTGGGCGATGATTGAAAAAATTTCTTCAAGACTCGGGAGTTGACTGGAAGCTAGAATTTGTCCCCGCAAGTGTGAGTAGAATTGTTTAGACCCATTAAGAAGTGTATGGCCTATCTTCTCCCCTCGTTCTTTTTCGTTGTTTTTCCAAAGCTGTCAAGAATCAAACCAGTTACACGCCTCCAGTGGCTTTGCCAAATCATACTGCGCCATTAGTTTCTTTCGACTTCATCAAATAGTCAGTTACTGAATCTTCTCCCTGCCTCAAGTTTGCAATTTGTATTTTCACGGCGTGTGAGTTGCCACATGTTCTTCTTTTCGAACCGACGACATTAGCCAGTCCCAAATCTCCTTTGGGTCTTCGGTCGTATACATGACCGTTCTTGCTATGTTGGGTGATATGGAAGAAGATATATCCAAGTCACCACAGGGGATTGGCCCTTTTCCATGTACTGTGCGGAAGGTATCCGGGGGATCGGGACGCGACAGTTTGCCGTCTATAAACCAATTTTGTTTTTCGCCCCAAGAGCTTGTTGCTTGGTCCATTTCCAGCCAAGGAAGCCATCGCCGGTGCTGGTGAGTTCGGAGCAAGCGATTGTCCCAGTCTGCTCTGGTTCGGCAACATAAGCGGATCATTTGGATCTATGTAGTCACTGCCTTCATCGCTGCTTTCTCCGGTGATTATTTCCAGACAGGGCAGAAATCTTCTTTCTCGTTGCTCATCTTCAATCAGTTTGGTAGAGTGTTCTCTGGTACCATGTTAATTGGTGACGAACTCTCAAAAAACAACTCATCTTATTACGAAGAAGAGAAAACCGAAGAGATTAGTTTCTTGCTACCTTCCCCACTTTCCCTAAAGACTAAAGAAAAGAGAATAGTATTTGGATAATTCGGTTAACCGAAGTAATCAGAGTTCAAAACCAAAATCCAAACGAAAGTATAATTTGGATATTCGAATATTCGAAAATTTTAGTTTGGTTACACAAAACTTAGGTTAATATCTAGAAATTTTTTTGACTATTTTAGTTTTGGATAAATCCAAAATATCCAAACTAAATGTATACCCCTATATAAATATGGTAGTAGATGTCAGCAATACACAATCGATCAATATCTTTTCAGTTACAAATGCTATCGGGGCTGAAAGCTTTGGAAGCAACTCTGCGATCCTAAAGTTCTCTCTAGAATTACAGTCTAGTTTTCCATTTTCCGCTTATTTATTCGATGCTTTGATTGTTTCATTTCGTCCATCCGGGTCTTCAGCTGGATTCTACCATGGCAGCTAGGGTTTTTCCTCGATCCGACTATCATATAACTGGTTGTACGATGCTTATGTACACTCCCGAACAATTTTCACAATTATTTGAACAACCATCATATAAAGTTGACACACTTTCATAATAACACATGTAACTTTTACATCAGTATGAACAATCAATACAAAAACTTGAACAACGCTTGAATTAAAATGAACAGTTGTACGATGTCTCACCGTACACACGATTGTATAATAGAATTGCAGTTTTTCCTCACCACTGGTCGTTACATCCTACGCAAGGAGGAGCAATACCGAACAATGTATCGGGGAAGCAGCAGCAACTTACAACTCAAGACAATTACCTTATTGCCCAAAGGGAGTTAAATAGTCATCTAGGCTACATACTACGTACAAGGGCGCGACGTTTGGTTTTTTTTTTTTTTTAAGTTTTTACTTCCCCCTCCGTCCTGAATTGACCGTCTTGTTTACTATTTGGATATGTCGTTTGACTTCAATTTTTAAACATATAAGATAAATTAATTTTGAAAATTTAAATTTTGCATATGATTCCTTACATGCTAAACTACAATTACAAAATTTAGTTTTATAAAATTATATTATCTTATATGCTAAATATTGAAGTGGAAAAACGTGTCATAAAGCAAACAGGACGGTCAATTCAGGACGGAGGGAGTATTGTTTTTCTTACTTTATCACAAAAATTTTAAATTATAGTAACTTTTAATATATAAGTCTAAATTAAAAAAAAATTATATCATTGTTCATTTAAATTCAAGTTTTTCAAAACAAGACCAGTCATGGATATATTTTGACAACATGTATAATGTACAGAACGTAAAAAAAACTTGTATAGATGGTCATACAAAGTTGTACAAATATTAATTAAAACTTGTACATCCACACATAAAAACATGTACATCATCGCATTAGAAATATACAGATGGTCACATAAATCTGTATGAATCATTAAATATGTACATCCTTAGATTAAAATCTGTACATATTAGGGAGAAAATTTATACACATGGCCATACAAACATGTATAGTTGTACATTAAAGAACATGTACATTCTCACATTAGACATGTACATTGTCACATTAAAACATGTACAGTCTCCCATTAAAATATGTACAGGCATCCTCACATTAAAATATCATCGTATACATGTAAATTTTTTTAAAAAAAGTTGTCAAAACATATCCATGACTGGTCTTGTTTTGAAGAGCTTGAATTTAGGTGAACAATGATATAATTTTTTTTCACTTTAGACTTATATATTAAAAGTTACAACCATTTAAATTTTGTATTGTGATAAAGATAAAGAAATAGAATAAAAGAAAAAAAAAAGAAAGAAATGGAAAAAATCGATGCGTACTCCCACCAATTTTTCTAATTATAAAATTTACCCCTAATGTAGGGGTCATAGTGCTTTAATTTGACTAAAATGCCCTCAAATGTAGCTTAACTACATTCAGATGTAGCTCAGACTGATTGTATTATAAAACAGCCCCCGAGATTTGTGGATAGGCTCTATCCTAAGCATGTGTGTTGGTTTAATATGGCTTTATATGGCCTAAAACAGCCTCCCGTGCTTGGCATTCAAAACTCAGTGGTTTCCTCACTAAAATTGGACTCACTCTTTTACAATCATACAATTCTTCGTTTGTTTACAAATAAAAATAGGATGTGGTGTACATCCCTGTATATGTATATGTTGATGAAATGATATTGACTGGGTCCACTATTACCTTCTTGCAGCAAGTGATTCACACCCGATCCTATTACATATTTGGGGTCTCTCAAAATTTTCCTTGGTATTCAAGTCATTCGAACCACATCAGGACTTCTACTTTGTCAAGGTCAATACGTCATTGATCTCTTACTAACATCAAACATGCATTATACTAGATCGACACCAAAACCCATGAGCAACACTACTAAACCTGATTTTCTAGACTCCCC
The DNA here is from genome assembly GCA_023374045.1 of Limonium bicolor. Classification (NCBI taxonomy): domain Eukaryota; kingdom Viridiplantae; phylum Streptophyta; class Magnoliopsida; order Caryophyllales; family Plumbaginaceae; genus Limonium; species Limonium bicolor. The sequence goes on along the minus strand of CM041783.1, from coordinate 30,096,398 downwards.
GAATCAAAGATCCAACCTTTTATGGTAGGGGTTCTACAATATTTGGCGTTCACACATCGAGAGATTAGTTATGCAGTGAACAAAGTAAATGAATTCATGCACTTACCTTTTGAGATTCACTGGCAGTGTGTGAAATGAATATTGCGGTACTAGGGAAACACCCTCCATCTAGGTTTATTCTTCCCTTCCATCTCATCTACACGCTCCACGTCTACAGTGACAGCGACTGGGACGAATCTTCGCTCAATAGACGCTCCATTATAGGCTTTTGCAATCTTAGAGATACCCTGGTATCTTGGAGTTTGCGGAAACATAGATCTCTGGCACGCTTCTCTACAGAAGCATAATTCAAAGATTTAGCTATTTCTTTTTACTTATGGATCCAAAGTTTGCTCAAAGAATTAGGGTTTTACATCTACGAACCTCCCACTCTGTTCTTTGACAATATCGGCGTTACCTTTTTTTTAATAAAGGTAATGATATATATAGATGAATATGGGTTTTTTTTTACAAAAGTGATATATAGAGGGTTATATATCAGATATCAAAAACAGTACAAAACAGCCTAGGTGAAATATACAAAAAATCCCTTGCGTATACAAAAGTGGCATAAAGATGCTAAGAGCAGAGAATTTTGTCCAGCCATTGGAGGTCTTTGCTGGATTGGCCCATCTTAGTCTAGATGATCGCTTTAGTGGCGGCTTTGATGTCGGAGATGACATTTGCAGGGTCTCTGGCTTTGTTGACCATCGCTCTCTTGCATCGTTCTATCCGGATGTGGTAGACAACATTGGCTATGGAGGCTTTCTTCACCCAGTCGATTGGGTTGCCTTTCACAGTAGCGGGATATCTAATGGGCACAGCTGCAGAGGTTAGTCCTATTGGTAGGGATCTTCAGCCAATCGCAGATAGACCACCACACCCTATTAGAGAACCTGCATTAAAAGAACAGATGGTGGATAGTCTCTTGAGCATTCTCACAGAGCCAGCATCGGTTAGCAAGACATATGCCCCAGGATTGGAGTCTATCACAAGTTTTTAATCGACCTCTAAGAGTGATCCATAGAATGAATTTCACTTTTGGGAGGGACCTGGGAGTCCAACATATATTGTGCCATGTAAATGGCCTAGATGGGTGAGACACATCCTTATAGAGCATACTAACCCAAAGGTTGGGAGGGTGGGCTAGGAGTAAGAAAGTGGCATCTTCGGTGGATCCACATTGGTTGATCCACCAGTTTCTAGCATGGATGATGGATTTCCAGGTCCAAGGATCATTTCCTTTGGCGACAGTTGTCCAAAAATCTTCGGTAGTCAGGTTGAAATACCCCTAAATTTATTTAAATTAATTTAGGGGATTTCTTTTATTAAATATTAAATTATTATATGGAATTATGAATATTAAATTATTATATGGAATTGTGAAATTTATTTAGGGGTTTTCTCCTATTTAACCCTAATTATTATATATTATCATATAGTATTATGAATTTAATAATAAGATTTATAAGTCAATAAATCTTGGAAAAATTTCTAAACACTCCAACTATATTATAAAGATTTTTGGAAGTGTTGGAACATTGTTTTGAAATATAAAAGTCAATATAAAATTCTAGAAACCCTAAAGCCTTTTAAGCCTTGCTAGGGTTGATTTTTTGAGAATGGTCAAACCAGCCCATGAAACCTATACCAATAAATAGGTTATGGAAAACCATGAAGATCGATAAAAAGAACGTCAAAAACGGATCATCCTAGCCAAAGTTATGATCAAATGAAGTTTAAAGCCAAAATTTGAAAAGAAGCTGACGTGGCATGGTCTGCTGAGTCAGCGCGCGCCTCGGGATACGCGCCCCAACACTTAGTCATTTTTATCCCCTATATTTCCGGTAACAGAAATCAGGTTTTGCCCTATCTTGTGACATTCATAACTTTCTCATCTTAAGGAATTTTTGAGTGTCGTCTTCTTTATTGCCTTCTCCTAAACTTCCTCTAAACAACCATAACTCACACTAACCCTAACTCGTCCTAAATCAACCGGAAAATCGAATCAAAGTAGCCACCCTGCAAAACCGTAACTGCAGTTTCCAGTTTTCCTTCGAATCAGGTAACTTCGTCTAGCCATAACTTCTTCGTTTCACAGCCAAATTTCATGTTCTTTAGCTCGTTTTGAAGAGCTCTAATCCCTCTAAAACTTTCATGTTGATGGCCTAAGCCAATTCTCAACCGTTTGGAAGAACAAGGTGTCCAAAGTTTCGGTTTCGTCACAGCATAAAATCATAGTTTTCTTTCCAGAAAACGCAAGGTAAACTCGTAACTTCCAGCTTCGATTTCTTTCTGTGTAGTGCAAGTTAGGGTGAGTTCTTGCTATCATTGTGTAGAGCTAAGTTTCTTCTTTAGATTAAGCCCAAGAACTAGTTCTAACTCCCTCTGTACTGTAAATTATAGTGTTGCAAAGTAGGCTACTCAATCGAGTTGTAAAGGGGGCGTTTTTCCAGAAACCGAAAACAAATCCCTTCGATTCGAGCAATTCTGGTAAGTTTTCTTCAAATTCCTTCAACCTTGCTAAACTATGTTACATTATCGGTCAAAACCACGATTCAATTGCCTCAATTACGCTTTAGGTTGAGTGAATTTGAGAGATTTGTTTTCGGTAACCATTATGAACCCTAACTTCGAAACTGAAATCGAAACCCGATGAATCTTGCATATTAGCTAGAGAAATTAGTATCATTAGAACCAAAATTTGATTTCGAAACCATAGAAACAAGAATCACTCGATTTCGTTCTGTAGATTGTGAGGAAACGTCGAATTAGTACTCGGGTCGGAATTGGTAATCGCTGATGAACTCAGCGTTCAGGGACCGTCCGATCTCGTTTTAAAAGATTGGACGGCCGAGATTAGATCGGGTTATTAAAGAATGTTATAAGTTTATAAAATTTCAGAATTTAACTCTAACTTGTTGAATTTAGTTAATGGCCTTCTCGAATGTATTTTGACTTGAAATTTTAACCATAGATTCCTTATTTAATCTAGTTTATTTTGATATAAATTAATATGGTTTTGGAGTTTTTAAACGTAAGTTATGATTTTTGCAAGTTACGGGTTTTCTGGAATTATTTGGCTAATTTTAAAAGATATTTTTATGAAATAAAAATTTTATAATATGTCTAAAATGTTATGGTTACTGTATATTAAATTTGGGAATTTTTGGGCAATGGTAAAAGGTTTTAAAAATTGTGTTTATGAGTTTTTCATAAGAATAACTTATAATATATAGTTTTTAATGTAACCAAAAATTAACGTATGGTTTGTTAATGAACTTTTTAAGCTGGGGAAAATATGGAACACTAAATTAACATTTTATAACAGTAAGTTTATAAATGTTTTGGTATTAGCTTTTAAGAGAAGTGAAATTATTTACATATATGTATATATACTTATTTAAGTAGAAACTTATGTAAATCAAGGAATTTAATTATTTTTTTTACGGTTTATTTATTATACTATATGGGAGTTAATATTTTTAATTAAACTAAGGAATAAATATATATATATTTTTACGCATATATAAAAAGGGAATAAAGTAGTAACTTAGAGTAAAGCAAGGAACTAATAATTAACACTTATAATAACTAAATATTATAAGAGCTAGAATCCTAAGATATAGTAAAAGGAATACTTTATGAAACATACTTGGAATACAGTTAAAGGTTGTAGTAATAAGATAGTTTAAATATAATAAGTTACATAGGGGATGTCTTAGTTAAATTCTAATACGGGTATACTTATATATATTAAATAAATAAAGGAAACACTTTATTTTATAAACCATATATCGGTTGTGGTATGCTTAAAAGTTATTAAACATAATTAAATACAATGAAATTTCCTAAAAATGTTATGGATAAATCTTAATACATAAAGATATATATAAATATATATGTATGTAAATACATTAAAATAGATGAGGGAAATAATATTCCTTGTGATAGTCATGATAAGTAGATATATATATATATATATATGTTAAACCTTAGGTTTTAATCGGTGTGTAATTAAATAGTCACTATTAACTTAAGGGTTTAATTATACAACATTAACATAACACGGTCTTGGGTTAACCTACTGAGCCCAAGTCTAGGAACTCCGAAAGCCCACTTAAACATTTCAAAGAGAGTTTGGGCCACTCTCAGGAATAAATTCTAAATCATTCCAAACTAAACGAAGTGGGCCTAACAAAGGATTTAGTTAACAAGTCAAGCCCAAATCTTTGTGAAAGGATAATGGTAAACCTGGAACTATTAGTCAGTATGAAAAGAAGGTTGTTTAGCTTATAAGTCCCTTAACTAATCGACACTTGGAATACCTTAATTATAGGTTACTATTGGGGAATCACTTGTTCGAGTTATTTATTGTTCTTCACATACCAGGTACGATTTCTCATACTCCGATACTTTTGTTGTTTGACTTGTGAGACGTTTTCGAAAAACGCTAACTGAGTTTAAGAGGAATTTCTAAAAAGGAAATGGTTGTGTGACTAACTCAGCTTGTGTGACTAACTGAGCCTTGAATGTGAAACTCACTTGGGTATTGGTTCCTTCTCTTTGGTTGTTCCATTAGACATTGACTGCTTAGGGTTTACGCTTCTGCACTCTGTAGGACTGAGTGTTTTGGTATTGCTCTGGGTAGTTAGTGATCTGGTGGGAATTTGGAAAAGATCAATTTTGGTAAATCCTTCTTTTGACTCTGGATATCGTTTCATCCATGAGCTGGTTCTTGAGGTTTCGACGTGCGCGCGTCTTCAATGGTAACAGCAGGGGGCTGTACATCTCTCGTCCACCAGGACATTTTTAATCTGACAGCAGGGGGCTGTATATCCCTCGTCCATACGGACATTTATATCTGGCGGTGGGGGCCATCTCTCCCAGTTGAATTAATCCACTCTTGAGTTATTGGTTCTTGGATCTATCTTTTCATTCCTAGTCCTTTGTGACTATCTAAGTCTTTCTACTCCTAACGGGAATTGGGCTTAACTAAGGCAATGGATGTTCACTAACACATGATGTGATTTTGTTCCACTAACTTTACTTTTCTCTTATTAACCTTTATTCTTATCTTGTTATCTTGATTTGGTGATTTGTGAAATGCCTTGTTCCTCTGTGTGGGTTAAGTGATTGATTTCCTGCTATTATTTATTTAAGAGTTGTATTATAAGTTTGTTTTTGGAGGATCGTACCAGTTCCATTCCAGGGAACTGACCCACCCCTCTTGGGGTGGGCTGCTTGGTTTTATCTTACAGGTATGAGTTATTTTACAGGTGGCCACGAAGAGAACGAGTGATTGGGATGGGATTAGGTTTTGAGAGTTTATGTACTTTATTGCTGTTTTACTTGTTAAGTTTTCTCGAGGTTCAGGCCGTGACATTGTAATCTTTAAGTTGTATTTGGTGAGGTTTGGTGCCGGGTGTTTGGAACCCGATGGTCTGTACGCCTTTAGTATTTTATTTCCGCTATAAATATGTTAAATAGGGGTTACAGAAATTGGTATCAGAGCGTAGTTACGCTCTGAACCCGAGAAAACAAGCCGAGTGAAATACTTAGATTATAGGTGCACTTAAAACTGGGGAACTGGGGTAGAATTGGGAAGTGAGAATTCCAGAAAGGCGCGTGACCCTACCCCATACTTACTTCATGTACATACGAACCGTCCTTAGGACGTTATAAATATTTCATATATTACTACATAGATAGTTAGACTTTACAATACGCCTTCTGAGTAACAAAACCGTCATACCAGCTAGATGTCTCGAAGAGGAGGAAGAGGAGGAGCTGGTCCCTCAGGAGGCTATGGACCCGACGCTGTCACCCCCGGAGGTCATAGCGCAGATTGTGACAGCTGCATTGGCCCAGCAGCAGGCTCAGATCCCACAGCCACCACCGCCACCACCTAATGGTCCCCGGGAGTTCAACTGGCTGAAGGCGGTTAACGACCTTCGTCCTCCCATCTATGAAGGCCAACCAGAACCGAAGACTTTAGAGAAATACATAGACGAGATGCAGAAGGCCTTCACCTCTCTGCATGTTCCAGTGAATCGCCAGGTGGACATAGCGGCCTACTTTCTTCAGGGACCCGCGCATCGATGGTGGCAGACTGCTAGAGCCGAGCTGACGGCCCAGGCGAACTTTGACTTCCAGGCATTTCTAGTGGCCCTGAGAGCTAAATTTTATCCATCCTACCTACATAAGAGGATGAGGAGTGAGTTCGAGCAGCTGAAGCAAGGGAATTCCTCTATTGCTGAGTACTACAATAAATTTATGGAGTTACTTGCTGTCATTGGAGAGGGAGCTTACGCTCCAAGATATCTGGTGGACAAATTCCATACCGGCTTGAACTTCAAGATCATGACTATGATCGGTTCCACCAGAGGGATGACCCTACAGGTATGGAATATGAGTTAGAATTTCTGGTGCGCAAAGATTTCCCCACTAACACATCTTGTAACGACAGGAACTAGCTGATGATGCGAACGATTGCGAGACCACCATTGCCTATCAGGATTCTGTGCTAGGCAAGAGGAGGAATGACAATGGAGGAGGAAATGGAAGAGGACCCCCTCAGACTCAGGAAAGGAGGGGAAAATTTTTCAAGGGAGGGAACGAGAAGGCCATCGTCCCTTCTAATGCTAATGTTAAGCCTCTCCGCTACGAACCACCCAGGGGTGAGAAAAGTTAGAATCTATAATATGGTTACATTTATGCTATCACGTCACTAACCTTGCACTGAAACAGGAAACAGACCGGTAAGAAGATACTTCTGCAAGTGGTGCAAGAAGGACCACCCGGGCAAGGATTGTAAAGGAAATCTGGTGGAATGCAACTACTGTGGTAAGAAAGGGCATAGGGGATTCGAATGCCACAAGAACCCGGATTCTTGGAACTACAAGCCCGCCACCGGGACCACTGCTAGAGCCCCAGCTGCTACTACTACTGGAGGAGGTCGAGGTGGCACAGGAGGTGCTGGACCATCTACCAGCCGCCCTGCCCAGAGCCATCCACAGAGGCCGGGACAGAACTACCCCCAGAGGCCGGGCAAGGCACCGGTCCTTAACATGGTGGACCGCGTCGAGGCAGCAAGTGATGACCCGAGTTCACCTGGTGAGGACTATTTCCCTCATGAAGAGGCTTAGACCCTTACTTTCTTTACATTCAGTTGTCTAGTTTTTCGTTGTCAATGTAAAAGGGATGAACTATAAACCCTTCATTTTGTTTCGTTTCGAACCTTTCATTTCCAGTTGTGAACCTTGACTTATTTATTTAATGGCAATTGTTGTTCAGCTTTCGATATTTGCTTTCCTATTTTGCCATATTCCACACCCAACATCCCTTTTGAAGCCAAACCACACCCACCAGAGAAGTGTGAGGTCTTGAGACCCGGGATGATCTTACTACGAGAGTACCTGACCCCAGCAGTCCAGTATGCATTGATCCTCAAGATCAGGGAGTTAGGTGTGAAGGAAGGAAATTTTTACACCCCTACCTTCAAGAATGGTTCAACCATGAAGGTGAAGATCATGTGCCTAGGTAAGAAGTGGAACCACACCACCAAGAGCTATGAAGAGGTGGAGGTGCCACCAATCCCGGAGGAACTGCAGACCATCATTAGAGCTGCAGTTAAGGCAGCACAAGAATTGGAGGATGAGCCCGTCCCAGACCTAACCTCAGACGTCTGCATCATCAATTTTTATGGAAAAGAAGGTAAGCTAGGGTTGCATCAAGATAAGGATGAATCCCTAGAATCCATCACCAAAGAAGTTCCAGTGGTTTCCATATCACTTGGAGATGACGCGAAGTTCCTATTCGGTGACCAGAAGAGGATGGACCTTGCCACCAAGATCCTCCTGAAGTTAGGGGATGTACTGATCTTTGGTGGGGTAGCTAGACTCATCTACCATGGGGTGAAGAGAATCAAGCCCAACACAGCCCCCACATCCATTATTAACCAGACTCACCTGAAACCTGGCCGATTAAACCTGACCTTTAGACAGATCTAGCCATGTACTTTACAATTTCAGCTTTGTAATCATTAAACTGCTCATGAAGCTTTCAATAAGAATGGAAATTCTAAGAACTTTTTTCTTCGTGTAGGAGCTGGAAATGTAGAGGTCAGGCTGAATGTGTTGGACCAGGCTCAAGCAAAGAGCAATGGAACGGTCATCACAGGTATACCAATTGACCTTGAACAACCACTTTGGAAGTGTTAACTAGAAACTTTAAAACTTCACTCAATAATTGCAGGCACATTCCAAATTAATGGAGTGGAGGCTACCGTCCTGTTTGATTCTGGAGCCTCCCACTCCTTCATATCCCAAGCATTTCATACTAAGGTAAATGCCCCCACAGAGGATATCCATGATTGCTCCGTTTTGTTGCCATCCAAAGAGTTGATCAAATGCAGTAAACAGTGTAAGAATCTGAGCATGCACATCAAGGGAGCAGACTTTCTTCTCGATGCCATTGTCTTCCCTGGCATGGGATTTGACATAATTGTGGGCATGGACACGCTACAGCGGTACAGAGGTAGACTACACTGTATTGAGCACCGTCTCCTCTTGAAGTCAGCCACAGGGATCACAGTATCATACCGAATGCAGCCCAAGCAGCCGACTGTGAAGGTTGTATCGGCATTATCCCTGATGAAGGAAGTGTCCAAGGGCGCGACTGCCTACTACTGTTATGCCCAGGATCTGAGGACGGATCCGAAGTTCAGGAGACGTTCCCATTGTGTCGGAGTACCCCGATGTTTTTCCAGAGGAGCTACCTGGACTACCACCGCTGAGAGAGGTTGAATTCAACATCGACCTCGTACCTGGCACGGGACCGATTGCTAAGGCTCCCTACCGGATGGGCCCTGCAGAGATGGTCGAGTTGAAGAAGCAGTTGCAGGAGCTACTAGATAAGGGCTTCATCAGACCCAGTCTCACCTTGGGGCGCTCCTGTGCTGTTCGTCAAGAAGAAGGACGGAGCATGAGACTGTGTATAGACTACAGAGGCTGAACAATGTCACGATCAAAACAAGTACCCACTGCCCAGGATCGATGACTTGTTCGACCAGCTGAGGGGAGCAAAGGTGTTCTCTAAGATTGATCTGCGTTCCGGATATCACCAGATAGCTGTAGCTGAGCCAGACATAGAGAAGACAGCCTTCCGGACCAGATACGGCCACTATGAGTTCACAGTGATGCCGTTTGGACTGACCAATGCACCGGCGAGATTTATGGATTTGATGCAGAGAGTCTTCCAAGCCCAGCTAGATAAGTCGGTAGTCGTATTCATAGACGACATTCTAGTCTTCTCCAAGAGCAAAGAGGAACATGAGCAGCATTTGAGGACAGTCTTGGAGACACTGAGGGAGAAACAATTGTATGCCAAATTCAGCAAGTGTGAATTCTGGCTGGACAAGGTGTCATTTCTTGGACACGTGATCTCAGCTGAGGGAGTTTCAGTAGACCCAGCTAAGATTGAGGCAGTGAAGAGCTGGCATAGACCTCGCACTGTGACAGAGGTGGGTTTCCTTGGGTTGGCTGGCTACTATAGACGCTTTGTGAAGGACTTCTCCAGGCTAGCCAAGCCCTTGACCTCCTTGATGAAGAAGGACAGCCCGTTTGTGTGGACAGAGGCTTGTGAGGTCTCCTTCCAGGCGCTGAAGGACGCCTTGACCACAGCTCCAGTATTGATTATCCCAGAGGGAACAAGGGGTACGAGGTATATTGCGATGCTTCAGGCAGAGGGATTGGTGGAGTACTGATGCAGCATGGCCGAGTAGTAGCGTATGCTTCTAGACAGCTGAAGAAGCACGAAGAAAATTACCCCACCCACGACCTTGAGCTCCTCGCCATAGTCTTCGCCTTGAAGATCTGGCGACATTACTTGTATGGAGCCACGGTCCAAATTATGACAGACCATAAGAGTCTGAAGTACATCTGGACCCAGAAGGAGTTGAATTTGAGACAGCGAAGATGGGTCAAGCTACTGGCCGATTATGACCTCAACCTCCAGTACACAGAAGGGAAAGGAAATGTTGTGGCAGATGCTCTGAGCAGAAGAGCTTATTCACTTCTTGCCTTGATAGAGACGACCACGATAGCTGAGGAGGTGTATGCAGCCCAGGACAGTGACGTTTATCTACAGGGCATCAGACAAAAGTTAGCAGACGGGTTGACTGACGGTTTGAAGTATGACTACGAGCTGGACAGCGAGGGACACCTTCGAGTCAGAGGCAGACTCTGCGTTCCTCAGGGTGCAACGGAACTTCAGACCAGGATTTTTTCAGAGGCTCATTCCTCGACATTATCAGTACACCCTGGAGCCATCAAGATGTACAAGGACTTGAAGCAATTATTCTGGTGGAGCGGGATGAAGAGGGATGTAGCTGATTTCGTCTCTCGGTGCCTCACTTGTCAGAAGGTGAAGTTTGAGCATCGTCGACCAGGAGGCCAGATTCAGTCACTACCAGTACCGTGCTGGAAGTTTGACGACATCAGCATGGATTTTGTGGTCGGTCTCCCTCCAGCTAGAGGTGGACTGAACGCCATATGGGTTATAGTCGATAGGTTGACCAAGACAGCTAGGTTCATACCTATCAAGGACACATGGAAGGTGCCCAAACTAGCTGAGGTGTTCACCACAGAGCATATCCGGTACCATGGGGTACCGAAGACGATCGTCTCTGATCGTGACACTCGTTTCCTCAGTAGATTTTGGCGTCAGGTGCAGGAGGCATTTGGGACTCAGCTACGACTTAGCACAGCTTTTCACCCGCAGACTGATGGGCAGACTGAGAGGACTATTCAGACATTGGAGGATATGTTGCGAGCAGTCGCTCTAGACTATCAGGGGAGTTGGGTAGAGCGTCTACACCTGGTAGAGTTCTCCTACAATAACTCTTACCATGCGTCTATCGGCATGGCACCATTCCAGGCTCTATATGGCAGGCCGTGCCGGACTCCCTTATCATGGAGTGACCCTGCTGAGGCAGTCTTGATTGGGCCCGAGTATATTCAGACACTGCAGGATGACGTTAGGGTTATTCAGCAGCACATGAGGGCAGCGCAGTCCAGACAGAAATCTTACGGGGATCAGCGCACCAGAGAGCTCGAGTTTCAGTTGGGAGACATGGTCTTCTTACGAGTGTCTCCGATGAGAGGCATCTTCAGATTTGGGATGAGGGGGAAGCTAAGCCCTAAGTATGTCGGCCCGTACAGGATTACGGAGCGAGTGGGCCCAGTTGCTTACAGACTAGAGCTACCAGCGGAGTTGGGGAAGGTACACGATGTGTTTCATGTATCTCAGTTGAAGAAGTATATGCCTGACCCTTCTCACGTACTACAGCCAGAGAGACTGGAGATTGAGCCTACACTGAGGTATGAGGAGACTCCTATTCGGATCTTGGACACGAAGGTCCGAGAAACGAGAGGCAGATCAGTCAAATTGGTGAAGTTCTTTGGGAGCATCATGGGGTTGAGGAAGCTACTTGGGAGACTGAGGACTCCATGAGAGTAAAGTACCCACACTGTTTACTGATATTTGCTATCCTGCTGTGATTCACGTTAGTGCGGTACGAGGGCACCTTAGCTCTTTTAAGGGGGATATACTGGCATACTCCTCCTTCGTTATCTCATCCGGATTATGCCTTGTTGCATTGTTAGTAGAGGGAGAACAGTATTAGTAGTGTGAGAGGTGTATGTATGTACGTAGTTTTACATTATGGCACGGTAGTGTGTCACGTTTGTGTTTTGTTTCAGTTTATATTTTGATTCAGTTTGATTTGATTTCGGTACTCTCGAGTGGAATGTTAAAATGGAAATAAAGGATTGGATTGGTATGGAATTTCATTGGAATTATTATTGTCTCAGCACACCCGAAGCGGTGTGAGTGCCTATTAGTTGATTGTTAAACTTCGAGGCGAAGTTTCTTTTAAGGGGGATATACTGAAATACCCCTAAATTAATTTAAATTAATTTAGGGGATTTCTTTTATTAAATATTAAATTATTATGAATTATGAATATAATTATATATGGAATTGTGAAATTTATTTAGGGGTTTCTCCTATTTAACCCTAATTATATATTATATATATATTATGAATTTAATAATAAGATTTATAAGTCAATAAATCTTGGAAAAATTTCTAAACACTCCAACTATATTATAAAGATTTTCGGAAGTGTTGGAACATTGTTTTGAAACATAAAAGTCAATATAAAATTCTAGAAACCCTAAAGCCTTTTAAGCCTTGCTAGGGTTGACTTTTTGAGAATGGTCAAACCAGCCATGAAACCTATACCAATAAATAGGTTATGGAAAACCATGAAGATCGATAAAAAGAACGTCAAAAACGGATCATCCTAACAAAAGTTATGATCAAATGAAGTTTAGAGCCAAAATTTGAAAAGAAGCTGACGTGGCATGGTCTGCTGAGTCAGCGCGCGCCTCGGGATACACTGCCCAACACTTAGTCGTTTTTATCCCCTATATTTCCGGTAACAGAAATCAGGTTTTGCCCTATCTTGTGACCTTCATAACTTTCTCATCTTAAGGAATTTTTTAGTGTCGTCTTCTTTGTTGCCTTCTCCTAAACTTCCTCTAAACAACCATAACTCACACTAACCCTAACTCGTCCTAAATCAACCGGAAAATCGAATCAAAGTAGCCACCCTGCAAAACCGTAACTGCAGTTTCCAGTTTTTCCTTCGAATCAGGTAACTTCGTCTAGCCATAACTTCTTCGTTTCTCAGCCAAATTTCATGTTCTTTAGCTCGTTTTGAAGAGCTCTAATCCCTCTAAAACTTTCATGTTGATGGCCTAAGCCAATTCTCAACCGTTTGGAAGAACAAGGTGTCCAAAGTTTCGGTTTCGTCACAGCATAAAATCATAGTTTTCTTTCCAGAAAACGCAAGGTAAACTCGCAACTTCCAGCTTCGATTTCTTTCTGTGTAGTGCAAGTTAGGGTGAGTTCTTTCTATCATTGTGTAGAGCTAAGTTTCTTCTTTAGATTAAGCCCAAGAACTAGTTCTAACTCCCTATGTACTGTAAATTATAGTGTTGCAAAGTAGGCTACTCAATCGAGTTGTAAAGGGGGCGTTTTTCCAGAAACCGAAAACAAATCCCTTCGATTCGAGCAATTCTGGTAAGTTTTCTTCAAATTCCTTCAACCTTGCTAAACTATGTTACATTATCGGTCAAAACCACGATTCAATTGCTTCAATTACGCTTTAGGTTGAGTGAATTTGAGAGATTTGTTTTCGGTAACAATTATGAACCCTAACTTCGAAACTGAAATCGAAACCCGTTGAATCTTGCATATTAGCTAGAGAAATTAGTATCATTAGAACCGAAATTTGATTTCGAAACCATAGAAACAAGAATCACTCGATTTCGTTCTGTAGATTGTGAGGAAACGTCGAATTAGTACTCAGGTCGGAATTGGTAATCGCTGATGAACTCAGCGTTCAGGGACCGTCCGATCTCGTTTTAAAAGATTGGACGGCCGAGATTAGATCGGGTTATTAAAGAATGTTATAAGTTTATAAAATTTCAGAATTTAACTCTAACTTGTTGAATTTAGTTAATGGCCTTCCCGAATGTATTTTGACTTGAAATTTTAACCATAGATTCCTTATTTAATCTAGTTTATTTTGATGTAAATTAATATGGTTTTGGAGTTTTTAAACGTAAGTTATGATTTTTGCAAGTTACGGGTTTTCTGGAATTATTTGGCTAATTTTAAAAGATATTTTTATGAAATAAAAATTTTATAATATGTCTAAAATGTTATGGTTACTGTATATTAAGTTTGGGAATTTTTGGGCAATGGTAAAAGGTTTTAAAAATTGTGTTTATGAGTTTTTCATAAGAATAACTTATAATATATAGTTTTTAATGTAACCAAAAATTAACGTAGGTTTGTTTGAACTTTTTAGCTGGGGAAATATGGAACACTAAATTAACATTTTATAACAGTAAGTTTATAAATGTTTTGGTATTAGCTTTTAAGAGAAGTGAAATATTTACATATGTATATATACTTATTTAAGTAGAAACTTATGTAAATCAAGGAATTTAATTATTTTTTTTACGTTTTATTATTATACTATATGGGAGTTAATATTTTTAATTAAACTAAGGAATAAATATATATTTTACGCATATATAAAAAGGGAATAAATAGTAACTTGAGATAAGCAAGAACTAATAATTAACACTATAATAACTAAATATTTAAGACTAGAATCCTAAGATATAGTAAAGGAATACTTTATGAAACATACTTGGATATAGTTAAAGGTTGTAGTAATAAGATAGTTTAAATATAATAAGTTTACAGAGGGGATGTCTTAGTTAATTCTAATACGGGTATACTTATATATATAAATAAATAAGGAAACACTTTATTTTAAACCATATATCGGTTTGTGGTATGCTTAAAAGTTATTAAACATTAATAAATACAATGAAATTTCCTAAAATGTTATGGATAAATCTTAATACATAAAGATATATATATATATATATATATAGTATATTATGTGTGTAAATACATTTAGATGAGGGAAATTATTCCTGGATAGTTATGTAAGTATATATATGTTAAACCTTAGGTTTTAATTGGTGTGTAATTAAATAGTCACTATTAACTTAAGGGTTTAATTATACAACATTAATGTAACACGGTCTTGGGTTAACCTACTGAGCCCAAGTCTAGGAACTCCGAAAGCCCACTTAAACATTTCAAAGAGAGTTTGGGCCACTCTCAGGAATAAATTCTAAATCATTCCAAACTAAACGAAATGGGCCTAACAAAGGATTTAGTTAACAAGTCAAGCTCAAATCTTTGTGAAAGTATAATGGTAAACCTGGAACTATAAGTCAGTAAGAAAAGAAGGTTGTTTAGCTTATAAGTCCCTTAACTAATCGACACTTGGAATACCTTAATTATAGGTTACTGTTGGGGAATCACTTGTTCGAGTTATTTATTGTTCTTCACATACCAGGTACGATTTCTCGTACTCTGATACTTTTGTTGTTTGACTTGTGAGACGTTTTTGAAAAACGCTAACTGAGTTTAAGAGGAATTTCTAAAAAGGAAATGGTTGTGTGACTAACTCAGCTTGTGTGACTAACTGAGCCTTGAATGTGAAACTCACTTGGGTATTGGTTCCTTCTCTTTGGTTGTTCCATTAGACATTGACTGCTTAGGGTTTACGCTTCTGCACTCGGTAGGACTGAGTGTTTTGGTATTGCTCTGGGTAGTTAGTGATCTGGTGGGAATTTGGAAAAGATCAATTTTGGTAAATCCTTCTTTTGACTCTGGATATCGTTTCATCCATGAGCTGGTTCTTGAGGTTTCGACGTGAGTGCGTCTTCAATGGTAACAGCAGGGGGCTGTATATCCCTCGTCCACCAGGACATTTTTAATCTGACAGCAGGGGGCTGTATATCCCTCGTCCATACGGACATTTATATCTGGCGGTGGGGGCCATCTCTCCCAGTTGAATTAATCCACTCTTGAGTTATTGGTTCTTGGATCTATCTTTTCATTCCTAGTCCTTTGTGACTATCTAAGTCTTTCTACTCCTAACGGGAATTGGGTTTAACTAAGGCAATGGATGTTCACTAACACATGATGTAATTTTGTTCCACTAACTTTACTTTTCTATTATTAACCTTTATTCTTATCTTGTTATCTTGATTTGGTGATTTGTGAATTGCCTTGTTCCTCTGTGTGGGTTAAGTGATTGATTTCCTGCTATTATTTATTTAAGAGTTGTATTATAAGTTTGTTTTTGGAGGATCGTACCAGTTCCATTCCAGGGAACTGACCCACCCCTCTTGGGGTGGGCTTGCTTGGTTTTATCTTGCAGGTACGAGTTATTTTACAGGTGGCCACGAAGAGAATGAGTGATTGGGATGGGATTAGGTTTTGAGAGTTTATATGCTTTATTGTTGTTTTACTTTGTTAAGTTTTCTCGAGGTTCAGGCCGTGACTATTGTAATCTTTAAGTTGTATTTGGTGAGGTTTGGTGTTGGGTGTTTGGAACCCGATGGTCTGTACGTCTTTAGTATTTTATTTCCGCTATAAATATGTTAAATAGGGGTGTTACACAGGTATAGGCTGTGAATCCATTGGATCCACAACCGCTTAGGGTCATTGATAATGGCGGCTATAGTTTTTATCATGAAGCACATATTCCATTTTTTTATGTCTTTGAGCCCGAGGCCACCCTGTTTCTTGGTGCCCGTAATGTTTCCCAGGCCACTGGGGGGTAGTGTTACTATTAGTATCACCAGACCAGAGGAAGGAGCAAAACAGTCTAGTGATGCTTTTGGTCACATTTTTGGGGATGGAGATGGAGGAAGCCCAAAAACCCACGATACCAAAGAGCGAGCTCTAGATTAAGGGGAGTCTTCCCGCAAAGGAGAGATTTGCCAGCCCAAGAGGAGATGGATTTGCGGATGCTATCCATAAGGGGATTAAAATCGGTGGTTTTAGGTTTCCTTACGGTTATGTGAATACCTAGATAGCGTAAGGGAAAGGTGCCATGATTGAAACCAGTTAGCCTGAAGATATCATCCGCTAAATAGGGGGTAACTCATCCAAGGAAGAGGTCTGATTTAGAGGGGTTAAGCGTGAGTCCAGAAGCCTCCGAGAATAATTTGATTTTGCTGAGAATGAGGGATATAGAGGTGAGGTCACCTTTACAGAATAAGAGTGCATCATCAGCAAAGAACAAATGGGTAAGCCTGAGAGATTTGCAGGACGGGTGGAGGTGAAAACCTGTGGTCAGGGGGAGTTGGTCAAGTAGTCGAGAGAGCATATCCATGACCATCACAAAGAGGTATGGGAGATGGGGTCCCCTTGGTGCAACCCCCTCTCACCTTTGAAAAAGCCAGAGGGGGAGCCATTAATGTTGATCGAGAAGGAAGCTGCAATGATAGATTGCATGATCCAGTTAGTAAATTCCGGGGGGAAGTTTAGAAAAGAGATAGTGTCTTGGAGGAAGTCCTAGTCCACAGTGTCAAAAGCTTTCCTTATATCCATCATCATCATGCTACGAGGGGAGATATGGGCTCTTTGGTAGTTTTTCATCAGGCAAGAACAAAGTTGGATGTTGTCAGAGATTAGACGGCCTTGATGAAAGCTCCTTGGTTTTTACTAACCAACAAGGGGAGGGTATCCTTCAATCTGGTTGCAAGGATTTTGCTAATGATTTTGTATAATGTATTACAGCATGAGATGGGTCTGAAGTCCCTAGGGGTAGAGGTTGCTTCTGATTTGGGGGTAAGGGTGATTAGGGTGGTGTTGACCTCCCTAAGAAGTTTGCCTCCGTGAAAGAAACCTTTAATCGTCAGGCAGATATCTTCTCCAACAATATCCCACATTGCTTTTAAGAATTTGGCCGTGTACCCATCCAGGCCAGGGGCTTTATCATCTCCTATGGAGAAAAGGGCTTGCTTTATGTCCTTGTTGTCCACTGGATGGATTAAGGGCCCCCAGTTGGATTGGTCCAAAGTTCTAGTATTGTCCAAGGTTAAATCCCCGAGGGTGCATGGGAGAGGGTTTTAGACCCGAGGGTGCGCTGGAAGTGGGTCACGAGACAGGCCTCTATGTCCGTCGGGCTCTGAGGTTCTCCCCAAGGTCATTTGTCAGGAAAGCTATGGCATTTTTGTTTCATCTCGCTTTGACTGCTCGATGGATGTAGGCAGTGTTAGATTCCGTGAATTTTAGTTAGCGCGTTTTTGACAGTTGACGCAGGAATAAGAGTTCATGGTAGTCCCTAGTGAGGAGTTTGTGTCTTAAGAGTTTCTCCCTTGAAATAAGGGTCGAGTTCTAGGGGTCACCATCCATCCTTCTTTGAATGTCACTAAGCTCGTCCCTGATTGTTTGACTTTTGTTTTCGAGGGACCCAAATTCATATTTGTGTAGCGAGGACACGCTGGATTTCATAAGCCTGAGTCTGTGGACAATTAAGTAAAGCCGACTCCCCTGAGATGGGATATTCCAGGCTTCCAGCACTAGGGGAAGAAAGGGGTGGTCATTTGTCTAAAAATTTAAAAATTTGAAGCTCTTCTTGCAAGGACTTGGGAGGGGGAGAATGATAGTCATGGGGCTGTGATCCGACACTAGGGGGAGTAACAATGCAAAGTTGGTGGAGTAAGCCAGGATCAATTCCTCATTAACGAGTACTCGGTTGATTTTCCCGAGAACCCTATAGTGGTCAAACTGGTTATTCCACCAGGTATAAAAGCGACCATAGTTCTGAGGTCTTGATGATTCACCACAGAGACACAGTTTGCAAACTCACGGTAATCTCCTGGAGTAGGCGAGCGGGCGCTCAATCTATCCTCAGAGTAGAGGATGTTGTTAAAGTCTCCAGCCACCACCCAGGGTCCAACGAGATTGTGGTTAAGGTTACAAATGTCTTCCCAGAGGTGGGATCGAAGCGTAGGGTTGTTCCTACCGTAGACAAAGGAGATGGTGAAGGGGGGAGCCCAGGGGAGAGGCTCTACAGGTGATCATTTGGTCAGAGTAGTGGGTTGGGGTGAGGGGGAGGGTTAAGGGGTTGAAGAAGACCCAAATGCGGCCAAGGGGATGCGTATCATAGTTGTGAATGAAGCTCCAGTTAGGGAAGAAATGATGCAGGATAGATTTATGGTTTGGGAGGGAGACGTGGGTCTCTAGGAGGCCAAAGGCACAAAAAGTATTGCTCAAAACAAACTTTTTAATCTCATGAATTTTGGGGTGGTTATTGCAACCCCGCACATTCCAGATTGCTAGGTTCATAAGAAAGGTACAGAGGAAAGGGGGAGGGGGCCGCAGAATCGGTGGCCTTATCAAATACAGAGAAAGAGTTGACAAGTTGAAACGAAAGATCCTCTGCTATAGGGATCGAGCTCACTTGCTTAGTGCCTTTCCCTTTAGGGGGACCACGCACCAGGAATCTGGTTTGGTGGACTGAAGAACTAGCTGAAGTGAGGGGGACATGGGGATTTAATTCAATACTAGGGGATGGGAAGATTGGGGCATCTCCCGGCTGTCCAGGTTGCCGGATGGAGGGGGTGGATGTGATGATTAGGGCATAGGAGGGGGAGGGATGTTGAGGATAGGAGGTGAGGAGGAATGCGAGCGAGCTTGAGGGGAGGGGGGAGGGGTGAGGAGGATAGGTGGCGAGGAGGAAAGCTGGGAAACTAAAGGGGAAGGGGAGGGGTGGGGGATAGGCGGGGAGGAATAAGGAGGGGTGGTGAGAATGGGAGGAGAAGATTGCGTGGATTTATCTTTGAAGGAGCTAGGACAGTG
>CM041783.1:30006224-30076542 GCA_023374045.1 Limonium bicolor | reverse complement strand
AAATGGTGTAGTATCAGTCGATAGACGCTGAGTATGCGGGTCTGGACCCTAATGGTCACTTGTCATTTTAACCATCTTATTATTAGATTGGTTTCATGCTTTACCATTTTACAGTTATAAACAATACTGTAGCATAAGTGTATAATATACATAACCATCCATCCAATTATTCATAAACATTAATCATCCATCCAAACCAAACATTCATAGAATATTTCAAACAACAATTGTATATCGAACGTATCGAGCAATAACAACAATATTTTGTACAATGTACAATCGTCGTAGTGTTCACCATCCACTGTCAATTTATTTTAGTTTGGCTTTCAAGCCCCATCCATATGTACAATGTACATTCGCCGTAGCGTACAGTTCCCATAGTTAATTACCTTAGCCTTGTAGGCTCCATCCAACCATGTTTAATTAATGTCAGTAGGGCGTCATGTTAGGACAACCCGATAACCTCACCATGGACAGTAGTCCCCCGTACACACAAAGGTGCTCATTTCGCCAGAGGTCCGGAGGCCCCTACTCACTTATGTCTCGTAAGACGTCCATAAAAAGGCCGTAGCCACCTGATCCATGAACCTATTTGGGCTCGTTGGATATAACCTGGAGCGGAATCCAAATAGGAAACCCCTCAGTGATCACAAATGCGCAACCAAGTAGTTCGTAAACTACCGGGATTCCTCACCTCAATCTCATACCATCACTCTCTCATAATGTTTAAGATCTGCTCTTAGTCTTATGGAGAATATTTATTAACCAGCGGCCCAATGGGTCACGCATACCTAGAAGTCATCTAGGTGATATTTATGTTAGAGATCCATGCTCTAGAGACCGACAATGTCGTGACTCGTTCCTAAGTGTTTTTCTTAGGTCACCATATACTTAATATTAATATCATGGTATTATATCAAGTAACCGTCATGTCATCACAACGCATATGTATGTTTATATAAGTCGATCTATAGTCAACGTAGTGTTAGTCCCGTAGGACGCTCGTGCATAAATAATTAATGCAGTAGCACACAATCACATACATGTATCCACACATATAACACACAAGTTATATCAACCAAATCCGAGCCCAAGGAGCAACCTTAGGTCAACTCGGCAAACCCCTTTACATACCGTTCACCCTGATTGTATTACGGTGGAGTATGAATCTTCAAGATCCTATGCTCCGTGTAGTCCGCTAGCTCGTCAAGCGTCCTTGTCAGAAGTATACTCTAAACGGTAATAAAACTATAAGTCAGTCTCCATGACTAACTACATCCGGTATTTCCGAATAATAAGTAACCCCGACAGTTCACCCCTGTTTTCTACAGTTTTGTTACGGGTTTCTCTAAAACAGTCGGCTTGTTACTTAAAACGCGTACGTCAAAACTATTTCAACTGTTAAGTTTAATTCCTTATATTTCTTTTAATCTTATCCACACCTAGTTTAGGTACGTAACCTATAGTTGCATGTATGCATGCATTCTTGTATTATATTGCATTCTAAAATTCATAACCTATAGTTCGTAACTATATTTATGATTATATTTTTTTTTTAAAAATAACTACCACCATTATATCATATGGTTTTCAACCAAAATATATATCCACCTTATATACATTGTTCTTGTGTATGTATATATTTACCACGTAGGTAATTCCCATGAGTTCAATAAACCCTTATATTTTATGTTACTTTTTATCATCTTTTATTAGATGATTACTCCCATTAGTTGTATCATATTGTACGACTTATATTAAGATTATTATCCTAACATGAGTACATTTTATGTTGTATAATTACAACTTCTAAGGTTTATTCAATAAATACCTTAGTTTATAAATCCCATTTATTTATAGTTTGTCACACTATTTTATGTGAGTACCCTTCCTTATATCATTCCATCTAAACCACCTTAATACCATTTAATTGTCATAACATTTATAACATAGTAGACCGTAGTCTAAAATTCATTTTCCAACCTTTATACTTTCGGTATAGCCCTTGAATTTATTTAAATTCCCTTTTTGACCACATAACATTATGTAATGTTATACCAAAATACTAATATCATTGCTATGATATTTTTATTTCCTTTAACTTATAATCTATAGTTTTTATACAAAACTATTGTGTATTGCCTCGTAGGCATATATTAAACCTTATACTTTTCCTTAACCATGATTTCCTTTATTTACAAAATCACCCCTTTCTTTTTACCATGTTATATATCCCATTTAATATAACATTTCTAACTTATAAAAGAGCATAACCTATGGTTATTTTTTGTAAATTCCGAACAGCCCTTGTGCTATTCTATAATTGCCATTCGGCCCTATTTATAACATATAGTTTTACCATATCATTGAAATCATATCTTATACACATATCTCAATAGATACTCTTATATAATTCTAAAAATCTCCAAATTTTACCAAAGGGTTATAAAATCCTTATTAACCCATATACTCTTGGTATTTACCATTCCACCATCTATATTTCTCCAAGTGTCATAATGACATAATAACTATATACTATACATATGTAGTTTATTTTAATTCCAAAAACACCCAATAAATTCCTAAAATTCCTAATAGCTCATGGGTGTTTAAAAATACCATTGTACACCCTTTATTTTTGGTGATAACATATTTACCACATATGTTATAAAAAATATTACCATTAATACATAACTTATTATAAACCTTAAATAAGTTATCTAACTTATTTATTTTGGTCAAAACCTAGCATATGGTCAATGTTGACCTCCTTAATATTTCCTTGACCATTAATTCCTAATAATTACGGTTTGCACCCAAACTTTCAAGAAATCACCATTTAACCCCAAAACTTTATAAAATCTTATAAACTTTATTTTAACTCCTTTTTAACTACTCTAATTTTCGGCCTTATTATTCTAAAGCCCCCAAATTTAATTTAATTACACCTAATACCCCATTTATTTTCGGTAATGCATTTATACTATTTAAACTTAATTAAAAGCTTGTAAATGCATAAATAAAATGGCCTAAAATACATGGCCTTATTACAAACATTGTCTTGCAAAATAAATTACACATAAATGTCCCAAAATACATATAAATTTTCGGCCTCACCATATATTCTTTTATTCACCAAACTTCCACATAATGTCTTAAATTTGAACATTATGCTTGTTTAATTAGTTATAAAATTTATTAAACCATTCCTTAAACATTTTAAGGTCAAATAAGACCTTATTATTCTTCTTCACTCATGGCAATAGTATTAGAATTAGCTTAGAACATTTTTAACTTAGCAAAGTTAATGTTTAAGTGATTTATACCTTGATTTAGCTTAGGTAATCCTTGTTTGGTTCGGCCACCTTAAGTAGAAATTCTCCACAGCTTGTTTTACATGTTTTCAAACAGAAAGCAAGGCCTAGTTAGTCTCCAAGCAAGATCTAACCATAGGAAGTAATTAATGTAAGATTTAAGGCAAAAATTACCTTAAGAAGGCAAGGAGAGTTCAAGATGGTTTCGGCCTGAATCAAGCACACCACAAGGTGTTAGATCTACCATATTGACATAGGAAATAGCTAGATCTCAACAAGCTACCTTGTTATTAGGTTTTACCTTGGAAAAATGCCTTAAAAGAGGGTATTTCCTTTGGATCTCGGCCATCCTTGCTCTAAATGGCTAACCAACAGATTACACATGAAAAAGAAAATATGAGGCTATGACCAAAGTTTCACAGCCGAACTTGAAGGGAATCAAAAGTTATGAGCTTAAAGCACATTTTTACCTTAAATGGTCAAGACTTGAACTTTCCTCCTTAGATCTGGTTATGAACGAGATTGAACCTTCCTTTAACCTCCAAATTACTCTACATGAATAGATGTATAGAAGAGGTTGGAGTGTAGATCAATCGAAAAAGGAAAGAAAATGAGAAAAATGGGCATTTTTATGCCTTAAGAGCTTACCTAGAGCTTGAGCTCTCTCCAATGGAGCTTGGAGACTTACCTACGGTGGAAGAGGAGCCAAAGAGAGTGTTTGGCCTTGAGCTCCACGTTTGGAATGGAGCTAATGAGAGAAGGTGACCTAATTTGGCTTAAAACACATTTTTGCCTTTGTTTATTATTTTAGTGACTTGATGACTCATCAAGGCTGATTGGAGTTGAATAATTGAAGCTCAATCAGTGGAGACAAGAGGAGGGGGCAGCCGTTGAAGATAAGAGAAGGTAGGGCTTGATTGATTCAAATTTTGATTGAAAATGGAGTAAATATGTTACTTAATTCATTTAATGAATGTGTGACTCATCTCTTGTATTGTACCAGCTTGGAGCCACGAAATTCAAGGAAAAAGGGGAGCAATTGGAGGCTCCAAATCAGCTGGCTCACATGGGAAAGGTAAGTGGAGCCCACCTTTTTTGTTTTATAAGGTAAAGTATGTCTTTTTTTGTTATTTTATGCTAAAGTAAGGACTATATTTAATTGTCACATGGGACTTGTCTCTTGGTCTGTTAAGAGACTTATCTATCTGATTTTATGTAGTCCATTTCGTGGTCAATGGTCAACATTGACCAACTTAGTCAATGTTGACTCAAACGGCCCCACATTAGGGTTTTATTAATATTTTAATATTAAATTTGTAAAAATTCGTAAATTTCTGGAATTAAATTCCTAATATCATATAATATGATATTTTATTATATTAAAGGTAATTATAACCTTTTAGCCCATTTAAAACCAATTTAAAAGACAATTTCACAAAAACGTGCTTTAAGGAGTTTTAGCGCACATTTTGTGTTGCCTGGTGTTTCTGAGCTCTGTTTTCTTTGACAACGGTGTTGTTGTGTTCCTTACATGATATTTGATCATGTAACTCAATTTTATATCATTTAAAGGTCATTAGATTTTTAAGGTTTCTTAGAGCACCTTTTTGCTCTATTTGACCTTGAAGCATGTAAGTGCTTGTTCTTTGTGTTGGAGTGTTGTCCAACAATTATAATATGTTTGATATTATGTTAATAAACTTAGGACAAATTTTTAGGTCCTAAGAAGTTCATTTGGGTATTTATTTACCCTTACAGTCAAAGGGTGCAACATCTTGTTTTTGTTGACCACTGTGGCGAAATTAGATAAGTTAAATAACTTATTTAAGGTTTTATAATAAGATAAGTATCTTAAGGAAATATTTTCATAACATATGTGGTAAATATGTTATTACCGAAAATTAAGGGTGTACAATGGTATTTTAAACACCCATGGGCTATTAGGAATTTTTAGGAATTTATTTGGTGGATTTTGGAATTAAAATAAACTATATATGTAAAATATATAGTTATTATGTCATTATGACACTTTGGAAAAATAGATGGTGGAATGGTAAATATTGAAAGTATATGTGTTAATAAGGTAATAATAACCTTTGGAGAAATTTGGTGATTTTTAGAATTATATAAGGGTATTTATTAAGAGATGTGTATAATATATAGTTTTAATGATATGGTAAAACTATATGTTAAATAGGGCCAAATGGCAATTATGGAATAGCACAAGGGCTGTTGTAAATAAAGGAAAATATGGTTTATGGAAAGAATAAAGGAAATGTTATATTAAATGGTATATATAACATGGTAAAAAGAAAGGGTGATTTTGTAAATAAAGGAAATTATGGTTTATGGAAAGAATAAGATTTCCCTAAGGTGCCTAAGAGGCAATAATAAATAGTTTTGCATAAAAACTAAAGGGTATAAGTTAAAGGAAATAAAAATATCATATCAAATTGTATTAGTATTTTGGTATAACATTACATAATGTTATGTGGTCAAAAGGGAATTCAAATAAATTCAAGGGCTATACCGGATATTTTAAGAATTGGAAAATGAATTTTAGACTATGGTCTACTATGTTATAAATGTTATGACAGTTATATGGTATTAAGGTGGTTTTAATGGAATTAATATAAGGAAGGATATTCACATAAAATAATGTGACAAACTATAAATGAATGGGATTTATAAACTAAGGTATTTATGGAATAAACCTTAAGAGTTGTAAATGTACAACATAAAATGTTACATAATATTAGGATAACAATCTTAATATAAGTTGTACAATACAATACAACTAATGGGAATAATCATCTAACATAAGATGATAAAATGTAACATATGTATAGAGTTTATTAACTCATGTGTAACTTATGATATAAGAGTTTATTAAACTCATGGGAATTACCTACGTGGTAAATATATACATACACAAGGATAATGTATATAAGGTGGATATATATATTGGTTGGAAATCATATGATTTAATGGTGGTGGTTATTCAAAAATACATATAGTTATGAACTATAAGTTATGAGTTTTGGACACAATACAATAAATAATAATGTACTACAATCACGCATGAATACATGCAACTATAGGATATGTACCTAAGCTAGATGGTGGACAAGATTAAAAAGAAACACAACGAATTAAACTTAACAGTTGAAATATTATGACGTACGCGTTTAAGTAACAAAACCGACTGTTTTAGAGGAACCCGTAACGAACAACTGTAGAAAACAGGGGTGAACTGTCGGGGTTACTTATTATTCGGAAATATCGGATGTAGTTAGTCATGGAGACTGACTTATAGTTTATTACCGTTTAGATTGTACTTCTGACAAGACGCTTGACGAGCTAGCGGACTACACGGAGCATAGGATCTTGCTGATTCATACTCCACCGTAATACAATCAGGGTGAACGGTATGTAAAGGGGTTTGCCGAGTTGACCTAAGGTTGCTCCTTGGGCTCGGATTTGTTGATATAACTTGTATGTTGTTATGAGTCTCTGATTGTCTCTGAGGACTTCCTCAGTTCAGACTTCTGTGTGATCTGTGATAAGATTGTTTGTCTGAATGTGATAATTAATATGCATAAATGGTATATTTATAGCTGCTTATTATTTACTGTTGTTGAGTTAACAGTACCGGTTCGTATATATGAACCATATATATAAAACGAACTAGCGGCTATGGTGCTATCTTATATGAAATATAAGGAACGTCAGAAAAACGTTGTAGCACTAAGATAATAAGATATACATATTATCTGAGACTTTTATACGGAGCATTGGCCTTTCTATACGCCGCTCTCGTATCTAACACTGGATCCCGAGTTTACAGACTCCGGATTGGACTAATGACCTTAGTCTGCTGTGTTAGAAAATTTGGTAATGCGATGCGATGGTATAATTAATTAATTAATGGAATGGAAGTAAAGCCAAGAGGATGTGGCTCTTGGTGCGCGCTGTGATCACAAAAATGATACCAGGATGTCCGCGTATGGGTCCGTAAGTATCAAGAAAATTTCCCGTGAGCTAGAATGGCTCGTTGGTCGGAGACTCTACCGTTGGAGTGGCTACTGCCGTGGGTGACCCGCCATAATATATGGGTAACTAGAGACATGTCGTTTTAACGAGACATTGTCACTAGGTATAACTGAACAACTAAAACAATTGAGACTTATACAGTGGCGAACAATACCATGGACGAGACTTAATACTTGTTTATTATTCTCATTGTTTCGCTTGGTTGTTCATTGGTTATACTTGTGGTTATTTTGTTGTGTGTTGATGGTTGGATGGAGCCTACAAGGCTAAGGTAAATTAAATATGAAAACTGTACGCTACGGCGGATGTACAATGTACATTATATTGTTATTGCTCGACACGTTCGATATATAAGTATGGTTTGTGATATCAAATGAATGTTTGGATTGGATGGATGGTTAAATGTTTATGAATATTTGGATGGTTGATTATGTATATATTACATGTTTATTACAGTATTGTTTATAACTGTAAAATGGAAAGGCATAAAACCAATCTAATAATAAGATGGTTAAAATGACAAGTGACCATTAGGGTCCAGGCCCGGCATACTCAGCGTCTATCGCTGATACTACACCATTTCAGGTTGTTGATCATTGTCGGAGCTGAAGAGCAGGAACAGGGTAATTGGAGATGTTGTATAGTAATGAAGATGGTGTATGGTCTTATGGTAAGGTTGTGTATTTTCAGGATTGGGTAGACGCTCACTTGTCGATGTTTATGGTTTATGGACTTAGTATGATGTATAGGAGTTTCTCGTTATCACTGCGGTTAGCAGTTATTTGTATTGGAAGCTGGATGTAGTTTGGCTGCGTTGCTCGCATGGGCGAGTAACGGCCGGTGACACCCGAGTGAGTTTTGTAATTGTTATTTTTTTCCGCTGCGAGACGTTTTATTTATTGCTACGTGAGAGATTATATCGTGATTATTGAGAGGGGTGTTACACCGCATGCTATCGGGCCACGCACAACTATTTGTCGTCTGAGCATGCGGTCAATTATATTAAAACATGCATGAAACTATACACATATATCATGCTTATAAATCACACATCCAATGAACAGGATACAAACATAAATTACACATCACAATGGTTAGATCACATTATTGCGTCATTTGGCCCTTGAGGGTTCTACCCTGATGGAGCTATTCCTTGCTAGACGACACATGCCCATTTAATCGGGTTATACTTAATTACCCCTTATATTTATACGGGGTTGATTTCGGAGATCAACGTACATAACATAACACCATACTTCACATAGATGTGTCAGCCTTAATATTGGCCCGATCACCCCATACACAATTTCCTCTAGCTCCAATAGTGATGAGGTAGGTAAGTCTTGGTTAAGCTTGTGGGTGGTTGTAATCCAAAGAAAGAGAACAACCATAACATAACAGTATTCCCCCTAGCCCCGAATAATAATCATGGTAGGTAAGCTTTGGTTAAGCTAGTGGGTGATTGTAATCCAAGAAGGAAAAACAACCATAACATAACAGAGTGGGAGTTAATTCAAATATATACATCAACTCCCAAACAACACGCGCGACCGGAACGACCGGATTCCTCACCCCCCAATTATATATATATATGTATGTTAGTTAATAGTTCCTCTATGGAACTTATCACATTATGACACCATATGGTGTTATAACTTAGTCAAACAACAAGGGTGGTAGCTTACCACCTAACATACATGAACACGACAATCGTTAGAAAACGGCATACTACAAAGGGGAACACACACATCACACATAACCACATCATACAATTAACACACTGATAGCCGTAGTTATAACGTTCTCGTAGGTTGGGACGTTAAGTCCGAACACCGGTCTCTTATGTGACTCTAGAGTCGGTTAGTTTCGATTTAACACATATTAGAGGTTAATGGTGTCGGAGCTAAATTCGCCACATAAATGAATTAATGTAAACTCATTACATGCTTTATCTTGCAAGGTGGCCAACAAACAGAAAAACACATTGGCATACAAGCCGGTGTAACCCGGTAGGACACAGGTTGCAAGAAAACCATACCTTACACCATGGGTTACTCTACTGTGTCCCCGAGGATTCACTCCCACACGTCATCACACGCTCTCCGGGTAGTTTCAAATAAACTGGTATTATTATTCAAATGCTTTATTAATAACAGATCTTCCGGTATATAAACTTCTATTACTCCCGTACTTAAACCGTTATCCCGTTATTTCGGTTTAACTTTGTGTACTTAAACTCACAACTTTCTCACATCCAATCTAACACTTGTTTACACTTTCTAAGGCCTTTAAACTCACCAAACAAGGCCTAATCAACATCTAAAACCATTACCATTCACTTCCCCATCATAACAACACTTTAAAACACATTCTGGTGCAATTTTTAACTAGTCCGGGTTTGTGTCCGGGGTTACAAACCCGAACCAACCCTAGAAAAACGATTCTGCCTTAAAATTGCATTGGTCTGGGTATGTGTACTAGTCTACAAACCCGGACCACATGCCAAAGTGACTTTCTGGGACGTTTTTGAGGTGGTCCGGGTTTGTGTACTTGTTTACAAACCCGGACCATATCTGTAGGTCTTAAAATTGACAGTTTTGACCTCTTTTCAACCCCTAATTCACCTCCAACCATTTCCTAAACTTCCCACATGTTTTCTACATGTTTAAGCACACTAAAACACTCCTTAAATACTCCTAAAACGTTGGTCCAATTCACCACCCAACTCTTGTTCAAATTCACAAAATTTCTATTCCCTCTGCTGCATTATGCACAACAGTGCATTTAAAACTTTCTTCAGATGTCTCACAACCTTTCACCAACCTTACCACATCCATCAATGACCATTACAAATCATTCCTACATAAAAGCACTCCTAAAACCCACATTCACTCCTTGTTTCACAAGTTATAAACACTAACTCTTTTCTAGCATTTCTAAGCTCCTCATATGCAAATTGCTACAGATTTTCATCCTTCCCTTCCTAGTTTACCAAATACCATTTCAAGGCTATTAAACCACTCTACTCAACACTACAAACACCAAGGTTCTCCCATTTACTAAGTCACCTTAAAACACTTATTTTCTACCACCAAATTTCGCCATAACCTCCCCATAAACCTAACACATCCATTCTCACCAATTCTCATCCTTTTCATTCCTAATCTAGCCACACCCTTACAAGGGTCCTACCAGCACATAATAAATCCTCAAAGTCCATCAACAATAACATAACTCCAAAACCTCAATAAACCACAATATAACACAAACTCAACTCATTTGGCTCCAATGCCCTCAATTCAAACCATTAATTCACAAACTCTCTCAAAATCAACTAAACACATAGGTTTTTTTTTTATATTTTGGGGTTCATTATTCAATTTAACCCACCCCAAATTCTTAAACAATTATAGCAAGGTTTAAGGTAGATTTTTCTTACCTTGAACATTCAAATCCTCCTTTAAATTCTCCTCTCCTCTTCTCCTCTTGATGCAAGAATCGGTCAAGGCAATGTGGTTGCCCAACTCCAACCCAACATTCAAATCAAAGAATGAGTTTAAGCAAGAACACTTAATCTCATTAACTAAGAATGCTTAAGGCACTAATTAAGAGATTACCTTGTGAACCCTAGAGTTGGTTTCTTGCCATAAATCAAAGGAGGGCTCTAATCCACCATTGGAGGGCTGAAACGAAGCTCAAACAAGGAGAAGAACAAGGTATTAATAAGATGCAAAATCGGCCAAACCATGGAAATGAAGGAAAGGTGGGTTTTTCTTGGATATTTTTACCTTGAATGAAAGAGGATCCTCCAAGTTTCGAGAATATGTAATTTTCTCTTCAAATGGGATATACCCATGGAGATGAACTTCCACCAATGGAGATTTTGAAAAGATAGAAATGAAGCCCTTGTTGAGAGGAGTTCAAATATGTAATTTATTTTTGATTTGGAGCTTGGATGTAGCTTGGGTGAGCAAGGGAAGAGAGGAAGGGGAGTAGCCATTGGAGGGCTGCAACAATCGCCAGAGAAGGGAGGAAGGAGAAGAGAGGATACGGTGGGGAAGGAGAAAAAGAAAGAGAGAGAGGAGAAAAGTGAGGAGAGAGGGAAAGAAAAGTACTTTTGTACTTTTACTTTTTCTTTTCTTCATTTTTTTTGTTCTTTAACAAATAAACTAGCTAATTGAGTGTGGGTGAGTTGATTTTTATTTTAAAACCGGTCCCACTTATACATGTGAGCTGGAGCGTTTTTTGTCTTTTACATAAAAAACACTCGTTATTTTACCCGGTTTAGCACTATTCACTAACCGGGCCCGTTTTCCGGAATTTTCTCATTTTAATTTTAATGGTTATTAAGCTCCCATTAATGTTTAATTATAGTTATATAGTCAACTATAATTTTTACGGGGTCGTTTAACTGTTTAAAGTCACGTTTTCGGGTTTTCTCGAAAAACGCGCTTTAAGACTCCATTAGCGTTTTAACGCATTGTTTGGATTCGTTTTCTTTCGGAATTTTTTATCCCACATGTTCTTAGTGTGTAATTAGGGTATAAAAATAAATTTATAACCCCAGTGAAGGTTATATACCTCCTAAAATAATTAAACACGCGTTTTCACGTTTTGTGACTTTTACGCATTTTCTCTTTCTTTTTGGTTTTTATTTCCTCACCAATGATCTTAAGGACTTAATTAGCCTTAGAAAATCATAATTACATAATTAATTAATATATTAAGGTTTGGGGTATTTCAGCGGGACTTTAGGGTAGTTGGCGTTTATTTGTTATCGCACTTCTAGACTCGTTTTGTATTATATATCGCGGTTATATAAGGGTTGGAATACTTAGACGCTCACTTGTTAACAATTTGGATATGGATCTGTTGTATATATTAATGGTTAACTATCTTCGTCATCTCAGTGGTTATGTTAATGTGGTAAGTGGATGCTTCGTTACTCACATGGGTGAGTAATGACGTGTAGCACTCGAGTTAGAACAGTTAGATTTATTTTCCGCTGCGACTCGCGTATTTAATTATGCTATGAACTGCGATTATACAAGATTAGGTGTAGGGGTGTTACACTTTTAGTGATGGTTGTGGGGTGGTTGAGGCTTCTTACGGTGATGATCAGGATGGGTAACGGTGTTAGACATGTTCTTGGGCAGAAAGGAATTGGGAGCGGTGGGGATAGGAAGAGGAGAGAGCATTATGACACATTCGGGTTTAGTCACATTACAACGAGTGCACCCCAGTCAAACAACATTCAGCATTGATGACAACACACATCTAAACGCATCCCAAAGTGGAGATGAAACTCCACAGGATTGGACCAAAGGGATCGATGATATTAATGGGGAATGTGTGCAACAAAATGATTGTGCATGGGCTTAGGGGTATTGTAAATTTTGAATATGAAGAGATTGATCTTTTGTTTGAGTTGACTAGTGTTTTGTTCGAGTCTTCGAATTGGTTCATCTCAGTTATGCATCGTACATTTATGCCGCATAAATGGCTACTTGACAACATTGATTTAGACTTGTCAATACAAAATTTCTTTCTTCGACGTTTTAGAGAGTTTCTCAAATCTTATATTTTGGTATTGTATTCATTCTAAAAGTAAGAGTTTCATCTTTTTTTCCCTTGATTTTCAGGTTCTCTTAAGTGTGAGTGTACGTTGATATTAATAATAATTCATCATTTTCTCCACAGATGATGCTTTGGGTGTTGTTATATTTTTTAATTAATATGTTTTTTTGGACTTTTATTATCATCCAATTTCCATATTTATCCTTTAATTTTCTTCTCTCGCTCACAACTCTCTTATCCAATAAAGTACTCTAAAAATTTTCTCATTAATCTCCGTGTTTTGGACTAGAAAATCATCTATAAGGAACATGAGGTATGATAGATTATTATTATTGGGTATATAGTTAATATATTAGCTAGGAGTTACTTTTATTCAAAGGTAGCTTCATGTAAGCACTATCAATTAGAAATAATATCATTTAACTTTCTTTTATTTGTACTCTATATGTATCCTTATATTCGGGCTGGAAAACTGGCCCCTTTTAAACCCTTTATCCTACCTTGGCATAAAAGTGGAAGATCTTTTTGTTGTAATCAGCTCATATGTATTCTTATAAACCAATCACATTACTACACATATTCCAATGTGGGATGGAGATATCACACACTTGGGGTCACGTGACCCATAACTTTTGTAAAAAAGAAGGTTAACTATGATAATTTCTAATATAGCTTTCTATAAAATAGTAGTAGATGTTTTATATTTTAGTGACCCCATAAATTTCAGGAAAAGTTAACTACATAAATTTTTTATTTGTGAATCTCCCCACGACTTTCAATCTCCAAGTCCGTCCTGCCATTTAAACTATAAATATGCTATCAGACAAATATACCACAAAATGGTAAGGCAAACCTCTAATCCTCTATCTCTTTTCATGTCCTTTGTCCTCAATCTGGTTTCCTTCTCTCCACTGAAGCATTCGCTTCAGAATCTTGATGACATAGCCTAACCCGTCCCATGATCGATTGCTTATAATACTGTCATCGGTGTTGAATTGACTGTGTCTACATATGGAGGTTGTGAAGATGGAGCTTGATAAAGGCTAAAATTATTTAATGAAATTTCACCAAATATTGCTGATTATTGTATAATTCACTATATATCACTGTATTTTTTAAATTATACAAAATAACACTAAGTTTTAACTAATTTTTCTAGATAACATATTGTCTCATATTCCTCTAACTACTTCATTAATATCCACACAAAAATCTAAAATACCCATGTTATAATTTACCATTTGACAGTGATCTATAAGCAAAATGCACGTAATGTTGACTAGGAGACATTATCATGTAATACCAAAGATAGTGTAGACCTATTCTCAGGATGTTAATGAAGCAGTTCACCAAATACAAGACGGAGTGCCATATAATAAAATTACTTAAAAGTTAGTGTTATAATTTAAAATAAACAAATGGTATATTGTGAATGAAAAAACAAAACCTAGTGATTGTTGATGAAATTTTCCATTATTTTATTTTTTAAAAGTCTCTAATCTTTTTACACCACACACTGGGAAGTGGTAATCGTAGGTTTGCCATGAACGTTCGGATTTGATGGATTGCGAGCTCATTGAGTTGCAGACAAATGTTTATAACAACAAAGCCTCTGTAGCATAGTGGTAGTGCGTTTGCTTCGTAAGCAAAAGGTCGTGAGTTCGATCCTCACCAGGGGCTTATTTATATTAGTTATTTATAATAATGGCTGTGCATTTACTTTTTATCATATTTTTTGCAAAGTCTAAATGTTAGTATGTCAATGGGAATTTCATGAAATTAAACTATATTTTTGGCTAATTCATGAAAATATCATAAAATATTATTTAAAGTTATCTACAAAATAAGAACAAAATTTTAAAAACTAAAATTTCAAAATATAAGTTGAAAAATATAAAATATTTTACTTTGAAGAAATAATTTAAATTGATAGAAAATAATAATTAAATTGTGCACTTTACATTTTTATCATATTTTTGAGTCTAAATGTTAGTATGTCATTCACCATAAGAGAATGAGAAGGGAAATTTCATGCAATGATATTATATTTTTAGCTAATTCATGAAAATATCATAAAATATTATTTAAAGTTATCTATTTTGTAAGAACAAAAATTTTAAAAACTAAAATTTCAAAACATAAGTTGAAAATTATAAAATATTTTAATTTGAAGAAATAATTGAAATTGATAAAAAATAATAATTAAATTGTGCACTTTACATTTTTATCATATTTTTGCAGTCTAAATGTTAGTATGTCATTCACCATAAGAGAATAAGAAGGAAAATTTCATGAAATGAAATTATATTTTTAGCTAATTCATGAAAATATCATAAAATATTATTTAGAGTAAATTACTCAGAACACCTTGAGGATTTGGGATATTACAGTTAACCCCCTTGTGTTTATCATAATTATTGGTAACCACCTCAAGGTTAAGGTATCCTTGACTACGAGCCCCCAAACTATAACTCTGTTATTAGAAAGTTAACTACGTGTTAATCTATCAACTTAATCACATCAATAATGCCACGTTGGACAACAAAACTGCTTAATCAATATCGTCTAACTCTCTCTCATCCCACTTTAGATGCATTTTTGAGGCCAGATTGACATTTATAGAAAAATAACAATACAGATTAAGTAGTGGTTTTGTGAGTCTGACATTATTAATTTGATTAAGCTGATAGGTCAACACGTAGTTAACTTCTTACTAACAAAGATATAGTTTGGGGGCTCATAGTCAAAGATACCTTAACCTCGAGGTGGTTACCAGTAATTATGATAAACACAGGGGGGTTAACTGTAATATCCTAAATCCTTAAGGGGTTCTGAGTAATTTACTCTATTATTTAAAGTTATCTACAAAATAAGAACATAATTTTTAAAACTAAAATTTCAAAATATAAGTTGAAAAATATAAAATAATTTACTTTGAAGAAATAGTTTAAATTGATAGAAAATAATAATAAAAAATGTAAGGTAAAAATTATGGTACATATTTGGTATAAATTATGGTACTTATTTGGTATAAATTATGGTACACAATATTCTTTTTATGGTACTAAATAAATTTTAAAAAATGAAATTTATTTGTTTAAATATTTATTTTATGACACTTTCATTTTTTAAATTTTTTAAGTTTTTTTAATTTTTTATATATGATTTCATATTTTTATTGTATTTTTTGTTAATTTTTGTGAATTTTTTAACACTTAGGGACATAATGTGAACTTTAAGAGTACTTTCTATAACTAGTAGGGGTATTTTTGCCTTTTTCCATCCGGTCAATGACTATAGTGACATTTCATTGACATTTAGAAAAATATAGTGACATTTGGTGACTTTCTTTTTTTAGTGGCATTTCATGAATTAGCCAAAAATATAGTGTCATTTTATGAAATTTCCCAAATAAGAAACAAAAACTTGTTAACATTTGGAAAAAATATTCAAAAAATATAGATAATTATAAATATATATAATATTATAAAAATAGAAAAATAAAATAAAAATATATATTAAAAGATCATAAAATTTGGAATAAATAAATATGTCTTATTTTTGAAAATTATTGAGTTCCATAAAAATAAGGAATAAAATGTTTTAAAGACATATTATATACAATTTTTTTTTACCAATTTATACCAATAAAGTACCATAATTTATACCAACCATTTTTTAAATATCTTTTTTTCTAATAATTTAAATTATTTATTAAAAATAAATGATAGAAAATAATAATTAAAAAATGTATGGTAAAAATTATGGTATATATATGGTATAAAATATGGTACTTATTTTATGGTACACAATATTCTTTTTATGATACTAATAAATTTTAAAATAAATGAAATATTTATTTGTTTTAATAATTTATGACGCTTTCATTTTTTAAATTTTTTTTCATTTTTTTTCATTTTTATATATTATTTCATATTTATTGTATTTTGAATTTTTTGTTAATTTTTGTGAATTTTTTAACACTTAGAGGCATATTGTGAACTTTAAGAGTACTTTCTCTAACTAGTAGGGGTATTTTTGTTCTTTTTTCCATCTGATCAATGACTATAGTGGCATTTCATCGATATTTACGAAAATATAGTGACATTTTGTGACTTTATTTTTTTAGTGGCATTTGATGAATTAGCCAAAAATATAGTCGCATTTTATGAAATTTCCCAAATAAGAAACAAAAACTTGTTAAACAATTAGTTTTAAAAGTTCACAATATGCCTTTAACCATTAAAAAATTCTAAAAGTTTCAAAATATTCTAAAAATATAGATAATTATACATATATATAGTATTAAAAATTGAAAAAAAAAATAAAAATATATATTAAAAGATCATAAAATTTGGAAAAATAAATATGTCTTACATTTTTAAAATTATTTAGTACCATAAAATTAAGAAATATAATTGTTTTAAACTAATATTTTATACAAGTTTTTTTACCAATTTATACCAATAAAGTACCATAATTTATACCAACCATTTTAATTATCTTTTTTTCTACTAATTCAAATTATTTATTAAAAATAAATTATATTATATTTTTTAACTAATATTCAAAAATAAAATTAGAATTTTATATTCAATATTGCAGATAACTTTATGACACAATGACTTTTGTTATCTACAAAAATAGAATGTAAATTTTTAAAATATTTTTACCGAATATTAGTTAAATATATAAATATAATTTATTTTAAATAATTAATCAATATTTTTGAAAATAATTATTTTATAAAATGTACGGTAAATATTATGGAACTTAATTGATATAAATTTGTAGAAATATCATATGAATTATGCGTTTAAAACATTATATTCTACTGAATAATTTTATAAAAATCTAAGAAGTATTTACTTTTTGTAAATTTTTATGATATATTAATATAATTTTAATATTTTTATAATTTAATATTTTTGTAGTTATCAATATTTTTATAGTATTTTGAAGTTTTTGGGAATTTTAGTAATTTATAACACTATAATAACGGTTGTGTACTTTGCTTTTTAATCATATTTTTGCAAAAGTCAATGAAATGCCACTATGTCATTGATCAAAGAAAAAAGACACAAAATACCCATATTAGTTAATAAAGTAGTTTTAAAGGTCAAAATATTCCTTAAGTGTTAAAAAAATACAAAATTTCAAAATATTCTAAAAAAATAGATAACTATATATATATATATATATAATATATCAAAAGTGAAAAAAATTAAAATATATATTAAAAGATCATACAATTTAGAAATATATATATTTCTTAAAATTTTTAAAATTATTTAGTACCATAAAATAAGGAATATAATATTTTTAACCCATATTTTTATAGGAACTTTTTTAGCAATTTATACCAATAAAGTACCATAATTTATATCAACCATTTTTTAATTATCTTTTTTTACCAATTTAAATTATTTATTCAAAATAAATTGTATTATATTTTTTAACTAATATTCAGAAAATTTATTATAATATTTTATATTCTATACTACAGATAACTTTATGATACAATGGCTTTTGTTATCTACAAAAATAGATTGTAATTTTTTTTTTTAAAAAATTTATAATAGTTAAAAATATAATATAATTTATTTTAAATAATTAATTAACATTTTTAAATAAATATTTTTAAATGGTAAATATTATGGAACTTAATTCGTATAGATTGGTAGAAATATAGTATAAATTATGAGTTTAAAACATTATATTATTTTTATGGTACTGAATAATTTTAAAAATATAAGAAATGTTTTTTTTTGTTAATTTTTATGATATTCTAATATGATCTTATTTTGTTTTTATATTTTCTATAATAATTTATATATTTTGTAGTTATCTATATTTTTATAGTATTTTGAAGTTTTTTGTGAAATTTTGTGAAATTTTTAACAGTTAGGGTCATACTGTGAACTTTAAAAGTACTTTATTAATTAATATGGATATTTTTGTTTTTTTCCTCTGATTAATGACATAACAGCATTTCATGAACTTTCACAAAGATATAGGGTTCATTCTTTCAGCACTTA
This sequence comes from Limonium bicolor, assembly GCA_023374045.1. Classification (NCBI taxonomy): domain Eukaryota; kingdom Viridiplantae; phylum Streptophyta; class Magnoliopsida; order Caryophyllales; family Plumbaginaceae; genus Limonium; species Limonium bicolor. The sequence goes on along the minus strand of CM041783.1, from coordinate 30,057,560 downwards.
AATAATGGACAACACAATCGACGACAAAATTGTGCAGGTGTCATCAGATTACTAGAGTTTTTTATTCTCTTTTCTAGTGGTTCCATCGTTCTCCTTACATATCAGCTTTACCATAAAGCTGGTAATACCTACGTTTAGAATGGACAGAGCAACTTAATGTTATAGTCGAACGGACCCATAGTGATATTTTATCAGTTCTATCTTTTTAAAGACATTTCTTGAATTCGTAAAAAATATAGTGGTATTCAATTAAATTTCTCTATTTTTATTGATTTTACATGAATCTTTCTGCCTGAAGACAACACATGTTGGCGTAGTAACATGATTATCCGACAATCTAGTGAATAAACCCTAAGCCCATCCCATCCATAGCCTTATTCTTTTACATTTATCGGAATTCGGAAATCTCATCAAATATCACCATATTTTTGTTAAATTAATAAAGCGTCACTGAAATAGGAAAATAATAAAATATCACTATAATTTCATGAAATTTATGAAGTGTCACTATATTACAGTGGTTGACCAGAAAGACAAAAAAAGCAAAATAATCCTACAATTAACAAACTTTTTTGAAAGCCACAAGATGCACTAGATGATTGCAAATTCAAAAAAATACTACAAAAAGTTTAGATAAATATAATAACATGTTAAAATAAAATTATTAAAGATATTATAAAATATTGAATTTTAAAAAATAATTCTTTGAAAAATTAAAAGTTTATTAAGTGTTCGTCAAGGAAGACCGGATAGCATTAACTCTAATGATACTATTCTGACTGACTTGTATAGACAGAGCCTAACGTGCTCGATAAAAGTGGCTTTAAAGCCAGAAACACCAAGGACAAACATAAAGGTGAACAATAATACAAGACTTCTAATCTTGGTGACTGGAAAAGCCGATGTCTTGTAGTCATTATTTCCTGATAATACCCAGACAACCGCGAAACACGATAACACAAACACGACTTCCAAGAAGAACCATATAGTGAAGAAGTAAAGAACCAACTGAGTGTCCATTGCCAATTTTGGGTGTCCAGGACCCATAACCACTAGGACACAATGTCAACCCCAATTCCTATAATCGGATGGAGTCATGGTTCGCACAATTGCTGGTTTGTCCAGGAACTGCCACAGTATCAGCAGGCACAATCGTCGGGGTGGTTGGTTCTTTCTGGTGGATTAAGTCAATAACCAGACTAGGATCATTCCTTGATTGCGCTTTCTTACTTTTCTTAGCCTGGAGAGTCGACTTTGATGGTGAGGTCATATCTTCTTGTTGGCCATCCTTAACAATCCTATTAAAATTCCACTTTTTACTATAGCGGTTCATGCCATCTCCGCTTCATCATTAGGTGAAGAGGAAATCTTCAACCCTTACATCGCCTAAAGGTCCTTCCTCGTGATGAGACCAATTTGAAGTGGTGGGTTGTGGAAAACCCAAAACTTCCGAATCCACATGATGACAATCTTCTGGCCTCTTACTGTGATTCGCAAGGTCATAGAAGTCAACCGTTGGGTAAGAAGGTGGTCTAGTCATGGGGCGGTCAAGCCGGTAGATAAGGCGCATGCATTGGTGTCATCCTTCGATAATTGTTTAAAGACATAATATTTTTGAAAAATCTGTTATTTAAAATAAAATAAATAATTAAATAATATATAGAAAAATGAAAATCTTTTTATTAAATACCAAATTGTTTGAACAATATTTTAATGTACTGTTCAAAACACTTAACTTCAATTAGCAAAAAAAGTAGGGTCATTTTTCCTTAATAAACTAATTTTCACTATTTTGTATACTACCTACTCCTAATCAAATAAAAGAGACAATATACAAACGAGAGAAGAGAATGAATAATGAAGTATCTGATGCTTTTACTGACTATGAGACCACACTATTTATAGCTAGTGTACTACATAAACATGAGAAAATTAGCTAAATAAAAGTAACTACTTGATAAAGATGAAATTAATAAATCAGCACAACATTAGCTAAATAAAAGCAACTACCTGATAAAGATGAAATTAATAAATAAGTACAACAACTATATGAACTATTACAACAACTAAATAGGGAAAAGATGACTAAGTAAAATATGAAATGTGACATAAAATAAGAAAACAAAAATCAAGATTAAATTATTTTTAACATCCTCCCTTAATCCTAATTTGCATCGAAGTCATCCCCAATCTTTCTTTTAGCTTCACGAATGCATCATACTTCATAAGTTTGGTGAGAGTGTCAGCAACTTGATCTTCCGACCTGCAGTACTTCACTTCTATCGCGGTCTTTGCAACTTGATCTCTCAGATAGTGATATCGGGTCTCGATATCTTGCTTCTACCATGTCTTCTACCATGATCAGGTTTTTTGCCAAGTTAAGTGCAGACGTATAATCAACAAAAATCATCATGGGCTTCTGTTGTGGCATATTGATGTGATCCATTAGGCGCCGCAACCACAAAGCTTGACAAGCACTTGTTGCTGCGGCCACATATTCTGTCTCGCAGGTTGATAGGGCAACAATGGACTGCTTCTTAGATGACCATGAGCATGTGGTTGTTCCAAAGTTGAAGCAATATCCTGAAGTGCTATTTCGATCATCTACATCTCCACCCCAATCACTGTCAAAATATCCTACAACGGAAATATCATCAGTAGATCCATAGAACAACCATGGTCGTATGTTCCCTTCACATATCGTAGGATTCTCTTAGCTACATGTAAATGTGGTGATCAGGGAGCCTCCATGAATCTGCTGATCAAGCCAACACCAAAAGTAATATTCGGTCTCATACAAGTACGATATCTGAGACTGCCAACAATCTGCTTGTAGTAGGTTGGATCAACATAGACTCCTTCTTCATTCTTTGAAAGTTTGGTACCAACCTCCACATGAGTTCTTACTGGGTTGCAATTCGACATCTGGAACTTCTGCAAGAGATGAGCAGCGTATTTCTTCTTAGAGATGAAAATGCCATCATTTCCTTGAATCACCTCAATGCCAAGAAAGTATGACATCAACCCAAGGCCAGACACCTCGAATTCCTTCATTATAGACTTCTAGAAGGATTCAATCATGGTGGGACGATGCTAACAAGATTTTTAGTAGGGGAAATTATATACAAAAATAAACGAAATAATCCTACTAACTCTAATACGGGTATCAAAAATCCCGGTCAGAGTAAAGTGTAAGTAAATTACGACCAAGAGTATCGAACCCAAGGGACTTAATAGAAAATCAGTCATAATACTTAGTAATTGCCTAGTTAACAAAAGGGGGGAAAATGATCATTAATTCAAATTAGAACAACTAACTAATAATCTAACTAAATGGCTATTTACAGAGAATTATCCTAGGTTTGGGGTTATAATCAACCTAATAAAGAGTATGATCACAAAATTTATTAGCAAGACTCATATTAACTAACACATGAATGTGCCGGACGTCCTGTCGGATACGAAATGCACAGCATCTTCAAATACTTTGAATGCGCCGAACATCAGACACCCGGCAGTACACCCGGCAAGACCAAAATGTCAATATTTTTTTCCAGTTGCGGGTCTGATAACAGGGAACTCACCTTCCATTATCGAATGCAGCATATGTCATGCCGATGAGTTTGGATTTTCACATAATTTTTAAAGTATAAGATGTTTTGGCTTCTTTATCATTTATTTTTCAATACTTCCCTTCATTCTTTTTCCCTTACAATTCTCCTTTCAATTTACTCCAATTTCCAACGCAAACGGTAAGGATAAATTGTCTACTTCGTAATAGATGATTTTTGGATTTTCACATTATTTTCAAATTATAAGATAATTTGGCTACTTTATCATTTACTTTTCAACTCTATCCTTCCTCTTTTCCCTCACAATTTTCCTTTCAATTTACTCTAATTTCCAACGCAAACAGTAAGTTAAATTTACTCTAATTTCCAATGCAAACATTAAGGGTGTGAGGTAAGGAAACGAAATGGAATAGGAAAGAGAATGGAAAGGAAAAGTAAGGGATCCCCCGAATCAAGAAGTCTCTTTGGTTCTAACATGAAAACGAAATAGAATTATCAATATAGTGAAGTTATAGATAGTATATATTAATATTTGTATAAATTATATGTAGCATATATTAACATTTATGTAAATTATACAACATATATAAATAATTATTCAAATTATAAATTTAATTTATTAATATTTATATAAATGATATAATATTTATATTTATTATAATATATTATTTTAAAAAATGTATGTAGATATTTATACAATAATATATAATACTAATATATATTAGTAATATTTTTAAGTTTTAATTAATAAATTATAATGATTTTATTAATATTTTTTATATGTTTTCTGTAATATCTATATAAATTTAATAATCATATAAAATTTTTAATAACTTATATATATATATATTAATAGTTATTAAATTTACAAATAATATATACATATAGTTTTTAATTTTATAGTATTTAAATTATAAATCATTTTTTTAAAAAATATTAATTAATATTATATATTTTTAATTTACATTATTTTATATAAATTATATATAATAAAATTAATATTTTTAAGTTTATTCATAATATATTAATATTTCTGAATTTGTAGGACTTAAATTATAAATAATATTTATATATTATTTTTCTTATTTACAAATATAAATAATATATATTAATCTTGATATAAATAGTATATATTTATATTATAAATGATATATATATATATATTTAATTATTTACATTATATATATTATATTCATATACATATTTATATTTATTAAATTATAAAATATATTAAAATTTATATAATATATATTTATTTTAGATTAATAATTGTAAATATTATATATCATATACTAAAATTTATATATTTATATATCATATGTATTATATTTATTTATGTTAAAGACGGTGATAAGGGGTTAGATGAATACCTTTCCCTAGCAATGTGGAGGAAATCACTAGAGAGAGATATGAGGGTTTTTGAAACTTGAAACGGGGAAAAGCGATCGCCAAAAGTATAACAATGAGTCTTAGCTACAACCATATGTAGTCATCTTTGGCTACATTTTTCATGGTACAGTTTGTATAGAGTAAATGTACATGTTTTATAAGTTTGTTGTACAGTTTATAAAGTTAGTATGTACATTTTGTACAAATTCAGAAATATCACAATTCACTGTATACATGTACATATACATCAGTACAGTTTTGAATGCTCAAATGTACAGTTTTCAATTACCAAATGTAAATGTATGTAGCTATCTATACCTACATGTAGTTGTAGCCAAGAAATTGGGAAAGTATAAAGTAAACAACCACTAAGGGAATGAATCCCTTCCCTCGGTTGATTGCCTCAAAGTGAACACACCCTAAGTTCAATTTCCTTAATTCTTGTGCACGGAGCTAGATATCATCTATTCAGAACGTGGTAGAGTATTTAATATGTTAAGACAAATGTATGATCTAATTGTTAGTTTATTAATTTTTAGTGAAGGAGCATGATGAAGACTTACAGAAAGTAAAGAAAAAAAATGTAAATTAAATTACCCTGTTTATAATTGACAATTTTCAAATTTATGAATTTTTTATATTATTTTGTTTTGAATTATATATTTTCTAAAATTTAAATAATATCTTCAAAATAAATTGTTTTATAAACTTTTAAGAACTATATGTCTTTAAAAATTTATTCTATTTTGCACATAATTTTACGACGTAATAGTTTTTTTCTTTTTTTACAAATTTATTATTTTTACAAATAATATAAGTAATTTTCATTTATGAAATGGTACTAAAAAATGGATTACATAATAGAATATCAAGTATCTTTCGAAAATTCTTTTAGTACCATTATGTCTTTAAAAATCTATATTCTATTTTATGGTACTTAATAACTTTTTAGAAAAATTCTATGAATTATATAATTGTTTAGATATATGTTATAAATTAAATTAATATTTCTTATAGTTATGTATGTTTCTATAGTATTTTGAATGTTTTAAGATTATTTTGTGAATTTTTTAACACGTAGTAACATATTATGAATTTTTCAAACTACTTTATTAACTAGTAGAGTTCTTTTTTTTTTTCTATCAACCGCTATAATGACATTCCATAAATTTCACGAAAAAGACAATATCATATTATAACTTTACATTTTACTATGAATTAGCAAAAAAAAATATAGTCTTCAAATGTAATTTCCCTTTTAACTTTTTGACTCATTTATGCTACCATGACTAACCGCCAACAATAATCCTACCTATGCCGTGTTGGGATTAAATATCCTACTCTAATATAGTAGGATACTTTTTCCTTGGCGTCAAAGTGCCAATGATGATACTCCATATAAGAACAAAAAGAAGTAACTGCATCCTTTATTTTACGTGTAACGTGTGGGATGCGGATTTGGATCTCCACCACGCAAATATGCGCAGTTCCAAAGCACACAAACAACAGGCGCGCATTAATGTCTTCCACCCACGAATAACGTCCCGTAGAAGACAAAGGGTAAATGCGATTTCCCTTCTTTTACTAGAAAATCACATCATGATTGCATTCCAAATTCTATAATAACAAAGTAAAAGCGGAGTCGTTTTGTAAGTAGGGGTCTAAAATACTGAAAGGGAATTTAGAATGAGTGAAGCGTTAACATGGACCACTCCTTTTATATCTCTTCTTCCTATGTCGCTTTGGTCAAAAAGAAAAGAGGATGTTATGGGAGAGAGGAGTTCCTGGATAAGGAAAACACGAGGTGTGGGGCCGAAAAGGTAAGGCCACTTTGCTTCTCACTAGAGGCAAGTGAATCGCAAAGTCATGGAAATACGGTCCACTACCACAGATCTATCAAGCCAGCTGATACAATAGGGTAGTAGTAGTATTATTATAGTGCAAGAAATAAGGAAAAGTTTTCATCATTGCACAATCATTAACCTCAATTGGATATGTTTTAGTATTTACTCATATCTAGTGGTGGCCAAGTCTAGTTTAGGTCTACTGACCATGAACCAGAACTGAATGGAACCTGCCCAAAATTTTTATAGGTCGGTCTAATAACTCCATTTTCTAAATTTGAAACTGGTTTGGGACCGGATGGTAAGAACAGTCGAAGTTTGTTCCAAATTTACCAAATCAAGGTAAGTGCAAGTTTAAATATGAATAATAATTTACTTGTTTTTTTATATTTGGTGCAATTGTTGGGATTAATCTCCTATTGAATTAATATCCGCGTTTAAAGCTTGCTTGTAAGAGGGAGAGTGGTCCCATACGGTAGGGGTGTTCACGGTAAGGTTAATGCGGTTAATCGTATATATACCGGTTAACCGGTAATACGGTTTTTAAAAATTCGATACCGTTATCATTCCATTTACATCGATTAACCGCATTCAGTTAATCATTTAGAGCGATACGGTAATTCTGGTTAACCGAAACCGGTTGTAGATTGTTTTTATGTAATAATCATGTGTAATGATAATAAACTAAATAAAAGTGAGCAAATAAAATAATTAAAAACTAGAAAGCATCATGTGCAATCAATTAGTTTATATACGTAACATATAAAAATATTGAATCCACCATTATACAATGCTCATCTAATAAATTCATTATTAATATATAACCTGCACATTTATAATCGTAATGACACGAAACAATCCAAGAATATAAGACAAATCAGTTCACGTAGATTCGAACAATATACAGACTGATTTATCAACTAAGTGACAGTAAAATACATCTTAAAAGATTTAACAAAAAATAATTACAATATACACCATCTATAATGCTTACCTTCCTCTTCAATGCACATAATATATTACGTCATAGGTAAGGACCGTAAGAAATAAGGAAAAGTTTTCATCATTGCACAATCATTAACCTCAATTGGATGCACTGTTTAGTAAGTAGTGTTACTCATATCTAGTGGTGGCCAAGTCTAGTTTAGGTCTATTGACCATGAACCAGCCCAAAATTTTTACAGGGTCGGTATAATAAACTCCATTCTCTAAATTTGAAACTGGTTTGGGACCGGATGGTAGGAACAGTCGAAGTTGTTTTCCAAAATTTACCAAATCAAGGTAAGTGTAAGTTTAAATATGAATAATTATTTATTTGTTTTTTCACATTGGTGCAATTTCTGGGATTAATCTCATAATGAATTCAAATATCCACGTTTAAAGCTTGCTTGTAAGAGGGACAATGGGTCCCATACAGGAAAAAAACAAATTATAATCTACTGTAAAAAATACCACAGCAAATGAACATGACCAAGTATTGATGTATGAGAGTTTAATTTACTGAAAGAAATAGAGCTCTTCGTTCAACAGCATATGAACATGTCCTAAGTTGTTGAAAATTAGAAACAATAATAACTATCTCCGTCCCACTTTATTTTTTTGTTTGTTTTTTACACATTTTTCCATTGCAATATTAAATATTTAAGATAAAATAATTTTATAAAATAAATTCTATAACATATAGTTTTTAAACAAAGATTTCATTACAACACTTAGTTTTATAAGATTATGTTATCTTATGTTAAATATTGAAATCCAACGACGTACACAAATAATAAAGAGAAGGTCAATTATGAACCGAGTGAGACTAAGCTGAGTAAAATGATTTTTCGATTACAGAAGCGTGGTCAAACTCGAGCTTCATTCGGCATGTCTTTTTTGTTGGTATAAATGTGGTATAAATGGGTGGTCCCCGCGTGGGTCCATGGATCTTACATTCTACTCTAATAATATTGCCACATATAAAACAACACAAAACAGTCAGACCAAAACAACCACATACAACCCTGCCGAACGGAGCCGAAACATTTCATAACCGGTTCGGATGGAACAGCCAAACAAATTCAGTTTTTTTTTTAAACTTTTGGACTGGATGCTTGCACCCGCTTTGGTATAGGTATAGGTTCCTCCAGAGCTAGATCTCGGAAAGGGCCGATACAAACCAACCTGATCAGACTTGATTTCAATGGCTTATGCCTCGTTTACATAGGGTCAAATAGGTTGCCCCCATATATGAATTCAACAATCATATTTGTGACCAATCATAATAACAGTCATTCAAATAGGTTACCCGTCGACAAACTTGGTGCTAGCTTCCCTATGAGGTCGCTGGCAACCGTGATTTAACCCTCTATATAGCTGGGCAAGGTCGTGGGGTGCCCTCTATATAGCCGAACGCAGTGGATTAATCGAGTTCTCAGGCACCATGCGCCCCCTCCTCTTTCCTCTCCCCACCTCCCATTCCCACTCCTCATCCAGCTTTCCACCATGTCGATGCCAGTAAACAACAACCGCCAAATCACATCACCACCACTAACAGCCTTAGCCACATACATTACCTGCAAACCACCACCATTAACGCCACCATAATCTGTTTTCCTCCACTGCAGAGCTCCCACAAAATCCCCAGAATATACACAACAACCGCACCACTTCCCACATGGCCATAGACTACATAGACCCAGAACGGAAATCTACCCCAGGAGCAACTGTATTCATCGATAACATTCACCCAGCCTCCAGACCAGGAACGATCTGGAAACTTTTCGACAAATTTGGGCAAATCGTGGGGTTAAGACTACCTAAAACCCTGCGTTTTCGCACCAGGACCAGGTATGGATTCGTTGAGTATATGACAAGAATGAAGCGGATCTCGCCATCGCAGAGACAAACGAGGTACTGGTGGACGGTAACAAGCTGCAGACTCAAACTACATTCCAGAGGAGATGCTCGGCGGGGACACCACACAATGCAAGATGGTCTCCAAAAAAAGGAAATATGCAGGAAGGGCAAATGCCACCGTCCCAACAACAAAACCCCACTTTCACCACTGGGTACGCAAACATGGCATGACATAGGCGATGAACAAAACCAGTCTGGAAAAACAGCCCAGGTAATTCAATTAACCCCATCACCTATTCTAATGCAGAAGCTGGATAGAAGTGCAACGATTATGTCCTTAGTGAAAACAAATGCAAAACAAGTTGAGGAAGTTTTAGGGAAACTGAAGGGATAGACACATTATTGCACAGTCCCCTCGCGAGTTTATTGTAATTTTTGACTCTGAGGATCGGATGAAGACTCCTGAAGAAAGTGGAAGACTTGGATTATGGAACCTGGTCGGAATTAAAGATGGAGTGAGATTGTATATTTGATTGACTCGGATGGTACTGATACCAGTATCGGAAGTTGGTGTGTGAAGGTAGTGGATTGGGACTGATGGAGTGAGGGAGGAAGAAAAGTAAAAGGGTAGTGTCGTAAGGGTTTACCACCGAGACATGGTGTGAGGAATCAGTAGGAACATTTTGGCTAGATTTGGAAAGGTCATACTTATTGAGACGGACATGGCAGTGTCCCAAGGAACTTGGAAGTCTCTGTTACGTTAGAAACATCTTCCTTTAAGATTATCAATGAGGAATCGAAGTAAATTTTGATTCAAAGATCTGGAAGTTGGGCGTATCGAGTATGGACGGAGGAGTTGGAGACATCCTGGCTGATCAAGGATCAACACCACCGGCGCAGGTGGCACCTCACCGCAGGAACCAGACGAAACCCTTACCACCGGGGGAGGCCAAGCGATGGAAATTAACCGATATAAAAGGCTGGTTTGTAAATGTATGTGCGCCATACATACTTGAGGTTTTTGATGTGTGACAACCATGCGGAACCAGTCTTGTACTCAGTATATAGTTTTCCGGTGGAATCCCCATGGACGTCAAACAGAAACGGGCTCCTGTGACATCAGATATTATTATAATATCAAGCTGTTAAGATTCGCCCTATTTTATCTCCTCTGTTATAGTTAAACGCTATCATTACTATAATAGTGCGTGAGATTAGTTTAGCGTAATTCTGGGAATTTCTCATGTATATATATACTTGTATAGATATAGTTTAGGGTTTTGCTTTTGGGAACGAAAACAGTACATTATCCCTTACGGCAAGACCCCTTTTGCAGAGTGAGAACGAGTGCTTCTCTCCATTAGAACCAGAGTGTTTATCATTCAAAGAGTGATAGGTGATAGTGTGATTGTTCAAGGTGTTGAACAGATCAGGTGAGGAGTTTTTCACGTTATTAATATATATTAGTAACTGAGTTTCTTCTATACGGGATTGCAATCTGTCAAGTTATCATTACTAATAACTCAGTACAAGTCTGAGTATACTAGAGGTCACATTACGAACTGTCAAGTGGTATCAGAGCAGGTTACCTTGGCTCGGGGCTAACGCTTCAAGGTAGATCGCGAAGATGAGTTCGTACAATGTCAAGGCTCCCAAGTTAACCAAGCTAAACTACTCTAAATGGTGCGAGCAGATGGAGGCTCAACTAATGTCCGTCGATTACAAAGTTTGGAAGGTAGTTACTAAGGGCGATTTTAAACCCACTGTCACTGTAGAAGGGAAGGTTCAGGACAAGCCTGAAGAACAATGGACAGAGGATGACGAGAAGTTACTTAGCAACAAGAATAAACAAGCCTTGCGAATCCCTCGTGTCGTCTCTCTCAGATGAAGATCAAGGAAGAGTTCTTGGTATTCAAACAGCAAAAGGTGTGTGGGATTTTCTTAAGATAGCATATCAAGGTACTGAATCTATTCGAAAAGCAAAGGAGAAACAGTATAAGAGGGAATTTAATAACTTTAAGATGGCTGAAGGAGAAACGTTGGTTGCTGCGATTGAGAGGTTCAATCAGATCTTAATTGAAATCAAGACAGTAGGAGCATCTCTTACAAGTGAACAAACCAATGAGAGGTTTTTGGAATCTCTTACTAAAGACTGGTTGAATTACACCTCTATGTTGGAGAAGATGGATAAAGTATCATCAGTTTCTTTTGAGGAACTGTGTTCGGATTTAATCGTCCATGAAAGCAAGATGAAAGAACAGTCACTAGATGGTGTCTCTTTGGAAAGAAAAGATCTCGCTCTTAAGGCAAAGAAGATAGCAGACAACACGGACTGGGAGTTAGATGATGATTTCGATACAGAGATAAACCTACTGGCTCAAGGTTTGAAGAGAATTATGAGCAGAAAGAGGGTGGATTTCAGGGATCAAGCAGTAACCGACGCGAATTAGATATGAGTAAGGTGGAGTGTTTCCGGTGTCATAAGCTAGGTCATATGATAAAGGATTGTCCTTATCATCAAAACCGCCACAGTATAGAAATCGAGATTCCCGCATGGCTGCTGCAGCATGGGGTGAAGAAGAAGAAGAGTCAGCACCGGCTGAGAAAGTTTGAGGCGCATTATTGTATGACGGCAATCCATCGATCTCACACTGATGAATTAGCATATGATGAATCAATGTGTCTGGTTGCAAAAGACAAGGAGCATCACTCTCTTGTGGGAGAGCAGGTAAGTTTTCTTAACTTCAATAGTATAGGTAGAGAGTCTTCAAAAGATCAAATTTTTGAGGTTTTGACGGCTGCTTTATTAGAAATTGGAGTTTTAAAAGGAAAACTTGATGATGCTAGTAGCAAAGAATATCAAATACAGCAACTAGAACAGAAGATAAACGAGTTGAAAGCAAAAATAAGGAGTTAGCGGAAAAGCTGGTAGAAAGTTCATCCAAGGTATTACAATCTACATTTACTTCATCAGTTAAAAGTAAGTTGAGTTCAATACCTGAGTGGGCAGAAAAGGAAATTCAACTACTTAAAGCAGATAATGAATGGATTCGTCAGGATAATGCTGATCTCCAGAAACAGTGTGATACTCTTGATAGAAGACTAAACATCATTAATCTAGAAAATCCTTCATGGCACACAGGAAAAATCAAACTTCATGAAATTGTTAAGAAACCAAATAAAAATCGAGGTGGACTAGGATTCTGTGGAGTTGAAGCTGATTTAAGACCAAAGAAGCAATATACACAAACTAAAACTATTCCGGCAAAAAACAGATTCTCAGCTGGTCCAGCGGTAATAGAGTGTAGTTATTGCCATATCCTTGGACATCATATTAATTCATGTTTTAAATTACAACGGAAAACGCTAGAGATTCCGTTACTCATTCTGTTAGGTATGCTAGTATGTATTCTCGTCGACCCAAACAGCAATGGGTCCCTAAATGTTATTGATTCCTTTCTTTTATGTGCCAGGACTGCGCTGACGGGGCCAACATTTGGCTTATGGATAGCGGGTGTTCTCGGCATATGACTGGAGACCATACATTGTTTCGAGAACTTGAGAGTTTACATGGAGGTTTCGTGACTTTTGGGAATAATGGAAAGGGACAGATTATTGCTATTGGCACAGTTGGACATCAGGGGAATGTTGAAGATGTGTGTCTGGTGGATGGATTAGAGCACAATCTACTGAGTGTATCACAAGTATGCGATAAGGGTCCATCTGCAATCACTTTGATTCTTATGGATTCGTTGTCACAGATTTGACAACAGGTGCATCACTTTTACAAGGATACCGCAGAGGCAATCTTTATTTAGTGGATGTGGATGATCAAGGACTGGATGCTACCTGTCTCACTGCTGCCACAGAAACTGCTAATTTATGGCATCAACGTCTTGGTCATGCTCACATACGCCTGCTCAATAAATTACGAACTCAACACCTTGTTGAAGGATTACCATCATCAGTTCTTCAGGAAGATTCTCCTTGTGGCTTGTCAGCTTAATAAACAGACACGTTCAGCACATGTTCCTAAATCTGTGGTCTCTACCACTACCTGTGCTAGAATTAGTGCATATGGATTTGGTTGGACCTATGCGCACCATGACCAGGGCTGGGAAGAAATATATTTTTGTTTTGGTTGATGATTATTCTCGCTTCACCTGGATTTATTTACTTCATGCTAAGGCAGATACTTTCAATCGGTTTAAAGAGTTTTGTGTACAGATGCAGCGACAATTGGGGTTTCCTCTGCGTACTATACGTTCAGACAATGGCACAGAATTTGTCAATCAGCAGTTTCGACAGTTCTGCACTGATCAAGGTATCACCCATACTTTTTCATCAGTACGTACACCTCAGCAGAATGGTGTTGTGGAACGAAAGAATCGTACATTAGTTGAGATGGCACGAACAATGCTTAATGCTAGCGGGTTAGCACCTAGTTTCTGGGGAGAGGCAGTTAACACGGCATGCTATATTCTCAACAGGGCACTTATCAGGCCTATGCTCAATCAAACTCCATATCAGCTGGTTAAGGGACGACCTCCAACAATTGGATACTTTAGGGTATTTGGGTGTAGATGTTTCATTTTACACAATGGTAAACTCCACACTGGAAAGCTTGACCCCAGAGGGGATGAAGGAGTGTTCTTGGGGTACTCTACTACTAGTAAGGCGTACCGGGTGTTTAACAAGCGTACTCTTGTCGTGGAGGAATCATCATATGTACGATTTGATGAAAAGAATTTTGGTTTTCGGGATCCACAGAATATTGAGTCGGAGTTAAGTGTCAATGATTCAGACGATTCAGATTCGGATTCACCATCTCCATCCATTCAAGATTCTCCTCTTACCTCACACACAGAACCTCATTCTGATTCATCCACTGCGTTACCATTGTCTTCTGACAATTCGGATAGCTCATCCATGCAAGTTGAAACTTCTGCAACAGACAATTCTGCATCAACTGGAGATCCAAGTTCTCAATCTGATGATACCACAATCCCTCCTACGATTTCTTCTCGTCGGGCTCCTGGAGTTTCGTTAGATAATCTCATCTCAGACTTGAACTCTGGCCGCGTTACTCGTCACTCACTTCGAAACTATTGTGCTCATGAGGGTTTTCTGTCCAGTATTGAGCCCCGTAATATAAAGGAGGCCCTTACTGACTCTGATTGGATACTAGCTATGCAGGAGGAACTAAATGAGTTTAAACGGAATGACGTCTGGACTTTAGTACCTCGGCCAAGTCATCAGGAGGTGATAGGTACACACGGTGTTTTATCGCAACAAACTTGATGCAAATGGACATGTCGCCCGCAATAAGGCTCGCTTGGTTGTTCAGGGGTATAACCAACGAGAGGGTATTGATTATGATGAGACTTATGCACCAGTTGCCCGTTTAGAAGCTATCCGGATGTTGATTGCTTTCGCTGCTCACAGGGCGTTTCCTTTGTATCAAATGGATGTTAAATGTGCGTTTCTCAATGGTTACATTGATAAGGAAGTTTATGTTGCTCAACCTCCGGGCTTTGCTGATCAGTCCAGACCTGACGATGTCTATTTACTAAAGAAATCCGTCTATGGGTTAAAACAAGCACCGAGGGTCTGGTACGCGCGTCTAACTTCTTCTCTTCTTCAGCAAGGTTTTACACGGGGAAAGTGGACTGCACGCTCTTCCTCAAGTTCCAGGATTCTGATCTTTTGTTAGTTCAGATCTATGTAGATGATATCGTTTTTGGTTCTTCCTGTCCCTTGTTGTCTAAATCGTTTGAGACGGTAATGACTAAGGAATTCTCTATGAGCAGTATGGGTGAACTCACCTTCTTCTTAGGATTGCAGGTTCGCCAAACTAAGACTCACACATTTGTCTGGCAAGGAAAATATACGATTGAACTTCTATCCAAATTTGGGTTTGATTCCGCTAAATCACTTGCCACACCCATGTCTAATGTTCTTAAACTTGGATCTGAGACGCATGCTGAACCCACTGACCCTACTGCGTATAGAGCTATGATTGGATCACTGATGTATCTCACTGCCAGCAGACCTGATATCCTTTACAGTGTTTGCTATTGTGCTCGATTTCAGGCTGATCCAAGAGTTCCACATCTTCAGGCTGTCAAACGAATTTTCCGTTACTTAAAAGGCACTCCTAACTTGGGATTGGTTTATCGAGTTGGATCTTCCTTCACCCTCCAGGCTTACACTGACGCTGATTTTGGAGGCTCACTTACAGATCGCAAGAGTACATCTGGTTGTGCTCAGCTTCTGGGTACTAGTCTGGTGTCCTGGTTCTCTAAAAAGCAGTCCTCAGTTGCTTTATCCACCACGGAAGCTGAATATATTGCTGCTGCTGCTTGTTGTGCTCAGGTTCTTTGGCTCCAATATCAACTTGAAGATTATGGTATGCCTCAATCACCTATCCCGATTTACTGCGATAATCAGTCTACCATTGCTTTATCCAAGAACCCAGTTCAACACTCCCGAACCAAACATATCGAAATTCGCCATCACTTTCTTCGGGATCAAGTCGAAAAAGGAACAGTGGAATTGCGTCATTGTTCCACGGAGGAGCAGTTGGCAGACATTTTTACTAAACCACTTCCTCGCGAAATTTTCCATCGTCTCAGTTTAGCACTGGGCATGGTTAATGTTGATTAAGGTCCACTTCTTTTATTTTCTGTGTTTTTTCCTTTTGTGTACAAACGTGGTACTAGATTTGAGTGGAGTTTGTTTTCCATATATATACATTCGTGAGGACTCCGTAGATTATTGTGGAACATGTTTTAGATGATCTGGATCAAGGTTATCGTGGGAACGTTTTTTATGTTACTGATTTTATATGGGCCAAATATTTTTCCACGTTCTTTTGAACTGTTGTCCACTCCGACTACCTATTTACCCACGTTTGTCAGCTTTTCTTGCTTGTCAGTCTTATTCTCGTCTCATCCGTTGCGTTCTTTTTCAAAATCCCTGCACTCTACTGGTTGCCTGTCATCTCTCTTTCTTGCTCTCTCTACTGGTTGCGTTCTTCGCCATGGACATTGTTCCGTATGACCCTGTTTTCGCTTATCTCCAGCTTCTTTCTCTCCCCGTTCCGGATTTTCTTGGTTCACCACCACCGACTATTTCCATCACCTCCGACTTGCTCCCCATGCAGCCTGAATACCATATTCCCCTTGCTGTTGAATATCCTCCGCTTCTTTTGCCCGTGCCACCCCCCCTACCCAAGATTCTTCATCTAAGAAGTGTGCCGATGATTTCCCCTCCTGTGATGTTCCTTTTGATGACTCTCCGGTTTCTGATTCTTTGCCTGCCTCACCACCATCAGCACCACAAAACCCATCTCCTCCTCGCCGAAACCCTAGGTCACAGACTCGCCCTTCTCGGGCTGCTGTTCTTCGTCGTCGCCAAACTCTTCGGCCACGTTGTTCTCAGCCCCCTCAGCCCTCATCTACTCCGTCGCACCCTGATGTTCTTTTTCGGATGATGATGTGCCGTTGTCAGTCTTGCGCCAACGCAAGCGTTCCGCTGTGCACGCTCAGACAGCGTCTTCTTCAAAGCGTCCTCGCCGTGGGTCTCCAGTGTCAAGCTCTTCAGCTACTAGGTCGGTTGCCTCCTCTGGTTCTTCCTCGACTAATTCTGCCTGCCTGTCTGGTCATTCCTTTCCCTGTTTTCCTGCTTTTAAGTCTGAGATTCGTAATGCCCATATCGTTGTGGGAAAACGGGTGGATTGTGTTTGGCTTCGCAAGAATAATTATCCAATATTGCTAGTTGCCTTTCAGCACAGGGCTGGTCATCTGTGTTTGCATTGGGTACGCGAATATACTGGGAGCCTGTTAAAGAATTTTACAAGAATCTTCAATTTGTGGATGAATATTTGCTTCGGACTACAGTTAGGGGAGTGGTTATTGAGTTAACACCTGATGTGATTGGCATGATTTTGGATGTTCCCGTAGCCGGTGTTAAAACCTTTTCTCGTGAAGTCAATACTTTTGCTCCATCTCAGAAGGATGAGGACCTTTTTGGTTTCTTTGGGATTGAACCAGAAACCCGCAAGATTCGGTCTGCTCCTCAGCGGCAACTAGATGTGCTTGGACGATTGCTCCATATTTTGGTTTATCAAGGCGTTGCTCCCCGAAATGATCAACGTGGGACAGTTACCTTCATGGACATCTGTTTGATGTGGTGCCTCATTCAGAAGAATCCTGTTAGCTTGCCTCATTTCATGTTGTTCCATATCCATCATGCCATCACCCAGTGTACCTCTTCCCTGCCATATGCTCCATGGTTGACTAAGATATTCCAGTATTTCTCAGTTGATTTGTCTACTGAATCTGCCAAGGTTTTGGATCATAATCACGAGCTTTCCCAGACCACTCTGTCTAAGATGGGTCTTGCACTGGCCGGAATATTTGGGTAGTAAAACAGCCTCCGAAGGTTGTTTCAGGCGTTTCTGAGCATCTCAGTACACTTCCGCAACAATTGGATAACATTTTGTCTCTCATCAAGGAGATTGATGCTCGCTTGGCACGTCTTGAAGCTCATCTGGGGGTGCGACGTTAGACCGTTTTCCTGTCCTTGGCCCTGTCCAGCCCATTGTCCTGCTGTCTCCTATTCTGCTATCGTTGTTTGCCGTTAAACCGTTGTTGTCTGTTTCTGAATTTGTGCGTTTCAGACTCTTTTTTGGTTCCCTGTTGCTGGGTCGTTGTTTCTTTGTTGTTCCCTTTATGTCACTATCTGAAACTCTTTCCCGCTATTAACGTTGTATAAAATTGCTATTTCATGTTCCACGGTATATCTTTTTTACATTCGTGAGTTTCTAGGCCCGTACCATTTTTGATTGCGCAAAAGGGGAAACATGGTGAATATCGGATTTGTGATTATTGATCAAGTTAGCTGTGTTTCAGGGGGAACTGTTTCAGGGGGAATACATCCCTCTATTCACCATGATGAAGTTTGCACACATCAAAAAAGGGGAAACTGTAAATGTATGTGCGCCATACATACTTGAGGTTTTTGATGTGTGACAACCATGCGGAACCAGTCTTGTACTCAGCATATAGTTTTCCGGTAGAATCCCCATGGACGTCTAACAGAAACGGGCTCGCTCTTGTGACATCAGATATTATTATAATATCAAGCGTTAAGATTCGCCCTATTTTATCTCCTCTGTTATAGTTAAACGCTATCATTACTATAATAGTGCGTGAGATTAGTTTAGCGTAATTCTGGGAATTTCCCATGTATATATATACTTGTATAGATATAGTTTAGGGTTATGCTTTTGGGAACGAAAACAGTACATTATCCCTTACGGCAAGACCCCTTTTGCAGAGTGAGAACGAGTGCTTCTCTCCATTAGAACCAGTGTGTTTATCATTCAAAGAGTGATAGGTGATAGTGTGATTGTTCAAGGTGTTGAACAGATCAGGTGAGGAGTTTTTTCACGTTATTAATATATATTAGTAACTGAGTTTTCTTCTATACGGGATTGCAATCTGTCAAGTTATTATTACTAATAACTCAGTACAGTCTGAGTATACTAGAGGTCACATTACGAACTGTCAGATACTAATATCCCTCATAATTTCTCCACATCGTGGGGTCAATAGGGCGTAATATTTAGTTGTCCACACATTTTCTATAACCTCCCATCATGTCTCAGGAAACCAACTGGAGGACTGTTTATTGGTGTAGGAGAAGACGTACGGTAATGCACTAGTGTCTTATTTTTTTATATTGCTTGCTTAATGACTGTATAAATTATAATAATGCATTATGGAAGCGAGCCAAAGTTGTGTCCGGATCATATCCAAGTCTCCTTTAATTTCAGGGCGCAGGAAGAGATGTTTCTCCTGTAGCTGGTAATGAAGTAGTGGCACTTGGATATCCACCCGAGTTAACAGCAGTGTTCTGCTGTGCCGCCAAATACCGCGAATAATATCACCGCGACTAGTATCACCGATACACGATTAATGAGATCAATTCCGCCACCACCAATGCCACCACCTATATTGCCCTCTGCTTGCAAGACAAAAGAAAACATAGAGTCAGATTAAAATAGAGCTAGCAGACAGATCAACAGTATTATATATGACTACTGGAGGAATTGTACTTACGAGCAGAGATGACTTGCGGTATAGTAAAGAGAACAACAGCTAATAACACAAACAGAACAAGCTTGGCAATCACCACACGAAGAGTCGCCATTTCATACACCCTAGCTCCTCTGTACTTTTACTCGCAAGCACTAGGACTTATTAGTATGTACCTAGGTATATATATTGATATGTACTCTTATAGTGTGTATTTAGGTTGTTACATGTATTTCATATTCTGTCCTTATCTCGATATAAATAGGACGGTCTTAATGCACTAATACACACATGTAGAAAAGTTTTTCTTCACTGCACATAAGAGACCTCGCTGTCTCTGTTACACAAATAAATAAAGAAAGTTCACTTTGTTTTGATAAAGTTTCTCATGGTACCAAAGCACACTTCTTGACTCTCCAGTAAAGATGATGAACAACGGTCAAACTGGGAAAAACACAGATACCGGCGGAGTCAAATCAAACTCCGCCATCGATCAGAATGATCCATTTTATGTCCCCACCACCGAGCAGACTGGACAAGCTCTTGCCCCTAAATTCAGTGGGGAAGGCTTCTTGGGATGGAAATGAACGATGCAAGAGGCTTTAATCGCCAAAATAAGATAGGATTTATAGATGGCACGATCAAGCGACCCGACATCAAGGACACAGTTCGCTACGTGACATGGAGGAGAGCAAATTCTCTGGTTGTAACTTGGTTGATTTACTCTCTCTCTCCCCAAACATCGCTCAAAGCGTCATGTACACCAATGATCCAAAGCAAATCTGGGATTGGTTGTGCGGGCGTTTTGAGAAGAAGAATTTGGCGACGCTTCACCACATCAAAAGCCAAATTGTTAATCTGAGACAAGGGGAGGAGTCGATTACCGACTACTTCATGAAATCCAGAGAAATTTGGGCGCAATATGATCTAGCCAGACCCGTCGATCAGTGCACCTGTTGCCACTCCTGCAAATCGAGCGAGAACCAAAAGAAACTTCAAACAGAAGAAGAGACTCTGCATTTCTTGATGGGTTTGAGTAAGGCTTACTCTCAATTACGCGCAGATCTTGGCTATGAGTCAAATTCCAACTCACGAAGAAATCTTCTCCCTGGTGATCCAAGAGGAGCAGACTAGGGCAAACATCGACTCCAGAGACGATCCAGAGCAATCGATCGCCTTATTTTCCAGAGGAGGAGGAAACTTTGCGATGGGAAGACAAAGAACGAACAACAGCGCATCGAATTCCAAGAACCCTAACAAGAAGAGTACAATTAAGCCCACCACCGGTGCGAAGAAAGATTTACCAAAATGCTTGAACTGTGGAAAATGGGGCATTCTCGAGAAGCCTGTTGGTGGCTAGTCGGTTTTCCTACTGACCACATAAAGAAATCTAAGGATGCTAGAGTCAGCTCGGTAGTCGCAGAGCAAGGAAGGACAATCCAAACAGATGACGAGCAAATTCAAGAATCGCCGGTTCATGGTTTCGCCCCAGACCAATTGCAGCAACTAGTTGCGTACCTCGAACAACAGAAAGGGACGAATACGGGAGGAAGCAGACAAATAAACTTCGGAGAATTTTCAGGTAATTTCATAACCACATTAAACTCTTCATCAGATAATAGCATGAATGTTAATCCCATGTTCCATGAACTGCAAAAATTGTGGATCTTAGATTCTGGGGCTACGGAACATGTTAGTGGAAATGAATACCTGCTCTTTGATTGTTTGAACCTCAAAACAAAGAAATATGTTATCCTCCCAGATGGGAATAGAAAACCTGCTATTTCTGTTGGTAAATTATCTTACAATGGAAAAATCTGTCTGGAAAACATAATACTTGTTTCAAGTTTTCAGTTTAACATTTTTTCTGTTTCCATATTAACAAAAGACCTAAATGTATCTGTTATTTTCCATGAAAATACTTGCTTTGTGCAGGACTTTAAGGAACATCATGGAACAGATTGGAAAAGAAATAAATGGGTTGTATGTTGTTAATGTGGCCGCCCTATGTAGATTTGTTTTGAACAGAAAACTTGTGTCTGCTGATGTGATTTCGAATACAAAGATTTGTATAATTCGAATATGTCTACTGGTGTGAAACCAAATGAACCTGCCTGTATGATTTCTAGTAATTCTGTTGATTTGATTTCTGATAATTCTGTCTGTATGGGTTTGAATAGATTGCTTGGTATGAATTCCAGTGATTCTGTATGTACAAATTCTCATACTGAACACTCACGGACAAAACTGTCAAACAATTATATGTTGTGGCATAGTAGATTAGGACACATGTCTCTGAAGAGAATGGGAAAAATAATACATGTCAAGACACCCAAACACTTGGAAAACAACCCCTTGCCATGTACGATATGCTATAAAGCCAAGGCCAAGCGCTTAAAGTTTCCCACATCTAACATCAAATCTGTGGAACCCTTTGAACTTTTACATGTGGATGTATGTGGTCCCATAAGGACTCACACCTTGGATGGACACAAGTACTTTCTCACCCTAGTAGATGATTACACTAGGGCCACCTGGGTTCGCCTCCTCAAGCTTAAATCTGAAGTTATTGAACACGTAAAAACCTTCATTAAGTTAATAGAAAAACAAATGAACAAGCACATTAAGATAATTCGAAGTGATAACGCTAGAGAATTAGGAAAATCTAGTGAAAGAATTGAATATTTTGCCAAAAAGGGTACTGTGCACCAAACAACTTGTCCTCATACCCCCAGCAGAACGGAGTGGTAGAAAGGAAACAAGGAAATCTTATGAACATTGCCCGAGCTCTCCTTTTCCAATCAGGATTAGACAACTGATATTGAGGCTTCTGTGTAGAACACGCGCATATTTAATCAATAGAATGCCAAGCAAAGCGATCGAAGACTTAACCCCCTTTGAAAAACTATATGGAGAAAAACCCAACTACAACGAAATCAAAAGTTTCGGATGCCTATGTTACATGACTAACATAGACCCGAACAAAGGGAAGTTAACCCCGGATCATCCGCTTGCGTATATATTGGAAATGCCAAAAATATGAAAGGCTTCGGTGTTCTAACCTTAGAAGGAAGGATCTCAAGGTCTCAAGAGATATTGTTTTCTTTGAGGACATCTATCCTTTAAGAGATAAGGAGTGGGCCAACATTCTAGACAAAAACCAAAATGACATAGACATCTTCTCTCCTCCCTCTAATCAAATGATGGAACGATTCTTGCACGTCTCAGCATTCTAAGATAAGAGAAGAATCCAACCCCTCTATCCCACAACAACCTCCAACCGGGGAAACGAATCACACAGAAACTGCAGGCCTTAGAAGATCCACCGAGAACACAAGATTCCCACCAAGTATGATGACTACATTCTCTCCTCTGGATCCAGCCAAGGAGACCACTTTTCTCTCATTCTCGCCCAAAGGCTCGAGAACACCGATCCTTCTCTTTATCCTAGAACTAACTCGAACACCCTAACTGATCAGATACCCAACACCACCATTCTCTCATGCTCCCTACACAAAATACAAACAAGCTCCTAGCCCACCTACATGACCTAAATGAACCCACTAGCTACAAATCAGCAAGCAAAGATCCTAGATGGGTACAAGCCATGGCCACAGAATTCGAAGCTCTAAAGAAAAACAACACTTGGACCATCACAGTCTTACCCAAAGGTAAACGAGCAATCAGCTACAAGTGGGTTTACAAAGTCAAGCTGAAGGCCAATGGTGACATTGAAAGATTCAAAGCTAGGCTAGTTGTTAGAGGCTTCACACAAAAATACGGGCTCGATTACGAGGAGACCTTCTCCCCCGTAATAAATATGACCACCGTGAGAGCCCTAATAATCATGGCCATCAAAAATGGTTGGGTCCTCGATCAGTTGGACGTTAACAACGCCTTTTTGCATGAGACCTCCATGAAGAGGTCTACATGACCATACCTGAAGGAATAAAGGTCATCGGTGAGAACAAAGTGTGCAAACTCCACAAATCCCTCTACGGCCTAAAACAAGCCTCTCGACAATGGTACGAAAGGCTTGCCAGCTTCCTACAACAATTAGGATTCCACCATTCCCAAAATGACTACTCCTTGTTTGTCAAAAGGAAAAAGAACAGCATTACCTTGTTGGGAATATATGTGGATGATATCTTGGTCGTTGGAAACGATACCAAGGAAATCAAGCTATTGAAGAGACAACTCGACAAGAGTTTAAAATAAAAGATCTTGGCAGATTGAATTTCTTCCTTGGAATGGAATTCCTCCAAACCAATGATGGTGGCATCATGTCCCAACAACGATACATCAATCAGATTCTCCATGACTTCGATGCTCAAGACATCAAACCGACAGTGTCACCACTCCCAATCAACTTGAAACTATATGAAGAGAGTGGTCCAAAATTGGAAAACCCCACCATTTACAGATGCCTTGTCGGGAAACTCAACTTCCTCACTAACACAAGGCCCGACATATGTTATGCAGTTCAATTCTTAAGCCAATTTCTCCAGGACCCCACTTCAGCCCACTTAAAGGCAGCCTTCCACACACTTTCCTACGTCAAGGGCACATCAGGCTTCGGTCTATACTTTAACAATGAACCGACCTACAAATTAGAGGCCTACTGTGATTCTGATTGGGCCTCTTGCCCAATCACACGAAAGTCCATCTCCGGATACTACATCCTCCTAGGTGGTTCCCCCTTGAGTTGGAAATCAAAGAAACAAACTACTGTGGCCTTGTCATCCGCCGAAGCAGAATAAAGGCCATGCGACAAGTCACCGGGAACTAAGTTGGCTAAGCAGACTCCTAAATGAAATCGGCATCAAAGACATTGAACCAATACCGTTAAAGTGTGGCAATTTAGCCGCTATACACATAGCAAAAAATCCGGTTTCTCACGAACGCACTAAACATATCGAATTAGATTTTCATTTTGTGCGTGAAAAGTTGCAGGCAGGACTTATACAAGTCCACTATGTCCCTAGCACACATCAGCTAGCCGACATGATGACTAAATCCCTCACAGGTAAAAGTTATTATAATTCTTTTGATTCATTGGGCTTACAAAGGCAAGAGAAAGGTAGTTTTTTTTCTCTTTTTGAAGGTATCAATGTTCATAACCTACCGGCAGTTGGAGCAAAGAGCCCACCTCTTCATTCCGCTTCCAAAGACAAAGAGGATCTACTCTTTGAGGGGGGGGGGGGGGGTATTAGTATGTACCTAGGTATATATATTGATATGTACTCTTATAGTGTGTATTTAGGTTGTTACATGTATTTCATATTCTGTCCTTATCTAGATATAATACGGTCTTAGTGCACTAATACACATGTAGAAAACTTTTAGGAACACTCAAGTAACAAGCAATCACGCAGCGGAAAACATTTAGGAACACTCAAGTAACAAGCAAGCACACATGCACACCGAGACATTGAACACATGTATGCAAACAAGGCGCATCCATACGTTAGCGGCGTCAAGCACACAGCTTGACAAGCCTTAGGGTACTTTAACCCAAGGGCCCCGACAATGAGGGACACAACCGACATGCCAGTTGGCCACTCGCCACCATAAGGATGAGAGTGGACTTATACCACCCTTAGCAGATAAGTTCTCCGGCCATCCCAAATCCCTTAACTACGAGCGTCAAGGTCAAAGGGGATCCGCGCACCACTTGTAGCTCCTTCCCAAGTGCGCGGCCCAAGTACAAGTACCGCCAGTGCTCGGGTAACCACGAGGTTATCCCACACTGTCAATGCAAGTACCGACTACCGGAGGGTGAGGGCATCGGGCGAATACCAACACACTTATCTCCACCCAAATCCAACTCATCCCTGTGCGAGCCACAAAGGCTCTAGCGATGTGCCGCCCACACATCGGGGTAAGAATAACCAGGAACATACTGAGTTGATGCCGCCAGCTCTCGGCATCTGGGTAATAGGAGCTCGCACCGTAGTTCCAAAGAACTATTCCAAGGGGCCCCTCAGCTACCTGCACACCTGCAAGTTAGCTTAAAGGCGTATAACAGAGAGACCTCGCTGTCTCTGTTACACAAAATAATAAAGAAAGTTCACTTTGTTTTGACAAAGTTTCTCAGGACTTGGTATTTCAAAGATATTTAACCGAGAAGATCACTTTGTGTTAACTGATTGTATGCGCTGATCAAATTTGGAGATTAGTTGGTTCTATTTATAATTTATAGGCTTTCGCGTGCCAAAAATTGATTTGAATAGAATGATATACCCTAAAAAGAAAATTAGACGAGGTCCCCTATATGGTGAAGCCTAAGTAAATACTACTATAAATGTTTATTTAATACCACTTTTTTTAGAGAATTTTAATACGGCAACATATAACATCAGGTAGCCTCCTAGACCCAACTCTTTGTTTTCCCACCCAACGAGTGGATTGGATCTCTAAAAAAAAATTGATGCCTAAATTTTAATGTTTATTATAGGGGTATAAATGTCAAAGTTAATTTATAATTTAAGAAATAAAAAAATAGGCATGTATCCCTTGACGTAGTTGCAAGAGAAAAAAATAAAACCATCAATTCCAATAGATATTCCCACTATTTGAGGCCAAAAAAATTTATCTGAAATTGAAAATGAAGTAGAGATTTGTAAACAAAAGATCCCACGTTTTCAATAAAAATTATTTATTTAAACATAACAAATTAGAAATTCTATTGTTAAGCTCCTTAAAAATATATATAAGAAAATAGTTGAATTTATTTATTGCTTAATAAAATATTATGATCAAACAAAAATAAATCCACACTTTCATTTTATAAATTATATTGTCTAAATTTAAAATCTATATTATTATCAAATATATACTCCTAAAACATCTATCATTTTCCTTAAATATCTATAATTTTACTTAAATGAGAAATTATAAAAATCTACACTTCCACCAAACAAATTTACACTTGCATTTTAGAAAAAAAAACCACATTTTAAACAATTGCTTGAAAATAATCAAATTGAAAATATTTTGACATTAATACTTTAAAATAAATGTATGAAAATCACAAGTGGAGTTTTGCTTGGTTAATTTTATTTATTACTAACTTAAATAAATCCACACTTTCATTTCAAAAATTGTATTGTCAAAAGATCTACACTTTTATCAAACAAATCTACCCCTGTATTTAAAAAACAAATCTATCATTTTACTTACATGTCTACACTTTTGAAAAGAAAAGTAAACCGTCAACTTTTTTAATGGGCTGTAGCTCATTAAGTTAGAAAAAAAGTTAAAGATCCACATCTTAAGCAAATTGCTTAAAAATAAGCAATTAGAAAATCTTTTGACCTCAACCCTGTAAAATAAATATAAGAAGATCACAAGTGAATTTGGTGGGTAATCTACACTTTTATCAAACAAATCTACAACTACATTTTACAAAATATATCATTTTACTTAAATATCAAGAGGAATTACTATTAACTTTATCATTTTAATTTAATATCTATACCTTCACTTAAATAAGAAATTAATAAAAATCTACCATTCTTTCAAACATATCTAAATTTGCATTTATAAATTATATCATATTACTTAAATATCTAATTTGAAAAGAACCAACGAGGAAAAATTAATAATGGATGTGAGAAGAAGAAACTTACATAATCTTCATATCCTAGTTGCTTGTGGAAAAATATTGTTATAATTGTAAAAGTCTATTATACCCTTTTATAATTATTTGATTGTTTTTCTATTTTACAAAATCAATTATTAAATAAATAAACTCATTTACGGTTGAGATTAATGTTTTAAAACTAAAATATAATCTGATGGCTAGAAATGTGTTGAGCACATGTCCAAACCATATACACATGACCATGGTCCATTCTCTGATTCCCACCTCCCTTAAACTCGACTCCCCATAGAAAGTTGAACAACCTTTATAACAATACATATAACATTTGTATGAATCAGAACAATCAATATATTAACTTGAACAACCATTGAACCTAAATAAACAACTTTTTTTAATTGACACTGCAAAGACAGCTAAATTGATGAATTACATCATGAGGCATAGCCTAGACAGCCAGTGGAAACGAAAATACATCAAAATAACCATAGAAAAGGGATAAACATCTTTGCTCTTGGAATTCCACAATGAAAACTAGAAAATTTGATTAAATTTGTAACATTGTCCTAAATTGGAGTCTTGCTTGATTATAATTCAGGTGATTATCTCTACAAGACTGATTCGTGAGAATTGTGATGTCATCCAACACGATTGCCCCCTGAATAGCTTGTCGCTTGGAATTCCACCAATTTAAATGAACAGTTGTACGATGTTCATGGTACAAACCGACTGTACAATAGTATTTTTCCCTCCCCTTCGACTACCCTTTCTCAAACGTCTTGTGTTTTCCTAGAAAAAAAATTAATCTTTTCCTCGTGGTCGTGAGCTTCCACCTTTTTCATGTCCTTTGTTAAGAATTTATGAGATGTAATGGTCGTACGTGTTCCCACCGATGAAGAGAACGTAATTGTTCATGGTACAATCGGCTGTAGAATAGTATTTTCCCTCCACTTCGACTACCCTTTCTCAGTCGTCTCCTGTTTTTCCTAGAAAAAAATTAATTTTTCTCGAGGTCGTGAGCTTCCACCTTTTTCATGTCCTTTGTTAAGAATGTATGAGATGTAATGGTTGTACGTGTTCCCACCGATGAAGAGAACGTAATTGTACTGGTCAATTCCCTCACTTTTTTTCTCGAAATTGTACTGATATATATTAGAGTAGGCAACCAAAATATTACAGTTTAAATAGGTCCTTGAAAGGGTCACAAATTAGTGAACAGTGCAACCCATGTAGCCAGGACTAAAGCAACACTAAGCACTAAAGAACAACGACAGGATTAAAAAACCAGACAAGACAAACTTTGAATGCCAAAGCGAGCTGGAGGCGCCCGTGACCTTCCTAACGCATCAGTCATCGAACGCTTCCTATCATGTTGTGGTGTCATTGCTTCCTGACTGGCCCAATATTTTCCTGGAGACATCATTCCCCTAGGAACGTGGCGTTTATCAGGCACTCTTATGACATGCATCCACTGCATGTCACTTTTGTCAAATGTAGAAATCAGAATAGCAGACCAAAATAGCAGGCCATTCATGTTGAGCTTGCCCGCCTCTACTTTCTGAGTAGGAACTTGAGGTGGAGCATGTCGAGTCTTCTTCTCCTCATCCTAATGCGAGTTTTGTTCCAGTCAACAAGGCAGTTTCATTCGTCATCAGCAGCCGAGGTGCATCCAGTTGTCATAGCATCAAACAACCAACCGCATGTGACCCCCGCCAGTGTAGTTGGAGCGCCGATGAGATCTGCCCAAGACTACAGCCACCAGCAGAAGTTGCAACCGATGTTGGTAGAGATGTAGCCTGGTGACTTCCGTCTCATGTCTCTACTGTCAAAGAACCAGCCCGTTCATCATGTAGCAATGCCACACCGCGCCAAAATCTACTGGACAGCCACGCAGACCACCACAATAGAGCTGAAGAGTACTCCTCCGTGCATGTCCACAAGCGGGTCAAAAAGTGGGCGAACGCTGCTCCCACCCCCGTCACCTGTTAGATTTCTAAGTCCTCATATGTAATATCATATCTGCATAGTATATACTACAGCTGTATAGATGATATTGTATCCACCTAGCATATATCCGTTGTACTGTTGTAGTATAAATAGACATACATCTGTCTAACCCAGTTACCGATTACATTTTACATATCATAATAAAACAAGTGTTTTTTTTCCGGTCCCCTATGTTTCTCATGGTATCAGATGTGCAAGAAACTAGGGTTGCCACATTTACAAATCGACAAAACAAGATCACCCTTCTTTCATCTTCTTCCTCCGTCCTTTCCCACCTATGGCCGACGGCATCATCGACCCACCAACACCAGAATCTCACACCGGCAAATCCAATGACCCGAAATCAGGAGAATCTCCATCTCCATCTCCGACTACTTCCAAACCCCGACAGAAACAAGATTCTATATCTCCATCCGTCCGACAGCCCTGGTTCACAACTCACACACAGATTTGATGGGAAGGGCTTCGCTACTTGGAACGCGCATTCGTCGTCGCTCTCTCCATCCAATGCAAAGTAGGGTTCATCACGGTGAGGTAAGCGCGAGCATTACGACGCCGACACCCAAATTGATTGGGACAAGGCCAACAATATGGTGTGTGGCTTGCCTGGCTTAATCTAATTCCCTGAGTGATCACTCAAAGAGAGTTCCTACTATCCCACTGCCGCCAAGCCTGGATGAAAGATTTGTGCAAACGTTGGACGACCCAGTGGATCCAGATTATACACTCTTCGACAAGAGGCACATCATCTTGAACAAGGTCGTGACACAATCAACGATTACTACACAAGATGGATCAAGATTTGGAACGAGCAGAACGCATTGACTGCAATTTCTCCTTGTACCTGTGGATCCGCTGTCGAAATTCACCAGCAAAGAGACAACGAAAGAATTTTTGATTTTTTAATGGGTCTTCACGATTCTTACAAATCGATTCGAAGCAACATATTAATGATCAATCCTTTGCCAACCTTAGACAGTGTCTACGCAATGCTTCGTCAAGAGGAGAATCACCGTCTCAATCGAAAAACAAGAAAGGGCGAATCGGATGATACTCTGGCCTTCGCAAACGTAAACCCTAATTCTGCAAGTCAACAATCTTCTGATGCGCGCACTACTACCTTCCGCAACGACAACAAGAAAACAAAGTGTTCCCATTGCAAGAAGATTGGTCATTCTTATGATGACTGCTATTGGATCAAAGGAATTTTCCAAGTCATTGGCGCAACAAGCCAAAGAACCCCGTCTCTGCTGCTGTTACTGATGACACCAACCACTCCCAAATCGATGAATCGTCGGTGCCGGGTTTCACACTCACGATCAATTACAAGCCCTAACACAACACATTCAAGACAAGAATCGCCTGTTCCTGGAGTTACCCCACGACAATTGGCTTCTCTGACCGCCTATCTAGACAAGACCACCGTTACCAACAAGCAACATGAAACTGATTTTTATAATCAGTTTGCTGGTATTGTTCTCTCTTCTTAAACACTAAACCTCTGCATGATTTGCATAACTGTTGGGTGATTGATTCTGGTGCCACAGACCACATATGTGGCAACATTAATTTATTTCTTGATACAAATTTTACACTTTGCAACATTTCTGTAATGATGCCTGATGGTCACTGTGGTAGCATTAAGGGTTTTGGTACAGTCAGACTCACAAATTCCTTCATGCTACATAATGTGTTATATGTTCCAAGTTTTGAATTCTTCTTAATATCTGCTCGTAAGTTTTTAAAACAAATCAATGCTAGCATGATCATTTCTGAACATACATGTGTCTTGCAGGACCTTAATTCCAACACTTCTGTTCCTTTTGCATACCAGAAAAATGGGCTATATGTTCTGGATTCTGCTTGTTTGGATGATTTTTTGTCTCAAAGAAATAGCATTTGTAGTAGTAAAACTACTTTCCCTTGTAAAGACAAATCACTTGCTTCTGATTCGGATGCTGATATGAAAAAGAATTCTGTTTCTGCTTCTTCTGTAATGAATATTGCAACTCTATGGCATTTACGTTTGGGTCACACTCCTCTAGACAAACTGTTAAAACTCAAACTGATAAAACGTGCTGATCTGATAACACATTTTTTGTGTGATAGTTGCAATAGAGCCAAAAACCACAGACTCCCTTTTCCCAAATCTGTTACAACCAGTGATGAAATATTTGACTTAATACACATAGACATTTGTGGTCCTTTTAGGCAACCAAGTCATAACAACAAAAAGCTGTTTCTTAGCATTGTGGATGACAAAAGTAGGGCTCTATGGATTAAACTTCTTGCATCAAAATCAGAAGCCTTCATTTTCATAAAAGCTTTTCTTCAGTATGTTGAAAGACAGTTTCATAAAAGAGTTAAATGCATAAGATCTGATAACGCTCTTGAACTAGGAAGTTCAAATGAAGGAAAAACTTTCTTTAATACTCTAGGAATTACCATCAAACTTCTTGCCCCTACACCCCTCAACAGAATGGAATTGTTGAGAGGAAGCATCGATACCTAATGGAAACTGCCAGAGCATTATTCCATCAGTCCAAAGTTCCCATAGAGTATTGGAGTGAATGCCTTCTTACAGCCACAGATCTTATAAACAAATTACCCTCCTCTTCGTTACAAGGAAAATCCCCCCATGAAATTCTATACAATAAACCAATAGATTACAGTAATTTAAAAATTTTTGGCTGTCTTGCTTATGCTCTCATTCTCGGTCCTAGGTCAGGAAAATTTAGCTCCAAATCCACACCTTGTGTTCACCTAGGACTAGCTGACAGGCAAAAAGGGTACAAATTGTTGAAGATTAGAAGATAACACAATCATCACTTCTCGAGATGTTTCTTTTCACGAAACTGTATTCCCCTTCACCTACCCCCCCCACACATGCCTCCTTTTTCTAATTCCCCAGCTCCTGTCCACCCACCAGAACCAACTCCACCTATATATGTCTCAGATGATGAATCTTCTTCTCTTTCAACCAACAATTTACCTTCTGTTCCATTAACCGAAGACCCACCTTCTGACTCACAATCTCTCATACCCACAAACAACACTAATGACACACAAACCCAAATATCTACTTCTGATCCATCCACTTCTCATGATAACCTCAGAAGATCTTCCAGGATCCGCCATCCTCCTACATATCTGCAAGACTATCACACCAGTTCTGCGATTTTAGACCAAGATCTCTTCACTGAAATACTTCACAACAGACTCACATCCTCCTTCACTCCCCTTTCTGATCACACTCCTCTCTCTTTAAACTCTCTCACTGATATAACCCCCATCCTTTCTCTAGCTGCAACCTCTGTCCAAAACAGACCTACAATCGAAAACATTCTTGACATCCAAGAACCCCAAACATATGAAGACGCTACAAAACACAAACATTGGGTAGATGCCATCAATGCTGAACTTACTGCCCTAACAGAAAATGGTACATGGGAGTTAACAAAACTGCCTAAACACAAAAAAGCAATAGGCTGCAAGTGGGTTTTCAAAACCAAACTAAAAGCTGATGGTACTCTAGAGAGGCATAAAGCTCGTCTCGTTGCTAAGGGTTTAGCCAAAAATATGGTCTAGATTATACCGAAACATTCTCCCCTGTAGTTCGAATGACCACAATTCGAACCATCTTGACCATAGCAATAAAAAGAAATGGGAAATAGAACAACTAGATGTCAACAATGCTTTCATTCATGGGAACCTCCAAGAAGAAATATACATGCAACTACCGAAAGGGTTAACAGTTGAGAATAAAATAAACGCTTGTCGCTTAAAAAAATCCTCTATGGATTAAAACAAGCATCTAGACAATGGTTTGCCCGTCTCAGCATATTCCTAGAGACTCTAGGATACACACAATCTTGTAATGATTCATCCCTCTTCTTGAAAAATAACTTAAAACAAGTTACCTTTCTTGCTGTTTACGTTGATGATATTCTCATCACAGGAAACAATAAAACTGAGATTGAAAATGTTAAACAGCAATTAGACCAAGAATTCAAAATAAAGAATCTTGGCAAACTTCATTTTTTTCTTGGGCATGGAATTCTTGTATCATTCTACAGGTCTGATTATCACACAGCGTAGATTCTGCAATGACATTTTGGCAGAATACAACATTCACGGTAATGACGTTTCTGTTTCTCCTCTCCCTTCCACAATGAAACTCAACACAAAAGATGGTGAGATCCTTCCTAACCCCACTCCATACCGTAGTCTAGTTGGTAAATTAAATTATTTGACTCACACGCGTCCTGATATTTGCTATACAACCCAGTTACTAAGTCAATTTTTGCAGGCACCAACTACACTACATATGCGAGCTGCCATTCACACATTACACTATCTCCAAGGAACTGCACATTATGGAATCAACCTCAACAACACTCCAGATTTTTCTCTGCTGGCATTCTGCGACAGTGACTGGGCTGGATGCCCAGACACACGCCGTTCGGTCTCAGGCTATTACATTCTGTTGGGCAACTCTCCAATATCCTGGAAGTCCAAGAAACAGCACAGCATCTCACTTTCTTCTGCAGAGGCTGAATACAGAGCACTACGGGCTGTCACAAGTGAACTATCTTGGCTCAGTCGATTAGTCCACGAGCTTGGAGTCACAGAATTCAACCCATTCCAGTGAACTGCGACAACAAATCTGCAGTTTATATAGCAAAGACCCAGTTCAACACCACGCACGAAGCACATAGAAATTGATATTCACTATGTAAGGCAGAAAATCCAAGAAGGTCTTATTGCTGTCAGACATATATCCAACAAGGAGCAGCTGGCTGATTTCCTCACCAAATCATTACCTGGAAAATCATATTCTACCATCTTGAGAGATATCGGACTTACATTGACACAAGACCAACCATCACCCGTGTTGTTCTTGAGGGGGGCTGTTAGATTTCTAAGTCCTCATATGTAATATCATATCTGCATAGTATATACTACAGCTGTATAGATGATTTGTATCCACCTAGCATATATCCGTTGTACTGTTGTAGTATAAATAGACATACATCTGTCTAACCCAGTTACCGATTACATTTTACATATCATAATAAAACAAGTGTTTTTTCCGGTCCCCTATGTTTCTCATCACCATCATCCTGTATGTTTTTGATAACAAAGCTCGAGAGCCTCATTGCTTCCAATTACTGATCCAAATGAGATAAAACCACAAGATCCAAATGTGGCATGACCGCTAGAAACATATAAAACACACAATGCATAGCTATCATTGGTAACAATCAAAACAAAAACAAAAGGAGGAAGAAGCAGTGGATAAACCAAGGATGGAAAACAGCAAGTTGGACAGGATGAACGAAGGCATCGAATAAACAGAACAAACCTAAATGGAAAGCAAGAAAAGAAAAACGATTGGGCAAATCTTTTTTGCTAACAGGGAGAAGCAGGAAGCGAAAAGAAAAACAATGTCATCAAAAGGCTAAAGCAAAGAAAGAGCGGATGAGAGAGGAGATAGCACTCCCCCTCTTCTACCTGGCTAGAAAAGCGCACTAAATCAATGTTTGGTTAAAAGGGTTTTTTTTATAAGGGGGCTACATGTTGAGCAGTACATTGACCGTGGATGGTCTATACAGCTTAGGAAAGTCCTTAGCCAGAAATTGAAAAGAAATTCATAAGAACTTCAAAACGTAGGATCCGAAACACCAACTGCAAGCAATCCGGTATATTTAGAAATCCTGGACTACCAATCGCTCTCATCAGCCCATCAAGGCTCAAAACTTCAAGCCCTCCCAGCAATAAATCTTCTTGACCATACTACTCTGATCATCATCCTCTCCTTAGTTAGTGGAAAAACATACGAGAGCTTGGACTTTTGGCGAGCGTTCATGACATTCCAAAACTGCTATTGAAATCAATGGGGTTATTTCTTCACTCCGCTTCCCCTCAGAATGCGGTCAGTATTTGGTAAAGATCTCCGTGGATAGGGGTAGTGAATACGCACCGCTGGCCATATTTAAAGCATTCATGTGCCTCCACAGAAATATTTGCAAACTTTTTAATCGGTTTTCTTGACGCGAGGCTTCCTCGTCTTGTCTTGTTTTGTCTTTTCTGGTGAGACTACTACTTGTGCAGATTATCTCTGGAAGAGAATTACCATCCACTGGAGTGGGCTGCCCGTTATTTGGGCTAGGAACTAGTCCCACGAGAGACATGGACGCTGGGCTCAACAGCCCACTTCCTACCTCTGATTGTACATGGGAAACAGTAAAGTTTTTGGGCCAAGAACTAACAAGGAGAGGCCAGGGGACAGGGGGGGGCCGAACTGTAGAAGTGGTCGGGGAATAATTGGAAATCGAAGAGGAGGTAAGGGGGGGTTGGTCTGCTGGAGCGTGAATACATTCAGAAAAAATGTGTGGCTCTCCTTCTCCACTTGAGCCATTATTTAATTCCACATTTTGTATTAAGCGGCGGCTCATTACTCCACTCCCATTAAATTGGTCGTTCCCATGCAAATATTATTCTTCATCATGACGTGCCCCATGAGCATTCTACACATTTCAATGACATCGCTACCTCTTCCTCACCCCAGGCTTGATGGCTCGAGGCTCGAAACAATTTAAAGATGTTACTCTACTACACTCCCCAACGGCCTGAACTGGAGAATTATCTTGACTTTTACGATTCTCCGGTGAAGTCAACCCGGTGTCGCGGTATTTGTTCGCTTGTGGCCTCCTCTGGTGCTGCTCTAGCCCCCAAATCATCCGACCACACCTCGATGATACCAACGGAGGACCTCACATTATCAAACAAAATCTCTATCTCGTCGTTGATTATCTTGGGGGTGTTAGTTTCCAACTTTACAAACACTTCCAAGCTTTGAGGCAGTTCATCCATGTTTGTTTCAATCTCTAGCACTTTACCAAACCTTGACAACACTGCTCTCACTGACCGTTCTGACCAGGCTTGCGGTGGTAGACCGCGAACTGTGACCGTCATCACACGGCTGACTTGAGATACCCCATCTTCCCCGTTCTCAACTGTCTACAGTTCTTGTTCCATTTGTTATTTTGCAAAAAACGCACCTGGTCCCCCTTGTGGTGTAGAAAATCACAATGTAGTCATACGCCGATGAGCTAACAACATGCTCTATTCGCTCATTCCCTACAAGCCCTTTTTTTTACTCCTTCATTTGTGGTTTTGAGTTTGGGACCGTACTTTGACGCTTCTGTCCAAAGAGAAATCAACACCCCTGATGGCGCTAGTTTGATAGGACCATCGATGGCCTCACTTTTCACCTGGGTATTGTGTTGGTTGTGGCTGGATCGGATCATCGGACCTGCCGACCATGCTTCATGGGGAGCCGGTTGCAGACAGTGACAGTGACGCCCAGAGGATCGTACCTTGCGTTGAGGTCTTGCGTATTGGGTGCATAGGCGCATTCCGTTCACCCACATCCTCATGTGGTCGGATCGTTGTTTTGCTTGTTCAGCGTGTTGTACTATTTCATACTCAACAAATGCGTACCTGGTATTGGTAACTATGCGCCTTCTAGGTCGGTCGGACCAGGTTGACGATTCTTCCATATGGATTAAAGACTTTCCATAGAGTCCGCGAGAGTCGTTTCATTTGGATATTGTCGACAAACACCGTCTTTGAGCACTAGGGAGGTGGACGTGGTGATCCAGAATCTTGCATCTCTCCTGCTCCAAGGCTTGATTACATAGAGGAAGTTATGTGGGCTAAGCTAGGCGGCAGGGGGGCAAAGGGAGATGGGGGAAAAAAGACGGAGGTTGGGATGGCTGATTTGGCAGAAGCGAGGATTTTTTGGTGTAGCTATCGGTCATTATGAGTCTTCTGCCGTGGTAGTGATATTCACCCACTTAAAGAACGTAAATATGGATATTTTCCTATCAGTTTTCAATAAAGAATGTGACGTTAACAAATATGTTCCACCTCCATCAAACTGTTAAATGGGATCATAACGACGCATGCAAACCTTTGGTATAGGGGAAACCTTTTCATATTTAGTTCAAAATGAAAATGAAGATGACATGAACATAACTTCTGAGGTGGCCACACAACTTTAACAACTCTATAATATCCTTTATAAGGCTAGAAATTAATAAGGGTCGTTTACCTTAGGTAGAATAGCATCAGGAAGGGAATAGAGAGACATGAAAAAGACTCTCATTTGTTTCTCTTGTTTTTTGTACATGGAAAAGGAAATGGAGATTACTCATCGACATCATGCTGCTTAGCCAGATTTAGTTCTCTGCACTCAGCTAATGGGGCTTTTGTATTATTCCCCTCCCCCGACCATTCTTTCTCTTCATTGTATGAGCATTATTAGGTAGGCTTACTAACACCTTTTTGTATTGTGGTGTTATCTCACCCACGTCCTTATGTACCCCCAGGATAGCTATTGCTATCTAAGATCGATGTTTGGGTTTCTGATATAGTAACTCTTGTACAATCCATTTATTATATATAAAATCATTACCCTTTAAAAAAATGAATTATCGGTTAACGTCCACCGGTCACTGGTTAACGGTTATCGGACCAGTCTACGGTTACCAATTGCCAGTTAACATCCATATGGGTCACTAGTCATCATCAATAACTATTGGTCACCATTATGGGTGCGTGTCTAAGAGCATCTAAAGCAGTAAACCTTAAGGGTTTCTTACCGACACAAGGAAACAAAAATAAAAGGAAATGATGAAGTGGAGAAAAGAGGTAGATATTGGGGTTCTTTTTTCTGAAATAGACCATATTATTGGTTCATAAAGATGGCCCAATACCATGGGATTACATGATTCTCTAAGATTCAAGAAAACCTAATAAGCACGGGCATTGGCCTAATGGCCACTACTATTGCAACTTGATCCCAATGAGACATTACTCAAGTAGCTTGGAGCCGACAAAATGCTTAACACAATCATGATAACCACCACCATAACTGACTACCATGGGATTCCATCAAAGACTAGACTTTCTTAAAGGCAAAACCGTTATCTACCAAAAGGTTGAAGACTTCAACACCTAACATACTAAACATACAAACTATCTAAACAATATTTAAAGACGGGCAAATCCTAGATCTAATTACCAGCAAGCATCTGCTCCAACTCCTTTTTCCTACATGCTTGAACGAGGTGGCACCTTCCTAAAGCAGCAATACCTCTAAACCATTCTAGTGATCTTTCTTAGTTTGTTCTTTCTTTGTATGATTGATGGCAACTTAAATGAAGTCGCCACCTGTTTACCCCTGTGAACCAAGCTTGGACAGTGGATGTCCCTCCCTTCCTCTACTGTCTTCGCCATCACATGATCAAATGGTCTTTTCTCGAGCACACTAGGCTTGGATTGACACATGAGATTAAGAGATTCAATTCTCAAAGATATGGCCCCCTCCGGGTGAGAACCTGGCCAGCTTGAAGGCCCTCCTAATGAAAGGTCGAGCCCATAAGACATTGGAGAATCACCCTTCTCAATAGTATCCAAGACAGTCCACGGTGCTTGATCTAGATGAACCAATGCTTCTCTATAACGGTCCACAAAGACTTTAGTGGATAACCACTGACCATATGTGGTTGCTTTTCCTTTATCCATCTCGGCATCTAATGTGCATTCAGTTGATCGATGAAGAAATGATCCGCATTTGCAGCAGGTCATGGGCATATTATCATAGGACAGTGAGAATATGAAGTAGCGGCCATCAAGAGAAAGGGGCAAGCACCTTAGGATTGAAGAGGAGGGGTTCAGGAGCACTATTATACGGATAAATTTGAAGTCTAATATGGTGAGATCATCCATAATTCCAATCAAACGCCTAGCCCCAGTATGCTCCGATAATGCCATGTTGCAATTGTGTTTAGGCCCATCATAGATACTCACCCAACACGGAATCCATCTAAACTCGTGATGGGGAGGGCAACCCCTGGTTCAAGGTATTGGATTGTAAACAAGGAGCCATCGATGAGCCACAAACCCCTTATAAGTACTGCATGCATGGCCTGGATGTTGTCGAGTTATGCATAACTTGAATCCTCTATAGGGGCTCCAGAGTCTATGAAGGGAAAACATAAAATATAATTTATAAGAAACTCCCAAGTTTTGGATTATTGTGACATTCAATGGTCAATAAACGAGACAAGTGATGACAGTCATCTAGGATTAACAAAAAAGTCATTGTAAAGACACTTATTCTCATATACATATATACTACTATATTATATTTATATATATAACTTTAACCGTATGAGTATGCTAAAAACTATATTCCCTTCTCTATTAAATAGATATAATATAAATAAATTAAAAAGGGTTAGAATTTTGTATATTTCAAGAAAATAACAAAATTTATATCTTGTTTATTTAGGACAAGAAAAAGTATATATAACATATGCTACTTTGTTTTATAATATTAGACACTTTTAGAGGTGAAGCATAAATTGTTAGTACAGTTCATACATATGGAAGATATAGGCCATCCGTATATCTAGTTTATAAGTTTTATTCCTTTTTCTTTTCTTCTACTGCCTACTATCAGTTGAGTATTTATACCTACTAATTACCGAAGAGCCTAGGCAGAGATCAATAGCTGAGTTTGGGGTTTCACAATGTTGGGGTTGTTTTTTAATATAATTTTAGTTGAGATGTTATCAAAAAATATATTTTATTACTTAAATATATATATCCAACTATCATCCTCTACGATAAGAAATTTTATTAACTTTCTTTTTTTTAATGACAATCAATAAACTATCACAATTAAATGTAAAGGGAATAAAAATAGAAACAAGACATATATAGATGGAGTCTCTTTATGTCATAAAAGTGATATTCTTAGTGAAGGTGTTAGAGAATATGGTGATTCACCTATAGTGTAATACTCTTTTTTAGAGTGAAATCACTTCTTATTGTGGATGTTTAAGCAACTCTAAGAAAATCTACCCTATTTAAATTAGTATAAATTTTGTTGGTAGATGAATCACCTAGAAGAATAGGTGAGCTAGACATAGCTTAGAGGGGGCTTGGTTTCTCCAACTACGATTAACTTAGCTATTTATCTTCGGTTGCTTATTAAATTATAGTTATAATCATTATTTTTGTAATCAAATACTGTTCTTCTCTAATAAGTTATATTTATAAGTTTGTTACTTACTATTCGTTTTCTGATGTTATTCCTTCTCTTTGATCTGGCACACTTTTACTTAGATTTCCCATAAAAAACAAAACAAAAAGTTCTATATTTTTGTATCCTTAATTTTTCAAGTTTTAAGCTAAAACGTCCACTATTTAGATAAAGAAAGAATATATGTACATATTATCGTTTGATTTTTATTAATGTTATGGGATCTATAGTTTAAAATATTAGTTTGTCCATATGACTTTTAAATGGTTTTCGATTAGAAATATTAGCTGGACAAACTAGCATAAACAAATTATGAAACATAGATTAGTGTGATAATACAACTAAGAATATTAAGTAAGTTAAATTTCAATTTTATGTTTCTCAGAAGTAGTGATTAATTATATATAGTTCTATATTTTATCTACCACTAGATTAATTATTTTGAATATTTTTATCTAGCTGGTTATAAATAGACTATATGTTAAACTTTTAAATAATTTTTCATATATACACCATTTAATAATTTTATCCTTAATTACCGAAGGAAAAAGAAATATCATACATTTGGTGTGCTCTTCATTTTTGCTATTAGCTCCATCCTGTTACGTGAGTTCGGGAATATTGGTGGAGAATCCCAAACTGTAGAGCTGGTTCGAAAGTATTAATTACATCTACAATTAGATGCGATCAGTCAGGATCTTGTTAAAATATTGGGTCGTAAAAGCAGCCTAGCTAGTAAGATATCAGCTACTTCTTGCAACTATAAATCCTAACTGATCACGGCACATTTGGGAAAACCTACTACGGCACATTTGGGAAAACCTACTGTAGGTAATAAATATTGTTTTTGATTTCACGATATATCCATGCCGTGTAATAAATAACGATATATTTTTAAAAAGTAAAAGAAACGATATTTTCATAATCAGATCAATATGATGGAACTTGATCTTTTAAAAAAAACACTAAATGAGTACTATAAATATCAGCAAAATTGCACACAATACACTACTGGTTGCATTATTCATTTCACATTCTAGATTTTATAGTTTGAACAAACTTGGTTGATGTACGTGAAAAAACAGATACATAATGAAGATCCTTAATGTAGTATGATGGTAGAACAACGAGAGTGATTATTATCCCTAATAAATGCTCCAGACTGAGATAAAGACTTCATAGGGATAGACGGACGTTCAAGTGACCAGCTTACAATCATATGTTGCACCAAATAATCGGTTGTGGTGTCGTGCTCCTCCACCATTACTCATGAAGTAAAATTAAGTTCCATCATATTGGTCAGCTTATAAGGTGGAGTAATATTCCTTTTGTGCTTGAAGGTGTATATCGTGAAAAAAAAATTCATTACACTGCAAAGAAGTATATTGTGAAAATATAGCTGGTACATTGTGAAGGGGTTACATCGTGAAAAAATATTTGTTACACTCACATAGTATATTGTAGAGTAAAATAAACCTAGATGATATATTATAGAGTAAAATAAAATGAAAGATATATTTTCGAGTAAAATAAATTTGAGAAGTTTGTGAAATTTAGGGGTTTTTGATTAAAAAAAAACAGATATATGTCAATGTATATTGTGAAATTTCCCAAGTTTCTTTCTAGCTCAAAATAATTTCGTTATTTATACTCTTTAGTTTGGGCCTCCCCTAAAATGATATAGTCATTTAGGTATATCTAAATCAGGGCCTGCCTACTCAAGCAAATTTAAATCTATAGTATCCTATAACCCTCTAACTTGATTTCACACCCCCTACTAGGGAATGAGATTCTCTTTCCCTATTACACTTTGACCGGCGACATACGACCATTGACCGATGACTAATGACTAAATACTGGTGACCGGTGAATGTTGACCAGTAATTAATGGTCGTTGACCGGAAACTGATAGTTGTTGACCGTTGAGCGGCGGCCGTTGAGCGGTTATTTATTTGATTGTCCGCAATTCAAACAAATAGTCAGGAAAAATCAATAGAGAATTCTTTTCCATTTTCCTCTATTCTCTTTCCTGATTCCATTTTGTTTCCTATGCTAAATACAAACGCCCCCTCAATACAGATTTAAACCCCCAATGTAGTTATAATTATGTTTAAACAACTTCTTCACAAACAAAGAGTCTAGCTCTACTTTCATAAGCAGATCTATAACATCCCAGTATCCCACTGTTGTGTTATAGTTCGTAGCTCACGGTTTTGTTATTGGGGTTTCCTAGCC
The DNA here is from genome assembly GCA_023374045.1 of Limonium bicolor. Lineage (NCBI taxonomy): Eukaryota > Viridiplantae > Streptophyta > Magnoliopsida > Caryophyllales > Plumbaginaceae > Limonium > Limonium bicolor. Next base: position 30,014,847 of record CM041783.1, on the reverse strand, counting down.
CCAAAAGGTCTCACAACAAGGAGAGATATCCCCACCCATATAAGGAGTGGTTTGTTCTCCCCTCCAATCGATGTGGGAGGTAATCCTCAAGGGTATTATACACTCCACCCCCTTGGGAGCCCAACACCCTCGCGGGCCACACCGGCACACCGACCTGGGTCTAGCTCTGATACCAACTGTAACAGCCTAGTATCCCACTGTTGTGATATTGTCCACTTTGCCGCAGCTCACAATTTTGTTCTCGGGGTTTCCAAGCCCCAAAAAGCCTCACAACAAGGAGAGGTATCCCCACCCATATAAAGAGTGGTTCGTTCTCCCCTCCAATCGATGTGGGAGGTAAACCTCAAGGGTATTACAAGATCTAACTGATAGAAGTATATATGAGTTAGGGTTATCAAATTCGGCATTATCACTAAATGGTTAAGCAAGTTTCATTGTCAATTGTATCATCTAAGACTATTTTTTTAATTAAGATGTGGCCAATACTAAAACGAATAAGCAATGAGAAGCATTATAAATTTGACCCTTCAATTTAAATCATATATGGTAGAATATATGAGTAGCAACTACGACAATTGGAAACAACATTAATTGATGAGACTATAAACCTTAAGATGGAAGAGATTACCCATTTTGGTTTCGTTCATATGTGAGTGACTGCGTACACTATAACTACATAAATATTGATACACAATTCTTTACATCGATACTATTTTTTTATACTACAATCAAATGATGTTTCCACATCGAACTAAGTTGTTCACTCTTTTGGCACAAAGGTCAGTTGAACATGGCACTCTCCTACCCAGGATTCTATGTAAATTGATACAAATTTCACATAGAAACTTATTTACAAGATCGTACAACATACAATTGTGGTGTTTGCATTTCCGGGAAAAACTATGGTGATTCAGAGGATGACAATTATGGGGTGCCAAAAGAGATTATTGAATTAGAGTATTCCGCTTTGCCCGTGCAAAAAATTGTAATATTTAATTGTCATTGGTTTGATTCGGAAAAAAGAGGAGTACAAATACATCCTTGATATAAGCTGGTTGATATTATAATCATACAAAGAAGTTTGACAAGTGTGAGCCGTTTGTGCTAAATGTTCAAGTTGTTCAGGAGTATTATTGCTCATACCCATCAAAGAAGAGAGATAGCAAAGATTGGTGGGTTGTGTCAAAGGTGAAAGTGAGAAGTGGTATGGATATGCCTAACTCATCAACAACTGAGGAAGAGGTTCAACCATTGCAAGACGAAACTGTAGATCATGTGGCGTTATCACCGTTAGTCAATGACGATGAAGCATGTGTTTTAGTGGACATACCAGATACCCAAAATTAACTACTAAATTGACACTATACGACTACGGCAATGTATGAGAATATATTTTTGTTTTGGTTTATTTATTAGTTTATGAAAAGTAGTTATTTTATTACGTATTATAACTACTGTGATGTTTATTTGTTTTGATTATTCGAGTGATGACAAGTGGTAGGGGTTTCTTTAAATTAGGCTGGTCGTTTGGTGGAAGTAGAAGTAGGGGAACCACTTCTACTACCCCGAATGATTCTTGGCATGTTGCATATCATGCAGGATCCATCCACGGGTCCCTTCGTGTTCTACACGCCCCTTCTTTCCAACTCTCTGTCAGTACAAGCCCAGATAGGGACCCCTACTTTGATACTCATCCTCATACTCATTCCACTTCTACTATAGTCCCCAATTCGCAGTTGGTTGATGAGAGACGTCACTCTACACCTTCACCTCCACAACAACTTACTCCTCCATCCTCAAAGAACTCTACACCTTCACTCCTAGATGACTCACGAGCTGACACACCACGTAGTCTAGAAGCGTTGCATGCTAACGGTGTTGATCCTCGTGTCCTCATCACTGTTAGTGACGGGTAAGTACTACTTTATAATTACAAACTAAATTTTACAATAAATTTTGTTTATCATATATATGCTAATAGTATATTTATGACATTTGTTTTCTTAACTATAGGGAGTTGCTGCCTTCAAAATAAAGTTGATCGTGAACTACTTCTTGCTTTGAGACTGTATGGTTTCCCCATGGTTATACGTGGGAAGCGTTGGGTCAGGATGACCATCGATTTTACTTTAACGAGTTCAAGATACATAACCATGAAAGTTTCATAAAAAAAAATATTTCTTTTTTTTTGTTAAGTTGTACTTAAACCCTCTTACTAATTTATGAAGAAGTTCTTTCATTGGGATCCTCAATTTAAGAGTCTAGTGTATGAAATATTCTACGAGAAGAGCAGAAGACGGTATTCAGACACACTCTACAAGATAAAGTCTAGGAAAATGAAGAGAAAAGTTAGACATCACATCTGGAAAGCATGGGAACAACAATGGGGGACTTCGAACTCATAAAAATGTCTACCCATGCATGTGGCTCACGCTCAATAAAGAAGCATAAGAGAGCTTTGGTAATTTTTTTAATCCATAGTGGTTTACATTTAGTTTGATGTTATTAACTATTAGAAATATGTTGGAAATATGATATATACTTTTATAGTGCGATTGTGAAGTGTGTCTGTAAATATGAGTGTAAATGTAGGTGTGAATTTGAATGTAAATGCAAACTGTGAATTGTGATTGTTATATGCCCATAATATGTGTGTTCTACAATATATATATATATATATATATATATATATATATATATATATATATATATATATATATGTAAATGTAAAAAACAGGAGAAGATATGTCAATATTTTCTAGAATTGTTTAATTATATCTCATCTAGTTAAGTCTTTTGTTGTTAGACTCAAAAAAATGATGAGGAGCAAGATGCTTACACACTGTTCATACACACTCATTCGAGCAAGGATGAGCATGGAAACAGTGTGCTAGTTTACACTAAGGTTGAGGACATTGTTGTAATTGTATTTTATAATTGTTCTAATATTTTAATTAGATTCAAATCATGTTGAATAACGAATAATGAAAGTTATCATTGTTTTGTGATTATGAAGCAATACGAAGATCTATTAAATGTTGTCACTCAAGAGTCGGGCACTCCAGATGATCCATCAGCTCAAGCCACCCTTGTTGACCTTAACCAAATTTTTTTACAAGGTTGTGGATGGTAAAACACAAAAGCAAAGGGTCTACAGTGTGGACGAGATAGCACCATAGTATTTCTCTAACTCATTCCTCAACACCGAAGTCATATCACGTGCTACGTACCGGGTACGACCAGAGTAAGTATGAGTCGATAAAGTCAGGCATTGAGCTAGGTCTACATGCGATGTTGGGTGACACTTATAGGGAGCGCATATTCGTGCTGAAGAAGGGACATTATCCGTCAAAAGCTGCATGGGGAGGAGATGCAGGCTATGATACAACAGCAGATCTTCTAGATGTTTCGATCCCTCTCATGGTCAATATGGTACTCCAAATGCTAGCTCTAGTCAGCCAGGTCGATAGGGTTCGCGAGGAGGTCCAGATGATGGCTCAGGTGTTCCGTGCGGTACTGGTGATCAGATGGGTTATCGTCTGGGGGATGAACATGGTTGGAAGCACGAACGTAGGTAGATAGATTCTTGATATGGTTATATGACATTGAAACTTAGTGTTGTTGACGTGAGTATGTTCACATGGGATTATTGGTGTGATTAATTTACTACTGTTATGTATCATTTGCAAATTGTACGAATGTTATGTTTGACTGTAGTTAGACTTTGGTTAGTAAAAATAACATTTTCTTTTAAGTTATTAGAAGATTTTCATTTAGTACTATGGCGATTAGAATATATATTACATGTTAAAATATATTACAGGTGAAAATAAATAGGTATAAAAATTTTAAAAATTCTCAAAAATAAATTAGAGACGGAATATTCTATCTCTAACTCAATAGCCCGAAGAGGGATTTAGAGAGGAAACATGTCAATGTGTCTTTAAAGATGATCAAGTCCGCCTTTAATCGTAGAATGAGAATTTTAAATTCTGTTACCAATTAGCGAGGGACGTTATCTGTCTTCAATCCGTTGCTAAGATGGCGATGGACTTTTCCGTCGCTAATTGGTGATGGACGATCATCCGATGCAAATCTAGATTAGCGGCGTAAAACAGTTTAGTGACGGATCAAGAGACATATATGTTTGTCTCTAATTCTATGTTTTCTAGTAATGTTCCTAGGAACCCTCAGCATTTTTAAAAATTTACTTTTATTATTATAATAAAATGTGATACCACTATAATAAATTTTGATTATGTAGTAGAAATACTTTGGTTTTGTAACCGAAAGTCTATGATTCAAAATTTCATAATTTTTTTCCAATTGCAAGTTGAAAAATAACATTTCTAATCTCTTTAGTAATAACTTGGTTTACAATATATAAATCTCTTCATGTAAACAATCGTGCTTTCAAACTCCTATACTTTAAAACAGAACTATATAAAATTTTGTTATATCTTTTTCTACATAGAAAAGTAACACCATAGATCAAAAATTCTGAATCCGCCTCTACTCTCAAGCATCATTGTCCATTACAAGGTTCAGCTCCCTTTAGTCATCTCTCCCCCTTCTCAAAACTTAACTATATTAATAAGCTTAATTACATGTATAGAAAGAGATCGGTTTAGCTGGTCTTAATCAGTTTATCCCAATGTTATTGTTCAGATATTATAGTCTCGTTTCCGACAAGTGATCAGTCAAATTTGATATACATTGAACCGACGATTTTCTTCATTTTTTTGATGTGTTTTGAAGGCTTCGTTTATTTATTTTTGAACCACTCACTTTAGCTCTCGGATGAACAGTTGCTAGCCCTGAAAATTATCAAAGATTACAAATCTCATGTGGGTTATATATGATGCTCGTAACACGACTCTGCTCTAGCTTGGTGGACTATCATAGAGAGAAATAAAGCTTTTATTGAAGCTTACAAATTGTCTATTGTCAATGTATTCCAGGTTAATGGAGAAAGGAGTTAGAACTTTCCTTTAGAAGATGGCTTTATTTTGGTTGCTTTTGTAGTTAACAGTAGGAAAGATCAACCATTTTAGGTTGGAGGGGTTATCAGATCCAAGAAGGCCTACCTATGATTGTCTAAAACAAGATCATGGAAAGCACTTGTAAAGTGCGGAAGCCGTTCTCAAAGCAGCAGGAATTGTAGTGGAACTTGCTCTTAGAGGGGGTAACCATTGTATATGTTTAGGAACATCAATAAAGAATTGAATCGTTTGCTTTTTGGCGCTACAGGCAATGAGGTGCCAAAATCAGAAAGTGTAAAATGGAATTTGCTAGGCTATGTAATGCTCTTATGTCTTTTAAGTGTAATAGTACTAAGGATCAAAACCTTAACTTTCTTTCTTTATTAGCTCCTATGAGCTTTAATGACTCTACAATAGATGTTAAAACTTGGGAAGGAGATAGTTAACATCCCTTTCCGAATTAGAGAAGCTTGTCTTTTGGATTTGGAGATTAGTGTGTAAGTTACTTATTGTTTGTTACTCCAAGTATCCTTTAAAAAAAAAGCTGCCAGCCCTCTACTATTAAAGTTCTCTGACCCTCCTGGGAGTAATGAGCAGCACATATCCACTCACTGCACTTTTGCAATACAATCGTATAACTCAAGTATGAAATTGTACTCAAGTAAGCTTTTGTTTAGAATTTTTCCATTCAACTTGAAAAGAATGTATTAATATAATGTATTTTATTACCGATCTACCCATTTCGTATGGAAACCCATCCTTACAAAATAGACGAAGAAAGTGTCAATTCTTTTTAATTGTAACCATAGGACATATCACCTTGAGCTCATACCAATTCTTTCTATGAGTCGGATATTGGGCAGCGCGACGCTGGTCCTGACGCTCCCTTTGACGGATCTTTAAGCTTTTGTTCCTTAGCCTTGCCAGTACCATTGCTATCCCTTCCTTGCTCGCCTCCAGCCTCTTCTATTTCCCACATCTTCTTGTTGTCTGCCCCCTTCATTTTTTCTCCCTAGTGTTTTTGGAACCTGCAAAAGTCATTATAGTGGTGGTTCCTTGGGAATGGGGCTCTTAATAATGGCCTTTTGCATGTGGGAGTGAGGTTGACTCCTGACTCTTCGTTTCCTCCCCTCTTCTTCCTTTCGTCTTTATTGTGTCTTTCATGTTGACTCATCTAGTCTGTCTTCTTCCTTACTTCTTTGTACTCTTCATGTCTCTGCAATGGCCACTCTCCCCTTCCATGAGTCGGTGGAGGACCTTTCTGCCCATTGTGTAGACTTCTCTCTAACAAAAGAGGAAGGGGAGACAACTAATATGCATGGACTTGAGGATCATGCCCTCTCCCTACCGTTTGAGATGTCTTCTCTACAAGTCCTTCACATCCAAGAACACCGACCTTCGATCTCTTGAATCTTCTTTAGGCCAAGCCTGGTAGGTAGAAGGAGAGTTCAATATTTGTATTGCATGCAAGGATCTCTATCTCTTCGAGTTTGAGAAAACAGAGATGGTGCATGTAGTCCTCTATTCAGGGCCTTGGTGCTTTGATGGTTCGTTTCTGGCTTTCCAAAGAATTGACAAGTGCAAGGCCCTACACGAGCTTTATTTTAGTAGGATCCCCTGTTGGGTAGGGGTCTACGGTGTCCCTTTCCTCTTCCACCATAAGGATGGATTCGGCTGTATTTTGGACTATGGGGAGGACGACGATCTAATTGGTGAAGAGTTCATCATGCGTACAAAATTCCTTCTTGATATAATGAAGTCGGTCATGAGTTGTGTTACCATATCTACCGAGGGAATAGACTATGTCTTCGGGTTACATATGAGCGGATGCCGTCGATTTGCTTCTGATGTGGTTTATTTACTCACACAACCTGCTCTGGTCAGACGAGCCTGGACAGGGGAATCTACCCTTACAGTCCTTGACTAAGGGTGACAAGGTACCGTTTTAGACTATAGAAGATTGTAAGGAAGATAATCGATGAAATGGCATTCGCTTTATTGGAAGGGTTGAGAAGAAACGTTCAACCTACTGGTGTTAGCTTACAGAGGAAAGAAAGGAATACAAACTCTCACAACTCTCTGCTAAGACTCACACGGAATAAAACGACTGACACTATACTTATATCCTAATACAGCAACGGTAAAATAACTTAAATGGGCTAGATAATAATAAAAAACATCATAATATACTAACATAGAAGCACTTAGAAGAGAATGATAAGACATGGAAATTATCTTATGGTCTTGTGAAAAACCCTTGTCACTCGGCTACAGGTCCATCACACAAAAATGTAGCTGGAATAGGACAAGATGTGCATATGGACATAGAGGGAAGAAGCCAGAAACACGATGATGCATCTTCTAATTCCCAGCCAAAAGATTCCCAGGATACCATTGAAGCAGGTGAGGAGCCTCACTACAACTCCCCCTGCGTCTACGACAACGGAAGAGCCACCGATCATGGTTAGCAATCGAAAGCATAGCTTTGATCGACGTGTGTTGGGTAAATATGTCACCAAGCCACGGTCACCTGAGTTGACAGTCGAGTTGGCCCATCAAAAGGGGTCGGAGGTGAATGTCTCTAATTCCTAGAATGCACCGGCAACCCCTGACTCTAGGGGGTTGCCCAAACAAATGAATTTGCATGGTTTTGATCACAAGGTTCGGCATGATCGATCTCTTTGGGACCATCTTTTGTTTTTGTACTACCAAATCATGCCCTTGCTGGTTGTCACGGAGTCAGTTCCTTTTCCATTATTTGTCTTTGATGTCAGTTTGTTTTGTTGCATCTGGTATGTGTCTTCGATTTACAACGTTACTGTCCCTCTGTTGGTATATTTTCGAATCAAGATTAGGTAAGTGTGGTGCTCGGCTTAATAGATGGTTTTTTTGGGAAGCAGTAATTACCCATCCTTGATATTAACTTTAATATGTCTTTCAAGATACTTTCACAACATCCCAATTGGATCAGGTTACATATAGTAGTTGCCACAGTTAGTGTTTGCCCTAGGTCAGTTCTTATATGGTTACAAACAATATCTAGTAACTTAAAAAAAGTGATTAATGATATGGATTGTCAGTTTTTTTAAAAAAAATTCAATCTATGAGCCTTAAACAACCACATCACTTGCAATGAGCCTCCTCTTAATGTAAATATGTTTCTTTTTTTTCTTTTTTTAATTAGGGAGAGGGGAGTCAGTCATCAGACAATTATTCAAATTTATATATTAATGAACCCAAACCCAACTATTTTTGTTTTTATTTGACTTATAATATCATTGGTAATTTCTTGGTTACATCCTAATATAATTATAGATGGCTACATACATTTATATTTGTTTTATAAAAGTTGTACAGTTAGTATATGAAAACTGTACATATGTATATATAAAATTATATACTGAATTCTGATATTACTGTGCACTAGATGTACATACTGATTTCTTAAACTGTACAATAAATTTAAAAAAAAACTGTGTTTTTATTTTATACAAATTGTACAACTACAAATATAGTCAAAATAGCTTTGTAGCTAAGAGGGATTGATATCATTAGGCGTTTTTTCAGTTCATTACCGCAGGTTTTAACACATTTTTTATACAGAACATTGGTTAGAGAAATCGACTTCAATCTTTTAATAA
>CM041783.1:29974256-30005724 GCA_023374045.1 Limonium bicolor | reverse complement strand
AAGCTCGCAGTCGATACAGCACCGGTATTCCACAGTGTCTCTGTCATACTCTAAACATTTCCCTCAAAATTAAGACAATCAGCCATTACCTCCTTCAACCCAGGGGTGGAAGAATCCCCTATCAATGGATGACCAACGATGGGGATTTGTAGTATCATCCACACATCATGCAGGGTAATCGTCATCTCACCGAACGGAATATGGAATGAGTTTGTATCAGGCTGCCACCTCTTCACAAAAGCACTGATGAGGGACATATTGTTGTATGGCATCGTAATATCCTGTATGTATACCATAATAATTAAGCATGTCCCTTGCTCTTTTGCAGGTAAATTGATCTTTTGGCCAGCTAGTAAGCATCACCCTACGGGATTTGAAACTAAAAACCCCCACGATCCTACATAATGACCAATATTTAACACTTACAAAACATTGTATGATTTAATTGATCAAATACAGGAGAAGATAGAGAACATACCTTAGTCGAGGTCCATAAGTCAAGCGCTACATGACCCCCGAAGCTAGTGATAATACTAGTGAATAGTGGACCGCCAGGAACTGGCACCTCTGTCAACTTCCAAGAGGTAAGAATGACTGGAACCATCGCTAGCGCTACTTCCTCGTCAGTGTCATCCTCCTGATCCATGACATCATCATCTTCACCATCCTCCTCCTCATCCACGTCGGGTGAGTCATCATCATCAGCACCATCACCATCATCAACATGTGGCGAACACTCGGTCATCACATGGTCCTCATCAGCACAGGCGGGTGATGGGCGTGGTGGACATGATGAACTACCACCACCTGACGTTTGAGCTTCTAAGGGAGCAATCTGGTGGCTTCCTTCGCCCGAGATGTTGTAGCTAGCGTTGTGCAGTGTTCTATCAGACCAAGCACTACTGGATGATGACAACACTGACATGCGTCTCTTCGGTATATGCTCGTACATCACCGAGTCATCCACCGTTTCACTTGGAGGTGCAGGTATCTGAAACGCCGGGTCGTTGACAGATTGACCCGGATGAAATGATGAATGACGTGCTGCTTCCATGCGGGGGGCAGGATTACTCGGCCCTTCACCAAGAGCTCGTGCACGACGGTATGAGGCCGTCATAGGCTGCTCTGTACCCCGGTCTTTCTTCTTCTTCTTCGAATATACATGTTGCACTGCTTTCTTCAGTCGATCCATCACTGCATATGAATATCACACAATTATATTCCTCATTCATAACATAAAAATTCAAACATTTATAAATCATTCACAATATTACAATTCAAAAAAAAATCCAACATTTATAAATCATTCACAATATTAGATTTCAAAAAAAATTCAAACATTTATAAATCATTCACAATATTAGAATTAAAAAAACAAATTCAAACATTTAAAAATCATTCACAATATTAGAATTCAAAAAAAAATAGGGCTTCGAGCTGCGCCGGTACTCTTCTGCTCCTGGGGCGAGCCGCTTAGCTCCTCGCCTCCTCTAGGGGAGAGCGCCGGTCCTCGTCTCCGTCATAGGTGAGAAGAGCTGGTACTCGCTAGGGATGTCAACGGGTCGGGTTCGGGTCGGGTGACGCTCCACCCGACCCGTCACCCGTTTTTTACCCGCATCATCCGACCCGACCCGTCACCCGAAAAATCACCGCCCATCCCGTTTCACCCGTTCACCGTTTTTTTTTCTAGCATGTATTTCTCACCCGTTTCACCCGCATTTCACCCATTTCACCCTTATTTCACCCGCGGGTGAAACGGGTGAACCCATCACCCGTTTTTTTCCTAGCATATTTTATTTTGTAACACCTATATAAGCTTAGTTTTTTGCTAAAAAACATCCATATTTGTTAATAAGACATACCATGTCAACTAATGTCAACAACATACTCAAAACAAAGAGAATTAACCATGACCTAAGAATTTTTAAAAAAAATATATATATATATGTATGCGGGTGACGGGTCGGGTGAACGGGTCGGGTGACCGGGTGAAAAAATTTCACCCGACCCGACCCGTCACCCGAACCTATTTTACCCGTCACCCGTTTTTCACCCTTTTTTTCGGGTTTTTCACCCGTTTTAGCGGGTCGGGTGATCGGGTGAAACGGGCACCCGTCACCCATTGTCATCCCTAGTACTCGCCCCCATCCGACTCGAGCACCAGGGGTCCTCGTCTCCTTCATCGGGCGCGCGCACAGCAGGGCGAGCCACACGCCTCCTCACCCGCAGGTAGCTCGAGTAGCGGGGATACTCGTTTGTCTCCTGGTCGAGCAGCGGTGGTACTCGCCTGTCTCCGGGTAGAGCCACGGTGGTGCTCGCCCTAGCGCGAATAGAGCCGCCCTACTCCTCGTCCGCCTTTTTTTTAAATAATTTCGAATGTTTCATGCTAGATCTAGCTCAAATGATGTTGAATTTCAAAAAACTAACACCAAATTCATACTCAAGACACCCAAATCTATAAGTTGCAAAAAAAATCGAAAAACTCACTGGAAAAATTTTCCAGCTATGGTCCCGCGGGGTGGCGGCGGCGGCGGGTGGCGGCTCCGGCGGCGGCTCTGGCAGTCAGAAGATAGCTTCTTAAGGAAGAGAGAGAGAGGAGAGAGAGTGAGTAAGAGAGAAATGAATTATCCAAGGAAGGTTAGGCTATATATAGTACGAGCGTTTTTTACCCGAAATTGACGTTTTCAACTGCGATTTCAGTACGACGTTCTGAAAGTGTAACAATGTTTGTAATTTAGTCAAACACAACATAAAATGTCTTTAACTTACGTGGAGTCACAATTATAACGTTTAAATGCGATTAAAAAGGGTTTAACGTCTTTTATTACAATTTGAGCGTTTTTCACCTGAAATTGGCGTTTTTAACTACGAATTCAGTACGACATTCTGAATATGTACCAATGTTTGTAATTTAGTCAAACATAACGTAAAATGTCGTCCAAATACATGGAGTCACAATTAAAATCATATTGACGCAATTAATACGGGTTTATAATGCTTTGTAACAATCAGTGTGTTTTTTACTGTTTACGCTAAAGAAATTATTTAAAAAAGAGTAAATTACTTGGAACCCCTTGAGGATTGGGTACAATACAGTTAACCCCCTTGGTTTATCATAATTATTGGTAACCACCCTGAGGTTACAGTATCTTTGACTATGAGCCCTGAACTATAACTCTTTTATCAAAACGTTAACCACGTGTTGACCCATCAACTTAATCACATTATTAATGACATGTTGGACAAAAAACACTGTTTAATCATAATTCTTATTATCAGAAAACATCAACCCTACCGCGAAAATGCATCTAAATTGGGATGAGGGAGAGTTAAACAATATTAATTAAGCAGTTTTGTTATCCAGACTGACATTAATAATGTGATTAAGCTGATGGATCAACATGTAGTTAACGTTTTGATAACAAAGTTATAGTTCGTGGCTCATAGTCAGAGATACCGTAACCTTAAGGTGGTTACCAATAATTATGACAAACACAAGGGGTTAATTGCATTATACCCAATCCTAAAGGGGGTTCCGAGTAATTTACTCTAAAAAAAACAAAAGTTACAACACGACATCATTACATGTGTACAATGTCAATATGAATTAAAAAAAATTTGTACTGCGGCGATTAGTAATTTTGTACTGCGAATAGCAACCCAGTTTATTCTACTCGAGTTTTAGAAAATAATGCTAAACTTTTATTATCGATACTTTTAGTTAGTAGTAGAGAGGTGGTGAATTTCATACTGTGGGTGACATTATTAGATCATACTGTGGTATGACTACAAAGTAGATAATTATGACTAGACTGTTGTAATCCTCGGCTAAAAGTAAGGTTTTGAAAGGATCTGGTCAAAACAACTTGACCGGAGATGAGTCAGGTAGCTCAATGTTGTACAGTCGGGTAGTTAAGTTCTTTAGATTGAGGTAACTAATTTTTAAACTTTTTTATATGAAAATAATAAACTAAAATTATAAAGTTTAAGAAAGTAATTATCCATATGTCAAGCCTTTTTAAAACTTATTGGTGGCATTATTTTTATCCACGGTCAAAATTGTAAAAGAAAATAATTCATCATGTACACAATTTAATATTTATTATTTATATAGCTAATGCTATTTCTAAAATATTAATATTTAATTAAATATATAATATATAATAAAATGCTTTGAATAATAGTAATTATAATTGTTTTGTTTAAGTACATATAAACGTTATCAATTTACTCTTAATTATTTGGTTTATATGTTATTTTGTACAGGGCTACCTGCCACTATACTAGGAAGCTACCTGCACATATAGTGATTCAGCTACCTATGACACCTAGATGAGTTACCTACACTTTTATGCTGTAGCTACCTACTTCTTTTTATCTCAAACAGTTTGACCAAACCCTGTCCGTGTGTGACTATAGTCAAGCATTACGATCCTTTGGTCACGATTCTATAGTCCGCAGTCATTCCACTGTATGATTCCGTGAGTGAATATATATTCGAGGTTCTGTAAACAGTATACTTAAAAGGAAAAGACAAATTTTTGTATGTACTTAATTACAATATTTATAGTTATTCTATTATTCAAAGCATTTTATTATATATATTAGTATTTAATATTTTGAAAATAACATTAGATGAAATACTCCAAACATTAATGACCTTAATTAAGGAGGGATTAATCTAATTAAGAGATTTAAACCAATATTTAATCATTAAAAGAAAGGCTAATGAGCCATAAAAAATATTAAGAATTTACAAAACCTCGAATATATATTCACTCACGGAATCAAACAGTGGAATGACTACAAACTACAGAATCGTGACCATTGGATCGCCTACTTAATAGTACATTTAGTTAATACAATTTTTAGAAAATTAAGAATAAATCTACGTTTATATAAATATTATTGGGAAAATCTGTTTATGTAATATATATATATATATATATATATTTGACAAATTTAAAAGATGGTTCAAATATTAGATATATACTTTTTATTAACAAATAAAATAAAGAAAACACTAAGTAAAAGTTTCTTCAACAAATCTATAGGTTTTTCTTCAAAAATCATTCTCTAATAAGTATATTTGTTTGTATCTTTTTATTAATCTATTTAATAGAAGGTGGTGAATTTCAAAAAAATAAATTAAATTTAAAATGTATATTTTTTTAACTAATTAAAAATCAAAACTATTTATATCATAACTGATGAATCTAGAAATTGGATTAGTTTCATCGGTTGCGGGTCAAATTCAGGTGGCTTAGAACATCGGTGTGTTGCAGGTGAATCCATAAGGTATAGAGCTACCTGGCTAATATGTCAATTCAATACTGTACAGGGTCACCCTGCCGCACAACAATGAGCTACCTGCCCGTCCTGTGATGCAGCTACCTGAATCCTCTCTTGCCAAGCTTTTTTGACCAGACTCTCTCTATACCTGACTTCTAGCCAAGATTTACCACCATTTTGTCATAAAAATTTACTTTCAGGTCATACCAGAGTATGATTTAGTCACGTAGCACTTGTCAAGTCCAGTTTTTTGGCCAACATATAGAATTCTATACCTTACAGGGCTACCTGACCGCACAACGATGAGCTACCTATACGTCCTGTAATGCAGCTACCTGAATCCTCCCCGGGTAAGCTTTTTTTACCAGACCCTCTGTTACATGACTTATAGCCGAGGTTTACCACCATCTAGTCATAAAAATCTACTATGTGGTCATACCAGAATATGATATAGTCATGTTGCACACATCAGGTCCGTAATTTTTTTACTTAAATACAACATTTATAATTATTCTATTATTCAAAGCATTGTATGATATATATATATTAGAAATAGCATTATCTATATAAATAATAAATATTACGTATGAATTATTTCTCTTACAAATTTGACCACGGGTAAAAATAATACCCCCAACAAGTTTTAAAATGACTTGACATATAGGATAACTACTACTTTCTTAACCTTTTAAAAATTATTTAATTATTTTTCCTATAAATACATAAAAAAGAATTAACTTAATATAAATGACTTAACTAAAAATAAAAACACTTACAAAATATTTAAAAAGACGGTCGGCTCCATACTAGGGCATGCGGGTTATTGGTTGGATGTTATCGAAATGAAAACCAGTAACATTTTGTATATTAACCTTCTCCACTGTAATGTTTGTTACCTGAATCCTGTCCGCCCAAGCTTTTTTGGACCAGACCCTCTCGATACCTGATTATCAGACGAGTTTTACCACCACCATGTCATAAGAATCTACTATGTGGTCATGAAATAGTATGATCCAGTCACAAAATTTACATGCATCAATTCCCTTTTTTGACCAACCTATAGAATTATATACCTCTATAGGGCTACCCCACCGCACAACATTGAGCTACCTGCCCGACCTGTGATGCAGCTACCTGAAACCTCTCCGGCCAAGCTTTTTTTACCAGACCCTCTCAATAAATGATTATCAACAATTTAGCACCCTAACATTCCAAAAACTCAGTAAATTGTTTTTGTCAACAATTCCGAACAAAGTGCGGGACGTTGATACCTTGAAAAGAGACCGCATTGAGAAAATAGAATACAAGAAGAAAAAATAGAGCTCGCATCTTCCCGTTAAAGTCAAGCCAAAATTGGATAAATTAGGAAATGACGAAGAAGCAATCGGAAACTAAGTTTTCCTTCGCTTTTGTTTATTCTTAAACTCACTTCTTCCCATTTGGAGAATTTCAAGAATACATTTTTCAATTTGCTACGACACTAAAATACAAAATCAATAGATTTGGTTAGGATTTTGGAGCTAGTTTTACCATCCTATTTTTGGCAAATTCCCAAAGACAAAAAAAAGCAGGTTCTGGTGCTTAAGTCCAAGAATATAACAAGGAGTGTCGATTTAAACTCTTTTTTTATCAATACGAATCATAATATCTATTTTACATATATCGATAATAGGATTTAATTAATATTAATTGCTTTGTTTTTACTTTTTAGGCATCTAGCTGAAAATTAACTGACAAATGCTAAGGGGTAAAAGCTACATCCAAAACACACACCTGCAGAGTAACCATTGAGCAACTCACCGCGTTTTACAAAACTGGAAACATTAGTGCAAATTATTATCCCCACATACCTCCTAAAAGCTACACCATGATCAGATAAGCAAGTCTTCATAGTCAGGGTAATCACTATCATCCGAGAACTCATAGTTGTCATCATCAGAGATATAGAACTCATGCTCCAGCTCTTCAAGATGTTCAACACAATCACTGTCATAATCCGTTGTCTGGAAGCTGTAATCACAAGTCGAGTCGTGAGGCCGCTAGATGTCCCTTACCTTGTCTGCACATACCTTCCCCGGACTCCCAGATAGATCGACATGAAAACAAGCTCTAAGGTCAAGGGATTCAAGGCACAAGCAATTATCAAGATGGCTTGTAGGCCTTCATTTGTCATTGCATTTCCTATCAATTGAAAGTGACAAATAAAAGGCATGGTTTTTGCTATAGCTAGAGTATCCTCGTTATCAGCTCCAGCAGGGTTGCATGAACCACTTTCGTTTAGTTCGAAATGAGACTAGGTTGGGACAGTTCATGCCCATGGATCTTATCATTGAGCTCCTTATCGCACAGAGAGTAAACTCAACTTCTTCCAGGAGAGGAAGCTTTTCAAAAGCCCTGCAAAAGGCATCATATGAGAACCCATAGCAAACAACGAATGCGAAGGCATCTAAGGTGGCTCGATCGTTCGCCAATAAGCGACAAGAGCAAATCGTCACAAACATGCTCCAAGGAGATCTCGAGCAAACGACCACAACTGCGTTCAAGGACTATATAAACCATCTTATGATATTATATCATGTCCAAATCCCCGATGCACTCAATTGTAACTTTTGTCCAAGCAGTGGGATCTTTGCAGGCTTCATGCCAAGACTTGCAAACATACTGCATGTTTTCCAGAATATCACGAGGCGTCAATTTCATCAAGATCATCGACAAAACATCCCAAGGGAGTTCTTGCCAATTTGGACTCTCTTCACCTCTTCCTGCTGCCGAGGACAACTCCATAGCAACCGAGATAGGGTTCGTTGGAGATAAAATGTTGTTTTTCTTCATTCTAATTTCCAAGTATTGTTAGATTAGGAGTTAGTGGGCGTTAGTGGGCTCAGTTAAGGCTTTGGGCTGAATTGTTACATTGTGGGCAACTGGGCTTTAAGTTATGTTGAGAAAGTTATAATGTGAAGGGTTTACTTGTTAGCTTGTTAGGTTATAAGGGGGTTCGGACCTTGAGTTGTACTATACTGTTCATTCTCTCTGAAATCGAATTCGCGTTCTTCTTCTCGTCTTTCTCCTTCTTCCTTTCTCTTCCTGCAGCTCCAGATAGACAATGCTGGGCTGAAATCCAAACATGGTATCAGAGCAAAAGGATCATGGGATCTAGCTCTTAAGTCTTTCCTTCGACTTTTCTTTTCATTCTTTCTCTTCTGAAATCGAGAGATCTCTGTTCCCAGAAAGGGATAACTTGTATTTTGGCTTCTTGTTCTGTCGCGCGCTGATTCGTTCTTCGCAAGATCACAATGGCGGATGAAGAACAAAAGAAAGATGAAATCGTTAAAGATACGGGAAATGGCAACTCCGGAAGTAATAGCACGGTGACGATAGACGTTGGGGAGCCGCTCTACCTATCGAGTTCCGACCACCCTGGGCTGGCATTGGCCACAAAATACGACGGCGGTCCCGGTTTCTCAAGATGGAAGCATCAAGTAGAGATAGCTTTGGGATCAAAGAACAAACTAGGGTTTGTTGAGGGAACCCTAGTGAAACCAGTAGACTGTGATGTGCGGGCGCAAGCGTGGACTAGGTGCGACAATATGGTTCGCTCCTGGATATTGATGAGCCTGGAGAAGAAGGTTGCAGACACAGTTCTTTTCCGGTCGACAGCAGCAAGAATCTGGGAAGACCTAATTGCAAGGTATGACCAAGTCGATGCGACCCGGATGTATGAATTGGAGCGGAGACTGATCAGTACCTTACAAGGCTCCGAATCCATAGGAGATTACTTCGCAAAGCTACGAAGTATTTGGGACGAAATCGATGCCGTCACATCTCTTCCCGACTGCGGCTGTGTAACCGAGGGTGCATTAAAGAACTACATCAAAAACCAAAGACTCATCAAGTTTCTCATGGGTCTTCAAGATCGGTACAGCGGAGCTAGGGAAACTATTCTGATGATTACACCACTTCCATCGGTTGAGCAAGCATTCTCCATCTTGATCCAACAAGAGCGACAGAAAAACTTGACGTCATCCCCGAGAAATGGTAATGGAGTCGACTCACCGGCAGCTTTCTCCGTCAACCAGACAAGAAGGACATTGGGGCGCGGGCAAAGCAATACTGGAGCAAGACGATCTGGGCTTCAATGCACATTCTGTAGCAAGCCCGGTCACACGGAAGAGAAATGTTTCCAAAAACATGGATACCCACCTGGCTGGCGATTTGGAAAGGAGAATGGGGAGAAGAAAGGGAAACACCAAGCAAATAGCACAAGTGAACAGAAGGATGAAGCAAGCCAAGATCCCTGCCAAGATCCCTTCGGAGGTACACTTACAACAGACCAAGTGAATCAGCTACTTTCCTACATTAGCAAATCAAGAATCAGCGACAAGGACTCGAAGGGGGCAGAGGCGAACTGTGGTTTCATTGGTAAACTCTTAACCGAAAAATATACTAATTGGACTCACAGCACTTATAGTATTCTAAATGCTTGTGATGATTCTGGTTATAATTGTGCTGATTGGATCATAGATAGTGGTGCTTCGGACCACATGTGTGGTAATTTATCCGTTTTTCATGATATTGTTTTGCTTGATAAAACACATACCATTGGGATGCCTGATGGGCATCCGCAACCAGTTAAAATTATGGGAAGTGTTAGAATAAACACCTTGATCACCCTTAAGGACGTTCTGTATGTGCCCACCTTCAAATTTGGTTTAATCTCTGTCAGTAAACTCACTAGCCAAATGAATGGTAAGCTGTATTTTAACCCTAGCTGCTGTGTTTATCAGGCCTATGAAACCAAGAAGGAATTGGAGATTGGCCGTGTTCATAAGGGTCTTTATGTGCTTAATCAAACGTGTGATGGGACAGTAAACCGATGTTTTAGTGTGGAAACTGAGAAGAAATGCTTGCTGAAATCAGAACATTCACATAGTAATAGTTCTTTAGCCCTCTGGCACTGTAGGCTTGGGCATTTGCCCAAAGAAAAGTTGTCTAGGTTAGGTCTAGTGGGCCAAAACAATCAGCATGTATCTTTTGTATGCGAACCGTGTAATAGGGCCAAGAGCCACAGATTGGTTTTCCCTTCTAGTTCAATAAAAGCTAATGACATCTTTGAGTTGATACATATTGATCTTTGGGGCCCATATAATCTTAAAACTCATGATGGATATTCTTATTTCCTAACTATTGTTGATGACAAGAGTCGGGTCACTTGGACACACCTCTGCAGTCTTAAATCAGAATCGTTTGGTCTGATTGTCAGCTTCATTAACATGGTTGAAACTCAGTTTGATAAAAGAGTTAAATGTGTTAGGTCGGATAATGCCCATGAACTTGGAAGTTCTAGGGCTGGAATTGAATTTTTTAAGTTAAAAGGGATTAAGCACCAAACCACCTGCCCTTACACTCCCCAGCAGAATGGGGTAGCTGAAAGAAAACATAGGCACATCTTAGAAACTGCTAGAGCCTTAATGTTTCATTCTTCTCTTCCTAAAATATTTTGGGGGGAAAGTATCCTTACAGCAACCTATTTAATTAATAGGATGCCCCTAACTAGTGTGGAAAACAAAACTCCATTTGAACTTATTTATGGCAGCAGACCAGATTATGCTATGCTCAAAAGTTTTGGCTGTTTATGTTTTGCGAATATTAATAAGGATCAACATGATAAGTTTCTGCCAAGGTCAAATAAGTGCATCTTTATAGGCTATGGTCATGACAAGAAGGGATATAAGCTCTATGATTTAGACAACAAAAGGATCATTTACAATAGGGATGTTATCTTTCATGAAGAAGTATATCCTTTTAAAGAGAAACAAACAAAACAGATAGAGTTTATACCTGCTGTATTCCAAAAGGACTCTACATTTCTTGCGGATGATTCTCCTTTATTGTTTAATGAAACTAACCATGTTGAGGCAAGTGATAGACAAGAAGGTCTAGAGGTTCTAGCTGAACCACACACACAAGGAGATAGTCTTGAGACTGACTCAACCACAGATAACAGCCCATCTTCTGAGATCCAAGAAAGTGAACCAACCATGGAAGACAGTCTGCCACCCACAGAAGAGACATCTGCAGAAGAAATGCACCCAGAAACTGAAGGAAATGAGGGACAGAGGCTGAGAAGGTCAGAAAGAACCAGGAATCTGCCTAAGCATCTAGAAGATTATGTTGTGGGATCTTCTTCAGCAAGAAAAGATAAGTCCAAATTAGCTGTCTCCTCTGTTTGTTTTTCTTCTGACTGTTTTTCTGAAATACTGAGAGATAGGATCATCAGTGCCAACTTTGTTAATATGCTAGATAAGGATGATAGTGCTGTTATTTCTGATGATGCTGGTTGCATACTTGAACCTGGGAAACTGTCACACACTGTAGGTCTGATTTTGGCTGAAAAACCTGAACATGTTAGTTTATATACCGAATTGAATAGACCAACAGAACCAGACTGCTATGATCAAGCTGTTAAGGATGTTAGGTGGAAAAATGCCATGAATGATGAATTTGCTGCATTAGACAGAAATAATACTTGGGATTTAGTAGATTTGCCCAAAGGGGTCAAACCAGTAAAATGCAAATGGGTCTATAAGATTAAGTGCAAGGCTGATGGTAGCATTGAAAGATTCAAGGCTAGATTAGTAGCAAAGGGTTACACCCAAAGATATGGGATAGATTACTTGGAGACTTTTTCCCCTGTGGTTAAATTCACTACTATCAAAGCCTTGATAATCATAGCTATTAAAAGAAACTGGTTAATAAGTCAATTAGACATTAACAATGCATTTCTGCATGGGGACTTGGATGAGGATGTTTATATGCAAATACCCCAAGGCCATAAGGAGGAGGGTTCTGGTAAGGTCTGTAAGTTGAATAAATCTCTTTACGGTCTGAAACAAGCCTCCAGACAGTGGCATTACAAATTGAGTGTTTTTCTTAAGTCTCTTGGTTTTCTGCAGTCTCTGGATGATTATTCATTGTTTATTAGACATGAGAATAACAAAGTCTGTTTCCTTGTGGTCTATGTGGACGATATATTAATAACAGGTAGTGATATTTCATTGATTAAGTTGGTTAAAAGTGAGCTGGATAAACAGTTCAAAATCAAGGACCTTGGTAGGATAAGTCTTTTCTTAGGAATTCAGTTTCTGCATACAACAGAGGGGATCATATTAACTCAGAGAAAGTATTGTGAAGATCTCCTTAGAGAATTTGATAGTTTAAAGGGAAAGACTGCTGCGAGTCCTCTAGAGTGTAATTTGAAACTGAGAAAGGAGGTTGGTAAACCATTGGCTGATCCCTTGCGGTATAGGAGGCTGGTAGGTAGAATCAGTTACTTAGCTCATAGTAGGCCAGATCTTAGCTTCACTATACAGATTCTGAGTCAATTTCTTAGTAGTCCCACTGATTTTCATTACAGAGCAGCTTTACATGTTCTCAGCTATATCAGAGGCACCCTTAATTATGGTTTGTTCTTTAATTCCAGGAATGATTTCTCACTCACTTTTGTGATTCAGACTGGGCAGGATGTCCAAATACTAGAAGATCAATCAGTGGGTATTTCATACAGTTTGGTGGATGTCCCCTCTCATGGAAATCGAAGAAACAAACGACAGTTGCCTTGTCTTCAGCAGAGGCAGAGTACAGGGCTATGAGAAATGTGACAGCAGAACTAAGTTGGGTAACAAGGGTGCTTCATGAGCTAGGAGTGGAGGATATTCTTCCAGTTCCTGTCAAATCCGATAGCCAAGCAGCGATTTACATCGCTAGGAACCGTGCTTCATGAGAGAACGAAGCACATCGAACTGGATGTGCATTTCGTGAGACAGAAGTTGCAGGAGGGGTTGTTGGCTTTGGAGTTTGTTACATCCAAGGAGCAGGTAGCTGATGTCTTGACTAAAATTCTCCCGGGAAGAGCTTATCCTTTGCAGATGAAGAGAATGGGTCTGCAATTAGTTGCCACTTAATCTGTTATTCATTTCTAAGTTTGTGCTGGGTTTTACAACTGGCGAAGGTGTTCAATGCTGTCTGTAGGTTATGCTTGCAAATCTTAGTGGTTGTCCCCTTCTAAGATTTGAGAGGGGGTGTTAGATTAGGAGTTAGTGGGCGTTAGTGGGCTCAGTTAAGGCTTTGGGCTGAATTGTTACATTGTGGGCAACTGGGCTTTAAGTTATGTTGAGAAAGTTATAATGTGAAGGGTTTACTTGTTAGCTTGTTAGGTTATAAGGGGTTCGGACCTTGAGTTGTACTATACTGTTCATTCTCTCTGAAATCGAATTCGCATTCTTCTTCCCGTCTTTCTCCTTCTTCCTTTCTCTTCCTGCAGCTCCAGATAGACAATGCTGGGCTGAAATCCAAACAAGTATCGCACTCAGAGGAAGGGGCAACACCGAGTGTCAATTTAAACTCACAAAGGCAAAATTGACAGAAACTACTCTTTCAAAACGTCCCTAGAAAGCGGTTAGGTTTTTCTTTATTTATCCTTTTCTGTTTGGAAGATCTGATCCATGCCAACATGTAGAAGAATGAAGCGGAGGAAAGATTATAATTGAGTTCAAAATCGAAAACCAGAAAGAAAAATCACAAACAGAACCTTACCAAATCTTTCCTTGTCAGATCTAATTGTTCTCAACCCTCTTTTTTAATCTTAATCTTTTGGGAGATATACTAAGTTCCAGTGATTTACCAATTCAGGGCGTGAATATTAGAATAGAATGAAGATAGGTGCAGAAGATGTATGTTTTGTTCTCTAGTTAGTGTTTGAGCCAGAAGTTCCGGTGATTTATCATTCGTAGAGGATCTCTAGAGAATGAAAACCGGCGGAGGAGAGTTTTGCTTTTCAGTTTTAATTAAGCGTGGAATTGGATGGGAGGAAAGTTTACCGATGTATCCTCCAAAACCCCTGACAGGGTATACAATTTACTCATATACCCCTAAATATCATGCAGTAAATACAAACTATTGGATCTAAAAATAAGTTGATCTGAAGGCTGGAATTAGTGAAGGCACCGTGACTTCAATAACAGCGAAGTCCGAGAGCCGCTCCCCATGTAGATACGCAGCATAGCGAAAGAATATTGAAGTTATAGCTGTACTTGTGTACATGTCACAGAAAGAGCTTTTTCTCACACAAGCTCGGCAACTTAGCTTTTCAATCTAGCTTACAGTTTTCTTCTCACATCATTTTATTTATCTCTCTACATAGTACTAAGCAAATATTTAATTAGCAACAATACCGAAACAACCATAAGATTTTACTTATCAATAAATCATCCTCATTGCAAAAATTGCAGATATACTATACAAACACGATTTGTTACTAACTTCAAGCACATATAGATAGAGAATTAGAAGTTATACACATTTCAACACATAATAGTCTCAGTCAAAAAAAATCACAAGTCTCAAGAATTTTATAAAAAAATAAAGATATTTGTGCTACTGACATTTCAGATAAGAGTTGCAATTTGACAAGCACTTCAGCATCAGCACTTACCAATTAAAAAAAGCGCTACTTAATAGTGCTACTAGCTTGCAGTATGCAACAATGTTTGTTATCTCACTATGAAATCATGAGTCAAATGGTCAAACAACAAACAGACTTTGCAGCTTGTAACTTTGTTTCTTGAACGAATGCAAGAGAAATCTCAATATAGTTTGCACTGAACTCAACAGCATCAGGCTGCATGTTTATATAAACGCATATTGATTGAGAGGACCTCAATTTTCTTCTCAATTCATTATAATTGAACATGCTTTGATGCTCAATCTGATCAGATTGAATGGCATATACTCAACAAATGATTTTCAACCATCAAACCTTAACTAACTAGCAGCTAATGGTGTTGTGAAAAAAACAAAAATATAATTACCCCACACGGTCACTGTTATCTTAAAGCAGCAATTTGTTGTGTTACATCCGGGCATCTAACGACACCTAAAGTTAGGAGGGTAATGACTAACCAATACACTACAAATTCTTACAGATGGTCACTGATAGTCGGTAGATTACCAGGAAGAACCGATAACGAGATTAAGAACTAGAGGAACACACACATCAAAAGGAAGCTTTTAAGTAGGGGAGTCGACCCTGTGACTCATAGACTACTCAAAAGACAGTATGAAGTGTCTACTGGTCGATTAACCAAGCAAATCGACCCGTGCAATTGGAAGAAAATTTAATGATTAAAAATGGTGGGAACTACGAAGGTAAATCACACTATATAGAGAGACGAAGCTGGCGATTCGAATTATTGATCCGATCAATCCGAATTTAATTGAATTATTAGTTAGGAATGCAGGATTACCGTGAATGACTGGAGCAGAACATGCGGTTCCTTGTTCACCAGTTAGGTTTGCAAATTTACCGTGAGTGAGCAGAACAGCAAATCCATGTTCGCTAGTTTGGATTATAGAATTACTGTGACTGATGTGGCAAAGCATCCTTGTTCGCCCGTTAGGATTGCAAAATTACCATGAGTGAAGATCGAAAAGAGTAACAAAACATGTATGTTACTTTAATCACTTGAAAACTTACAGTGAGTGAAGATTGAAAACAACAAACGCGAAGAAGAGAACAGTTAGGGCTTAAGAGAAGAGGAGACCAATATTTTTAAAAGAAATTTTACTCCACTATTTTATTGGAAAGCTGGGCATAGCATGTGTAAGAGTTTATGCTGTTTGATGGAATAGTCAAAGTGCACGACAAAGGTACTGCACCAATATCAAGAAGCAAAACAGACCCAGCACAAAACTTCGCTATCTGTTATGTTCAGCAATAATGAAGTATACCACACCCCCCCCCCCCCCCCCCAAAAAAAAAACAAAAAAAACTATTAACCCCCGGACCTGTGTTATACTTGGCCACTGCCTGCTCCAAAGGTTAAACCGAATGAATTTGAGCATTACTCTAGACATCTATCACTCAATCTTTTACCATAGCGAACCCAAGTACAACTTTGAGAACATTTAAACCACGTTCACAAGTAGACAGTGATATGCACTTCGATGTGGATCCTACTCAATTCTTACCTAGAATGCCCACAAATGCAAAAATTAGTTTTACAAGGCTGGTCTAAATACATTAGAAAGTGTAACCTTCAAAACTCAAACTGGAAAGAAAAATATTATACAAAGCAGCAGCTGAAGCGGCAGCACCAGACCCTAGGCATAAGAAGAGTACTGTTAGAGAAAGAATGAGAGTCGAGAGATAGGACGAGGGAATAGAAAAAGTGTCGGTGTATTATTATTACACAAGATGGGCCCTCTCTAAGAGAGATGTAACTAACTACCTGTAAAGGCAAGTTACCCAATCAATTCACTAATGACAACGATGATTCCCCAATACCCACTAATCCCTTCTATTTATAATATCCTATTGTATTTTCCCTTCCAAATACCCTCCCCAAACTCTTATTACTATTAGCAATACTACTAACAACACCATCCCTTCTCAAACAAGCCTTGACCACAAGGCTGAAATGGAAAAACAAGAAAACAGCACAAGAAAACTTCCTCAGTAGCTTGCTAATTTCTGCTATTATGTAGCTCGTACATGGTAAAGCTTCCGCGTAGAGCTATCCAGGTGCTCCTTGATCCCTGTCACTATACTTTCCGTATCCACGAAGTAACCCAGCTTCAACTGCAACTTGCGCATCAGTAATAGGGGACCCATCCTCCCTGTCACCAAGGTCGAGCCCCTCAAGGGCACACAACTCAGGGGATAGTTCCTCATCCTCAGCCAGAATTAAAGTGCGCAGCCCGCGATTGGGACACTGATGAGTAGGAGAGTAGGGTTGCTTACACTTAAAACATAATCCCTTCGCACGCAGATCAGCGTATTCTTGATACGTGTTAGGTCTGGTTGTTTTAACGATCCGACTGGAGGGGGGCGACGCCGATGGTGGAGGGGTCTGAGATGAAGATCTTTCCAGAAACGTAGGTCTGGATCCCAATTTTTCTACCGCCGAAGTAGCAGCTACTACTGATGAGTGCGGCGCGGCGAAGATGCGAGGACTCCAGACTTCGGACCACCCGATCGAGAAGTCGACCCCAAGAAAGAAATAGAAGCGCGACTACCAAGACCAAAACGCGGCTCCGACTCCCCTACTTTTCCCCTTTCTTCAGTCGCCTCCAACTCGCGCTCTATTTCCCTCGCCAAATTCATTGTTTTATATATGTCGGTGATTTCATGAGAACGCATACGGACTCGAACCTCCTCCTTCAATCCGTTAAGAAAACACCCCACATAATGCGACTCCACCAGATCGGGAACGCAAGAAGACCGCGCGATAAATTCGTCAATATATGACGATACTGAATTCCACTGTCGGACGCTGCTACTGCTAGCCTCGTAAGGATTCACGGCAATTTGGGACGCAAAGCGTTGAACCAATTCTCCTTTCAAATTCTCCCATGTCAACGCCGGACGCCTCTGCTGCAGCCAACGACTCCAGTGTAGAGCCGGTCCCTCCATACAAATCAGCGCCCAACGTATCTTCATTGCCTCCGCCGTATTCTGGATCGCGAAGTACTGCTCCACCTTCGCAAGCCAAGAAAGGGGATCGTCCCCGTTAAAACTAGGAAGCTCAACCTTCTTGGTTGATATAAAAGCTCGGCCTGGACCGCCTTCACCGCCACCCTCAACAGCCGAAGACGAGGACTGAGGAACCTGGCGATTGGCCATGATCAATGTTCGATCAACGACTGAAGTTGATCAATTTTCCTTCCATTATCGGCGACCTGCTCTCTCACCTCAGCGATGGACCGATCTCCCCTCTCCGCATTCTTCTCCAACGTCTCAAGCCTCGCCTCGATTCGGGTAGTGGTAGCCATCATACCACCAGCACGCTCACGGCACCAATTTGTTAGAGAAAGAATGAGAGTTGAGAGATAGGACGAGGGAATAGAAAAAGTGCCGGTGTATTATTATTACCCAAGATGGGCCCTCTCTAAGAGAGATGTAACTAACTACCTGTAAAGGCAAGTTACCCAATCAATTCACTAATGACAACGATGATTCCCCAATACCCACTAATCCCTTCTATTTATAATATCCTATTGTATTTTCCCTTCCAAATATACCCTCCCCCAAACTCTTATTACTATCAGCAATACTATTAACAAGTACTCTGCCACTTGTTAAAAATTGCAGCAAGCAAGAATTGTCCATTAATACAGTAAAAACACAGTATATTTCATCCAGTTTCAAAACAAAACCCAAAATACAGTGAACACCTCAGTTCAATTACAACCCTGCTCATACATCCAGGAAAGCTCCATCAACGCAAAAATAAAGGCACTTCTGTAACCCATTAAAAACACAAGGACGTCTTTAACTAACAAAAGTAAAATAAAGTTACACAATATTACTCAAAATTGCAAAGAAAAAGCACAATTTCTTGAAGTAAAGCTTTATACAGGTATAGTAAGTTGACAGCATCAAGCATATGTTTCAGTGTCTCTGTGTGACTTGAAATGTATCCATGAACTGTGATGCAGGATGATTGAAAAGCATAGTGTAAGTTCCTTTCGGGTAAAGGTAACAATCCATACAATCCCAGAAAAGTAGAGTTTATGAAGCATTTGATGAAGCGGTCGTGAAAAAATTAGCATTATGAACACCCATCACATCAATATTTTTCCAATTACCCTTCGTCTTTCTCATTTCCATCACATCAACAAAGGCAGCTCCTTCACTTCACCATCAATCAATGACTGCCCTATTGATGAGATCAGTTGATCCCATTGAAGTACGATTGGTTTCTCCATCAAGCTAATTAATTTTCATCTTCTGCAGGTGGTTCAATCAAATCATCCTCCTGCTTTGAGCTCCAGTTCCTTAGAGACTTCTTGTGAACAACTTGCACTGCCCAAGCTAAATGCATTGGTGGTTCTGGAACATGGTACCTATCCCATAAATCAATGATGATGGTGATAGAAAGTGAACGAGAAGACAATTTTGATCTGCCAAGTGTACACACTTGATTAAGGCAAAAGGATAACTTCCACTCCACAATAGCATACACTGCATGACAAATAGGAAAAAAGTTCCCCAAAATATCCAACGAATGGAAAGTTTCATAACGTACAATGTGGTCGGAAACTAGGAGTTACATTCCTGAAATACATGTGAGATGAGAATGAAACAAAACATACGAATCAGGTGTACTAGAGGTTATAAGGGAATACAGTTACCTACCCAAACTCAAGAGCCCTTGGAAAGCGACCTTGTATAACTGCATGATGGGAAGCTTCACGAAAGTAGCTATTAGTATCCACCGCTAGAAAAGCCTGCATAGGTGACTGGCTCAGCTTTTACCGGCAGCAGAAAAATTAGAACTGAAATCTCAAGCGAGAAAAAGGATTGAATCATCCCAATATAATAAGAAGTATGAATGCAGTAATTACAGGAAAAGGCAATTAAAATGGAAGTAACCTTGTATGCTGAGGCATTTTTTCCAAGACCCATCCATTACCAGTAATCACCACAAGAACAGTAACCAGCCTGAAAGTGATGAAATCGATTTATATCTCTTATAACAATTTCCCGCCGAATTATCTCGGACACGATCTTTACTGCAGTATGACAATCAGCACATATACGAAGATTCTTTAGTATACGAACAGGACTCTTTGGTGGTGTTCTAACCAGCGCAAAAGCCAGAGCTAGTCGTTCACTGTGCAGCCACAGCATTCTTTCCTTCTCCTCATCCTCAACATCCACTAGAACAGCATCACAATTTGGAACATATCCCCATCTTCTAGCTCTCATCTTTAACCATTCCAGCATCCCACCAATCAGTCTCATATCAGGATGTGAAACGTCCCCAACAGTGAAGTAATGGACATTCCCCTGAATCTCAACCCAACTTACACCAGGTTCCTTCTTCATTCCTTTCTTCTTCATGCTTTTCCTGACAAGTGCAACATTACCCCACTTCTTGGCGGAGGCGTATATATTTGACAGCAATACATAGGTTGTCTCATCTTCAGGCATTATCTCAAGCACATGCTTTGCGGCAACTTGTCCAAGTTCAATGTCAGAGTGAATGACACAAGCCCCCAGCAGAGCACGCCATACCATGACACTGGGCTCAAATGGCATCTCATTAATCATTTTCATGGCTTTCTCAAGTTTTCTTGATCTTCCAAAAGCCCTACCATGCAGGTATAGTGTTCCATACATGGTTCAATACCATACTCTGTTACCATGGAATTGAAGTGTGATTCTCCTTCATCTAATAGTCCCATGTTACTGCATGCTGAAAGCACACCCACAAAAGTTAATGTGTTTGGTTTGAAAGCCG
This sequence comes from Limonium bicolor, assembly GCA_023374045.1. Lineage (NCBI taxonomy): Eukaryota > Viridiplantae > Streptophyta > Magnoliopsida > Caryophyllales > Plumbaginaceae > Limonium > Limonium bicolor. The sequence continues at coordinate 29,985,130 of CM041783.1, read as the reverse complement.
AGCCCTTCATCCCTTCAAAAATCTTTAGAGCCTCTCTTCCCAAGCCATGCATCGAATATCCAGAAATTATAGAATTCCATGAGACTTCATCCCGATTTTTCATCCTATCAAACACTGCACGAGCAGCTTTAATGTCCCCGCATTTGGCATACATATCCATTAAGGAATTGCCTACGACGGTATCACTATTAAAATTGGCTTTGATAGTCAAGCTATGAATTTGCATTCCTGGATCCCTCAAAGCTGACGCAGCACAAGCCTGCAGAGTGCTAGAATATGTCACTTCAGATGGGGATGCATTATTCTCAAGCATATGTATAAACACAGTCAATGCCTTCTCTCCTTTGCCCAATCGTCCATATCCAACAATGATGGTGTTCCAGGACACATCATTACTGTTTGCGGAGTCGATAAATAGTGCCAAGGAATTATCCATTAGACCACATTTAGCATAGACATCCATGAGAGCATTTGAAACAAATACATTTGTGACGAAACCAACCTTCAAGGCATGACAATGAATCTGCTTCCCTAGGTTAAGACTACCCATTGTTGCACAGGCCTGCAACACACTGGCCAAGGAAAACTGGTTTGGATGGAGTAAAGCTTTCCTCATCTGGCAAAACATATTTATAGACTCTTCACTTTGGTCCCTTTGTGCACACCTTGATATCATGAAACTCCATTGTATCAAAGCTTTCTCGGGCAATTCCTCAAACAACTTCCTAGCATCCCCATATTCTCCCAAGTCAGAATACAACTCAAGAAGCCCAGTGTTAACAAAGTTGTCCACTTCATAGCTGCTTTTAAGCACACATCCATGAACAGCCTTTCCCACACCTATCGCCTCAAGACCAATACAAGCTTTGAGTGCACCTGCAAAAGTGTAATTATTTGGCATCCAACCTAGCACCCTCATGTTTGAAAAAAGCTTCATCGCCTCCTTGAAATGATCATTCTCTGCACAACAAGCCACCATGCCAGTCCAACAAACCATGTCCTTAAGAGAAATCTCATCAAAGGCATACCTCGCACAACCAACTAGTCCACAAAGGGAATAAGAGTCGATCAAGGCAGTGCCTACAAACGCATTGTCATTGTGTCCAAGCTTAAACACACAGGCATGCACAAAGGAAGCCAATTCTGGGCACTCCATACCAACAGAGAACTTCAAAATCGTTGTAAACACAAAGGGGTTCAGTTCATAACCTTCACTATGAAGCCTTCTAAACAACTCTAAGGCCTTTGTGAACTCCTGGCATCGGCCATAACCTTGAATTAAAGTGACGAACGAGACTGTATTCCTCTCAAGCATTTCATCGAAAAGTACTTGTGCATCAGACAGGAGCTCGGCTTTGACATACAAGTTCAAAAGAACATTCAAAGCAAATAGGTCTAAGCAATTGCCTCTTTTAAGAACCTGGCAGTGTACTGACTTCCCCTTGCATAATTTATCGAGTGAGATGCACTCTTGAAAGCAGATAGCATACGAATAAGAATCAAATTTGAGGGGCAATAACCCCCCATTTTGTAAGTAATGATCTCTGATCAATACAGCAGTCTGGGATGACAACCAATGTTTTGTGCCTTCAATAGCGGAAACTTTTGGGAAATTCACCGTCACTTTTGTCCAAAAGACCACTTTTCGACATAGTGCTAGGACCATAAGCCCCTCGTCGTTGCCCTCCCAACTCTATAAGAATTGGAACAAATCTATGAACTACATAAGGTAATGAGCAAAGAAAATTAAGAGTGCCCTTAATTTGTGTTTTTTTTAATAGTCATATATGATGTTTCTATGTATGAATAAGGATTCAGTTACCAAGAAGGATAACAGAATCACACAGTTACATAAGATAATTTAGGGGTGAGCATTTGGATAATTCGGTTAACCGAAATCCAAATTGCAAAAAAAAATTGGATTTCGGTTAATTCGGTTTTTAACCGAATTATCCAAATTTTGATCAAAACCGAATTATCCATTATCCAAATGATCCAAAATCCGAAATTTTTTAATGTTGAAAACCGAAAACAGAACTGAAATCCAAATTTACTTCAATTCGGATTTCAATTAACCGGAATTTTAAAAAAAAAACCGAAAACCGATTTGTATAAATCGGATTTTAGTTAACCAAAATTTCAGGAAAAAAAAAACACATATTTTTTTGTTTTATGCTCATCATTTCAGCAGTAATAACCATGAAACTGCTTGAAAATTGTGAATATCGCAGTTGCCAACTGCAACAGATCAGTTTAGAAATCCGTCCTAGATTCTAAATCATCTTTCCTTTCTTTTAGTTTATATACGCACAATCACGAGCCAGCAAGCATTGATGAATTAATGACAGATGGTGAGAGGGAGTACCTCAATTGGGTCAATCACATGGATGCATACCAGTCACAGCTTCGTAAGGTTGAGAAGAAGAAAGGAAACAAAACAAGCTGAAGAAGAATATCTCCTGCAAAAAGATTATCAGAGTTAACAACATGATGAAAAGGAAGAATTTAAGGATGTGAGAGTTTGTTTCAGTTTCAGTGCGAGAAGCTATCAGTTCCATTCATCTACATCAGTGCAGGAACATACAAGTAATAATAAAAACATTATATAGTCTTCTGAATTCTGTATATATGGATGAAAGTGGAGTTCCCTCCAACAAGAAACAGAATTGTAAAAAAGGTAGCAAAGCTAAAGGCTAAGCATGTGACATTATTAGCAGAGTATTATGATATCTCCGGTTTTTGCGGCCAACTTGATTGAAGAAACATTTAAACTTTTCTTTTATCTATACTATCATAATTCATCTTCGTATTCGAATATCCTAAATGTTCATATACATATTTTCATTTGGTTAAAAACAAATTAAAAAAATATCCTCTCGTATAACTTATGTATATATAAAAAAAAGTCGTTTTCAACAGTGAGTCAAGAAGTGAAATAGGCGGTTTCAGATCTGGTCTATGTTTGTGGTTGCATCCAAACTGATAAGAGTATAACTAGGAATCTCTGCTTACTGCACGTGCAACTACAACAATATACTTATGTATATCCAACCGGTCAGATTACTAGGAAACAAATTCACTTTAGAACAAACATCAATATATAGTTCGTTTTGATTCTATTTTTTGTTTGCAAAATCATCATCTTATAACACTGGTAGCTACTACTAGTTGTTGTCCGCTGTTACAATATACTGCCTCACTAGCTTTATGATAGCTACATTGATTCAGTTCAATTTTGTCAGTCGGCATAGGAAATAGTATAATATTACAGGACCACAGTTCGATAGATATATAATATCTTATACGAAAAGTTTTCATATTTATGTTCAATGAAGGAGTCACACCACAAATTTCACAGGAGCATTGAAACAAAATCATTCCAGAAACCAAAAGAATCAGGAGATGTATCTGCCCCTCATGAACAAAACAGTCAACATCAAAAAATCTATCTATTTGCACAACACAACAAATCTAGTATGTCACTAAAATTTAAAAATGCTAGTATCGGAATGATTTTGCCAGGAGGTCTAGCAATAGTAACCAGAGGGTACTCCTTTTTTTTATTCACTTATGAGGCAGCAGAACGCAATAAATTTTTCAACATTTGATGTGATAGTGATTAGCCTCACCAATTAGAAGTGAATCACTTCGTCGATGCTGTTTACAATTCCATGCCGATGCGGCGATGCTGTTTACAATTTCATGTCGGAACAGTTCACTCCGTCGTCGCCCAGTTGCCAATCGGGACTGCTTCTTTGGGTGATGGGAAGGATGGTTTGGAACGAGGAATGCGAGAGCAGAGGTGAGGCACTGAAGTGAAGATTGAAGAAGAAGAACAGAGGTGACTGGTGATGAGACTAGCGTGAGCGAGGTTGGACTTGGCGATTCGGGAGGAGAAAGCGAGACGAGAGCAAGATATTAGGGTTAATTCCACTACTAGGGAAATGGTCTACAGCAACTTTTTTTTTTACTTTTTGCAACGCATTAGGGTCTTTACCAACACATAACAAAGCGTTGTGTTAGATCGCGTTGCCAGGTACTACTGCAACGCATTTTAAAGTGTTGGTGCAGGTAGAAAATATGCGTTGTCATTGCTCGCAACGCTTTTGCCAACACATTTAAAGTGTTGTCACTTGACATCTTCATTTCCTTTCTGGCAGCACTCTCGCAACACTCTCATAACACTCTCGCAACAGTCTCACAACACTCCCACAGCAATCTCACAACACTCTCGCAACAGTCTCACAACGCTCCAGCAACACTCTCACAACACTCTCACGCACTCTCCAACACTCTCGTAACGCTCTGGCAACACTCTCACAACGCTCTGGTAACACTCTCGCAACACTTACACAGCACTCCCACAACACTTTGACAACACTCAGACACACCCAGCACTACACTTTCCCAGCACTCTCTCACTATTCTCCCTACACTCTTCCAACACTTATCCTACTCATTCTCCAATATACACATTAAGAATAAATAGCAAGTAAAAATATAACTAATTTGATTACAAAATCAAGAAACATTGTTGCATTTCATTGATATCCAATAACATCCAAGTTCGACTTCAAAACATATAAACATAATTCATAAAATAGTATTTTAAGTATGAAATTCACCTTCTCAAATAAATTCACATCTATTTCTTATTCATTAAACCACATATCAACTGGATAAACAAAAGGTAAATATGTCCTTGCTTCTTCATCATATCTCACACCAGAATGATCATTGTTTTGCTTCAATATATCAGCTAGCATATATCTAAATTCATTAGCTCCAATCTAAGATATGTAATGATGAAACAGAAGAAAATAGCAAATGAATCAAAATATAATAGAATATTTGATCACCAAACATATACAACAATCATTATCTATTACTTCTAGTATATGATTTTTCATTGCTTTGTTCCACATAATTAGCTTATAAGCTCCTGATATATATAATAGTCATAATAAAAGAATTATGTGTGGGTGTCTCATCATATCATGTATGCACAATCCCATCATTAATTACTTAGCCGGTGATTCAGGACCGACAACACTTACATAGAAAATCAACTGATCATACTACTGTATTGTATATTAGGGTAGGACATGTATGTAGCAAACAGCGGTTGAGTTTCACTTATCAGAGGAGAAAGAGATGTAGTATTGAGAATGAGAATTCTAGAGAGGGAGAAGGGTTTCGTGATGATGGTAAGTAAATATCATAGAGAGAAATGGAGGAAGGCTATACCTCTATCTATATGTATATATATGAATTGAATACAAACTTTGAACACATGCATAGGAAAAAAACCATAATTCTCTTGTATGAGACGAATTTCTCAGCAAGGTAATTATTTGGAGATCCGTCAGTCTTTTACAAGTTAGGACATATAAAACAAGTATCTCACTCAGATCTGATTGAAAGCTCAGTCATCTAACCTTCTACCTTCAAACAAGTTATAAGCATTCTTCATACACATATGAAAATCTCACGAATGAATAAAGCCAGTGCCAGGGAATTGTAAAACAAATAAGCTTCTCACTAGTATTTAAGGGAGCAAGAACCACAATAAGCTATCAAATACCACATTCTCTATACAGAGCTAGTTTGTATCACATACCGAATATGTTCATGAGATCCCCCAGATGTTGCATTAGAGATTCCCCAAGCAACTTCCTTCTTGAGGTCAAACTCAACATGTTGGATAAGGTGAATCAGGGGAATCACTGGTTGGGCCTCAATAACAGCCTGTTGCAAAATTTGGTCATTACTGGGTATAAATACAAGACCTTTAAGCATTTCTAATTTTCAATGTGATATTTAGGGAGAAGAGAAGGGTCACTCATCAGCAGGCAATTTTAATTCATCGTTGTGTTAACTGAACATGGCAGGACTTACAAAAATTGATAGAAAATACTCCCTCCGTTCATTAATATCTGTCGTTTTAGAGGGTGACTCTTGTTCAAAAATATCTGTCATTTTAGCTTTTTGACACACTCCTTTCCACTTTTACCCCTACTATTCAATATAAAAGTAATTATTAGCTAAATAGAAAAGTAAAAAGTAGGGGCACATGCGTCATTGTCCTACTTTTCTTAATAAGTGTGCAAATTTCTAAAATGACAGATATTGTTGAACGGAGGGAGTAGTAGATAAATTATATAGTACATGTATAGAGAGATAGCTATATGCAGATAGATGGTTGGAGACAGAAAAAGAGAGAAATAGAGCCAAACAGTTTACATGGCATAGTCTCTTTATTTTCTTAGCCCACCTTCGACACACATTTTTGTGAAAAAACAATAGTACTAGGCAGGTGGCAACTTTATAGTAACAGAAAACAGTTTACATAGTAGCAAGAGAACAAACACAAAGGGTAGATGCTGAATGGAAGATACAGTAGCCCCATAACCATCAAATATCAACTACTGAAAGTTTAGTACCTGAATTTGGGCCTTGTTCCCAGCAGTTATGTTGGAAATGGTCCAACAGGCTTCTTCTTGATGCTCTTCTTATGATGTTGAATAAGAAGTTGATTAGACAAGGAAGAACTCCATTGTCTATCACAAGCTGAAATAATTACAGCACATTTTCATTAGCATTCTATCTATGATAAACTAAAATCCATTTTTATTGACAAGAAAATAAAAAAGGACTATAACAACAACATCTCCCCATCCCATCCCCACTAATAGTAATAAACTTCAGCTGTTGTTCCCCCCTGAAACTGAAACTGTGCTTTTCATTCTTCAAATTTTACAACATAACATAAATAGAAAACAGGAAGGACAATGTTGTAAGAAACACATACACACACACACACACAAAAAGCGTAATTTATTTTTGCACCTGAGGGAAAGACACTTGTTAAGAAAATGTTCAACGCAATTCAGAGAAAGTTGATAGGTTCTACTTTTACAAACTTTGAAAATGTGTCAACTTCAGTCTCCTGAGTTTAAGTACAAAGTCGTGGGATACTCAAATATGTTTAGAAGTCATACTCAAATAGATCCCATCATGCTCAAAATAGTGATTTAAAACAGAACCATAAACTTTGAGCATTATCAGCAGTTGATGAACTATCACAACACAAACCATTTGTTTAAACAATAACTCATCTTAGCAGCAACACACATCAGAAATAAAATAAAACAACTATTTACCAAACCAAGAATATCTATAAACAAACGATGACATTTGTGCCTCTGATTAGATGCTCAATAGTAACATGTTTCAAACAGCAGGTATGAGATACATCTGTTAACCAATTGTGGAAGCTAGGAAAAGGATTTAAATTATATACATAGAAACAGCATACCAGACATTAATCCCTATGAAAATATCCATTCCAATGCATCTGTGCAAGTCCATGGACTTCGTCAATCTCATATCACTGGTAAAAAAAATGTATTCCTGGCAAACAACGACACACAATTAAGCTTCCCATCAGTATTTCTCAGAGATTCTAACAGGGTGAGACCACGAAGTACTGAGCGACATAAGCGATGTAGTATACGTAAGTTTAACCACCTCAATTTATTCTCGATCGGTTCATCTGCAAGGTCATTTAACTAGTTTTATCTGCTTAATTACCTGCGCAATTGGGAATAGAGCAAAGAGTAGTAGAGTATTTAAAGAATGGGAAGAAGGGAGAATAAGTTTCGCCCCAACGTACAATGCTACGAGAGAGTTAGGGTTTGGAGTTCTCCGTCAAACGATCTCTGGTGATGAGATTGTAAGGAGGCGAAAAACAATGTGTGCCGGGAAATTATGTAATCGAGCGGAGGCGCGCGGGGTTGAAGAGCCGGTGAGTTGAAGCGGTGGAGGCGGTGGAGGCGGTGGGTTGAAGAGGAAAAAAGATCGATGCGTTAGGTTTGGGAAGGAAGATACACAATTTCTTTCTTTTTTTTCATTTCTTTTTCTTTTCTTTTCCCAACAGTACTATTAAAGTGATGGAAATTTCATAAATAAAGTAATTCTACTTTAATAAAAAGTGTTTATGTATTAACGTGTTTGTTGTTATGACTGTGTTGGGACAGACTATTTCTCTAGTAGTGTTCGAAGTTGACAATGAGTCACCTTGTAATATGGAGATTGTCTACGTGTCAACACTCTATTGGAGGGAAAATAAAGGAAAAAAAAAAGAAGAGAGAATAGTGCACGTGGAGTGGGGAAGAGGGGTAGGTGAGTAGGGAGAGAGAATTTTTTTTTTAAATATCATAACTTATAAAATATAAGTACAAAAATAAAACAAATTATACCATTGTTCTTGTTCATCATTTTTCGTACTATTCAAAATAATATGCATCATGGATATGTTCTGATAAATTTAATTTTTGTATGTACATTTTTTTAAGATTCATTGTGAATCTTAAGTTTAAGAAAAATGAATCAAAGGTTGTTACAAAGTGAATCAAAGATTGTTAAAAAGTGAATTAGAGAGTTGCTTAAATGTGAATAAAAGATTTTAAAAAAAGTGAATCTCATAGACAGAGATTGTTTAACTAAAGTGATTCTGATAGTTTGACTAGTGTGAATCATAGGTTTAAGAAAAATGAATCAAAAGTTGTTAAAAAGTGAATCACAAGTTGTTACAGAGTGAATAAGAGTAATAAGAAAAGTGAATCTCGTAAGCGTAGATTAAGAGGTTTAAGAAATGTGAATCAGAAGTTTTTATAAAGTGAATCATGCGTTTAAGAAAAGTGATTCTCGTAATAGAGATTGTTTTAACTAAAGTGAATAAGAGATTAAGGAAATTGAACCAGAGGTTTAAGAAAAGTGAATCAAGGATTTTTAAAATATGAATCAAAGGTTTAAGAAAAGTGAATATTTTATTTAATACTAGCAAAAGTTAATCATACCACAACTTATGCGAGGGTGGTTTTTAGGGTGTTTGGGGGGAGGTAGGGTAATCTTTTTTGCATTAGTTCTACACTTTATATTGTCGTCACTACTCGACAATTTTTTAGGGTTTGTGGCTAAAAATGCCTTTGACGTTTTTAACTTTTCTATGGTGGTTTTTAGAGTGTTTGGGGGTAAGATTCATTTTGCTAATGAATATGGTTCATTTTATTATTAAAGAAGATTCATTTTGCTAATGAATAAGATTTACTTTAAAAATACCTAATATATACTCATTCAAAAATATAAAATTTTAAGTTTACTAAAACATTTCCATGATGCATCTTTTTTGAAGAGCACGAAAAATGATGAACAATGGTATAAATTTTATTATTTTTACATTATTAGTTTGTAAGTTATAACATTTTGAAAAAAATATTATTTTCTCTCTCTTCCTAATAAAGCCACATTCAACCCATTGAGACTCCCCGTACGTGCGTTATGTATATATGTATATACCATAAACATACTTAAACAAATCATAAAGGTTGCGTTCGGAGTTGGTATAAATGTGGTATAAATGTGGCATTTTTTTTGGCATATTTGACAGAAAATGCAAAACCGCCATCACCGAACAACAATTTTCAAAACAGTCACAAATATATCAGCAGTCAGCACAAAACAACCACAAAACAACAACAAACAACCAACAATTTATACTGCAAATATAATGAATATCGTAAACAGAGACGGAACCAGAAAACTGTAATTAAGGGGTGAGAAAATTTTAATAATATTAATTAATATTTAAAAATTAATTTTTAATAAATTAATTTAAATTTTCAATATTTATAATTATATTTTAAAAATGATATTATATATTAATTTGACACAAAATTAAATCAAAATTGAATATATAGATTAATATATTATAAATTAGTTTATTTTCCCTTTTTTTATTTTTTAGTTTTTTATAAAGATTGGTATACTAAATTATAAATTAATGAAAATAATATAGAACAATAGTTTTAAACTAGTAGTGTTTTTCTAAATTGTTTATTCAGATACGGATAAATAGTCTCTTAAAACTATTACTATCTATCAATTCTAATAAATATTCTACAAGGAAAAGAGCAAACTAATAAAAATTACGATGTAAACTTTCAATTATATCAAAATTATTAGAGTACAAAATATTTGTAGTATATTTCAGAAATATCAATTATAAGTATTCAACTTGCTAAGTAATGATTAATTACAAAACTGTTTGTACAAACTATTATGTTAGTATATGTTATTTTTCATTTCTTGGCATAATCTGATAAGTGTCCAAATGAGCATGTTTTTAGGTGTATTTCATATATAATATTAGCACTTTTCTTGCTCATTTATCCAATTCGGTTAGTTTTCCTCTAGTTTATGTTTTAGTGTTATCTCACAAATTTATTGTTTAAACATGAGGAAAACCAAGCTGGAAGCAAAGTAGACGAAGAGACGAACGCATAGGCGCAAACGGCTCGAAAAACGGAGTCCAAACGAAGAATCTAGAGACGGTCAAGTTTGTGTCCGCATTTGTGACGTCGTGAGTGTCCGCATAGAACCACGACGTCACAAGCGAGGACAGCCATGCGGACAAGATATGGAGCGCGGACTCCATTTGTGACGTCGTGAGTGTCCGCATAGAACCACGACGTCACAAGTGAGGACAGCCATGCGGACAAATTGAGAGCGCGCCTAACTCTCTTGTCCGCTCAGAACCATGAGGACACAAGCGAGACACTCATGCGGACAAGACTAGGACACGGACTCCATTTGTGTCCTCATGAGTGTCCGCCTAAAACAAAGCGGACAGCCACGCGGACGTGACTAAAAATCAACGCGGGCCAGTTTTCTTCTTCGCCCTCGACGACTTCTTCTGCCATATTCATCTACTCCGCACCGCCTACCTTAATTCCCTCACGCGTCTTCAGCTCTGTCCCCTGCAATTAATGAGCAATCAATGCTCTTCCACTCCAGATCTGCCTCTTCCCTTC
>CM041783.1:29690408-29973756 GCA_023374045.1 Limonium bicolor | reverse complement strand
TTGTTGATCACCTTTGCTTTAAGGTAAGGAAAAACCAAGAAAAACAACATTTCTTCCATGTTTTAGTGTTGGCCAAAAATCACCTCTTCATGGTGTTTCTCTTGCTTTGTTCTAGCTTCATTTCAATCTTCCAAGGGCTTGGTGGAGTCCTCTCTTGCTACTTATTCAAACTCTCTTCTAATTCCAAGGTAAAACAATCATCTTAATGTTTTAAGACAATATATAACCTAGGGTTTACAAATGAGTTTAAGCATGAAGTTTGAATGCTCATTTCATTGCTTGTATATTGATTAGAGGTTGACAAACAATCAAAAGTCCTTGCCGATTTTAATCAAGGAAACAAGAAAGAAGTTTGTGAGGAAAAGAGGTAAATGTGCTAACCTAATGTAGTTTAATGCCTTAGGAAAAATGAGCTTATGTTGCTTATTAAAACTACCTAAAGAGCCAATGGTGAATGAGTTAGTAAAAGCTCTCAAAGAGATTATTAAGGGCATATTGTTATGTTGAGTGTATTTACAGGTCAAAGGCAAATATAATGTGGAAATTCAGTGTTTAAGGTTTATGCAATTTAAGGACCTAAGTGCCAAGCAATTTAAATAATGCACTATATTATGATGTAGTGTAATATGGGTGAAGTTTTGTGTATAAGAATGTTCTTGATGGATTTAAGTGTTCTTGGATGTTTAATGGTGAAAACTATGTGTTTTGGTGTAACAAGATGTTAGTAAACCCATGTCAAAAAATTAGGTAATGTATAAGAAGTTCTAAGTGTTTTAAATGAGCTTTGGTGAACTAGGAAGTGGTAGAAATGAATAAGTGTTCTACTAGAGAGGAAAACATGTCTTAAGGTGTTCTAGACACTAGTACAAAATAGACCTATCGCAGCGGTTGTTATGGGTCTATTGCAGCGGTTCTAGAACCGCTGCGATGAGGTGCGCTGCGATAGGGTCTCGACCTATCTCAGCGGTTTTTGAACCGCTGCAGTAGGTTACCTATGGCAGCGGTTCCTAGCTAACAACCGCTGCCATAGGTGGGCTTCTGGGAAAAAAAACAAGCCTATGGCAGCGGTTCCTAGCTGACAACCGCTGCCATAGGTGGGCTTCTGAAAAAAAAACAAGCCTATTGCAGCGGTTGTTAGCTAGGAACCGCTGCCATAGGCTTGTTTTTTTTAAAAAAAAAAATTCTGCTTCATCTTCTAAAATTGTCGCGATAATTTCTGGATCTGGTTGCACGTCCTTGTTTGTGTCCGGCCATATTTGGGCGGACGTCTCAGTGTTGTCCGGCCTTTTATCCACGGACGCGGCTATTCTCGTCCGGCCAAACTTGAGCGGACGTCTCAGTGTTGTCCGGCCTTTTATCCACGGACGCGGCTATTCTCGTCCGGCCACAACATGTTCCTTGTTCTCCAAACCTGTTGCAAAATTACCGTGAGATGAGAATACAGGGGCGCAACCCTTGTTGCTCGTCCACCAACCAGATTTGCAAAATTACAGTAAAAGAGGTGTAGATATGAGAAGAGAAAGAGGCACATAGCATATATGTTCTTGTTCGCCAGTTAGGGTTGCAAAATTACCGCGTGAGAATATTAATGGAGGCGCAGAGCATCTTGTTGGTTACAAAATTACAGAAGTAAAGATAAGTTCGAGCATATTACCATGAGGGAAGAGAAGAAGAATAAATGAGTGAAAGAAGAAGAGAGCGCAGAGCATGCGTACCTTGTTTGCCATCGACCGTGAGTGAAGAGAAGAAGAGAGCGCAGAGTTGTTCGTTGTTCGCCGCGGCCAGAAGAAGGAGAGCGCAGAGCATTATTAACGTCAGTTAACAGAGGAGAAACTTTTATATTAAAAAAAAAGTCTATTGCAGCGGTTCCTAGTAACAACCGCTGCACTAGGCTAAAAAAAAACTGGGAAAGTGAAATTTTTGAAAAAAATAAGCGGGAATTTTTTTTTTGGAAAAATCGACCTACCTATTGCAGCGGTTCCTAGTAACAACCGCTGCAATAGGCTAAAAAAAACTGGGAAAGTGAAATTTTTGAAAAAATAAGCGGGATTTTTTTTTTTGAAAAAATCGACCTACCTATTGCAGCGGTTCCTAGTAACAACCGCTGCAATAGGCTAAAAAAAAGCCACGTCCTTGTTTGTGTCCGTCCATTTATGGTCGGACGTCTCACAAGCAACCCCTACAGTGTTGTCCGCCCTTTTCTCCATGGACGCACCATGGACACGCCTCAGTCTTTGATCTTGTCCGGCCAAATTTCCACGGACGTCCCACGGTCTTCTTTGCGTCCGTGTTTGTGTCCGCCCTTAAAAGGCCGGACGTCTATCCTGTCCGCGGTTCCGTCCGCCCAAATATGGTCGGACGTGACTAAGTTATAAGCGGGATTTTTTTAAAAAAATTGACCTACCCACTGCAGCGGTTCCTAGTTAACAACCGCTGCAATAGGCTTTTAAAAATGCGGGATAGTGAAATTTTTAAAAGAATAAGCGGGATTTTTTTTGAAAAAATCGACTTACCTACCGCGGCGCCCCTATTGCAGCGGTTGTAAGAGGAACCGCTGCAATAGGACGTTTTAAAATTTTCGCGTCACCTACCGCAGCGGTTGTTAGCTAGGAACCGCTGCGGTAGGTGACGCGAAAATTTTAAAACGTCCTATTGCAGCGGTTCCTCTTACAACCGCTGCAATAGGGGCGCTGCGGTAAGCTGTTTTGTACTAGTGAGAGTGCAAAAAGGACTTAGGCATTATCTTGGAGGATTTAGAATGCAAATGAGTGTTTTGGGATACTTCAAGATCATGGTGGGGTTGTGTTTAGGATTTATGCAAGTTTGGTAAACAATGAGAAAACAAGGTGTTGAAAGCAAGAGGTGTAAACTTGTTGAGAAAATTCTAGGAGTGGCATTAAGGAGTTTAGGTTAGTGAGGAAAGATGCTTGAGAGATGATGTTATAGTGGTGAGAAAGCATTTTGGGATAGTGGTTATCATAGGTGAGAAACCACTTAGGATGTAACGACCCCAAAACCCCTGGTTGAGAGACCGTTACACGCCGCGCGCTTATTACCTAAGACAACGCAAGGCTACACTAGCGAACTCCCAAAACAGAACTGAAACTCATATATTACCAAATAGACGAATACACATGTCTTTTCATTACACAGCGGAAGCCAAACTGAAATACAAGCATAATCTAAATACAACTGGCCCCAAGGCCAAACAAACTAAATACAAAACTCAAATGCAAAAACGAAAGTAAAAGCGAAAAGCTGAATCTCCAAGCACGAACTAAAACCTGCAAATCAGACGGAGATAGGGGTGAGCAAAACTATTGCTCAGCAGGTGATAAACTTCATCAGCTGAGCACGCTCAAAACATAATCTGAACATACATTTACAAGTACATATACGGAAGCGCTTAGCCAGAGCAAAATCAGAGTCAAAGCGGAAGTCTTACAAGAGACAGAAGTCTAAACAGAAGGGCTAAGCAGTGGTCAAAACATACACTTAATAGCATAAGGTAACTGAAGCTGAAAGCTTGACGATAAACCAAAGCTTAACAAACTCAAAAGCTTAAACACAGTCAGAAGCTTAGCTGAAGTAGCAAAATCAGAAGCTTAGCAAAACCCAGAACTTAGCAGAAGACAGTAAGCACACAGCAGACCGTCTCAAATCAAATACAGATAGAGCAGACAGAAGTAGAGCACTTACAAAATCAGAAATCCTCAACAGACAGGAAGCACACAGCAGCCTATCTGAGTTTGCAATCAGACAGAGCAGACGGAGCAGAGCAAAACAAACAGAGGTATCCAAAGGACAGAAAGCACACACAGTCTGTCAAAACAGCAGAACAGAATCCAAACAGAAGTGGGACACTAGCATTCAAAGCATACAGACAGAACGAGTAACAACTCGTGAACAGAACGAGGAAACCTCACTCGTAAACAGAACAGGTGGAACACCTGTGAACAGAACGGGGAACATCACCCGTGAAGCAGAAGGATATCCTACATAGCGCGCTACGAGACAGCAAGACCAGCCATCCTTAGGTTCAGACATAGAGAAGACTAGGTCCCAAAACAGAAGCTTTCAGAACAGACCAAAGCTTTATACAGAACAAGACAGAAGTCCTATCAGATCATAACAGAAAGCAGAAGCTTAACGAAAACAGAGCAGAAGCTTACCAACGGAAAGCCTTAGCAAGACAGAAGTCGTAACCCGACTAGTAAATACGAAAGCAAACTGAAGTCAGAGGTTGAATCACATTTTCAGAGCAAAACAGAGTTCAAAAGATTAACGGAGACCTTAAAATCAGAAAACACTTAAACACATGCTAAAACACATGAAAACAGATAGTACTCAGAAGGAGGAAACCAACGCCGCAAACGGCACTCAAAACGGAGCTCAAACGAACAAGTTATGGTCAAATCAGAGAGCTGTCCGAACTTGTGTCCGGACGTCGAAGTTCGGACGCAAGTCGAACTCAAATCCGCAGAAAATTTCAAGGTGTCCGAACATCCAAGTTCGGACGGATGTTCGGACGTCCTTCGGAAAACAACTCGTGGGAAGTCCGAACATGTGTCCGAGCTTCAAAGTTCGGACACATGTCGAAGAGAAAATCAGAGGGCGCAAAACGGGGTGTGTCCGAACTTCCAAGTTCGGACGGAAGTTCGGACACAGTGAAACTCTCAGAAAATCCAGACGCAACAGAGCGTGTCCGAACTTCCAAGTTCGGACGGAAGTTCGGACGCGCCGAAAAGTTCAATTTCCAGAACGAAATCAGATGCGAACAGAGTCCTCAAAACAATGTCAAAAATGCAGTACGAAACCAAAGTCTTTAAACCATAACCATGGCAGTTTTAGAAGGTCAAAACCAAGACAAATCAGACAGAGATCGATCACCAAACATAGGGCAATTAAACAATCCGAACTCAAATCAGAAGCACTCAGAGTTCACAAAACAGAAGGGAACCATAGAGGTAGATTCACCATTGTCAAAGTATACTTACATATCAAAATACGCAAAACAATACGATTCCCACGGGGTTGTAACACATCAAAACGCAAATCCGGAACACACACAAAGTTACACAAATCAGAAGCCACAAACATATACGGAAAACAACGGAACCAAAACCCCCGTGGGTGAACGCACACAACCGAATCCATCTACCACCTACCTCACATCCGTAGCTAAGCCATCTCTGCGGACTCTACAATCGCCTCCCGAATCTCCATCGAATGACATCCCTCGAATTGAACCACTCCCAAAATACAAAATCAATAGCAAAGAAGAGGAAAACTAAGGAGAAGAGAACAATCTAACCAAACCTGATTGACGACGACAGACGAACAAATTCCACTAGCGATCCAGCATCAATTTACGGAGAGGAGATTGAAAGAAGGGAGAAGAGCAAAGGGAGGAGAAGAGCGAGGAAGAACCGTCGTGCGTCAGGATAGTGGAAGGAGGAATTGATCGTGATTAGAAATTAGGGAAAGGAGAGTTAAGAAATAATTAAATAAGAAATAAGTCCTTAACTCTTTAATTACTAACAGAAGCAAAAGGACATCTTTAGCCCTCCTTCCACAAGCTAACAATGACATAAGGAGAATGTCATAGACAATCTAACATAAGATTACAAAATAGCACAAACTCCTTTGCGAATCAGAAAGAAAATAAAAAAAATATGGGGCATAACAATATACCCCCCTTAAAAAGAATTTCGTCCTCGAAAGTCGACGAAACCAGAATGTGAACAAAAGCATTGCTAGTGCCAGAATACTCCAAAACTCACAAGGAACTAACACTCAGAATAGAACCCACTGTTTGATTGATTGACAGAAGCACGGATAGAAAATTACTAACATATAGCTTTGGCACAGAAGGAACACTCACAAAGCTAACACTAGAATACACTGGCTGATTCACTGACAGAGGAAACAAAGCAGATGATCATGAGGCTAGCACAAAGGCACAGAAAGAACACTACTCATTTCAGAAGCTCTAACCTCGAAGAGCTAACACTCAAGTTTACTGGTTGACTTGCTGACAGAAGAGACGGAACAGAAGACCAGAAACTCTCAGCCCAAAAGCACCGGAACTCTCAGAAGTCGTCCTAACCCAAGGACCAAGCACACTCACAAGCTCACACCTGAACACAACATAGAACATACAATCCAAGCACATAACCCAAGCCCACAACTGAAGCACACATCATGGCAAACCAGAACTCACATTCGGTCGTCCTTTCCCAAAGGACCCGACTCCTCAGATCCAGACTCAGACCCGAACACAGCAAATACACAGACAGACACTACGCTTCGTTGCGCTACTCTGATAGTGGACAACCACAGAGCAGGACACACTCAAGACTCAGGCATCAATCAAATCAAGTAGTAGACAGCAGACAATTCACGCAGCAGAAACACATAGCACATCACAAGCAATGACACGGAAGCGTAGACATGCAGACACCCAACAAATCCCAACGAAAGCCAAACCTGGCTCTGATACCACTAAATGTAACGACCCCAAACCACCCTGGTTGAGAGACCGTTACACGCCGCGCGCTTATTACCTAAGACAACGCAAGGCTACACTAGCGAACTCCCAAAACAGAACTGAAACTCATATATTACCAAATAGACGAATACAACATGTCTTTTCATTACACAGCGGAAGCCAAACTGAAATACAAAGCATAATCTAAATACAACTGGGCCCAGGCCAAACAAACTAAATACAAAACTCAAATGCAAAAACAGAAAGTAAAAGAAAACTGAATCTCCAAGCACGAACTAAAACCTGCAAATCAGACGGAGATAGGGGTGAGCAAAACTATTGCTCAGCAGGTGATAAACTTCATCAGCTGAGCACGCTCAAAACATAATCTGAACATACATTTACAAGTACATATACGGAAGCGCTTAGCCAGAGCAAAATCAGAGTCAAAGCGGAAGTCTTACAAGAGACAGAAGTCTAAACAGAAGGCTAAGCAGTGGTCAAAACATACACTTAATAGCATAAGGTAACTGAAGCTGAAAGCTTGACGAAATCAGAAGAAAACAAAGCTTAAACACAATCAAAGCTTAAAATCAGAAGCTAGCAAAATCAGAAGCTTAGCAAAACCCAGAACTTAGCAGAAGACAGTAAGCACACAGCAGACCGTCTCAAATCAAATACAGATAGAGCAGACGAAGTAGAGCACTTACAAAATCAGAAATCCTCAACAGACAGGAAGCACACAGCAGCCTATCTGAGTTTGCAATCAGACAGAGCAGACGGAAGCAGAGCAAACAAACAGAGGTATCCAAAGGACAGAAAGCACACAGCAGTTTGTCAAAACAGCAGAACAGAATCCAAACAGAAGTGGGACACTAGCATTCAAAGCATACAGACAGAACGAGTAACAACTCGTGAACAGAACGAGGAAACCTCACTCGTAAACAGAACAGGTGGAACACCTGTGAACAGAACGGGGAACATCACCCGTGAAGCAGAAGGATATCCTACATAGCGCGCTACGAGACAGCGAGACCAGCCATCCAAAGGTTCAGACACAGAGAAGACTAGGTCCCAAAACAGAAGCTTTCAGAACAGACCAAAGCTTTATACAGAACATGACAGAAGTCCTATCAGATCATAACAGAAAGCAGAAGCTTAACGAAATCAGAGCAGAAGCTTACCAACGGAAAGCCTTAGCAAGACAGAAGTCGTAACCCGACTAGTAAATACGAAAGCAAACTGAAGTCAGAGGTTGAATCACATTTTCAGAGCAAAACAGAGTTCAAAAGATTAACGGAGACCTTAAAAATCAGAAAACACTTAAACACATGCAAAACACATGAAAACAGATAGTACTCAGAAGGAGGAAACCAACGCCGCAAACGGCACTCAAAACGGAGCTCAAACGAACAAGTTATGGTCAAATCAGAGAGCTGTCCGAACTTGTGTCCGGACGTTGAAGTTCGGACGCAAGTCGAACTCAAATCCGCAGAAAAATTTCAAGGTGTCCGAACATCCGAGTTCGGACGGATGTTCGGACGTCCTTCGGAAAACAACTCGTGGGAAGTCCGAACATGTGTCCGAGCTTCAAAGTTCGGACACATGTCGAAGAGAAAATCAGAGGGCGCAAAACGGGGTGTGTCCGAACTTCCAAGTTCGGACGGAAGTTCGGACACAGTGAAACTCTCAGAAAATCCAGACGCAACAGAGCGTGTCCGAACTTCCAAGTTCGGACGGAAGTTCGGACGCGCCGAAAAGTTCAATTTCCAGAACGAAATCAGATGCGAACAGAGTCCTCAAAACAATGTCAAAAATGCAGTACGAAACCAAAGCCTTTAAACCATAACCATGGCAGTTTTAGAAGGTCAAAACCAAGACAAATCAGACAGAGATCGATCACCAAACATAGGGCAATTAAACAATCCGAACCTCAAATCAGAAGCACTCAGAGTTCACAAAACAGAAGGGAACCATAGAGGTAGATTCACCATTGTCAAAGTATACTTACTATCAAAATACGCAAAACACATACGATTCCCACGGGGTTGTAACACATCAAAACGCAAATCCAGAACACACACAAAGTTACACAAATCAGAAGCCACACAAACATATACGGAAAACAATGGAACCAAAACCCCCGTGGGTGAACGCACACAACCGAATCCATCTACCACCTACCTCACATCCGTAGCTAAGCCATCTCTGCGGACTCTACGAATCGCCTTCCCGAACCTCCAATCGAATGACAACCCTCGAATTGAACCGCTCCCAAAATACAAAACCAGAGTTAGAAGATAGAAGAGGAAGCCTTAATGGAGAAGAGAACCAATCTACAATCCAACCTGATTGACGACCGACAGACGAACAGAATTCCACTAGCGAAACTCCAGCCACCAATTTACGGAGAGGAGATTGAAAGAAGGGAGAAGAGAGGAGGAGGAAGAGCCGTCGTGCGTCAGGATAGTGGAAGGAGGAATTGATCGTGATTAGAAATTAGGGAAAGGAGAGTTAAGAAATAATTAAATAAGAAATAAGTCCTTAACTCTTAATTACTAACAGAACGCAAAAGGACATCTTTAGCCCTCCTTCCACAAGCTAACATATGACATAGGAGAATGTCATAGACAATCTAATATAAGATTACAAAATAGCACAACTCCCTTTGCGAATCAGAAAGAAAAATAATAAAAAAAATATGGGGCATAACATAGGAACCTAGTAAGAAATATTACAAGTGTTGGTAAAATTTGTAAGAAATTGAGTAATAAGTTGGACAAGGAACTAGGTGAGTTTAAGATGATATTTTGGCATTAGAATATACCTAAGATCATTTGGGAAGTTTATACATATTATGGATGTGGAGAACCATTGCAACAAGACTTAGAAAAATGTAAATATGCAAATCTGTAGCAGTGGTCCGGGACCTAGGTCCAGGGTAAACTCCCGGACCATGCATTAAAACAGGCCGAGAGTTTTTAAGCCATTCTGGTCCGGGACTTAGGTCTTGTACAAAGACCCGGACCACCCCCTTATTTACCCCCGAGAGTATCTGCCCATATTGGTCCGGGACTTAAGTCCTGTATGAAGTCCCGGACCACCCCATAAAAACAACCCGAGAGTTTTACAAAGACTAGGTCCGGGACCTTAGATGGGGACCAAGTCCCGGACCAATTAAAAATCTTTGTTTAAGGTTATAAAATGATGTCTAATGATGGGGATTAGTTAGTATGATGTTATAAGGTGTCTAAGACATGTTAGGTGTGTTATAATGAAAATTTAAAGAGGTGAGAAGTTATAACAAGTGTGAAAATAAAATAACTAGATATGTGAAGTAATAAGTTAACAACGGACTAGTACGTTAATTAACCGACGTTACTAAATGTGTATAGGATTCTCCAACGATGGAAAACAAATGCAGCAGGGACCAAGGTATGGTTTTCTTGCAGTCTGTTGCCTACCGGTTTACACCGGCTTGTGTGTTGTTTGTTTTTCCGTGTGTTTATGACCTTGTAAGACTTAAGTCATGTAATGAGTTTACAGTTGTTTATATAATTGTGTTGTTAAGATGTGACTCATCTCCCTTGTGTGTGTCTAACTAGACCTAAAAATGCTTGCTTGTGAATTCATTTATTAAGTTTCAATGTGGAACTTCTAACAAGTGCTAACTGGGGAGTGAGGAGTCCGGTAGTTCCGGCCACGCGTGTGAGTATGGGAGTCGATGTCATAACCGGTTCGATTTCTTTGTATGTTATGGTTGTTTCCATTTTGGTTTCCAACCTTCCCTTTAGCTTATCCAAGGCTATTTTACTGACTCACGTCGGGCCACAGGGGCATACTATGTTTGTTCGGTGAGCTTGGATTACTATATCCGACACACCTTGGGGTAAGTTATCCGTTCAATCTAACAGGACGGTAACGAGTTATGTAACGAGCTTAGCATGAGTTTGACAACATTCTCTAGGCTCTCCATGTGATCTAACCATGTTGGTTCGGTTTCTAAAAGGAATTGTCCTTGTATGTTATGTGTGATGTTGTTGCTATGCAATATTCTTGCTATGCTATTTATGTTGTTGTTTAAAATCAATGCCATGTTATCATGACAAATAGTTGCGCGTATCCGGTAGCCGATGGGCTGCGCGTTAACCATACAGCCAAGGGTTGCTGACCCCCTCGGGGGCTCCATATTTATATTGCAGGATGAGGATCGAAGAAGCAGAGTGGCTGTAGGTCCTAGGTTGTAGGAATACTTTTGATATGTTTTGAATGTTAGGCCCGGGATGCGCCTGTGCTCCCGCGGCGTTATTTTTGGTACCGTTATTTTGACAATGGCGGTTGTTGACAGTTTACAGTGACATTTATGGTTTACAGTTTACAGTGATGTTGGGATGTGAATACTCGGTATTGTTGGTTATGTATATATATGGATGTTAGTACCTAACGCTGGGAGTCTGATCATCAGACCGGTACACTTGTATTTATTCTGCCTTGTTAACCACGTGGGTGGTTAACGGCGTTGTAGCACCGAGCCGTTAGTTATTGTTTAGTTGTTTATTTCCGCTGCGATTTCAGTTATTGTTAAGTGCGTAGTAGGGGTGTTACAACATTAAACATGAATTATTAAATCCTAAGTTAGCTTACTGGAACCTATTATGAGTCGCCACCTAATTTTAACCTAGATCAAATTAGGAAAGGAGAGTTCGGG
The DNA here is from genome assembly GCA_023374045.1 of Limonium bicolor. Lineage (NCBI taxonomy): Eukaryota > Viridiplantae > Streptophyta > Magnoliopsida > Caryophyllales > Plumbaginaceae > Limonium > Limonium bicolor. The sequence continues at coordinate 29,962,558 of CM041783.1, read as the reverse complement.
TTCGGGGGCTTGATATTCAACTTATTTAAGGGTTCAATTACTTTCATTACCCCTAGAAGTCGTTTTTCCTCTACTTAGTTTAATTACGGCTTATTACGAGTCATTTTAACCTAAGTGCGCACTTCTGATTTTTTTAAATTTTTAACATTTTTGATAGAAAAATAAAGTGAAAATTGAAATTACCTAAACTAGGGTTTCGGAGGCAGAATTAGGTCAAATTTTGATTCCGTCCATGGCCACGGACCTAATGTCCGAGACCACGGACCCCAGTTGAACTACATGATTATGAAAACCGAATTAAAATAAAAACATAAACTTGAAAAGTCCGGGGCCACGAACAAGGTGTCCGTGGGCCTGGACATGTACTGTTAAAAGCACTAAAATTTGAAAAATTGAAAAATAAGAAATTTGCCACCATCCGTGGGTGTCCGTGGTCCCGAACCATGTGTCCGAGGTCACGGACCACCCACAGACAGTGGGTTTTTGGTGGTTCCCGATGGTGTTTTTGGCTCAAAATTTATGTACGTGTAGCCTGAAAGGTATACAATATGTTAGTCGTCAAAAATGTTTTCAATTTGAAGTCGAATTAAGTACAAAACTTAGTGCACAAGTTATCAGGAAGAAACAAAGGAAAACGCTAACTCAGGAGCCGAAAAAGCTCGGTTTGATTCCAAATTTCAACTGAGAGTTAATGGAGTCGAGGAGAGTCAGGAAACCTGAACTTTAACCTGTTTTACCTCTTGATTCGAGGTGTTTCTTCACGTCAGGATTCTTCGGAGGCCTCGTTGATGGCGGATCTGGAAGAACTTTGAACTGAGCTTCTGACTCCTTGTTGTTCTTAATGTTATTCACGCCTTGATGGTGTTTTGGTGAAGGTTTGATGATTGTTGATGTTGTGGGAATTGGAAAAAGTGTTTTGATGTTGATTTTGTGAGATTTCGATGGAATTTTAGGGCTCAGATGTGTAAAAACGTGGGGAGGTTGTGACGGCTGAGTTTTTTTTTGAAGTGTTAGGGTTCTTCAAGTTCTGATTTGATCAAGGGATAAGGTTCCTTATATAGGCTTCCTTAAAGATAGAAAAATCCAGTAAAAACCGAGATTTACCTACGTTTTAGCTCAAGGGCTTCCAAAAGGAATTTGACTATGAAATTTTAAACATGGGTAAAGGATGGTATTTCTGATTTTTCCAAATTGGAATCGAATTTTTTGGATATTGGAATATTTTTAAATTCAATTTATCATCAGATTCAATCAGAAATTGCTAGAAAATTATTGGAAATTCTAAAAATCAAAATTCCAACGCCATTATGCCCAAAATGTCATCCTCTATCATGGGTTAAAATTTCAAAGCATTTTGAATTGATTTGACCCTTCTTTGGAGGAGAGATAAAGCTCATAGGGGGCTTAGGAGCCTTGAAAAATTACGAAAATGCCCCTGAAGATGACTAAGCTGTCCCTAGTACACTGAAATGTGCGATCGAACTGGGAACCCTTGCTACTTGACCAACTAGCCTATTAGTAGAGACTTTCTTCTGGGGGTTTAAAATTTTGGGTATAACATACTGGAAATTAGTTGTTTTACAGATTAAGATTGTAACTTTCATTTGTTGCTTAGTGGGCTCAAGTTAGTTAGTCAGTTGAACTGGTTGTTAGTAGCAGTTGGTTGTTGTAAGCAAATAAATACGTGTATCACCAGTCATTACATATGAATATACACAGACAAGTATTCATTCTCTTCTATGTCAAAATGCTCAATGTTCTCTGCGTAATTGTGATTCTTTTCCCTTACGGTTGCAAGAACAGGACTAAAAATTGTTGTTTCTTTGAACATCAGTTCTATCCTCCCTCCCCTATCCTTTTGTCATGTCCATTGTTACACTATCTGTAACACTTTGTCATCATCATTTTTCCTCGTCTCTTAGATTATTGTTGTTGGGTCTGATGAGCTCCTTTTTAGACAGATCCAATTAGCTTTCTTTCCTTAGTAGTTTGATTTTCCGTTTTCTACCTAGCCTTTTTTGTTTGCAGTTTTTACTTTCCTTCGTCTCTTTTATCTTGTCCCGACACTAAATGGATCCGATGGAGCACAAAGGTAGAAAGATTGATGCTGCATGTGGCAAATCTGCACTACACCTTCTTCATTTCATATCGGCATGTTTAGTGTTGCGTGTGCCGAGCATTGACTATAATTACCATCTCCCAGTGCAGAAGGCAGTGACAAAAGGCACGACTGCCACTAGTTTCATATTTCTGTCATCGGTAAGGAGCTGCTTTGTAGATGCCTCCAAGGAGGAATCGTTGTGGGGAGAAATTATTTTCCCTATTTTTGTCGATCAAGTCCTCTGCGTTCCTTTTCCTAGCGTCGATTTCCTCTTTCGGAGTGGATTGACCTGATACCTCTGCTCCTGTTAATCAGAGACCATGGCAAGGAAGTTTATGTGCGCTGACAGGATTACCATCGTATATGCACTTTCGAATGGTGCCATTCAGAGAGGAAAACTAGTCAGAGGGTGCAGATGTAAACTGTTAGGATTTTGGGCCCATTTCCCCAGGATTGTGGTGAGATCGACATGGTTACCGAAGAATAAAAAACCACAAGATAATGTAATGATAAAATTAGTGATGCAATGATATACGTGGTTCGGTCTAAACATGACCTACATCCACGGGAGAAGATAGAACAACTTTCATTAAGAGATCAGGATTACAAGTTTACATGAGGATTACCCAACCAATCCATCAACCCTTGTTTACTTTCCCTTGGTATTTTTACCCGAGTCCCTTTGAGTTCCCACAGAACCCCCCTTGACTCCCTTGGATGTGATCTCCACAAGTTCGGATGATACTAAGCTACGGGTTACTAGATCTGTTTATAGAGCTAGATCTAAACCCTTCACGTATCCCAACGTTAACCTTTAACTCACAAGTTACAGCGGTTACAACCTAATTAACTTAGTCCATTAACACCTAGGAACAACTAACACGCGGGAATTTAGATAGCAAGAAGTCTAAACTTCATCTGTTTCAAGGATTTAACTTCCTCATAACTCTCCTCATAATGTTCGAAAACCAAATGCTTCAGAAGCCATTAATTTGCACCGCTTAAATGCTCCCACTAATGCATCTTTAACTTCCGTGAAACTCTTAGTGAATATGACATTAATTGGAAGAAAACCAATTAACTTCACAAGACCAACTCAACCGATTTAGAATTAATTCTAACAATTCTCCCTCTTAATGCTCAATCTGGTCAATCACATAACACCATCAATGACAAACTTTTTCTTGAAGAATAATCCCAAAAACATCCCACACAAGGAATAAACCGGATAACTTCATTTGGATTGTTTGCATTCTAACTTCAGTAAATTGATCACTCCTCCTCAAGCCTTTAAAGACTCATCTGGTCCAAATCTCCATGGACTCGCCACCACAACACGAAGTAAGTAGTAACTCAGGAAACGACTACGCAACCAAAGATAATAGTGATCTCTTCATCTTTATCTGGTTCTCACAAAGTCTCCAAACATGACCTAACAACAGCTTCACAATTGATCACCACACGAAGCTCTGTTTGTGGTTATATGTGCACTACCACAAACCCTAGGTCCTTCACTTGCTAGATGATCTCCAGGGCTCCATGGAAGTCTACGATCCATCACGTGACCTAACAATTTTTTTCTCATTTTTGCACCAATCCATCACCATAGAAGCTTAACTAGATCTTACAATTCTTTATTATCCTTACCCCCCCCCCCCCCCCCCCCACAAAAGGGTTTGCAAAATAAAGACTAGATCTAACTAGCAATATGAACGATGCACCTGGATTTTTCAAGATCAAAGATCTTCCACTTGATCTCCTTCCAAAAACACATCATCATCTTCAAGTACATCCCCACACCAAAAAACACTCATAGTTGATGAATCTTATTTTAACGAGCTCTTCAGCTTTACCAAAACTTGTTTTCAATCCATACATCTTCTTAAGACCATGCCACCTCTCTCATGAAAACACCTCACCATCACCGTACTTGATACAACATGAGTCACCAAACTCTCATCATTGCTCATTGAAGAATAAACCACCTTTACTCTTTAGTGGATTTTCATCTTCATTAGCAAGAATTGAGTGCCAAGACTATGAAAATATCATGAAAACGGTGATCTGATCAAGGCAAGCAAATGCATGAGCTTCAGGCATGACAACTTTCTCTCTCCAACACCTTCCTTCACTTTTCACTTTTATCAAAACCTACATCACCTTGAATCACCATTATTTCTTCCCGATAACATCTTCACCAACACAGACATCCCAAAAAACCATGAGCTTGATGCCACTTGTAGGATTTCGGGCCCATTTCCCTAGGTTTATGGTGAGATAGCCATGATTACCGAAGAATAAAACAAACCACAAGATAATGTAATGATAAAATTAGTGACACAAGGATATATATGCTTCGGTCCAAACATGACCTATGTCCAGAGGAGGAGATAGAACAACTTTCATTAAGAGATGAGGATTACAAGTTTACATGAGGAATACCCAACCAATCCATCAACCCGTGTTTCCCTTGGTATTTGTACCCGAGTCCCTTTGAGTTCCCACAGAACCACCCTTGACTCCCTTGGATGTGATCTCCACAAGTTGGGATGATACTAAGCTTCGGGTTACTAGATCAATTTATATTGCTAGATCTAAACCCTTTACTTATCCCGACGTTAACCTTGTAACAACTGCTACATAATGGCTCTCAAGATACAGCGGTTACAACCTAATTGACTCAATCCATTAACACCTAGGAACAACTAACACACGGAATTTAGAAAGTCAGAAGTCTAAACTTCTTCTTGTTTCAAGGATTTAACTTCCTCATAACTCTCCTTATAATGTTAAAAAACCAAATGCTTCAGACGCCATTAATTTCACCGCATAAATGCTCCCACTACTGCATCTTCAACTTCCGTGAAACTCTTTGTGAATATGACATTAATTGGAAGACAAAACCAATTAACTTCACAAGAGCAACTCAACGGATTTAGCATTAATTATAACAATTCTTCCTTTTAATGCTCAATCTGGTCAATCGCATACCACCATCAATGCCAAACTTCCTCTTGAAGAATAATCCCAAAAACATCCCACACAAGGACTAAACCGGATAACTTCATCTGGATTGTTTGCATTCCAACTTCGGTAAATTGACCACTCCTCCTCAAGCCTTTAAAGACTCATCTGGTCCAAATCTCCATGGACCCGCCACAAATACGAAGTAAGTAGCAACTCAGGAAACAGCTACGCAACCAAAGACTATAGTGATCTCTTTCGTCTTTATCTGGTTGTCGCAAAGTCTCTAAACATGACCAAACAGGAGTTTCACATTTGATCACCACACAAAGCTCTGTTTGTGGTTATACGTGAACTACCACAACCCTAGGTCCTTCACTTGCTAGATGATCTTCAGTGCTCCATGGAAGTCCACGATCCGCCACGTGACCTAAGAATTTTTTTTTCTCATTTTTTGCACCAATCCATCACCATTGAAACTTAACTAGATCTTACAATTATTTATTATCCTTACTCCCCCACAAAAGGGTTTGCAAAATAAAGACTAGATCTAACTTCCAATATGAACGATGCACCCGGATTTTTCAAGATCAAAGATCTACCACTTGATCTCCTTCCAAAACACATCATCATCTTCAAGTACATCCCTACACCAAAAAAAACACTCCTAGTTGATGAATCTTATTTTAACGAGCTCTTCCTCTTTACCAAAACTTGTTTTCATTCCATACATCTTCTTAAGTCCACGCCACCTCTCTAATGAAAACACCTCACCATCACCGCACTTGATACAACATGAGTCACCAAACTCTCATCATTGCTCGATGAAGAACAAAACCACCTTTACTCTTAATGGATTTTCATCTTCATTAGCAGAATTGAGTGCCAATACTTCAAAAATATGATGAAAACGTGATCCAATCAAGGCAGGAAATGCATGGCATGAGCTCGAGGCAAGTTTACTTTCTCTCCAACCCCTTCCTTCACTTTTCACTTTTATCAAAACCTACATCACCTTGAATCACCATTCTCTCTTCCCGATGACATCTTCACCAACACAGACATCCCGAAAAACCATGAGCTCTGATGCCACTTGTTAGGATTTCGGGCCCATTCCCCAGAATTATGGTGAGATCGACATGGTTACCGAAGAATAAAAAACCACAAGATAATGTAATAATAAAATTAGTGACACAGGGATATACGTGGTTCGGTCTAAACATGACCTACGTCCACGGGAGGAGATAGAACAACTTTCATTATGAGATGAGGATTACAAGTTTACATGAGGATTACCCAACCAATCCATCAACCCGTGTTTCCCTTGGTATTGTTTCCGAGTCCCTTTGAGTTCCAACAGAACCACCCTTGACTCCTTTGTAAGTGATCTCCACAAGTTGGGATGATACTAAGCTACGGGGTACTAGATCTATTTATAGTGCTAGATCTAAATCTTCACTTATCCCAACGTTAATCATGTAACAACCGCTACATAATGGCTCCCAAGTTACAGCGGTTACAACCTAATTAACTCAATCCATTAACACCTAGGAACAACTAACACACGAGAATTTAGAAAGCCAAAAGTCTAAACTTCTTCTTGTTTCAAGGATTTAACTTCCTCATAACTCTCCTTATAATGTTAGATTACCAAATGCTTCAGACACCATAATTTGCACCGCATAAATGCTCCCACTAATGCATCTTCAAATTCCATGAAACTCTTTGTGAATATGACATTAATTGGAAGACAAAATCAATTAACTTCACAAGAGCAACTCAACGGATTTAGCATTAATTCTAACAATTCTCCCTCTCAATGCTCAATCTAGTCAATCACATACCACCATCAATGCCAAACTTCCTCTTGAAGAATAATCCCAAAAACATCCCACACAAGGACTAACCGGATAACTTCATCTGGATTGTTTGCATTCCAACTTCGGTAAATTGACCACTCCTCCTCAAGCCTTTAAAGACTTATCTGGTCCAAATCTATATGGACCCGCCACAAACACGAAGTAAGTAGCAACTCAGGAAATAGTTACGCAACCAAAGACAATAGTGATCTTTTCGTCTTTATCCGGTTCTCGCAAAGTCTCCAAACATGATTTAACAGCAGCTTTACAATTGATCACCACGAAGCACTATTTATGGTTGTATGTGCACTACCACAACCCTAGGTCCTTCACTTGCTAGATGATCTCTAGTGCTCCATGGAAGTCCACGATCCGTCATGTGGCCTTTTTTTCCCTCATTTTTTGCACCAATCCATCACCATTGAAGCTTAACTAGATCTTACAATTCTTTATTATTCTTACTCCCCCACAAAAGGGTTTGCAAAATATAGACTAGATCTGATTTCAAATACGAATGATGCACCGGATTTTCAAGATCAAAGATCTTCCACTTGATCTCCTTCAAACAACACATCATTATCTTCAAGTGCATCCCCACACCAAAAAAAACACTTCTAGTTGATGAATCGTTTTTTAACGAGCTATTCCTCTTTACAAAACTTTTTTCAATCCATACATCTTCTTAAGACCACACCACCTCTCTCATGAAAACACCTCACCATCACCCTACTTGATACAACATGAGTCCCCAAACTCTCATCATTGCTCGATAAAGAATAAAACCACCTTTACTCGTTAATGGATTTTCATCTTCATTAAAAGAATTGAGTGCCAAGACTTCAAAAATATCATGAAAACGGTGATCCGATCAAGGCAGGGAAATGCAAGAGCTTCGAGGCACGACAACTTTCTCTCTCCAACACCTTCCTTCACTTTTCACTTTTATCAAAACCTACATCACCTTGAATCACCATTCTTCTTCCCGATGACATCTTCACCAACACAGACATCCCAAAAAACCATGAGCTCTATGCCACTTGTTAGGATTTCAGGCCCATTTCCCCAGGATCGTGGTGAGATCGACATGGTTGCTAAAGAATAAAAAAACCACAAGATAATGTAATGATAAAATTAGTGACACAAGGATATACATGCTTCGGTCCAAACATGACCTTCGTCCACGAGAAGAGATAGAACAACTTTCATTAAGAAATGAGGATTACAAGTTTACATGCGGATTACCCAACAGATCCATTAACCCATGTTTCTCGTAGTATTGTTACCCGAGTCCCTTTGAGTTCCCATAGAACCACCCTTGACTCCCTTGGATGTGATCTCCACAAGTTGGGATGATGCTTAGCTACGGGTTACTAGATCTATCTATAGTGCTAGATCTAAACCCTTCACTTATCCCAACATTAACATTGTAACAACCGCTACATAATGGCTCACAAGTTACAGCAGTTACAACCTAATTAACTTTGTCCATTAACACCTAGGATCAACTAACACAGGGGAATTTAGAAAGCCAGAAGTCTAAACTTCTTCTTGTTTCAAGGATTTAACTTCCTCATAACTCTCCTCATAATGTTAGAAAACCAAATGCGTCAGACGCCATTAATTTGCACCGCATATATGCTCCCACTAATGCATCTTCAACTTCCGTGAAACTCTTTGTGAATATGACATTAATTGGAAGACAAAACCAATTAACTTCACAAGAGCAACTCAATGGATTTAGCAATAATTCTAACAATTGTTCTTATTAATGTGCAATCCGGTCAATCACATACCACCATCAATGCCAAACTTCCTCTTGAAGACTAATCCCAAAAACATCCCATACAAGGACTAAACCGGATAACTTCATTTGGATTGTTTGCATTCCAACTTCGGTAAATTGATCACTCCTTCTCAAGCCTTTAAAGACTCATCTGGTCCAAATCTCCAAGGACCGCTACAAACACGAAGTAAGTAGCAACTCAGGAAACAGCTACGCAACCAAAGACAATAGTGATCTCTTTCGTCTTTATCCGGTTCTCGCAAAGTCTCCAAACATGACATAACAACAGCTTCACAATTGATCACCACACAATGCTATGATTGTGGTTATATGTGCACTACCACAACCCTAGGTTCTTCACTTGCTAGATGATCTCTAGTGCTCCATGGAAGTCCACGATCTATCACGTGACCTAAGAATTTTGTTTTTTCTCATTTTTTGCACCAATCCATCACCATTGAAGCTTAACTAGAACATGCAATTCTTTATTATTCTTACTCCACCACAAAAGGGTTTGCAAAATAAAGACTATATCTAACTTCCAATATGAACGATGCACCCGGATTTTTCAAGATCAAAGATCTTCCACTTGATCTCCTTCCAACAACACATCATCATCTTCAAGTACATCCCCACACCAAAAAAACACTCCTAGTTGATGAATCTTATTTTAACGAGCTCTTCTTCTTTACCAAAACTTGTTTTCAATCCATACATCTTCTTAAGACCACGCCACCACTCTCATGAAAATACCTCACCATCACCGTACTTGATACAACATGAGTCGCCAAACTCTCATCATTGCTCGAGGAAGAATAAAACCACCTTTACTCTTTAGTGGATTTTCATCTTCATTAGCAAGAATTGAGTGCCAAGACTTCGAAAATATCATGAAAATGGTGATCCGATCAAGGCAAGCAAGTGCATGAGCTTCAAGGCACGACAACTTTCTCTCTCCAACGCCTTCCTTCACTTTTCACTTTTATCAAAACCTACATCACCTTGAATCACCATTCTTGCTTCCCGATGACATCTTCACCAACACAGACATCCCAAAAAACCATGAGCTCTGATGCCACTTGTTAGGATTTCGGGCCCATTTCCCCAGGATCATGGTGAGATTGACATGGTTATTGAAGAATAAAAAACCACAAGATAATGTAATGATAAAATTAGTGACACAAGGATATACGTGGTTCGGTCCAAACATGACCTACGTCCACGGGAGGAAATAGAACAACTTTCATTATGAGATAAGGTTTACAAGTTTACATGAGGATTACCTAACCAATCCATCAACCCGTGTTTCTGTAACACCCCTACTACGCACTTAACATCAAATGAAATCACAACGGAAAAATAACTAAACGATTCAGTGCTACAACGCCGTCAACTACCCACGTGGTTAACAAGACAGAATAAATACAAGTGTACCAGTCTGATGATCAGACTCCCGAGCATTAGGTACTAACATCCACACATATATACATAACCAACATACCGAGTATTTAATACTACTGTCGCTGAAAACTGCATATAAACTCCACTGTCAACTGTAAACGACCATCACTGTAATACAACTGTGCCAAAATATAATGCCACGGGAGCACAAGCGCATCCCGGGCTCAACATCCAAAATAACCAAAAGTACATCTGCAGCCTAGAATCTACAGCCACTCTGCTTCCTCGATCCTCATCCTGTAGTAAAAATATGGAGCCTCCGAGGGGGTCAGCAACCCTTGGCTGGTATAGTTAACGCGCAGCCCATCGGCTACCGGGATACGCGCAACTAATTGTCATGATGACATGGCATTCATTTTAAACATAACATAACATATGGCATAGCAACGTTATTGCATAGCACAACATCACATACACAGTGGATACTCTTTCCACAATAACAAACCAAGAAGGTTAAACAAGATAAGAAGCCTAGAGAATGGTTCACTCTCATGTTAAGCTTGTTACACATACTCATTACCGTTCTTATTCGAACGAGTAACTTAAGTTACAGATGGTTCGGATATTGTGACCCGAACACACCACACAAACACATGTTCCCACTAAACCGATCATAAGTCAGAATAGGTAAGCTTTGGAGGAAGCTAGCGGGAGATCGAACGCCAAGTGAAGGAGAACAATCTTAACAACATAAGAGTCGAATCTGATTCAGATATCTACTCTTAACTTACATGCATGACTGGACAACCGGATTCCTCACTTCCCAGTTAGCACTTGTTAGAAGCTCAACAGTGGAACTTGAAAAACAATTCACAACAAGTGGTAAGTCATGTTAGACACACACAAGGGAAATGAGTCACATCATAACATCACATTAATATGAACAACTGTAAACTCATTACAATTAAGTCTTATAACGTCATAAACAACAGAAAACAAACAACACACAAGCCGGTGTAAACCGGTAGGCAACAACTGTAAGAAAACCATACCTTGGTCCTTGCTTCGATTGATTTCCTCCGTAGGTTACTCCTATACATGTTTAAGAATGTCGGTTAATTACTTACTTAACTTCAAATTTACTAAGTGTTTAACATGATTATATGGCATGTTTTAATGCCCAAACTTATCCTTAATTACCTACATTATACCCCCTTGGGTTAACTACATTTGCCACATTCTTTACTGTTTTTTTTTGTTAAGTTTTGGTCAGTCCGACCCACCGTCCGACCAACCAACTGGGTCGGACCCTTCCAGTAATTTTCGGTTTTGAAAAATTTACTTGTCCGACCCATGTCCGACTCAACAAACTGGGTCGGACCATTCGAGAACATTTCAGTCTTCTAAGCCTCACCTGTCCGACCCATGTCCGACTCAACCAACTGGGTCGGACCACTCCAGAAACTTCTCCGTCCTTTAAAACACACCCGTCCGACCCATGTCCGACCCAAGTCCTCTGGGTCGGACCGTTCCAGAACCATTTACTGGCGTCTAACAGAGGCCGTCCGACCCAAACTTGGATCGGACCCCTGGGTCGGACGCCACCAGAACATGCCCAAACATTGTCAAATCTTCACTAAACTTTTCCTCAAGCCTTCTAATGTTTTCCAACACCATTTGGCACACTTATTCTCTCATACAACATCCATAAAACTCATCTTCTTTCTCCTTATACACTTACTCATTTCTTACCAAAATTCCTAACACTTTTAATGTTTTCTCCTAGGTTTCTAAGTGGTGTTTCATACCTATGATAACCACTATGCCAATAATGTTTCCTCACCACTACTACATCATCTCCCAACATCTTTACTTCCTAACCAATTCCTTAAACATCTCTACAAGTCTATAGTTCCTTCATGCAATACATTACTTCTCTCTTATTCACCAACATGGCACAAGTCCTAAACACAATCTCACCATGATCTTAAAGTACCCCAAAACATTCTTTTGCATTCTAAATCCTCTAGAACATTGCCTAAGCCCTTTTTACATCTTTAAACACCTTAATGCATGTTTCCTTCACTAGGAAAGCACTTAACCATTCTAAACACTTCCTAACTTACCAAACTCATTTTAAACACCTAAAGTTTCTTATACATTATCTAAATTTTGACATAGGTTCTCCTAGAACATTACTAAACCAAAACACATTGTTTTCACCATTAAACAATCAAGAACACTAAAATCCATCAAGCACATTTTTATACACAAAACTTCACTCATTTAGCACTACATCACAATATAGTGCATAATTTAAATTGCTTGGCACTTAGGCCCTTAAATAACATGGCTCTTAGGCCCTTAAGATGCATAAATCATAAACACTGAATTTCCACAATATATTTGCCTTTGACCTGCAAATACACTCAACAATACATATGCCTTTTACTAAGCCTTTGAGAACATTTTACTAAGTCATTCACCATTGGCTCCTTAGATTATTTTAACAAGCAATATAAGCTCATTTCTCCTAAGACTTTAAACCACATTAGGTTAGCACATTTACCTCTTTTCCTCACAACTTCTTTCTTGTTTCCTTGACTAAATCGGCAAGGCTTTTAGTTGCTTGTCAACTTCTAAACATTATACAAATGATAAAATGAGTATACAAGCTTCATGCTTCATCTCATTGTAAACCCTAGATTATACAATATTGTTTTAAAAACATTAAGATAGTTGTTTTACCTTAGAACTTGAAGAGAGTTTGAATATATATCAAGAGAGGACTCCACCTAGTCCATGAAAGGTTGAAATGAAGCTAGAACAAGGCAACATAAGGACACCATTAAGAGTGATTTTCGGACAACACAAAAACATGAGGGAAACATCATTTTTCTTTGAGTTTCCTTACCTTGAAGCAAAGGAGAACAATAATATGTGAAAAGATGAGCTCAAGCTCCTCCCATGGAGATTCTTCTTGGCACCAAAATGGAGCTCTTGAGATTTTGAAAGGATAGAATTGAAGAGCTTGATGAGAGGAAGAGAATGGTGGTCTTAGAATTTGATTTGGCAAAATGAGCTAGGAGATACAAGTGGTCAAAGATGGTATTGTGTGTGTACTATTGCAAACCGTGAATGGAGAATGAAGAAGAGATAGAAGAGAGCTTGGAGGCGTGGGAAATGAAGAAGGAAATGAGAGAATGAAGATAAGTTTACTTTAAGAGATATTTATATGTTAAAGTAAATAGTAACTTAAGTAGTCATCTTTTATTTGTTAACAAGCTAATAAGAGTGGTGACTCACCACTAAGAAAACCGGCCCCCTTAATGTTACTAAGGGTATTTTAGTCTTTGTTGGCCAATTTAATTACTTATATAAACATATGTTATAAACTTGCTTATTTTGTTACTATTCACTAAAACAAGGCACATAGATGTGAAATTTTTGATTTCCCATTGATATAGACTTCCAAATGTGATACTAAGTAGTACACATATTAATTAAAGAGTAATGATGGACATTTAGCCATTCAAAACTCATTTACAAGACAATGTTTCAAAAATGTGCTTTAAGACTCCTTAAGGCACATTTTGTGTTTTAACTTGTTTTCAAGCTTGGTTTTCTTTGGTAATTGGTTTAATATGTTCATTAGTATATAAATAAGGTCTTGGTAAGCTCATTAGGTCTTACCCAAGCTTATTCCAAGCTTAGAACACATTTTAGCCCTAATTGACTTTAAGGCATTTATTTGTGTTTTCTATGGTTTAAATTGTTTACTAATGTTTCTAAGACTCTTTTTAGTCTTAATATACCATATTTAAATGTTTAAACAACATACTAAGGTTTGGGGTATTTCAATCTACCCCCCTTAAAAGAACTTTGTCCTCAAAGTTCACACTTCCACATATCCTAAATGTTAGAACACGGGAATACATATAAACAATATTTCCATAACAACATTAACAACACACTTACATAACATTGGACACAAGGTCCATACAACAACGTCATTCAAATACAACGGTCATGCTTACATAACATCGGACACAAGGTCCATACAACATAACATCGGACACAAGGTCCATACAACATAACATAGACGATGTATTTAAATACATGTCGTACACACATAACCGAAACGGCTCTACCCCCCTTAAAAAGGGGTACGCCCTGTACCCTATACACATAAACACTAAGAAGTAAACAATGACGGGTACTTCGTCTTCATCTTATCTTCCAGCTCCCAAGTGGCCTCCTCGACGTCCTGGTTAGACCAAAGAACCTTCACCAGTCTCACTGACTTATGGCGAGTGTCTCGAGTCTTAGTATCCAGAATCCGTACCGGAGTCTCCACTGATCGCATGGTCGGCTCTAAGGTTAGCCTTTCAGGCTGAAGCACATGAGACGGATGAGACATATATTTCTTCAACTGAGACACATGAAATACATCATGTACCTTGCCCAGCTCGGGGGTAGATCAAGTCTGTAAGCTACCGGGCCGATCCGCTCCGTCACAACATAAGGCCCCACATATTTTGGGCTCAACTTGCCTTTCTGGCCAAAACGAAATACTCCCTTCATGGGGGATACTCTAAGAAATACCTGATCGCCCACGGCGAACTCCAGGTCACGTCTGCGCACATCAGCGTACGACTTCTGTCTATCCTAAGCTGCCTTCATGTTAGCCCGGATCTGGCGAACTTCTGCCTGAACTTGTTCCAGATACTCTGGTCCTATAATGACCGTCTCACTCGACTCATCCCAGCATAATGGCGTGCGGCATGGTCTACCGTACAAAGCCTGGAAGGGAGACATCTTGATCGAAGCATTAACTGTTGTTGTAACTAAACTCGATCAGATGTAACTTATCAATCCAGCTGGTCTGAAAGTCAAGTGCACATGCACGTAACATATCCTCAAGTGTCTGGATGGTGCGCTCACTCTGACCATCTGTCTGTGGGTGGAACGCTGTACTTAGCTTCAGCTTGGTACCAAGCGCTTCCCGTGTGGATTTCCAGTACCTGGAGAGGAATCTGGTATCCCTGTCAGACACAATTGTTTTCGGTACCCCATGATGTCTTACAATCTCTCTATCGAAGAGCTCTGCTAGTTTTGCCACTTTCTAGGTGTCTTTCATCGGCATGAATCGAGCCACCTTGGTCAGTCGGTCAACAACAACCCAAATCATATTCAGACCTCCTCTTGTAGGCGGAAGCCCTACTACGGAGTCCATAGAAATGTCATGGAACTTCCACTCAGGCACTGGCATTGGCTGTACCATACCATCAGGCCGTCGGTGCTCAAACTTGACCTTCTGACAAGTGAGACACCTCAATACATAATCAGTAACATCCTTTTTCATGCCAGTCCACCAAAAATAACGTTTCATACCCTTATACATCTTTGAAGCTCCGGGGTGAATCGAAGTCGTAGAACAGTGGGATTCACTCTGTATGTGCTCCTTCAGCCCAGCGCTACTCCTCGGAACACACAGTCGGCCATTGAGCCTAATCAGGTCATCATCGTGGAGTCGGAGGTCGTACTTCTGACCCTCAAACGTGCCATCAATAAGCTTCTGCCTAATCTCCAACATATACTGATCCGTCATCTGAGCACTCCGCACCTCATCAACCAAGCCAGTATGAGAGATTAGCGAATGGAGAGAGTGTGCTCAGT
Source organism: Limonium bicolor (assembly GCA_023374045.1). Classification (NCBI taxonomy): domain Eukaryota; kingdom Viridiplantae; phylum Streptophyta; class Magnoliopsida; order Caryophyllales; family Plumbaginaceae; genus Limonium; species Limonium bicolor. The sequence goes on along the minus strand of CM041783.1, from coordinate 29,946,771 downwards.
GACTCAATGCGTCAGCTACCACATTTGCCTTACTCTCTTTGTACTGTAGATTAATGTCGTAGTTGTTTAGAAACTCAACCCACCTTCTTTGCCTCATGTTCAACTCCTTCTGAGTGAACAAGTACTTTAAACTTTTGTGGTCAGAATAAATTGTCACACTTACCCCATACAAATAATGTCGCCATATCTTCAATGCAAAGACAATGGCCCCCAGTTCTAAACCGTGGGTAGGGTAGTTCTCTTCATGCTTCTTCAGCTGTCGGGAGGCGTAAGCTACGACCTTCCCGTGTTGCATCAACACACAACCCATACCTCTGCCTGATGCGTCGCAATAGACCTCAAAACCATCTGGACCGTCTGGTATAGTCAGGACTGGTGCAGATGTCAGAGCATCCTTGAGACTCTGGAAAGAACTCTCACAGTCGACTGTCCACTCGAATGGTGCATCCTTCTTCATCAAGGAAGTCATCAGCTTCGAGACACTGGAGAAGTCCTTCACAAACCTCCTATAATAACCTGCCAGACCGAGGAAGCTCCTGATATCGGTAACTGTCTTCGGCCTAGGCCAGGTGCGCACTGCATCAATCTTTGCCGGATCAACAGCGATCCCGGCCTCAGAAATCACATGACCAAGAAAGGATACTTGGTTCAACCAAAACTCACACTTTGAAAACTTAGCATATAACTGATTCTTTCTCAATGTTTGTAACACATTTCTCAGGTGGCTTTCATGCTCACCTCTCGATTTCGAGTACACAAGAATATCGTCGATGAAGACTACCACTGACTTGTCCAACTGATCTTGGAACAAGCGGTTCATTAAGTCCATGAACTTAGCTGGTGCATTGGATAGACCAAATGGCATAACCGTAAACTCATAATGTCCATATCTGGTTATGAATGATGTCTTCTCAATGTCATTGTCACGAATAGCAATCTGATGGTATCCAGATCGTAGATCTATCTTGGAGAATACTGATGCTCCCCTCAACTGATCAAATAAGTGGTCGATGCGTGGTAAAGGGTAACGGTTCTTCACCGTAACTGCATTCAGCTCTCGATAGTCAATACACAGGCGGAGACTACCGTCCTTCTTCTTCACGAAGAGGACCGGTGCTCCCCATGGTGAAACGCTAGGGCGGATAAACCCCTTGTCGAGTAGGTCTCTCAGCTGCTCCTTGAGCTCTGTCATCTCTGTTGGAGCAATACGATAGGGTGCCTTCGCAATTGGTCCGGTGCCCGGAACCAAATCAATCTCAAACTCTACTTCCCGTGCTGGCGGCATGCCCGACAGTTCCTTAGGAAATACATCAGGAAACTCTGACACTACCGGCACATCAGGACTAAACTCTGGGTCTCTCTCTATGTCCTGGACATAGTAGAGGTATACATCATTCCCTCGTCATAGTTCACGATACATAGCCATGGCGGTGATGATCTGAGTCGAAGGCTCCCTGGGCCTCTAGCAGTAGGATATGGTAACCCCAGATGGACTCCGAAGAAGCAGACGATGCTCGGCACACAGGGTTCTGCCCTTGTACCGCTCCAACCAGTTCATCCCGATAATCACATCAAAACCAAGCCCGTTGAACTCTATCAAGTCGATCGGAAACTCTTCACCTCTGATTCGCACAACAACATCTCGGTGGTAGCGGGTACACCTGATCCGCTCTTTCGACGGGAGAGTGACTAGGAAGTCTGGCATCTCATCACCGTCTAACCCCAGCCTCTTCGCAAAGGATAGCGAAATAAATGTATGTGAGGCTCCGGAGTCAAACAAGATCGAAGTCCACGCCATTGACTGGAAAGGTACCGGTGAGGATTGTGCCGCTCTTGCCGGTTTCTGCCTCATTGCAGACACTCAGTATACCTCCCGTTCCGAGAGCACAGCCTAATTCATTGGCAAACTAATAAGTATTGGGTAACAACATGGTTGATATACTTCAACAACTCCACTTTATTCATTAACACACTCTTCTTACAACATCAGTTGGTTTACACTGTTGGCATAACTAACACATATATAACATCCTTAACATATACTCGCTTAACACATTACATAATTATACAAGGCTTTAAAACTGTCTGAAGGTCAAATTCAAACGTCCGGGTTTCATGTGTGTGGCATTGATCACTGCCGACAGTGCGGTATTCAGTTTGATCTTCCTGATGCCATGATATAGCATCATCGACTGCCCACCCATGATTAACAATCTCCTGATTTCAGTACTAACTTCTTTGCGAGATCAGCTCGCTTCTGCTCGCCATATATAAACACTGCGGTATCACCAATGGACCAAGACACCACGGGTACTCCCTTACTTAGAGACTCGGGTGACTCGTCCTTATCTTGGTGTAAACCCAACCGTCCACTTTCTGGTAGAAGTTCACAATACATAAATCTGCTTTAACACTTGGAATTGAATCTGTTTCAACTTGCTGAGCAATTCCCACGGCGTGGTTAACGATCGTAGGAACTCCTCAGGTATCTTGGTACAATTGCTCCGTCTTCAGCTCGCACTTCTTGATATGTCTTGGTGTAAGGATTCCAGTCCTTACCCATGCACATCATCTTCAATTTCATTCTTGATCCACTCGGGTATTCGGGTGTGTAGAAACCTCCGGGTGTTGCTCCCAGTTCATTGCATCGTCTGATGATGGATTTGTGCTTCCGGTGTCAGGTATCCATTTAAGAGTATCATACCTGGCTGGATAACCTGACATTGCTCCATTGGAAAGTCGGTGATGTTGATGGTGGTTTCTTCAGGGTTTGGTGTGGATGGGATTGGATAACAAATTTTGAAGGCTCCTTTAAGTTTAGAATTATCAATTAGGTGACTTTCACATTATACTTTAATTCTTTACTCACATGGTAGTACACTTGGACTTACTAGCACACACATGCATGAAATGCAGTATGCAATCACTTATTTCACTCAACAGTTTAGGCGGTACCTGGTCTAGTAGAGGGCCCTGCGCCTCAGACCGGTCCACCACATGCAGGGTGGCCTTGCTAGGTCCCGACCCCTTCCCCTTCTGGGAATCAGTGCTCCTCTGATCTATGGGTGGCTGGTTAGCCGTCTTCGGGCCATCGATAGTCGTTGTGGCCTTACCCTTCCACTGCCCCTTGGGCTTGTTAACTCTGTGTTGGGGTTCCTGTAACACTCGTAGTCACGGTGACCCCACTTCTCGCAGTAGCGACACTGCACGTCATTTCCTTTGCAGTCCTTGCCGGGGTGGTCTTCGTTACACCACTTACAGTAGTAGTGGCGCTCCGGTCCAGAGCCCGTGCTAGCTGCTATCACAGTACACCATCAATACTTACTTCATAACTTAAAACACACTTCAACTTGACACATGGTTAAATAATTACCCTTAGGCGGGTAAGAGCGTAGGGGTTTCGCCGCGTATGCATATGTGAGCTTCAGTGGCTCCTCAGCTGTGGTGGTTTGGGCTTGGCCCTTGTCACCCTGGTGCTGACTCTTCTGGGGCTGGGGATAAGGCTTCTTCTCTCTTCTTCCTCCCCCGTACCCCTGCGGACTCTGGCCCTCGCTCGTGGCCTTGCGCTTGTGCGCGTTCTCCTCGTCCCTCAGACGGACGGTAATCTCGACCTTAGCAGCAGCATGATAGCACTCCTGAATTTAGGACGCCATTCATGCCCCGCAAAACATACTCACAAACTCACATTAATACTCACTTATGGATTACACTTATTCACATCACACTGTATTCTAATTACCTGCAAGGTAGCATACTCAGCTGGCCGCATCCCATAGCAAGACGGTGGCTGAGACCGTTGTAGAAACGGTTTACCAGCACCCGGTTCGAGTATCCCAGGTCCGGTAACAGGTGGATAAGACCGGTGAACGCAGTGTAGTACTCATCGACCGACATCTTATCCCCCTGCCTCAGACTATCCAGCTCCAGGCGCTTAGCCTCTTGAACATGCACAGGGTAATACTTGGCTCGCAGCAGAGCCGTGTACTCCCTCCAACCAAACTGAGTATCCGCCATTCGGTCCTCTCTCACAAGCTTCCACCAACTTTGTGCCGATCCCTTCAGGTAGTAAGCGGCAAGACGGACCTTGGCCCCAGCAGGCACATCCAAGGTCTCGTAGGCTGTCTCCAACTCGGAGATGTACGCCTCCAGCTTACGTGGGTCGGTCTCCCCATGAAACGACGGGGGTCTCAAGTCTGCCAACGCCTTGACCCAGTTGGTCTCTCGTGGCGGTGGCGGTGGTGGTTGAACTTCGGGCTGTTGCCCCTGCTGAATTGCAGCTACAAGTTGTGGGACCATTGGGCTACGGCGGCCGCTACAGCATCGGCCATGACTTGTGCTGTAGGGTTCTCTCCCTGGTTCCCAGTGTCTCCAATGCCGCGCCCGCGGCCTCGACCTCGTGGTCTACCTGACATCTAAATTCACACGAACATTATTAGCACTGTGCTGACACACTTATCGGTTCTAACGGTTGTAACGTTCCCGACAATAAGGTATCTCCACACTTGGTTAGTGGTTAACCTTTCCATAACTGCTCACTTAGGTAACTGTGGTTAGGTTTCCTAACTCGGTATATTCCTAAGCTCGGTATTCTAGTCATCAGAGCGATACTTCGCTCTGATACCTCTTTTGTAACACCCCTACTACGCACTTAACATCAAATGAAATCGCAGCGGAAAATAACTAACGATTCGGTGCTACAACGCCGTCAACCACCCACGTGGTTAACAAGGCAGAATAAATACAAGTGTACCGGTCTGATGATCAGACTCCCGAGCATTAGGTACTAACATCCACACATATATACATAACCAACATACCGAGTATTTAATACAACTGTCGCTGAAAACTGCACATAAACTCCACTGTCAACTGTAAACGACCATCACTGTAATACAACTGTGCCAAAATATAATGCCACGGGAGCACAAGCGCATCCCGGGCTCAACATCCAAAATAACCAAAAGTACATCTGCAGCCTAGAATCTACAACCACTCTGCTTCCTCGATCCTCATCCTGCAGTAAAAATATGGAGCCCCCGAGGGGGTCAGCAACCCTTGGCTGGTATGGTTAACGCGCAGCCCATCGGCTACCGGGATACGCGCAACTAATTGTCATGATGACATGGCATTCATTTTAAACATAACATAACATATGGCATAGCAACATTTTTGCATAGCACAACATCACATACACAGTGGATACTCTTTCCACAATAACAAACCAAGAAGGTTAAACAACATAAGAAGCCTAGAGAATGGTTCACTCTCATGTTAAACTTGTTACACACACTCATTACCGTTCTGTTATTCGAACGAGTAACTTAAGTCACAGATGGTTCGGATATTGTGACCCGAACACACCACACAAACACATGTTCCCACTAAACCGATCATAAGTCAGAATAGGTAAGCTTTGGAGGAAGCTAGCGGGAGATCGAATGCCAAGTGAAGGAGAACAATCTTAACAACATAAGAGTCGAATCTGATTCAGATATCTACTCTTAACTTACATGCATGACCGGACAACCGGATTCCTCACTTCCAGTTAGCACTTGTTAGAAGCTCAACAGTGGAACTTGACAAACAATTCACAACAAGTGGTAAGTCATGTTAGACACACACAAGGGAAATGAGTCACATCATAACATCACATTAATATGAACAACTGTAAACTCATTACATACAGAAAAACAAACAACACACAAGCCGGTGTAAACCGGTAGGCAACAGACTGCAAGAAAACCATACCTTGGTCCTTGCTTCGATTGATTTCCTCCGTAGGTCACTCCTATACATGTTTAAGAATGTCGGTTAATTAACTTACTTAACTTCAAATTTACTAAGTGTTTAACATGTTTATATGACATGTTTTAATGCCCAAACTTATCCTTAATTACCTACATTATACCCCCTTGGGTTAACTACATTTGCCACATTCTTTACTGTTTTTTTGTTAAGTTTTGGTCAGTCCGACCCACCGTCCGACCCAACCAACTGGGTCGGACCCTTCCAGTAATTTTCGGTTTTGAAAAATTTTACTTGTCTGACCCATGTCCGACTCAACAAACTGGGTCGGACCATTCCAGAACATTTCAATCTTCTAAGCCTCACCTGTCCGACCCATGTCTGACTCAACCAACTGGGTCGGACCACTCCAGAAACTTCTCCGTCCTTTAAACACACCCGTCCGACCCATGTCCGACCCAAGTCCTCTGGGTCGGACCGTTCCAAAACCATTTACTGGCGTCTAACAGAGGCCGTCCGACCCAAACTTGGATCGGACCCCTGGGTCGGACGCCACCAGAACATGCCCAAACATTGTCAAATCTTCACTAAACTTTTCCTCAAGCCTTCTAATGTTTTCCAACACCATTTGGCACACTTATTCTCTCATACAACATCCATAAAACTCATCTTCTTTCTCCTTATACACTTACTCTTCTTACCAAAATTCCTAACACTTTTAATGTTTTCTCCCTAGGTTTCTAAGTGGTGTTTCATACCTATGATAACCACTATGCCAATAATGTTTCCTCACCACTACTACATCATCTCCCAAGCATCTTTACTTCCTAACCAATTCCTTAAACATCTCTACAAGTCTATAGTTCCTTCATGCAATACATTACTTCTCCCTTATTCACCAACATGGCACAAGTCCTAAACACAATCTCACCATGATCTTAAAGTACCCCAAAACATTCTTTTGCATTCTAAATCCTCTAGAACATTGCCTAAGCCCTTTTTACATCTTTAAACACCTTAATGCATGTTTCCTTCACTAGGAAAGCACTTAACCATTCTAAACACTTCCTAACTTACCAAACTCATTTTAAACACCTAAAGTTTCTTATACATTATCTAAATTTCGACATAGGTTCTCCTAGAACATTACTAAACCAAAACACATTGTTTTCACCATTAAACAATCAAGAACACTAAAATCCATCAAGCACATTTTTATACACAAAACTTCACTCATTAGCACTACATCACAATATAGTGCATAATTTAAATTGCTTGGCACTTAGGCCCTTAAATAACATGGCTCTTAGGTCCTTAAGATGCATAAATCATAAACACTGAATTTCCACAATATATTTGCCTTTGACCTGCAAATACACTCAACAATACATATGCCTTTTACTAAGCCTTTGAGAACATTTTACTAAGTCATTCACCATTGGCTCCTTAGATTATTTTAACAAGCAATATAAGCTCATTTCTCCTAAGACTTTAAACCACATTAGGTTAGCACATTTACCTCTTTTCCTCACAACTTCTTTCTTGTTTCCTTGACTAAATCGGCAAGGCTTTTAGTTGTTTGTCAACTTCTAAACATTATACAAATGATAAAATGAGTATACAAGCTTCATGCTTCATCTCATTGTAAACCCTAGATAATATTGTTTTAAAAACATTAAGATAGTTGTTTTACCTTAGAACTTGAAGAGAGTTTGAATATATATCAAGAGATGACTCCACCTAGTCCATGAAAGGTTGAAATAAATAGCTAGAACAAGGCAACATAAGGACACCATTAAGAGTGATTTTCGGACAACACAAAAACATGAGGGAAACATCATTTTTCTTTGAGTTTCCTTACCTTGAAGCAAAGGAGAACAATAATATGTGAAAAGATGAGCTCAAGCTCCTCCCATGGAGATTCTTCTTGGCACCAAAATGGAGCTCTTGAGATTTTGAAAGGATAGAATTGAAGAGCTTGATGAGAGGAAGAGAATGGTGGTCTTAGAATTTGATTTGGCAAAATGAGCTAGGAGATACAAGTGGTCAAAGATGGTATTGTGTGTGTACTATTGCAAACCGTGAATAGAGAATGAAGAAAGAAGAGAGAAGAGAGCTTGGAGGCGTGGGAATGAATAAGGAAATGAGAGAATGAAGATAAGTTTACTTTAAGAGATATTTATATGTTAAAGTAAATAATAATAAGTATCATCTTTATTTGTTAACAAGCTAATAAAGTGGTGACTTCACACTAAAAAACCGGCCCCCTTAATGTTACTAAGGGTATTTTAGTCTTTGTTGGCCAATTTAATTACTTATACAAACATATGTTATAAACTTGCTTATTTTGTTACTATTCACTAAAACAAGGCACATAGATGTGAAATTTTTGATTTCCCATTGATATAGACTTCCAAATGTGATGCTAAGTAGTACACATATTAATTAAAGAGTAATGATGGACATTTAGCCATTCAAAACTCATTTACAAGACAATTTTTCAAAAATGTGCTTTAAGACTCCTTAAGGCATATTTTGTGTTTTAACTTGTTTTCAAGCTTGGTTTTCTTTTGTAATTGGTTTAATATGTTCATTAGTATATAAATAAGGTCTTGGTAAGCTCATTAGGTCTTACCCAAGCTTATTCCAAGTTTAGAACACATTTTAGCCCTAATTGACTTTAAGGCATTTATTTGTGTTTTCTATGGTTTAAATTGTTTACTAATGTTTCTAAGACTCTTTTTAGTATTAATATACCATATTTAAATGTTTAAACAACATACTAAGGTTTGGGGTATTTCAGTTTCCCTTCGTATTGTTACCCGAGTCCCTTTGAGTTCCCACAGAACCACCCTTGACTCCCTTTTAGTTGTTTATAGCACAACAAGCTAGACAAAATGTTTTGGTGCCAGCCTTCAATTCAAAATACATTGGTTTTATCCAATAATGTTCACTTTGAAATCCAACTTCATCCAATATGTTGTCATTCCATCTACTGCACTATCTTTCAAGTTGATCCATCTTTTCCACTATCTGGAGTACTCGCTGGTGAGGATGGTTCATTTCCACTAGCACCCGTCGAAGCCTGTAAAAACAAGTAATTTAGTAAGAGATTATTAAATCCAACACTAGCACATGAGTGCAGCACTAAATAGTATAAACAGACTCTAAAAGCAAGATGAAAATTCAAGTGAACATGATAGACTATTGTGGTCCGCAGCAGCACATAAACAGGATGGTTAATTTCAAATACAAAGGTACAGCATTCTACAAGGATATATTACCAAGGGTGCTGTAATGGAAGTTTTTGCTTCGCGGTTTTAGAATTTTAATGTATGAGGACGATGATCTCTAGGCGCTTAGTATTTATTCTTCGAGTAATAGAGGTTCTCCCCGTCAGATTGCTTGTTCAATGCAATGATATGATTAGCTCTTGTGCTGGATATTGATAGCTAGGCTGAGCTTTGTGCTAGATTCCATCACCAGAGACAGTCCTAGTCTACAAAGGTTTCAACAAGTATGTATCTGATTGGGAGGTTTTAGTACTGCCTACGCTTGACTAAACAACACACCACAAAATTTCAGACAATCTGATTTTTTTTACAGCTGAGGAAAGTCTCGACGTCTGATTTTTTTTCTTCTCCTTTACCTTCCTTATCCCTTGCGCAATTAGAGGAAAATTTAGTTTAGCCCCTCTGTTCCAGGGAAGGGAGTTGCTGCTGTGTTGCAGAGAGAGTGCAGAGAAAAGGGTGCTGCTATTTTGTAAGGACAGTGGAGAGATCAGTGGAGGTTTTCTCCCTTTTTTTTGGAATCGCCAGTACAAGGCAGGAAGGGAAGGAAGCTTACCATTCTATTTGTCTTTAAACACACCATAGAATTTCAAACAATTCAAACAGACAATTACACAATCCAAAGCTTGACTAAACAACACACCACAAAATTTCAGACAATCCAAACAGACAATTACACAATCCAAAGCTTGACTAAACAACAGACCATAACATTTCAAACAATCCAAACATACAACTACACAATCCAAAGCTTGACTAAACAACACACCTCAAAATTTCAAACAAGTATTGGTTCAAACAATTGAAGACGAGTCAAGTTATTTGTCTATGTGACCCGTCCAATTAACACACAAAAAAGGAACAAAATTGAATTGAAGGCCATTGCTGAATACCTGGATAATTCCACTGTCCATCATTAATTTTTCCAATGAGAAGCTTGGACTGAAGTTCTTGATCACATCCGCTAAACCAAAGACCACTTTGTACAATGCATCCACTTCCTTCGGACGAGTCTCTGACATTTTTGAATTTGAAGAACATGCTCCATCGGACAGCGTCACCTTCCCCATACACCTCACACGACCTTTTTTCTCTGGTCCTTTATATTTTGAGTAGACATCATCTTTCCAGCTCAGCTCTTCTCCTTTAGACTGTGTAGAACCAGTAGCTTCTAGGTCAGCCTTCATTGCTTCCTATAAAAATGCAAATCTACAAGTCAGTAACTTTCATCACACTAGTTATAATCAAACGACATAAAAATGATCAAAATATAATACCGCAATTGTTGCAGCCTCTGGTGTCACATACTCGCCCGTTCTTTTGCTGTAACGAGTTTTGATATAAAGAGCCGCACGAGATGAAGGATTGCCATTTTTTTCTACGTTTTTTATTGACAACGATAAGAACAGTAAGTGATACACATTCATAATGAAAGCACGCCCATCAAAATGATATTCAAGACAAATAATTAAAGAATTCACCTCCTCATGTATACATCTAGCAAACGTCTTAGATCCCGCTATATGAGGCTCTATGATCTTGCCCTTGTTCATTTTGTTTATCTCACTAATATGCTACACAACAATATAAGTTCAAAATCAATACATTAACAACACTTTGATATGCTATTACCGACACCATCATGTTAATTTAATTTAATTTTGATTTACTTATGTGTACAAGAAACGTACTACTATGTAGGAAAAGGAGTAGTAATAGCATATACCGTTTACTTTGCATAATATACTATAGACATGTGTTATCGCATTCAGTCAATCACTTGTAGTTGTATCTAAAATGCTAATACATACCTTAGCAGAATCAGTGAGCCAAAACTTGACCAACGACCTGAATTGGTCTTTATCCACCCTATCATCACTTAGCTCTTTCATCATTCGGTCCAAAGATTTGCTTGCATCAAAAAACTTGTTCTTCAAACCATTTTTCCATGCCCTCCATTTGTCATTCAAATCAGTCATTACCCATTTCTCGGTCTTCTCCGTCAAATTTGGTACAAAAGTAAACTTTGACAAGGACATTTTATCTTCGCATCCTCAGGTTTCCCTTCAAAGAGACAATCCACCAATACACGAGCACCATTTTTGAATTCTCTTGATGTTTTTGGTTTAAGAGTCCAACTTGTATCCATTGATAACACTTCCTTCCAATAAGACTAATCTGCTAGACTATGTAAACAGAAGTAAATTTAATAATTCACTATCAAATCTATCTAAATCTGTAACAGCAGTATAAAACATTATAGAAGCATTTGTAAGCTTTTATCAACGTTGAACAAACACAGGGGGACAGAAGTGACATGAACAAACAAGCACCAACAGCCAAACAATAATCTTTTTGTAGATACTATAATGATAGAAAATAATAAATCCAAATTCGATTCATCCAAAGACTATAAAAGCTCCATGTAATCTCCATAAAAACTGATCAGGTGAAAGTAATTGACATTATTAAGTAATTGTTCCAAGCTTAATGCTTATCGAAAGATATTAAAATATCTCCATGTAATCTGAATACAAACTGATTTAGGTAAAAGTATTCTTCAACTTGTATACTGTAGTCAGCGTGAGACGATGGATAGAAAATAATCAGATAGCTGGTAATTACCTTTTCTTCAAGTAGTAGAAAATTAAGAAGAAGAAAAAAAAAGGAAAGACACGGATTAATTTATTAAGATCACAAAATGAAATATGGAAATTATTTTAGTAGTATGATTTTAGGTGCAAGAAAGGAAAGGTTGGTAGTATAATGAAAGAATTTGTTGGTCTGATAATGTATTAGAGTTATAATTAATGACTCTCGTTGATATAATTTCATATTTGAAAATGCTTCTATACTATATAAAATACCAAACAGATTGCTCTGTGTTTCTCATTTCATACGCCTTGATTGACCCCTCTCATTCATCTCGCTTGCTGATTGACTTTTGTTCTCCATTTTCACAACTAGTAAGATAGCAATTGTTTCCCTAATAACCTATGTTTATTTCTCTTGTAATATATTATATCCTTAATTTCTGGGTCTGTGTTTTCAAATTTATTTGTAGCAGGCAGGCAGGCACTTGAATGAATGTCGAGTAATCAATTCCAGACAATGAAACGTAAGATGCATCCGTTGTCATCCTACAAAGGAGTGAGACCACAGTACACAGGAAAATGGGGTGCCCAGATTTACTACAAACATAATCGTTACTGGATTGGTACATTCAGTTCAAAAATCAAAGCTGCTATGGTATACGATAGTGCATCGTTAAAATTACATAAGAATACTAATAACCCATTTCGCAACTTATCATCACCACTCATATCTCCTTTTCTTGAGAAAAATTTTCAGATTCAGTTTAGTGAGCTATTGGAATGATTCGTGAAGGAACTTATAACTCAAAGTTGAATCAGTTCATCAGCGGTGAACAACAGCAGCAACGGGAAATGGATGTATTGAGGATTGGAGTAGGGAATGGACGAGGGATTATAAAGATGTTTGAGAAAGTATTGACTGAGAGTGATGTTGGGAAATTGAGTAGATTAGTTGTACCTAAGAAACATGCTGTGAGGTATTTTCCACAAATTGGGAATGAGGATGAGTAATTGGTACCAATTAAAAAAAAACGAGGAGAATGGCACAAGCGAGGGACTGTTCAGATTATTTCACAAGTTCTTCCTGGCACAACTAAATAAATCTAGGGTACTGCAAACACACGCGAGGAGAATGACTATCGATACAAGCCTGGCACAACAGAAAAACTGAGAATTATGGAAGAGAATACATACCTACTGTTCGCAAGGTTGTGCACTGCCAGAAGTAGTTCCTTCACCCTTCTTCGGTCACCAGCAGAAGAAACTCCAGAAGAAAGACATTCACCGGCGGAAGAAACGGAGAAATTATATGGCCAACAGTGGTATATATATATATGGACGATGGCTTTGTATTTCTTACTCAACAAGGACTGAGAGTGCGCGCGACATTGTTGATTGGGGAAGAAGACAGAGAGGAGACAGGCGCGATAGTGAAGAGAGGAGAAAAATCTGGTAAACCCTTGTTTTTCATTTAGGAGCCTTTTTTTTCCTCTGAGCGCGCCTAATAAGCTTTTTTTTTTTGAACAATAGCGCGCCTAATAAGCTTTGCGAACGGAACAAGAGAACCGTGAATAAAAACCTCCGCGCAGAACATATTTGTCAACGAAAATTTAGAGTCGTTAGTATAAGTTCTGTCTCATTGTTATAAAAGTGTCTATGCCAACAGAAAATTGAATCCATTGGAATAGGCTTCCGTTGGTAAATGGCATTTTTTTTGTAGTGTAAAAGGAATTAGTATAAATGAACTCACCACTACAATATACTAAATCATCTTCTTAATAGAGTATTTTCTAGTACAATGCATAAAGAGCCAATTTTTGGAATATTTTACTATTACTTTTCTATGGGGAACAGAAGAGTTGTGGGTGTGAGTGAGAAAAAGGTAAATGGGAAAGTAATGGTTGAAAAGGTCAAACCATCTTATTATTTTGAAAAAATGACAACATCTAGAAAATAATCTATTGATAACATGAGAGAGTACATATTATCATGAATGAAATGTGTAACACTTCATAAGGTGCCTCTACCTGCCTCTACCTGCCCCCTATTTATTTTTTTTTTAAGTTAAAAGTGCATGCACCCACACTCGAACTAGAGACCTCCCACCTCTTGACCCACCTGTTGAAAGTTCAACTCAAACTTACTTTTAATTTAAGCCATTGAGTATCTGTGAGTCATACAAATCGACCACACCACACTACCTGTAAACTCGACTGATGATATATTTATGGACCTTTCAGAGGCTCTTGCTTGGGCATGTAAAATAGATATCCTTAGTCTACTCTATCTATGTTGGTTAGTTAATACTCAAGATATTGGTTTGTTGTAAGTTGTTGAGTTTATTTTGATAAAAAAAAAAGTTGTTGAGTTTAATTTTTTTTTTTGTTTCGTATTTTGTGCTGGTCTTGACAGGCTATGCCCTTTGATGTACCTCATCATTTAGTTGTCTTTGCAGTGCCAATATAAAAAAATTAATACACAAGGAAATTCTTCATTCAAGATAAGTAGTGTTGGTTTTTTATTTTTTACCAGCTTTTTGAAATCTTAACACCATGTTCTATACTTTTTTGAAGATCATATGTAACTAAGATTAAACTAGACTAGAAGGTTCCGTGCACATTACTACATGCCAGTAGCAGACCCAGAACTTTTGTTTAGGGGGGGCAAAATTTTTTTTACACTATTGTTCTTTAAAACATTATGTTATTTTGTATTTTTTAAAAATTTATAAGAGCATTTTACAAATTTTCAAAAGTTTCGGGGGGGCCCGGGCCCCCCCGGCCCCCTTTGCGTCCGCCACTGCTACATGCTCCCTTTGGCGGGAGCATGGCCTCTAGTTCTTTGCCTGCCCAATATCGCATTTAGCTTTGTGATCTACGCCTCTCTCGCTTGTCATATTTGCCTCAATTTCCCGCCTTTATCACCAAAACCGAGTTTCGGCACCACAATATAGTTAGGATATAGTGTGTGTAATGATGCTCCTTGCATGTGTCTAGATAATCAGTTATCTTCACCTCGTGATATATGCCTCTTTTCTTAACAAAGGGATTTCATCATCTACTTCTATTTCTTCTCCCTTCTTCTTCTTCTCTACCGATCGGCCCATGGCTAAACCATCTGAGGGTGCATCAGTGAAGGAAATTGTGGCCCGTTGTGCAACTCTTGCACTCATGAAGGCAGAGGGCAAGGCAACGGACATGGCTGACGTTTATTATCAGATCCTCTCACTCCCTTTGAGTGATACCTTTTGTGTAGACCCTTCACCTCCAAGCCGCAAGATCTTTGGGCCCTTGAAACAACCTTATCCAAAGCATGCAACTGGATGGTGACTTTAAAGCCCGTATGGCAAGTTAAAGTCTCAATTTCTTTGAATTTCAAAGGATAGGCTCTTTACATCTTGTTTTTTCTAGGGGACCTTGGTGCTTTTATGGGTCGCTCCTGATCTTCCAGCATATTAACAAGTGCAAAGCTCCTCGAGATCGTGATTTTAATTGGTTTACTATGAGGGCTAGAATCCATGATGTTCAGTTCTTTTATCACCGCAAGAAGTTTTCTTGGAAATTAAGGAACTGCCTTGGATATTTTCTGGAGTATGGTGAGGCAGAGGATCAGATTATTGAAGAATTTGTGAGAGTTAAGGCCCTAGTTATTGTGCGAAAGCTGATGTTGAGATGTATCTCCATAAACTCGCGAAATACTATTAAGGTTATTCAGATTACTTATGAACGAATGCCATCAATTTGTTTTCGATGTGCCTCTTCACTCATGCGATAAGGACTTTCCTGACCAAGCTATTTAGTGGATGGTATTCTTCCCTACAGACCCTGGCTAAGGGCGCAATCGACCCGACCTAGCCAACTCTCTGTTAGCGCATAATGAAGATGCTTGGAAAGTTGCATGTGGGCTAGTGAAATCACCAGCAACCTGGTTCTAAGGGTGAGCAAATGGTTAATACGGATATCTGTTAACTGAAGTTTGAAATAAAGTACGATGTTCGGTTATTTCGGTTACAACCGAATTAACCAAATTTAATACTAATATCCATTTAACCGTTAACTATTTTAAGCGATAACTGTTTTTATGTTGCACTTATGACCGTTAACCGCCCGATAAGTTTTTGAAATAACCAAAATAACCGAACTTCCTAAAATAACTGAAAAAAAACTTTCTTAATTAACCAAAATAATCAAAATGTAAACCTAATTGAGTGAGTAGTGAAACATTTGATAAAATTATTAGGTTGAAAAAAAATAAAATTATAAAAATTTTTATAAAATTTTGTAATTACGGATAACCAAAGTTTGAATTTCAATATCCGTTAACTGAACCATATTATTATGGATAATCGTTTTAACCAAAATAACCAAACTTTTGTTAAAATAAAAATACGGTGATCAAAGCCGGAAAAAAAAACGGTTATTTTCGCATAACCGAAATAACTGCCCCGTTGGCTCACCCCTACCTTGTTCATGATCAAGCCCCTAGCTCGGAAGAAGGGAAGAAGAAGACGGGCAAGAATCAGGCTAAGCCACAGCCCCAGGAGACCCATTATCTTCTTTGCTAATCCAAGGGACGTTGGATACCTCAATAGCCGACCAAGGAGCAAAAGGGTTGAAGAATCTATGGCACAAGCTAGGGATGTCAATCTTGACCCAAACCTAAAATTTGACCCAAACTAACCCGTAAAAAGTCGGGTTTGAGTTGAGATTTTTGACCCGACAATATTTTCGGGTCGGGTTCAGGTTGGGTCATTGAAAGTTGAAACCCGCTTCAGGTTCGGGTTGAACCCGCCAACCCGTAACCCGGAAAAAAATTAATTAAAAACAGAAAATATGTTATATTAATGATTAAATTAGTGTTTAATCATTAAATATGCCTAAAATAAACATATAATTAGCAACTATATAGATATAGTACATAATAATTAATTAATATTGAAGTATTATATTTATCTATTAAATAATCCAAAATTTTAAAAAAATATTATTTTTAACAAATGGGTAGGGTTCGGGTCAACCGTACGAGTTGGTTGAAGAAATATAATCCACTCCGGGTTCGGGTCGGGTTCCGGTTGACCTAACTATTTTGGGATAGGTTCGGGTTAAGTTCAACCCGACCCAAAACCCGATTTTGACACCCATAGCACAGCTGGTTTTGGTAAGAGGTCTTGTGATCAACAGGTTCATAAGGGAATTGAGAGAAATTAAGATGAAGCTAACACCATGCGGGACCGGATATCAAAAAGGGAACGGCCACGACGGCAAACCACCATCAGGAAGTAGGGGTGGCAATTGGGTTAATGGGTCGGGTTGAAGCTCACCCACACCCAACCCAATTAAAATTGTATTGACCCATACCCGACCCAAAAATAATCGGGTTACAAACTTTCAACCCATACCCAACCCATATAAAATCATTGAATCCATACCCAACCCGTTTAACCCATTTAAATAAATACTCTTGCTTTTCTGCAGAATGATCAATCGTCCATAAAAGCGGCACATGACGGCCATTTATTTCGAATCATTGTGTGCCTTTTTCCAAATGTTAACATTTTATTAAATGGGTCAATAATCTTAACTTATAGCCGTTATTTGCGCGGATGAAATAGTGTGAACGGTGGAGTTTGTGCGACTAATGATTGATATAGTATTTGGGTTTTTAAACAAATAGTGAATGGTGGATAGATGACCTACAAAATGTATTTGGATTTATAAAATAATTATTTGTGTGGGCCTAAAGAAGTGATAGTATTTTTGTTTGCTATTATATTAATGGTTATAGAATTAATACATATCCAAGTAAAATATATACATATTTATTTATTTTTAATTAAATTAAGTAAACGGGTCGGGTTGAATTCGGGTTAGGACCCCCAACCCATACCCAACACATATATTTAATAGGTAACTCATACCCGACCCAAAAATTAAATGGGTCAATAATCTTAACTCATACCCGCTATTTACGGGTTGGGTTTAGGTTAGGTTATCAGGTTGGGTACCCCTATCAGGAAGTATCACTGATCGTGGACCATACGCAGCAATCCAATGAGTCAGCTTTACACAATGACCAATTTACGGGAAGTAACCATGCCAAATAGCTTCCAAGTTTGTTTGTGTGGATCTGTTAGAGATGGCTTAGTAGTTATGAACTTTAATTCTTATGCTTTGTATAATCTTAGTTAGCTATATTTTGTCAAACTTTTCTGTACTATTAGAAATTGGTATATTAATTGCCTCTTAGCTAGGTAATGGACAAGTCTTTTGGGCGGCCTTAGCAAGCATTTGTCTGTTGGTATGCAAACTACTTCCACTCCATCCCATGTTGTATATAGTAGTTGCTCGGTCCTACTTACCTAAGGTCTGATTTTATGTCATGTGTAGTATTGTATCGGTGACTCTTTGGTAAGGGTGAGCAAACGGGGCGGTTAGAAGGGATAATCGAAATAACCTTTTTTTTTTCTGGATTCGATCACTGTTTTTTAACCGTTTTACAAAAGTTCGATTATTTCGGTTAAAACGGATATCCGTACTTTAAAATGGGACGGTTAATGGATATTAAACCTCAAACTTCGGTTATCGGTAATAACCGAAGTTTTTTTATAAAAAAAATATTTTTTTATCCTTATTGTTTAATCAGTAAGAATGGGTAGATGTTGTTATTTTAGTTTGATGCATCTGCTGGTCATGGTTTCGTGCATCAGGCATGATGAATTACTAGATGCTGTTATTTTAGTTTGATTATTTCATTTATGTTATAAAATACGGTTATTTCGGTTATGATAGAAATTTCAGTTATAATAGCAAAAACGGTTATTTCAATTATGTTCAAATGTTCAGTTATTTCGATTAATTTAAAAAGTTCGGTTACGGGCGGTTAACGGATATCAGTATAGTTTGTAAAACGGTTAACGGTTAAAATGGTTATCGGTTAAAACAGATATTATTACTAATTTCGGTTAAAACGGTTATAACCGCAAATAACCGAACACCGTATTTTTGTTTTTCCAAACTTCGGTTAACGGATATCGGTTCTAACCGTTTGCACACCCCTACTCTTTGGTTATGACGAATGGTTATGGATGACGGTTTGTTTCAAAAGACAAGTAGTGTTGGTTAGTTTTTCGGACAATCTTTGATTTTCTTTTGCATTTAAGTATCCCGTTGTAAAATTGAAGATTTTGAGCCAATGTAATTCCTGCGCGTTTATTTATTTGTTTAAATAATATTTCTTTATTGTTAAGTTTAACTAAAATATGAATAAAGAATATAAAAATATTATGACTATATATAATTGTAAATATTATTGGTTATCTTAGGTAATGTGTTACAAAAACAATTTCTAATCTCTCCACAAGAACAAGAATCATATTTTTAGTGAATCAGAATAAACAATATTGAGTGCGTCCGTGGAATGTTGGTGATCTAAGCTTTGTCGTCAATTTTAGTGTTTGTCCCATCATTTTTTTCTCTGTTTTATTCTACTTTATTCTAATAGCTGCATTAACAACTAACAAGTAGCGGACGGATATTGATTCAGTATCGATTCCACCATTTATCATCTGTTGCTGACTAGAGGCAGCTTGGAGGGTGTTTCACCCTGTTCATTGGAAGAGGCCCCAAAATTTAGGGGCCCCATATTTTTGGTTTTTTTTAATTTGTATGATTATTTTTAAAAGATAGAAAATTTATACAATTAAATGAGCACATTTTAAATTTTAACAATATTAGTTTTATTACAAATAAGGGAATGATTTACGGGGGTAAAAGGTAATTTGATCCGTCAGTCGAATTATATTTTCCAAATTAATAATTTTTAAGTAACCTGTATCTCACCAAAGATACCAAATCTATTGTTTTTCTCTCTTTTTCACCTAGCTCACCATTTATATGATTGTATTTTTATTAACAATTACATTTTCAGTGATATGAGATATTTTGAGATATCAGTATAGCTTTGGGCCTGGTGGACAATGGCCGGTCTACACGGATGCAACAGGGACTGGGTATTTCGACTTTGGTTCTAGTGGGCAGTGGTCGAATTACATTCCGGGCTGGGTTTACCCGTGCTGGGGTTGTTGGGCTGGTGTGCCGTCGTACTATGTGGGCAATTATAGGACTTGGGACCATGGGTTAGGATGGGGAGGAGAGTGGCCCAATCCGTATGCTACCGGTAGGGGGGGGTGTCGCTTGGCTGCGGTCAGGTAGGCCAAGGTCAGAGTGGGTCATCCCAGC
This sequence comes from Limonium bicolor, assembly GCA_023374045.1. Lineage (NCBI taxonomy): Eukaryota > Viridiplantae > Streptophyta > Magnoliopsida > Caryophyllales > Plumbaginaceae > Limonium > Limonium bicolor. The sequence continues at coordinate 29,926,905 of CM041783.1, read as the reverse complement.
TACATGCTCCCGTCTGTGATCCTCATACGGATGTTGTGACGGCGAATGGTCGGGCGCCTATCTCTATTCGCCAGCCTTTAGAGAGTAAAGCGCCAGTTTCGGACCCAGTTGCGGATGAAATTTTAAGGAGTGGTTGGCCGATCCAGGAAGATGGAAGTCAAAGAAGTGGACGAAGTGGTGTTCAAGAGATGCTTGGGAATGAGCTGGATCCCAAGTGTACTACAGCTGATCCAGGAGCGGTACTCTTGGATTGTGGTGGACCCCCTCCGGGTTGAGCAAGTGGACGAAGGAGAGGATGGTGATGATCTCAGGTGTTTGTTCGCAGATCCAGAGTTTCCCCTGGTTTTGAACCTGATAGGGGGGGCTAGTTCAGCCGTCGCGGTGCCCTGAGGAAGAGTTTGTCAAAGAGGAGGCTAGGCAAACCCTACTCCTAGCCAAGAAGCTTGGGTGCCAAGTGCGGGATGAAGGGCTTACCCTTAGTAACTTTGAGGAGATTATTCGTAAGCAAAGAGCAAGCTTCCGAGATCGTAGTCAAGAGTCTAAGGTTGAGTGGCGGTCGTGCAGCTAGTGAGTCGCACACCGTCTCTAGATCCAGTGTCAGGAGAGGCGCGAGGTCTAAGAAAGGTCCTGTTGGTTTTAGTAAGTTTTCTCGCATTAGTAAGGTTGCCAGTCGGAGCAAGAGTAAAGTCCAAACGAGATAGCAAGGAACTAGTGTGCGGTTTTTTGGTAGGCTAGGGAGGTATGTGTGTGTTGTTTTTTTCCTTGTGTTTGCTTGATTGTATCGCTGGTCGCTTTTGCGACTCTTTAGACTTTTGCCTCTTCCGGCCTTGTGCCGTCAATTATCAAAAAAAAAAGATATTAGTAGTTAAGAATGACCTTTTGAATAATAAAGATATAAATACCATATTGATGATTTCACTGCACAAAATGCTATCAGAATTGTTATTTTTAAGTGATTTTTAATAATATGTATACCTTATTATATGTGATTTGAGTTCATTTGTATCCTATACTTTAATTTAAAATTTTATTTTTATGGAGCCTCCTTTAAAACATTCAGCACAGGACCCCTAAAATATTAAAGACACCCCAGCTTTTGACGGTTGCAGATGATACAAATGTACCCAATATTTCTGGAATAGATATTGCTCAAAACTAGGAATAATTTGAATTTTCCGAAATACCAATGCTATATCCCTGATGCTAAACATGAAACAAAGTGTACTATATTTTTTTAATTAGAGTTGGTCATTATAAATATACTTACTGAATGTTGTCATTAGTTTGTGGGCGTCGGTCTTACTTAGTAAGACTTGATATATTTCGGGAAAATTATATGCCCCACCCATGATATTTGACGAAAATACGCACTCTACCTACGTGGTTTCAAAAATATATTCACCACCAATGTGGTTTCCCCCGTTTTACATTCAACAATTTTCTAATTTTTGGTTAATTTAAACGATGCTAAACCGTTGTCCGAAATTGATAAAATTTTACATAGACGATGCTAAAGTGTTATATTTTGGTTCAGTGAGAAATCTAAAGTTTTTTAAGCTTAAATGTGACTTGTGGGACCCAATGAAAAAATTTGGATTTGACATAAGATCAAAATATATCACTTTAGCATCAGCCATGTAAAGTTTCATCAATTTTGGACAATGTTTCATTTTTTGAATTCAACAAAAATTAGAAAAGTGACTGGATGTAAAACGCGGGAAACCACATGAGTAGAGAAAGTTTTTTGAAACCACGTGGATAAATGTGTAATTTCGTTAAACATCATAGGTGTGACATGTAATTTTGCCTAATTTTCTTAGAAGAGACCCAGCGGCGAGAAATTCGAACTTCTAATTTAACTAGTATTTCACACAGATTAAATTTTATAAATTGTCTCAATCATGAATCTTAAATCCAGTATGATTAATTTCTGAATGAATATATCCAGTTCATAATATTACGGCAGACAATAGAATGCACAACAGAATTTGAATTAGTCAACATTAAAAAAAGCCAACATAAATGAATAAATAGAAATAGAAAACACCATTTAGTTACAATCAAACAGTGCTCATAGACGATTGTTAAGGAGAACATAAATCGCTAGAATAAGTGTTTTAAACCAATTAAGATAGTTCCAACAAACTCTTCTTTATAACAGATGAATCGAATAATTAGTTCCATGATGGTTGACCAAAACTCTTGTAATTAAGTTTTTTAAAGGCTAACAGAATACTTATCTTCTTATCTTTTACTAATTATTGATTTATATCCTCCCCTATATATACCCTCTCGTGGGTCCTCATATAATTAGATTGTGTCCAAGTATTCCTTTCTCACTTAACTCGAGTGTCAAAAATGACTTCCTCTTTGTTTTCCATTTTGCTTTCAGTCCTTGTCTTGTGCGTCCTTCATAATCAAGCTTCAGCTACCAATGTCACTCATGATGGTCGAGCCATCATCATCAATGGCCAGCGTCGTATTCTATTATCTGGCTCCATTCACTATCCTCGTAGTACCCTGAGGTCTCAAACTAAATTAATTATCATCTATTATCGATTCATGGTGTCATATTGTTTTTTGCTTTTGCAAGTTTATATTCGTTTATTTATGTGACCTGTTTTTACTTTCTTTTTTGAATCAAAGATGTGGCCAGATTTGATCAAGAAAGCTAAAGAAGGTGGTCTTCACGCTGTTGAAACCTATGTCTTTTGGAATGCCCATGAGCCTGTTCGTAGGCAATATGATTTCAGTGGTAGGAATAATTTGATTAAGTTCATCAAAACTATCCATGAAGCGGGACTCTATGCTGTTCTTCGTATTGGACCTTATGTTTGTGCAGAGTGGACCTATGGGTAAAATTTGTACACTATAATTATTCGAAGTTATCTTTCCTTAATAAACATTCATATTATGTTTATTGTAACAATTATAGCAACAAAGAATCCTAAAGTTGAATCTATATTTCACTTAAACATTTTCAGAGGTTTTCCTTTGTGGTTACACAACATGCCAAACATAGAGCTTCGAACTGTCAATGAAGTTTTCATGGTAAGACAATGTTGTTTATCAGCTTTTGTGTAAGCATGTTCCTTTTTAGTATAATGTTTCTCAAACATCCTTGTCATGTGAATTTATTTATTTTTGTACAGCATGAAATGAAGAACTTCACAACCTTAATTGTGGACATGATGAAAAAGGAAAGCCTTTTTGCTTCTCAGGGTGGCCCAATTATACTTGCTCAGGTTTACTTAATATTCTATTACTCCTTATTAACTACTACATATTGATGTCTACTTAAATATTTAATCAAGACATTAATCTTTTTCATACATAATAGATTGAGAACGAGTATGGAAATGTGATGTCATCCTATGGAGAAGCGGGAAAGGCATATGTTGAATGGTGTGCGTCTATGGCTGTATCACAAAACATTGGAGTTCCATGGATCATGTGTCAGCAGAGCGATGCTCCCCAGCCTATGGTACATAAATATCTAATTCATCAAAATCTGACCTTTTATTTTAATCAGGTATCATATATCTAATATATGCTCATCTTATGACTATTTAGATCAATACATGTAATGGATGGTATTGCGACAATTTCACACCAAACAATCCCAACAGTCCTAAGATGTGGACTGAAAACTGGACCGGCTGGTAAGATATGTATAGGTTAATCTTGAAGTACTATTGATATACTGATTTAATTAATCTTTCTTAATAAAATAATGATACAATATGTTTTGTAATGCAAAATTGAAGGTTCAAAAATTGGGGTGGAAAAGACCCATATAGAACTGCAGAGGATCTTGCTTTTGCGGTTGCACGCTTCTACCAAACCGGCGGCACCTTCCAAAACTACTACATGGTAATATATTATGTGTTTTATTTTCTGCATTTCAACCACTAAATGATATCATTATCTGAATATGACAAGTATAGCAATATTTGTGTTTGTAGTATCACGGCGGCACAAATTTTGGTAGAACAGCTGGTGGACCATACATCACCACATCTTATGACTATGATGCACCCCTTGATGAATATGGTAACTTAAATCAACCCAAGTGGGGACATTTGAAACAACTACATGAAGTTTTGAGATCGATTGAGTATCCTCTCGTGTATGGAAATGTTTCGAACAAGGACATGAACAATTCTCTCTATGTATGTCAAAACTCACTCAATATACCATTCCTACAATTTGTACTGTATCTATGTTTGTTATTTATGACATTTATAATGCTATTTCAGATTACAACATTCACCACCAACAAGAACTCAACCTGCTTCTTTGGAAATGCTAATGCTAGTAGTGATGCTACCTTTACCTACAATGGCATAAACTACACCGTCCCAGCATGGTCTGTTAGCATCCTTCCTGACTGCAAGAAAGTTGCCTACAACACTGCAAAAGTGAGTACCCAAACCTCGATCATGGAGAAGAGACCTACTGAGAAGAAATCCAATTCTCTCAAATGGAGTTGGATGCCGGAGAAAGTAGCCAATGAGATCTTCTACATCAGGAGGCCTAACTTTACACACGATAAAATCATTGACCAAAAGAAAGGAAATGGTTCTAGTGACTATCTTTGGTACATGACTAAATTGCATCTCCACAAAAATGATCCTATATGGAGCAATAACATGACGTTAAAGATCAATGCCACTGGGCAAGTTCTTCACACCTTTGTCAATGGACAACACATTGGTATTACTATTATTCTCGATTTCAATTTCACATTCTCAATCCTAAAACTATTAGTGGATCAAGTGATGTATAAAAAAGTATGAATTTTGTTCTGTTTTGTCTATGATGTAGGATCAAAGTGGGCGACATATGGTGTGACCAACTATCACCTTATGCAAGATGTGAAGTTGCGTCGTGGCAAGAATCTCATTTCAATTTTGAGTGCAACAGTTGGCTATCAGGTATACCAAATTTGTGCTTAAATCCTTTGCTAGAAAACTATATATACACAATTAAAAATTATCTTTTAATATGTGTAACAGAACTATGGACCAAAATATGATGTGATTCCAAATGGAATTTCTGGGTCCATTGAGATTATCGGGAAAAAGGGTGATGAGACTATAATCAAGGACTTATCTTCTCACAAATGGGCATACAAGGTTGGTACACATGAGCTTAACAATAAAATCTATCGAGATGAAGGTAAATCTTCCTTGTGGAAGACTTCAGATGTTCCTACCAACAGGATGATGACCTGGTACAAGGTAATCTTATTGTTGCTCACATGTATTTGATAGTTTTCTTTCATGATTGCATTTATCAAACTAAAAAAAATTCCTTTCCACAATCGTCGGAAGCAGACAACATTTGAGCCTCCATCGGGCAATGATCCTGTGGTGGTGGATCTTCAAGGTCTAGGCAAGGGTATGGCATGGGTGAATGGTTATAGCCTTGGTCGCTACTGGCCAAGCTACTTAGCATCTGAGGATGGTTGTAGTTTGGAACCATGTGATTACAGAGGCTCGTACAACAACAACAAATGTGTGTACAATTGTGGCAAGCCAACCCAGCGATTCTACCATGTGCCTAGGTCATACTTTCGTGATACCAACAATACTCTTGTTGTTTGAGGAGTTTGGAGGTAATCCTTCCTATGTAAACTTTAGAACTGCCACAGTTGGTAAGGTTTGTGTCAATGCGCACAAGGGCAGCCAGGTGACCTTATCTTGTCATGGAAAGACCATCTCTGCGGTGGAGTTTGCCAGCTATGGTAACATTCAAGGAACTTGTGGGGCATTTGCAAAGGGGAGCTGTGAGAGTAGTGGTGTCGAGAAGGTAATCAAGGATGGATGTGTTGGGAAGGAAAGTTGCAGTTTTGAGGTGTCAGAGAAAACATTTGGTTCAGAGAGTACATGCGATGCTCGGGTAAACCAAAGGGTAGCTGTCCAAGTTGCTTGCTCCTCTTGATAACGTGGATGATCATTAAGAAGATTTTTTTTTGCATCCATGGAAGTTACAAGAGCATCTCTACTTTGCAAGTAGATTGTCATGCCTCTATTTTTATTCTTTTCTTTTTGTTAGCTTTTTGTTAACATTTAAGATAAAGGTTGAATTTTGCTAGTTTTGTTCATTCGTAGCTGAGTAATAGACTACTTAGCTAGTTTTAGTATGGAATTGTTTAGGAATGAGTGTCTTTGTAGCAAGGAACATAATATAAATTTCTTTTCATTTATCATGGTTTTAGATCTTATAACTCAAAACTTCCACTCCCTTTCCTTTTTTGTTGTCTTCATTGAATGGGAATCACTATTCAGTAGATAAAAATCAAACCAATTAACATACCGTGTCAGTAGATAAACTAATACGTCAATTTAAACAACATGCTGCTTTACCGTAGATAAATTAACACTTCAATTAAAAGTATAGTACTGCATAACTAAATATAACATCTTGCCTTGACAATAGATTAATTTACAATTAAATTGAAATATAGTACATACAACTCAAACCTCAAAGCATAGCCACCAATAAAATAAGAACGATTTGTCTTCTACCCACCATCATGGATTGAACATTTACAATCTAATTAAGAGTGACGTTAAGAGTGTCAGTTTGTCCCTTTCCCAAATTTCCTCCCCTTTTCTTCTCTCCTCCCCATGCCCTCCATTTGTTGTCATTTTTATTACCTTATTATCTCTTCACCCGACCACGTAGAATCTTCACCCGACCACGTAGAAAATATTAGGATAGTTGTTTAGTTAATTTCTTCAAGATTGTAAGTACTAAATTTGATAGTTTCTCTAACTATATGGATGAACGTACGGTTACACATTATCTTTTGATCTTTCTTGGAACTCAAGTACACATTCCAATCTGCTTACCAACAATGAATCTAGATTGAACCCACTTATATCAAGGTGTTTTACAAATATCTCACATGCCGTCACATTAGCTTTTTCATGGTCCAATCAGTTTTTATTTTGGTAACTTTTCTCATCATTTTCGTTATGACCTAAACTACCTATGTTGGAGTATGAATGTGTTGCTGAGATAGTCCTACAATCGAACAAGTCAATCAATAAGAGAAGTGTCCATCCCTGCTGAAAGATCGAGTGAGTCCTTCGGTCGAACGAGTCTCCGTCTTTACTGAAGGATCGAGTAAGTCCATTCGTGTGGGTTCATCCATCAGTTGAGAAATTTAAGGAGCAACGTTCACTAAACCACAACGCTCATCAACCATCAGCCTTGGACTGAAATTCATGCAAATGTGAGTAAAATTCAAAGCCTTGACTTTCTGATAGTTCGAGAGAGTCCATCAATCAGTTGCGAAAATTAAGGAGCAATGTTTACTCCCTTTGGCCGTAAATATTGGCTTCAGTAAGCTCAGTCAAGTGAGCCACGTGTTAAATCCAAAAATATAGCAATATGGACATTGAGGTCCTAAAATTTCGGAACTGACAGAGTCAGTCAGGTACATCAGACGTGAGAATCATCATTGAACGTTGCCAAGTCATCCAATGGTTTGGTAATTGTCCGAAAAGTAAGGGTCAAGGCTTAGCAACGTTCACAAAGAAGTTAGGACCGGTTTTTAAGCAACTACAAGTAACTACAATGTTTAGAAAGCATAAATTTTGGAAACATACTCCCTCAACGGCTCCAGAGGCTTTGCTATATAAAGAGATAGAGTTCTCAGTTACATTTGTGCTTTTCCGCCCTAATACTTTCTATGTTAGGGAAAAGTCACCAGGAACAAGAGTTTTCTATCATTTTTAGTTAATATAGTTTGTACATTATCGATAGACTCAATCTAGGTGTTCCTAGGCTTACTACACTCATCAAAGAGCTGATCAGATAATGTGTAGGGTGAGTGAGTGAGTTCCACTGAGTAGATCCTTTCTACTTATTGGGTAGTGTAAGTTGTTTTATTTTACAAAGAAATAAAATAACTTATATTGTGTATCTGTTTGAGTTCGATTGAGTAATTTCACATCTCTAGTGCTTCCGCATACGTAGTTCGATTGAGTCAAACCATCTCACAGACTAACACCTTGAGTTGGTTTGAGTCAGCCGTCCGATCCTACAATTGGTGTCAGAGCAAGGTATGGCTGACACACTCCATTTGAAGATAACCTACGAGATGGCAGAATGCTCTTTGGTTTTTTAGGTGGACTCCAACCTTCAGGCAAGACTACAATTGTTTTGCACAGAGATGAAGTTCCACATCCATATTCACTCTATCAGGCCCAGCCCGTCATGAGGTGCTATAGATGACCAAGACAAACATTGTTGATGAAGGAGCGTTAATGGTTTACCTGAAGATGACTCTATTGGGGTGCACACCCAAAAGAAGTTTCAAATTCAAGGGGAACATGCAATCCTTCTACAAATGCATGGATTAAGGGGGAACTTGGACGGGGTTGGTTTCCCAAAAGCCTTTTTGCTCTTGTCTCATTTTGCAGGATTGACTCATTCAGGATTCACGACAAGAGTTTTGCTATCATCAGCAACAAGGGGGAAATTGTTGGAGTATGAAGGTGTTGCTGAGATAGTCCTACAATCGAACAAGTCAATCAACAAGAGAAGTGTCCATCCCTACTGAAAGATCGAGTGAGTCCTTCGGTCGAACGAGTCTCCGTCTTTACTGAAGGATCGAGTAAGTCCATCCATGTGGGTTCATCCATCAGTTGAGAAATTTAAGGAGCAACGTTCACTAAACCACAACGCTCATCAACCATCAGCCTTGGACCGAAATTCATGCAAATGTGAGTAAAATTCAAAGCCTTGACTTTCTGATAGTTCGAGAGAGTCCGACAATCAGTTGCGAAAATTAAAGAGCAATGTTTACTCCCTTTGGCTGTAAATATTGGCTTCAGTAAGCTCAGTCAAGTGAGCCCCGTGTTAAATCCGAAAATATAGCAATATGGACATTGAGGTCCTAAAATTTTGGAACTGACAGAGTCAGTCAGGTACATCAGAAGTGAGAATCATCATTGAACATTTCCAAGTCATCCAATGGTTTGGTAATTGTCCGAAAAGTAAAGGCCAATTCTTAGCAACGTTCACAAAGAAGTTAGGACCGATTTTTAAGCAACTACAAGTAACTACAACGTTCAGAAAGCAGAAATTTTGGAAACATACTCCCTCAGCGGCTCCAGAGGCTTTGCTATATAAAGAGATAGAGTTCTCGGTTGCATTTGTGCTTTTCCGCCCCAATACTTCCTATGTTAGGGAAAAGTCACCAGGAACAAGAGTTTTCTATCATTTTTAGATAATATAGTTTGCACATTATCGATAGACTCAATCTAGGGTGTTACTAGGCTTACTACACTCATCAAAGAGCTAATCAGATAATGTGTAGGGTGAGTGAGTGAGTTCCACTAGGTAAATCATTTCTACTTAGTGGGCAGTGTAAGTTGTTTTGTTTTACAAAGAAATAAACTAACTTATATTGTGTATCTGTTTGAGTTCGATTGAGTATTTCCACATCTCTAGTGCTTCCGCATACATAGTTCGATTAAGTCAAACCATCTCACAGACTAACACCTTGAGTTGGTTTGAGTCAGCCGTCCGATCCTACAACCTATTTTCCTTGCCTTATGATGGTTTCTTTAAACAATCGTTCGTAGATATACAACCATATGTTGTTTTTTTACATCATGGTGGTACACTTTGTATACATTAAAGGTATTGATTTTAATAAACTTATAGTATAATTTATGAAATTGGTTTGTATATTTAGTACAATTTCAGTAACGTCAAAATTCAAAGTGTAATGGAATCAGATTTCTCCCCTTGGCGGGAGCTTTGCCTGTCCGCATTCCATGCTTGTCTCCTCTTGCTTTTCGCCTCCCATAGTCCGTCTATTGCCATTTTGAATGTCTTTACTTTACTTATCGTCCCACAGTCCCTCCTACCTCAACTCTATTCCATAGAAATTCCTATTTTTCTGCGACATGCAATTGCTTCTTTTCTGTCATTTCTGCCTTTTTTTGTTCAATTATCTATGAGCATCCTTGACCTCGACTGCAAAGGGCCGGGAGACCCTAATTCTCATAGATGGGTCGCCCAAGTGATTTGAGAGGAGGCGCCATATTATATCTTTCTTTCGAAAATAAAGCTAATCAGAGGGGAGATGGAAAGGGTGGATCGTAGCCTTCGTAATTTTTCTAGATTCTTTGTGGATTGCGTATGGCATAGTGGAGGTATCCCCCTCAATTGGAAACACTCACTACCGGTAGGTATTCAATCCTATTTTTCTGATCACATTGACGTTTGGGTTGAAAGTGGTTTAGGATTAGGTTGGAAGGATACCAGAGTCTATGGTTGGTACTCTATCATGGATCAATAGATGGAGGACGTGGTCGCTCATCAAGATCTCCAAAATCAAACCATAGACCCCTAGCTTGTGTTTAGAGATTTTCATGAAATTATGTTTCAATACGAAAGCAATGGGAGAGGCTCTAGGAACAGATCTTGTATACATGCATTCCGATCTTGCCTAAGTGTCTGTGGCCTTCTGAATCTAAGCTTTAGTGGTGAAAACTATACATTCAGGAGTCGCTAAAGGGATCGATGAAACACCAAAAGTAGGTTGAACCTATTTACCGCTACTACACAGTGGATTAACCTCTCTCTAGAAGCTAGTAATGTCCACCTGCGATGGGGGTGATCCGATCATCGACCGATCAAACTAAATTTAACCCTAAACCCTTCAAATTTGATAAGTTTTGAGCTAATGAACCCGTATGCAAGCCAATTATAAGTAATATCTGGCATTCTTCAGTGAGCGAAGAGACTATATGCACAAGATCTCTCGGTGCGGCAAAGCCTTAAAATCATGGGGCAGTCATAGAGTTAGAGCAGACAAGGCGGCCATAAGTGAACTAAGTTTAGATATTAACACAAAATTTCTGAGCAACCTCCGACGAAATAGAACTTGAAACAATGGAAACACCTTAACCAGGAATTGGATTTGGCTCCTACTTAAAGAAAAAACTCATTGGGCTCAGAGATCAAGACATCAATGGTTGAGGAAAGGTGATAGAAACATGGTGTTTGTAACACCCCATCCAACATTAACGTACTTACAACAAATGCAGCGGAAGAACAACCTCATCACATTACTTATCTTGTTGGTGTTACACGCCGTTAGCCACCCACGTGGCTAACAAGGCTAATACATACACATTGTACCGGTCTGATGGGCTAAATTCCCGAGCAACTATACATTATTATTCCTTTCCATTAACATCAACAACAACATACACCTTATCAACTATACCGAGTATTTATAAACTGGTGCCGACAACAATATCGGTCTTACTACACCTACTGTATATGTATATACACACTTTAAATAAATACCCATGTACAATGACTACCCGTCCTACTCTCGAACGGCTTCCAGCACTTCGTACCTGAAATAGGAAAAGAAGAGAAAGGGGTGGCCCCAAGGGGCTCAGCACCTTTGCTGGTATGGTAGTCCCGCAGCCCACATGCTATCGGGCCACGCACAACTACTTGTCGTCTTAACATGCAGTTGATTATAGTTAAATCATACATGTAACAATAAACACAACATTTAACATTTCGCCTCAATGGGCTCAACAATCGGACAATACATCCTACTTAATAAATCACCCATGGTATTCATCATCCCTAGAGTGTTTCTCCTCCAATGGAGCTACTTCCTTAATAGACGACACATACCCTTAAATCGGGTTATCCTCAAATGCCTCTTATCACAAACTTGGAATCATTTCCATGATCCACACACTTCACATTTTACAACATATAACATACACTACATAACAAAACTTAACAGCACTTTGCACGTTTCCATGTGCACAACATAACACCGCAATAAATATTGCATCACAACAAAACACAACACAACGGGAATGGTTCTCTCAGGAACCGACCCAAACATCACCAACACACTGGTGAGCCTAGAGATTGTTGCCAGTCTCATGATAAGCTCGTTACATAACTCGTTACCGTTTCGTTAAATGAACGGTTAACTTAACACAAGGTGCCCCGGATATAGTGATCCAAGCACACCGAAACAACATAACAATAGTATGCCCCTGTGGCCCGACGTGAGTCAGTAATAGCCTTGGTTAAGCTAAAGGGTAGGTTGGGAACCAAATTGGAAAACAACCAATACATACAGAGAGGATCGAACCTGCTATGACAACGACCCCCATACTCACACGCGTGGCCGGAACAGACCGGACTCCTCACTCCCCCCGTTAGCACTTATTAGTAGTTCAACTTTGAACTTTATCAAACAAATCACAACATTGAGTTAAGTCTTGTCAGACATACACAAGGGAAGAGAGTCATACATTCACATACAAACATCACACACAAACATCACATAACCAACTCACGCATAGCCGTGGTTAGAACGTTCCTTAAGTCGGAAACGTTATTACCGGATACCGTTCTCTTACGTTTACCTAATAGTGGTTAACTAGCCCTTCAAGCGCATTAGAGGTTACCGGTATCGGCACGTAAACATACAATAACAATAATGACTGTAAACTCGTTTCATGATTTATATCATAACGTGGCAAACATACAGAAAAACACATTGGCATACAAGCCGGTGTAATCCGTTAGGACACAGGTTGCAAGAAAACCATACCTGTCACCGGAGTCCACTTATCCTGTCCTTATATGTTCCTCGAGCAATTCTCGAACAACTGTTAACATCACATGTGTTTTCATTAACATCGGGGTTTGCTTGATCATTTAATGTCAATGCCTAATTTTTCCCCGTTAACTTAGTTACATAACTTAACATTTTTAACTTGTTTTACTCTCACATTTTAATACAACTTTTAACCCACTTAATTGTCATTAAAATTCACCTAACATGTCCTTAACATCCTTATAACATCATTACCTACCAATCCCCATCATCACACATCATTTCATAACCTTAAACAACATTTTTGGTCCGACCGACCCACCGACCGACCCACAGCTGGGTCGGTCCATCACAGACCCCTTTTACTTCCTTACAAACATGCCCGTCCGACCCACGTCCGACCCACCATTCTGGGTCGGTCTGTGCGAACATTTTCCCTCCTTTGAAACTTGACCGACCGACCCATGTCCGACCCACCCTTTTGGGTCGGACCATTACCGAACACATTTCAAACATTTTACAGAGGCTCGACCGACCCACAAACTGGGTCGGCCCCTGGGTCGGTCGCCTCCTAAACTTACCCAAACTTTGTCAAATCTTCACCAAACTTCTCCTAAGGCCTCTTAATGTGTTCTAACATCATTTGGTACTTCAAACACACCCTTAAAATATTCTTAAACACTCACAAAATTATTTTTCCTAATTCCTCAAACCTTTACTTACATCTCCACAAAATTCCTAACACTTACAATGTTTTCTCCTTATGATTTCTAGGTGGCATTTCACCTATAATGACCACAACACTAAGGTGTTTTCTCTACACCTTATCATCATCCCTCAACTTCTTTTCTTACTAACTAAATCTCCTTTTCACATCATACCCAAACATCACTTGTTCCTTGAACACTAACCTTACCTAAACCTTAAACAACTTCTCCAAGACTTTAATACATTCACCAAAACACACATTGAATTCCTAGAACTTCAAAGACAACACCTAAATCCTTACATCGCTCTAAATCACCTTAATACATGTTTTCTTCTCAAGTAAACATTTATTCACCTTTAACACTTCCTAGTTCACCAAAACCATTTAAAACACTTAGAACTTCTCACACATTTTCCCAAATTTGGCCATAGCTTCTCTTGTATACACTCACATCCAAACACTTAGGTTTTCACCTTATTTCACTCAAGAACACCTAAAATCCATCAAACACATTTCATACACAAACTTCACACATTTTGCACTACATCACAATATAGTGCATAACTTAAATTGCTTGGCACTTAGGCCCTTAAATAACATGGCTCTTAGGCCCTTAAATTGCATAAACCTTAAACACTGAATTTCCCACATAATAATGCCTTTGCCCTGCAAATACATACACCAAACATATGTTCTTTTACTAGTCTCCTTGAGAACACTTTACTAGGTCACTCACCATTGGCTCCTTAGGTATTTTATCAAGCAAATCAAGCTCATTTTCCTAAGGCATTTAAACTACATTGAGATAGTTTGTTTACCTCTTTTTCCTCACAAATTCCTTCTTGGTTCCTTGTAAACCGGTGGGGTGTTTGGTTGTTTGTCAACTTCTAAACATTATACAAACAACATAATGAGTATTCAAGCATTATGCTTCATCTCATTGTAAACCCTAGTTACACATATTGTTTTAACACATTAAGGTAATTGTTTTACCTTGGAATTGGAAGAGAACTTGAACAAGTATCAAGAGAGGACTCCTCCTAGTCCTTGGAAGATTCAAATGAAGCTAGAACAAGCAAGATAAATACACCATTGTGAGGTGAATTTTCGGACAACATGTAAACATGGAGGAAACTTGATTTTTCTTTGAGTTTCCTTACCTTGAAGCAAAGGAGAACAAGAATATGTGAAAAGGTGAGCTCAAGCTCCTCCCATGGTGGTTTCTCTTGGCACCGAAATGGAGGGTTTGAAGTTTTGAAGAGACAAGATTGTAGAGCTTGGCTTAACTAAGAGAATGGTGGTGTTTGTTTTTGATTTGGTTAAGTGAGCTAGGTTTTACAAGTGTTCAAAGATGAACTTCCATGGTGGTGGTGATATATTACCGAGAGAGAAAAGAAGAAGAGAGGAAGAAGGAGTTGAAACCGTGTGAAATGGAGGAAAGGAAAATGAAGATAGAACTTACTTTTGAGATATTTATATCTTAAAGCAAATAGTAACTATGAGTCACATTTATTTACTTAACAAGTTAACATACTTGGTGACTCCTCACTACAAAAACCGGCCACCATTATGCCTAGGAGGGTGTTTTGGTCTTTGTTGACCAATTTAGTCACTTATAACATTATATGTTACAACTAGTTATAAAAGTCACTATTCACCTATAACAAGGCACATAGAAGTGAAATTTTTGATTTCCCACTAATATGGCCACCCAAATGTGATACTATATAGTACACATGTTAATTAAAGAGTAATGATGGACATTTAGCCATTCAAAACTCATTTACAAGACAATTTTTCAAAAACGTGCTTTAAGACTCCTTAAAGCACATTTTGTGTTTTAACTTGTTTTCAAGCTTGGTTTTCTTTAGTAATTGATTTAATATGTTCATTAACATATAAATAAGGTATAGGTATGACCATTAGGTCTTATACACATTCATCCCAAGCTTAGAGCACATTTTTGCTCATATTCACTTTAAGGTATTACCTTGTGTTTTGTTTGGTTTCTTTGTCTACCAAAGTTTCCTAAGGACTTGTTTAGCCTTATTAAATCATGATTAAATGTTATCAAGTCTTGGTAGGCTCTTTGGGTCCTAACCAAGTTCACTCATAGCTTAGAGCATGTTTTTGCTCAAACTGTGTCTTAACGCTTTATTGCATTTATTATGGTTTATATTGTTCACTGATGTTACTAAGGCACTTTTTAGCCTTTACATACCATAATTTGATATTTAACCCACCTATCAAGGTTTGGGGTATTTCAATCTACCCCCCTTAAAAGAACTTCGTCCTCGAAGTTCACACTTTTCACACATCCATAGATTAGAACACAAGAATCACTTGGAAGTAAACTTCCTTAACCAAACACACTTTACATCACAACCTCGGACTTAATGGTCCGGCAACACATTCACATTCACACATAACATAACATATCCAAATGATAACCTCGGACTCTATGGTCCGGGTATCTTAACAACATTTACACATACATAACAAGATTTGGACACATAGGTCCTGGTAACATAACAGTCTTTAGACACGTAGGTCTATTTAACACCACACATTTAGACTCATAGGCCTTGATAGTATACACTTTAGGAAATCCAAGTCAAAACACATTCATTACACATACCACACAACATGTCAGAGCATGTATAGCAATCAAAAATATCCTTGATATACACTGTGATCCCGCAGAACCCGGTCGCGATGGACACCTTCCGTCCCCGTGCCTTTGGGAGTTTAAAACAATCACTTAAATTTAAAATTTCCTTGTGAGGTTAAGTAAGAAGACTTTAATTATATAGAGTATCTATCAACGTTTTATAAATACCAATTGAAAATCCTTTTGAAAACACACAACTCCAAGTCCAACTTAAGCTCTTTGCTTCTTTTCTTAGCGTGGTTATTCGTGACCACTTACAGGGAGTTTCAAGAGTCATCCAACCCTGATGTGATCAGCATCAGTGTTGAACTATCCTTCCACTCCAATTTGTGTTCGGCTTCCCTTGATCGCATGCAAATCAAGTTCCACCTCCCACTTCATTTTCAAGCATCAAGTAAATTACTCATTTCCAATTTTCTATCTTTTGAATCATTCTAGATCACAACATCTCCAAAGGATAGAACTCCGTCTATCAGTTACCATCCATTCACTTCAATCGCGTTGCCTAGGGAATCTTATTCTCACTAGGTTCTATGTCGGTATCATGCCCTTTCATGCATCACTATAAGTATACATATATTATATACATATATTTTATCAAAATACAACACCTGATTTTTACATTTATACACTGTCGGGGCTTTTGTTTCCCCGGGAGTTTATCTACTCCCCACACTTGTACAATCACACACAACTGTTAACAAACACACACACTTATCACAATGGTATTCGCATCTTCTGTGCGCAATTACCACAATTAATCCATGAATGATGTGTATGTTTACGTAACACCACACCAATCATCAAAACAAACAATAATTTTGTGCTATGCACAATATAAATCACATACACTACGTACACTTGTACGGTAATATACACTAAGTGGTTTTGCGCTCTACCCCCCTTAAAAGGGATTACGCCCACGTAATCAATCACTAAACATTAGTTTAAAATGTTTTGCCGTCGTGAAGTGTTTTAACTTCCACGCGGTCTATTAGACAATGGATTCTGATTAGAGGATCTTAACCATATTGGCGGTTTAGTCCCTAAACCAAGAATTCTCATTGGAGTTGTAACTCATAACCGGTTTCGGTCCTGGCCTGTGAGGCTTTTAGGCATTAATAATTAGCCATCCACTCATATTCGTTATTCACGTTGTACATTTGAATCACTGGTTCACTAGTTTCTGCTGCGAAACTCTAATAACTGTAGAGCTTAATTGCTCCCTTTTGTTATTCTTACTGTATTGTACATCCCCAATTGTCACCTTCATCTTGGTAACAATGGTTTCTCAACCGACGCACGGTATCTTTTACCATTAGCGAATTCGGTGAGTTACAAACTTTCCATCCACTTCCATGATAATTTACTGTGTATACAGCTATGTATTTCACACTGATTGACTTTTCCCTTCCGACTTACTGTCGGTTGAGATTGAGCTACTACCTAGTGTGTAGTGCTCTCTCAGCTATTTACAATATTTGGGGTATATTCCATACCGATATTTGGCAGTTAGTGCTATTGTAGTCACTTACTGTTAATCATGTCTCCACATTCGGTTTTGTACAAGCACTCTTTATTGGTGCGGCCTTGCATTTCCTATGCATCGGCCATTATAACATTATTTGTCCACAATCAACATGTTTCCAATTCCTAGCTATCTCATTCGATCATTACTATGCGCAAGAGCAATACCAAAACACTCAGTCATACAGAGTGCAGAGGCGTAAACTCTCGACAGTAAATCCCTTATGCGATTCGCCATGGAATTCACACTGAGTTCCTCATCACACAATACCTACCACTGGCTTATTGCTCAGTTTGTTTAACATCACTCATCTTGCATCTCCACTTACGTTATCGTTTAACAACATTTATACAACGGTCGCTTGTTGCGCACCGTGCTCTTACTCCCTGTATAACATCAACTTATATCGTATCTACTGTCACCTCAACTTCCACACATAAATTTACATTATTCACATTATGGTTCATCCCTCATTTGGATGACTACCGAATGCTCCTTGAGCATCGATCATTCGAGTCACAAGCCGGCGTTATTCAGCCAGGAGTTTCACTTTATACACACTTGCTATCAAGCTAACTGCTCTTTTTCAATAATAACGTCGTCCATCCTTAACATATTTCTTGAACTTGATCCACCTAACTACCGCTCCTGCGGTGTCACAATGTCGAGAGGTATCCCCACTCTTAATGCAGTGGTTCGTTTACCACCCTATTCGCTTACACAACCTAAACTTCTACCAGCAATCGAATTATTTGATATATCCTGCTTTTGGATTATAAGCCTTATTTGCCTTGAGCTGGGCTCATTATAGGCTGTCCACACACATGTACTTCTCTGTACAATATTACAAGGTCGTTGTGTCACGTTTCCTTTCATGGGATGCCCCTTAGGATTGTCAGTCCGTCTCCTGACAATTTATGTCTAAACTGGGTGTTAATTTCGACCCTTGTGTTTCTGTCATGCATTTCATTCAACGATTGTTGATGTGAACACCCTTCGAGGATTGCTCCTGGGCGTTGTTAAGTTATGTCTTTACATTTGGCTCACACTCATTGGTACATTCAGTTAGTTACGCCTTTCGCGTTCTTTACTGGTTAATATCTTCTTCCGTGAAGATTAACATTTCCTGGGAGTGTTGGTACTTATTCTGGGAATTCATCCCGTTCATTGCACATTAATGTGTCCACATTAGGCATCCGCTTTGCCATGTACAGGCTGGGTCACCATTCCAGCTATAATGTTTATCCCTAAGGATCCTCAAGACATATGTGGTGTCTTTACATAACAGTTTGTGCCCTTCGCACTTGCTAACTCTTAAACATTTCCTTGAAAGGAATTTATTGATCCTTTTAGTCTTGCTAACTTAACTGAATTCCTTAACTTCAACTATTCCTTGTAATCCTTAGCTCTCGTTTGATTTATACTGCTGACCGTAGACGGAGTCGACTACTTCCCGTGTTTCGGACTCTACTCGTATACATATATGGGGTATCTTACTGATACATTGCTACTTACCCAACTAACCCATAAGTAGGTCTGTCAGGCCCACATGCTCCTATCGGAGTGCGGTCGTCCCACAACACAGTTGGTACACTTGTAGTGTCCGTCACACGCCTAGGTGAAGTCTTCTGTTGTCAACTCCCTTATATTGTCCCGTGACAATATTCATTCCTTACTTCCCGAACTTAATCGAGGGAAGGTTTATCCATTGTTGCATCCTCCTTGTCAGTTGCTCTTGGTTTCACTGGTTCGGTTTAAAGAAGGTTGGAAAGAAGTGTTGGTCTGAAAGAAAATCTGGTTTGAAAAGAAAAGGGTTTGTGAAAATCTGGGTTGAAAGAAAATTTTCATGGTTTCACAACATCTTCTTACCTTATCCAAGTCTAGCTTCTTGCTGACTGGTGTACTTACAATCACAGAGGTTAGGCTATTAAGCCCTTCCACTGTTATGATAATCACATTTAACTTATTGTACTTTTCCAAGTACTTTCGTAGTGGTTATAAATTCCCCGAACAGCCCTGTTATAGCAGCACTTGTCATAGCAAGTGCGCCATGCTAACTGGCTATCGGTTTAACACATACCGGTTGTGGTATTGTTTTTACCCATACTGTCATCAGTGGCCTTGTTGGCCCTCACTGATCTTACTGTCTTGATAATAACTTGTCTAGGTGACTTCTCACTGTATTCACATAATAATCATTAACTAGGGTATTTCCCATTCTGGGAGACCCCCTTTTTTTGTGTCGCATTCTCCTTATAGCCCGTTCCACGCACTTGTCGTGGTTACTGAGACTTGTCTCTTGTTTGGGCACTACTTTGTAGTTCCTTTAGCGGTTGGTATACCGTTGGTGTTTTATTTATTAACTGTGGTTCCGTAGGCACTTGTCTCGGGTGTTATTAATCCATTTCTTGCCTGTTGCACGGTAGGTGCGTTGCAAGCTGGTTATTCTCGACTGCTCTGCATGTCGACCCATGTTGCCGGAAATTCTATTCTCCAATATACAAGATCCTTCATTCGTTGCTATGAAATGCGGTTAACACTGTTTAGATGGAAACCGTCTCCGGGATTCCCAGTTTCCGGGATCTACCGTATGACAGGTTCTCCGTACCCTAAAGGTATAATAACAGCCAGATCGGGTATTCCCGAGTATGAGAGTGGACTTCCATCTCTCTGGCGTTGTTTCCCCAAGTTATATACAGGGATTGTGGAGGGTGGGATGGATATTGTAGGTTTCCAGTACACACTGGTAATTCCTATCTAGCGTACCTCTCGCGCTATCACTCAACCCTTAACCCAAAGTACTTAAATCCTAACTCGGTACTTCCTAAGCTCGGTAACTCAGTCATCAGAGCGATACTTCGCTCTGATACCACTTTTTGTAACACCCCATCCAACATTAACGTACTTACAACAAATGCAGCGGAAGAACAACCTCATCACATTACTTATCTTGTTGGTGTTACACGCCGTTAGCCACCCACGTGGCTAACAAGGCTAATACATACACATTGTACCGGTCTGATGGGCTAAATTCCCGAGCAACTATACATTATTATTCCTTTCCATTAACATCAACAACAACATACACCTTATCAACTATACCGAGTATTTATAAACTGGTGCCGACAACAATATCGGTCTTACTACACCTACTGTATATGTATATACACACTTTAAATAAATACCCATGTACAATGACTACCCGTCCTACTCTCGAACGGCTTCCAGCACTTCGTACCTGAAATAGGAAAAGAAGAGAAAGGGGTGGCCCCAAGGGGCTCAGCACCTTTGCTGGTATGGTAGTCCCGCAGCCCACATGCTATCGGGCCACGCACAACTACTTGTCGTCTTAACATGCAGTTGATTATATTTAAATCATACATGTAACAATAAACACACAACATTTAACATTTCGCCTCAATGGGCTCAACAATCGGATAATACCTCCTACTTAAATAAATCACCCATGGTATTCATCATCCCTAGAGTGTTTCTCCTCCAATGGAGCTACTTCCTTAATAGACGACACATACCCTTAAATCGGGTTATCCTCAAATGCCTCTTATCACAAACTTGGAATCATTTCCATGATCCACACACTTCACATTTTACAACATTAACATACACTACGTAACAACACTTAACAACACTTTGCACGTTTCCATGTGCACAACATAACACCGCAATAAATATTGCATCACAACAAAACACACAACACAACGGGAATGGTTCTCTCAGGAACCGACCCAAACATCACCAACACACTGGTGAGCCTAGAGATTGTTGCCAGTCTCATGATAAGCTCGTTACATAACTCGTTACCGTTTCGTTAAATGAACGGTTAACTTAACACAAGGTGCCCCGGATATAGTGATCCAAGCACACCGAAACAAACATAACAATAGTATGCCCCTGTGGCCCGACGTGAGTCAGTAATAGCCTTGGTTAAGCTAAAGGGTAGGTTGGGAACCAAATTGGAAAACAACCAATACATACAGAGAGGATCGAACCTGCTATGACAACGACCCCCATACTCACACGCGTGGCCGGAACAGACCGGACTCCTCACTCCCCCCGTTAGCACTTATTAGTAGTTCAACTTTGAACTTTATCAAACAAATCACAACATTGAGTTAAGTCTTGTCAGACATACACAAGGGAAGAGAGAGTCATACATTCACATACAAACATCACACACAAACATCACATAACCAACTCACGCATAGCCGTGGTTAGAACGTTCCTTAAGTCGGAAACGTTATTACCGGATACCGTTCTCTTACGTTTACCTAATAGTGGTTAACTAGCCCTTCAAGCGCATTAGAGGTTACCGGTATCGGCACGTAAACATACAATAACAATAATGACTGTAAACTCGTTTCATGATTTATATCATAACGTGGCAAACATACAGAAAAACACATTGGCATACAAGCCGGTGTAATCCGTTAGGACACAGGTTGCAAGAAAACCATACCTGTCACCGGAGTCCACTTATCCTGTCCTTATATGTTCCTCGAGCAATTCTCGAACAACTGTTAACATCACATGTGTTTTCATTAACATCGGGGTTTGCTTGATCATTTAATGTCAATGCCTAATTTTTCCCCGTTAACTTAGTTACATAACTTAACATTTTTAACTTGTTTTACTCTCACATTTTAATACAACTTTTAACCCACTTAATTGTCATTAAAATTCACCTAACATGTCCTTAACATCCTTATAACATCATTACCTACCAATCCCCATCATCACACATCATTTCATAACCTTAAACAACATTTTTGGTCCGACCGACCCACCGACCGACCCACAGCTGGGTCGGTCCATCACAGACCCCTTTTACTTCCTTACAAACATGCCCGTCCGACCCACGTCCGACCCACCATTCTGGGTCGGTCCATGTGCGAACATTTTCCCTCCTTTGAAACTTGACCGACCGACCCATGTCCGACCCACCCTTTTGGGTCGGACCATTACCGAACACATTTCAAACATTTTACAGAGGCTCGACCGACCCACAAACTGGGTCGGCCCCTGGGTCGGTCGCCTCCTAAACTTACCCAAACTTTGTCAAATCTTCACCAAACTTCTCCTAAGGCCTCTTAATGTGTTCTAACATCATTTGGTACTTCAAACACACCCTTAAATATTCTTAAACACTCACAAAATTATTTTTCCTAATTCCTCAAACCTTTACTTACATCTCCACAAAATTCCTAACACTTACAATGTTTTCTCCTTATGATTTCTAGGTGGCATTTCACCTATAATGACCACAACACTAAGGTGTTTTCTCTACACCTTATCATCATCCCTCAACTTCTTTCTTACTAACTAAATCTCCTTTTCACATCATACCCAAACATCACTTGTTCCTTGAACACTAACCTTACCTAAACCTTAAACAACTTCTCCAAGACTTTAATACATTCACCAAAACACACATTGAATTCCTAGAACTTCAAAGACAACACCTAAATCCTTACATCGCTCTAAATCACCTTAATACATGTTTTCTTCTCAAGTAAACATTTATTCACCTTTAACACTTCCTAGTTCACCAAAACCATTTAAAACACTTAGAACTTCTCACACATTTTCCCAATTTGGCCATAGCTTCTCTTGTATACACTCACATCCAAACACTTAGGTTTTCACCTTATTTCACTCAAGAACACCTAAAATCCATCAAACACATTTCATACACAAACTTCACACATTTTGCACTACATCACAATATAGTGCATAACTTAAATTGCTTGGCACTTAGGCCCTTAAATAACATGGCTCTTAGGCCCTTAAATTGCATAAACCTTAAACACTGAATTTCCCACATAAATAATGCCTTTGCCCTGCAAATACATACACCAAAACATATGTTCTTTTACTAGTCTCCTTGAGAACACTTTACTAGGTCACTCACCATTGGCTCCTTAGGTATTTTATCAAGCAAATCAAGCTCATTTTCCTAAGGCATTTAAACTACATTGAGATAGTTTGTTTACCTCTTTTTCCTCACAAATTCCTTCTTGGTTCCTTGTAAACCGGTGGGGTGTTTGGTTGTTTGTCAACTTCTAAACATTATACAAACAACATAATGAGTATTCAAGCATTATGCTTCATCTCATTGTAAACCCTAGTTACACATATTGTTTTAACACATTAAGGTAATTGTTTTACCTTGGAATTGGAAGAGAACTTGAACAAGTATCAAGAGAGGACTCCTCCTAGTCCTTGGAAGATTCAAATGAAGCTAGAACAAGCAAGATAAATACACCATTGTGAGGTGAATTTTCGGACAACATGTAAACATGGAGGAAACTTGATTTTTCTTTGAGTTTCCTTACCTTGAAGCAAAGGAGAACAAGAATATGTGAAAAGGTGAGCTCAAGCTCCTCCCATGGTGGTTTCTCTTGGCACCGAAATGGAGGGTTTGAAGTTTTGAAGAGACAAGATTGTAGAGCTTGGCTTAACTAAGAGAATGGTGGTGTTTGTTTTTGATTTGGTTAAGTGAGCTAGGTTTTACAAGTGTTCAAAGATGAACTTCCATGGTGGTGGTGATATATTACCGAGAGAGAACAAGAAGAAGAGAGGAAGAAGGAGTTGAAACCGTGTGAAATGGAGGAAAGGAATGGAAAATGAAGATAGAACTTACTTTTGAGATATTTATATCTTAAAGCAAATAGTAACTATGAGTCACATTTATTTACTTAACAAGTTAACATACTTGGTGACTCCTCACTACAAAAACCGGCCACCATTATGCCTAGGAGGGTGTTTTGGTCTTTGTTGACCAATTTAGTCACTTATAACATTATATGTTACAAACTAGTTATAAAAGTCACTATTCACCTATAACAAGGCACATAGAAGTGAAATTTTTGATTTCCCACTAATATGGCCACCCAAATGTGATACTATATAGTACACATGTTAATTAAAGAGTAATGATGGACATTTAGCCATTCAAAACTCATTTACAAGACAATTTTTCAAAAACGTGCTTTAAGACTCCTTAAAGCACATTTTGTGTTTTAACTTGTTTTCAAGCTTGGTTTTCTTTAGTAATTGATTTAATATGTTCATTAACATATAAATAAGGTATAGGTATGACCATTAGGTCTTATACACATTCATCCCAAGCTTAGAGCACATTTTTGCTCATATTCACTTTAAGGTATTACCTTGTGTTTTGTTTGGTTTCTTTGTCTACCAAAGTTTCCTAAGGACTTGTTTAGCCTTATTAAATCATGATTAAATGTTATCAAGTCTTGGTAGGCTCTTTGGGTCCTAACCAAGTTCACTCATAGCTTAGAGCATGTTTTTGCTCAAACTGTGTCTTAACGCTTTATTGCATTTATTATGGTTTATATTGTTCACTGATGTTACTAAGGCACTTTTTAGCCTTTACATACCATAATTTGATATTTAACCCACCTATCAAGGTTTGGGTATTTCAGTGTTCTTCTTCAATAGAAGTGGTAGTTTGGGTGAATTGGTTCGGGTTCGGCTTGGTTCGGTTTTGTTCAGGTTGATTATAAAATAACTTAGTATTCGGTTCGGATTGGGTGAATTTGGTTTGTTCGGGTTAAGTTTGGTTTATTGAAATCTTGGCTCTGTTTGGATCGGTATGGGAAATTTTGGTTAGGTTGACTTTTAGCTTGGATAACTTCGGTTTGGGTAACTTTCGGTTCGAGTTAGCTTTTGGGTTGCTCGGTTTTTTGGGCTGACAGGTCAGATTCGGGTTAGTAGTTCGGTTAAATTCGGGTCACGGGTCAAATTTAAGTTAATTGTTCGGTTAAATTTTGTTGACATTACATAATCAAGCAACTTCATAATCATGATATGTAAATTTGACTTTAATCAATCTCAGTAAGTGTATTAGGTTAGGTCGACACTACCATAAGTTTAAGTGATGGTTTTAATTATACAACATCTAGACATCCAATGAATACCATGCTTGTTTATCATATTCCTTATTTCTTTTAGGTTTTTTACTAAGGTATGCTTAATCTAGTAATTGTATTCGGGCCTACAAATTAGTTTGCTCGTAATTTGATTTAATTAAATTCATAAAATTCTTTCCAATATATTCCAGTAAAGGGCGAGCAAGGCAGTGAGGCGCACTTAACAACGAGCAGGCGCCGGGCCTCATGCGAAGGTATGGACGTGGGGCGTGCGGCGTGTGACATCGCCTTGGGCGTGTGGCGGTGGCTTGGGGCAGGGCACACAACGTCAACCCGAGCGTGTGGTGCATGGCGCACAACGATGACCCGGGCGCGCGGTGCATGGCGCGTAGTGATGACTCGGGCACGGGGTGTGCAGTGACTTATGCTTGGTCCTTAGTCATTTTGTGTAGGCTCTGGTTGCTTTTCTATTTTGTCTTATTGTTTTCCTTTTTACTTAGCTAAGCGTTGGAAATGATGTGTACCTAGTATACTGCAATGGTCATTAAGTTTGATCATTTACTTATGTTTGAGTAATATCTTTACCTCTCTTCCTGCTTATGTAACTATAATTGTATGTAACTCGTGTTTGTAATGTTTACCCTTGATTATACTAATCACGAAAAACATAACATAACTATCTTATAATAATTATTATTATTGAGGGTGTTCTGTTTCATCCGCATCATTTGGTATAATTAAATGTAATATATTCATTCGGGTCCCACTGGATATATTCATTCGGGTCACATTGGATTCGGTTCGGTTGATTTTCAGTTGCGGTCACTTCGGATTTCGGGTCATCATCTGGTTATAGGTGACTTTGGTCGGAAGAATTCAGTTTGGATGACTTTGGTTCCAATGATTGTGGATAGTGATCTATTTTCACAATAATACGGTTCGGTTTGGTCCAGGTAGGCTTGTTTTAAATTTCGGAAGCTATAATTTTCAGTTGAGATTCGAGTTCAGAGCGGAATGGTTCGGTTCGGGTTTCAGGTCACTTTTACCACCTCTATTTTTCAATCGGACCTAGGCAAGAAAGTGTATGTATACAATCCATGAACCAATCAATTCTCAGGGAATTTCGGTTTCTAACTGAGATGATATAGAGGAAACGATCCGATCATACTTCAGTAGTTTATTCTCAACATCTACACTGCAAACCAACCATTATCTCCTTGCATGCAGGGAAAATAGATTATACCTTACCGACATGAGCAGCTTGGACTCCCTTATTCTAGAGAGGAAGTTCTAGCAGTTGTTCATGACATCCACCCAAACAAGGCCCCACGACTAGACAATATAAATGTGTTTATTAAATCTTTAAGGAACATAATTGGAGAGTATTTTACATAAATATTCCTCAAAGTCCTTAACAAGGATGTAATGCCTCTTGGTCTTAACCACACACCTAGTCCTTATTCCAAAGAAATTATGCGCATCGTAAATGGCGGATTTCATAGACACGGTCCTTAAAGCTCTTAACAAGGATACAATGCCTCCTGCTCTTAACCACACAATCCTGTCAATTATGTAATCTTAAGGATCCTGGTTGATAGAGCCCGTAGTGCCATAAAGACTGTTATCTCTGATGATCTAGGTGTCTTTGTCCTTGGATGACTAATCTTTGATAGCATTGTCATTACTCATGAACTTCTTCACACTATGAAGTCCTCAAAAGTGTCCCAGAGAGGTTTCTTTGCCCTAAATCTTGATATGGTAACGGCTTTTAATTGGGTGGAATGACCATTCGTGCTTGTTGAGCTACGTTGTATGGGATTCCATGAAAATTGTATCTGTCTTGTTCAAAAGTGCATCACCTCGGTATCATTTGCGGTTCTCATCAATGGCTACCCAGGGCCCTAGGCCAAACCTTCTGGCCTCAAAGAGGGTTAAGACAAGGGGACCCACTTTCCCCTCTCCTTTTCATTTACTGCATGGAGGCACTATCTTCTAGTCTCCGCATGGCATTCCAAGCAGAGGTCATTCATGAATTTACATGTAGAGGCCTGGGTTTTGACATTACAAACCTCTTCTTTGCGGATGACTGCACTATCTTTGGGTGAGCAGCTAAGGTTAATCCAGGATGAATGTTGGACCTCATCCAGAGTTTAGAGAAGCATCAAGAAAGAGCATCAATATGGTCAAAACGGGGCTTGTGTTTTTCAGCAGAATCGTCGTCATGCCAGAGAAATAAAAAAAGAAATGATTTTTTTAGTGAAAGAAGTCAGTAACCTAAGGATTTACCTTTACTTTCCAAGTTCAATGGGAAGCATAACAAATCTTCGCCTACATTAAGGACAGGAATCAAGTGCCTATTATGATTTGGCAATGCCCAGTCTCATAAGCTGGATGAAGATACTGATCAAGTCGGTCCTCCAGGTCATACCCTCATATGTTATGGGAGTTATGAAGCTCCCAGTAAATCAAATCAAGGAAATCTAAGGAGCCATTAGACAATTCTCGTGGTCTGGCTCACTCGCAAAAAAGGGTATTTGCTAGCGAAAGTGGGATACATTAAGTAATATTCTTGATAATGATGGGTGGGGTTTCAGATTTTTATCATCCTTTAATGATGCTTTGTTGGAAAGACAATGTTGACGGATTCTCCAACAACCGAATCTTATGGTGTCATGAGTTCTTAAAGCCAAATACTTCCAACAACAAGATATCATACATGCTCATCTTGGTGCAAGACCAAGCCCAATTTGGTGATCCTTGTGGGGCTCCCTTTCCCTATTAGAGATTGACGCAAGAAAAGTGAACGGACACGGTCTATCAACCCGCTTACTCGATAGTGGATTCAAGGAAAGCAGAAGGTAAACCTAGGGAATGGTTCATCTCTCAGCAAGCACTACAAGAAAAAACAGATTTAGCTACCAATGATTTGCTACCACACATATATTGGTAGCTACTTTCAAAAATTGCTACTGATTTTTAATGGTACTAACATAGTGGTGTCTATTTTGCTACAACAACGACAATGGTAGCTAGATTTTTTAAACAGTAGCCAAATCGCTATCGCCTGACACGACTGCTACCATTAGTAGTAGCTATTTTTGATTTCATCTTGGTTCTTTTTGTAAGAACAATTTAGCTACCAATGTTGGTAGCTAAATTACGGAATAGCTACTGCAAGATGTGGCTAATTCAATCATGGTAGCTATTGTGCCACTATTAAAGCAGCAGTAGCGAAAAATATTATAACTAGTAGCTAAATTGCTACTAAAAGT
The DNA here is from genome assembly GCA_023374045.1 of Limonium bicolor. Classification (NCBI taxonomy): domain Eukaryota; kingdom Viridiplantae; phylum Streptophyta; class Magnoliopsida; order Caryophyllales; family Plumbaginaceae; genus Limonium; species Limonium bicolor. The sequence continues at coordinate 29,898,178 of CM041783.1, read as the reverse complement.
TGCTACTACCAAATAGATAAGCTAAGTTAATAAAATTGCTACTAACACTCATCACGGTTGCCGTTCTGCTACTGTTTGGGCGTCGGTAGCGAATATTTTTAGCAAGCATAAAAATTATTACTATCTTTAATTATGAAATTGCTACCGACTGATGATGTTAATGAGATTATAGCTAATATTTTTAAGTGATAGTAAAATTATAATTCTCTTATAATTTAAATGTGTGATACGTATATAATTCAATTTCGAAATTGCTACTGACTAATAATGCTAATAAACTTTAGTTGATATTATGCTAGAATACAATAAATGAATGTGGTATCAAAAATATTATTCTTATAACTTAAACTTGTGATTACCACATAGTTTGAAATACTAACCTATACTGCTACTGCATAGTGGACATATTATCTTTTTATATAAATTTTTAAATTTTTTTAATTTTTTCAATATAGTATATTGGTTAGCTTTTAGCTATCAAAATTTTGAAAAAGAACAATAATTAAATAAAAATTTTCTAATTTGTGAAAAATAATTAAACTATATACTACTACTACTAGAATTTATTTTATCATATAAGATATACCTAACATAATATATTTTTGATATTATAATATTTTTAAGTCTCAAAGTATCACACATATTAATACATTATAAAATAGAGTAAAAGTATTAATTATTTAAATTATTACATATGTTGATTAAAATTTACAAAATTAATATAAAAATAGTAGTAATAATAATTTAAATTAGTTAAGTGTATATATATGTGTGTGTTTATATATATTTAATTTAATACAGTTTTTATTACTATATGATACTTTTATTTACAAAATCCACATAAACTAATAAAACATAAAAAAACTAAAACTAATAACAATTTAAATTAGTTGATGTGAGGTTAAAATTTGCAAAGTAAGTTGAATATATATATATATATATATATATATATATATATATATATATATATATATATATGTGCGTATAAATTTATAAAATGTTTAAAGTATACAAAATTATAATAAAACGTACATAAATATATGATATATTAATGTTTTTAGTTTACAAAACAACACACAAATTAATAGGATTTTGAAAAATAGTAAAGTTAAAACAATTTAAATTAGTCAAGATTATACAATATTATACATCTATTAAAATTTATAAAAATATTATATTATATTATACAAATTTACAAAAACAAAATCTATTATTTAAAATTTTTAATTTTCATGTAATGATGTATATTATATTAGTATTTGTAACACTATATAATAAGACTTAATTATATAAGTAACTTTACATAATATATTATCTTTTTGTATAATTTCTGACATTTCAAAGATTTTTAAAAGATATATATGTATATTTTTTAATTTTTTATAATTTTAAGTCAATAATATACTAATATTTTTATTAGCTTTACTATTTTGGTCGCATTAAATTAGTTTGTTATATTATATAATCGGCCATATATCTATTTTATTAATTTTAATATATCCCTGGTTTGATCATGTCTCGACAAAAACTTCCATTTATATTTTACAGCATCAAAAATTCAATATATACACATAGTTTCTATATATGATGTGAATAACTATCATGACACAATGGTTAAGACATTCTATATTCATCCTAAACATCGGGGGATCGATTCCTGCTCTATGCACATTTTAGCACACTAGTTTGAATTAAATATGTCATTGGTATGGAGGTCTATTTATACTCATCATACGTTGTAAGGTTTGATCCAGTTACGCGGGCACAACATAGTCTTCGATTTAAAGAATAGTCAAGTTACGCGGGCACATGGACCCACTTCATGTGGGATTGAATAGTGGTAGTGCCCACTGTTCAGTAGGTAGTGTAGAGCTAGCTATATATACCATTCTAGTATCGATTTTGTTATTGCTATACTAGTAGCAACTTTGATACTGCTTTACTAGTAGCCATTTTGCTACCAATATTTTAGTATCGATTTTGTTACTGATGTACTAGTAATGATTTTGCAACTGTTATACTCGAAGCTATTTTGCTACTGTTACACTAGTAGCCATTTGGCTATTACATTCTAAAACGGTAGCAATATCTAGCTATAGGAAAAGTAGTAGCGAGGCCAAAGCAAAATAGCTACCACATTCCAAAACAGTAGTTATTTTAAATTTAGCCACTAGGACCTTTGCTACCACTGTATATCAGTAGCTAAATCATAAAATGCGGTAGCCCGTTGTGTTTAGCTACCAAAACTGATGATTTAGCTACTGATATACAGTGGTAGCTAAATCTGATTTTTCTTGTAGTGAAGTTCGTAACCAAGGGCTTGTCGCCAATCTGATTGATACTAACTCAAGAAGTTGGAGGATGCAAAAGTTATCCGCAAGTTGGTCCTTAGTATCTCTATTAAACCGAATGGTTGGTGTTGGGGAAATCAAATTATGGAGCATTCTGTCTCAAATCAGCTTATCACCTGGCCGCAACAATCAAAACTCGGCAAGTGGGGTACAACTCTAGTCGTAGCCAGATTGGAGCTGCAATGAATAAAATACACAAGTGTACTATCCCGCTTCGCATTCGTCTGTTTATCTGTAAAATCCTACAAGGTATTATTTGCAAAGCTTTGATCCACAAAAGAGGTATTGACTCTATTGACGTTAGTTGTGCACTATATGAAGGTGTTGAGAATGTGGTCCATGACTTCCTTCATTTCCACAGGGTCAAAAAATGGTGGAATATGACGAGGTTGGACCTCTCATGCACTATTAAAGACGATGATGCATTTCGTGACTAGATGACTACTTTTTTCCTATCGAATAGTGTCCAAAGCCTTCAATCTTTGACTTGCTATCTCTACAAACCTTGGTTCACTAGATGCCAAATTAGTTATGGAAAAGTTAACGACTTTGATATCGGAATGGAACAATCCCATACCCATATTGACATGGCCAGCTCAATAGAGTCATCAATCTCAGGTCAACAGAGTCATCTCATCCCTCAGACCAATGAATTGCAGGTTTTCATAGATGGATTTAGCATGGGCGCAATCTGCAATCTGCAGAAGGTAAGGTCCTGGCTGCAAGAGTAGCAATGGAATAGAACCTTGGCATCCAGTAGTGGCGGAAGCCAAAACAATTTTCCTTTGAATGGCTTTAGCATCGCATCTACATTCAGGTGACATCAAATTCACTTAGATTGCCTTGCAAATGTCAATTTCCTAAAAAGGGACAAGAGCAGTTTATCAGGAGGTCAAAATTGTTTTGAAAGACGCTCTGGACCTATCTGTTGCTTTTCGTAAGGTAGCTTGGGCATATCTCCACAAGTCCAATAATATTGTAGCTCTTATGCTAGCGAATTCAGGGAGAAAAGGACAATTGCTTGGATTATGGTGTAATGACATTCCAAAATGTATTCTCTCCCTTATCTATACAATTAATTACTACTATAAAAAAATTCAATGTGTATGGTTATATGTACATCAGTAGAGTTTTTATATACATAATATATAGTAAACTTTATAGATTAAAGTACATGTATGTAGCCATATATATAGCTATATTAGAATGTAGGTCGTAGCCAAGAAAATACCTCATTTAAATCTGACATCATTGAATACCGTTCAATAAATATTGGCACATGCAATTGTATTATTATGTGTCAGGTGTTGATATGTATATAGACAACTTAACTTAAGCCAGCTAATAATTAATTCAACTATATATATATATATATATGGCAATTCCGATTACCCGATCCATTTGGTTAAAATAAATAGACAAACCCCAAAACAAATTGATGATAAGTGAAGATGGATAATCAGATGATGAATTCTAGCCGGATTAGGGTGACAATTTGATTCTTATGAAACAATTTAGTTGCTTGTAGAGTATACCAGTCTCACCCGCTTGATGGTAAGACGCACCTGCCAATTATTTATCAATAATGAAGCACAGACTGCAAATATGACAATATGTGTGAGGGTGTATGTGTATATAAAGCTAAGAGTGCAATAGACATGTATACAAGTATAGATTTTTTTTTAAGAAGACCAAATTTTTTAAGAAAGATAAGTTACAACCTTAGAAGCACTATCGCCAAAAACATAAAAAAAAGGTAAAAACACATTAAACAAAGCCAGGAATAATGAGACGACTACAAAGTTGGGGTAGCAAAAGCACCTTGAAGTAAAAGAAAACAACAGAAGATATGTGAGCCCAACACTGAAGCAAAACCGCGGCTGCAAACCCCTAAGGGGCAAAACAACTTTGATCAACCTTATCTGTGTGGATAGTTTCCTATCCAGCTGCCAGAGAGAGCATCTTAAAAAAGGAGTGGAAAGAAAAGATATTGGTGCCAAGGGAGGGCACAAACCAAGGCACCAGGAGATCTCACCAATGATTTCTTCAACTCACAAATGGGAAAAAGAACCCGCCTCAAACGCAAACAAATATCCAACATCAAAGCAAACTAGAAGTTAGACCTAACATGAAAATAAGAGTAAAAGGAAGTCTTAGACAAATGGAAACCTCGGGCTAGACGAACAATTGTCATTATTAAAAGAAACAGTAGAGCCGGGTTCGCAGAAATCCCGCATGGCTACCATAAATCTCTACCATCTCTGGTAGCCATGAACCATCTGGATCATTCTTTCGGGAAGCCCCCAAAGAAGCAAGGGCTGCCTCATCAACCGTCCCAAGGGAGGAGTGTCGTGGAAGATCAATTATTAAGACAGGGTCCTTATTAGCCGAGCCAACCTTTCCTTTCTTATGATAAGCGGTCAGCTTAGGAAAGGAGGTTGCTGCTTCATGCCGATCTCTACCCCTCAACACCCGCTTGAAATTGTGTTTCTTACCACTAGTAGAATCCAGAGGATCAGCCTGGCTCTTACTGAAATACCCCAAACCTAGATATGGTGTTAAATGATAAACTAAGGTATAAGAAGGCTAAATAATGCCTTAGAAACATTAGGAAACAATCTAAATCAAAGAAAACATAAGGAAACACCATGAGAGCAATTTAAGCAAAAACGTGCTCTAAGCTTGGAGAGACTTGGGTGAGTACCCAAATATCATGCTAAGACCTTAGTAATATCCTAATGGTCATTTTAAACCAGTTAGCAAAGAAAACCAAGCTTGAAAACAAGGAAAAACACAAAATGTGCTTTAAGGAGTCTTAAAGCACATTTTTGAAAATTGTCTTAGAAAGGGGTTTTAAGTGGCTAAATGCCCATGATTACTTCTTAACTAACTTGTGTACTAATTAGTATCACATTAGGAAGTCTAAATCAATGGGAAATCAAAAATTTCACAATTATGTGCACTAGTTTGTGAATAGTAACCAAATAGTGACTAGTTTAGTCTTTAGTTAATTAAGCTTAGTTAGTTGGTCAAACAAGACCATGACTAGCTTAATAATAAGGGGGTGGCCGGTTTTCAAGGTGATGATTCACCATATGAGCAAATAAGAAAAGAAAAATAAGAGATAAAGTAAAACTACTATTTGCTTTTGTAAAGAAACATAAATATCTCACCTTTATTCACCTCTCTCCTCACCTCTTCATTCTCTCTTGTTCCCACCGGTTTTGAGCTGCTCCTCTCTTCTTCTCCAACGTGAAGAACAGCCCCCATGTGAGCTTCACCTTCCTTTGATTACTACTTACTCATTTTAGCTCCAAAATCAAAACAAATTACATACTCTTCTTAGTTAGCTCAAGCCCTTTCTTTCTATCTTTCCAAAACTTCAAGAGCTTCATTTTGGTTCCAAGCCAAACCACCATTAGAGGAGGAAACTCAAGCTTGGAGACTCCATTGGATTCTCCATTCTCTTAAGGTAAAGAAAATGTAAGAAAATCTAGGTTTCCATCACTTTTCTTCATGACCGAAAATACATACTCATGGGGCTTCATTTTAATGCCTTGTTCTAGCTTGTTTTCTACTCTCCAAAGGATAGAGGAAGTCCTTCTTGATTCATACCCAAGCTTGTCTTGAGAAACCAAGGTAAAACAATCAATTTAATACCTTAAAACACATTTTTAACCTAGGTTTTATTCCTTGAGGTTAGTGTGTTGTTTAGTACTCATTGGAGTCATTGAATATTGGTTAGAACATTGGCAAGGAGAACTTAGTTGGTGACCGAGATTGTTCAAGGGAAAAGGCTAAGGAGGAAAGTTTGTGAGCTTGTAAAAGAACAAGGTAAATTACTTACCTTAAGGTGATTTAATGTGTTAAGGGATGGGATATGGATAGGTAACAAGTTTAGCTTAGAGTTTACAATGAAAAAGGGATATAAAACTTAGGAGAAAGAATACTACTATATTGAGAACTCGTGACTAAAGAGCTAATGAGAAAAGAGGTAGTTAAACAATGTTGAAATGAATTACAAGAAGCATTTTATTTCAATGGGAGCCCTATTGTGTGTATTCGCAGGTCAAAGGCAAATATATGTGGAAATTCAGTGGTTAAGATTATTGTCATTTAAGGGCCTAAGTTCCAAGCATTTTAAGTTTATGCATTATATGATGATGTGGTGTAGTTTTGGTGTAAATTGTGTGTTAAGATGATGTAAGGAGAATTTGAGTGATCTTGGTTGTTTGATGGTGAAAACCCAAGTGTTTAGGTGTAGCAATATACTAGAGAACCCATGTCAAAATTTGATGGAGAAACTTAGTGTTTAAGATGTTCTAAGGAAATTTCACGACTAAGGTAGTACTAGGAAGTTTTAGAGGTTGTCTTGATGAAAAAGGGTGAGTTTAAGGTGTTTAATGAGTTAAAATGACTTGGGCATCATCATGGAGGATTTAGGAATCAAATGAATGTCTTGGGATATGCTTGTGTATTTAGGACTTAGGCAAATGTTGGTAAACAAGTAGGAAGGAAATAATGTGTTGGAAGAAGGAGGCATAAACTTGTGAAGGAACTTTAAGAAGTTGCGTAAAAGGAATTTTAGATGATGAAAGATGCTTGGGAGACGATGTTATAGTGGTGAGGAAACACTTTGGCATAGTGGTTATAATAGGTATGAACCACCACTTAAGAGCCTAGTGAAGAACATTACAAGTGTAGGCATTATTATAAGGAAAATGCATAATGACTAAGGTGGATATTGGTGAGTGGTTTAATGAGGTTAGTGGAGGGCTTAAAGTGTATTTGAAGTGCCCAAACGAGGTTAGAACGTACTAGGATATATGAGGTGAAGTTTGGAGTTAAATGGGAATTTAGAAACAAAGTCCTGGAGCCGACCGACCTTAGGGACCGGACCTGCAAGGTCGGTCGAGCTCAGTTTACACTACCGGAAAGAGTTTCTGGAGTCGACCGAACTTGGGGACCGGACTTACAAGTTCGGTCGGGCTTGTATTTTGAGTACGGATTGAGTCTCTGGAATGGACCGACCTTGGGACCGGACTTACAAGGTCGGTCATGCCTAGAATTTTGTACGGGAATTGGTCTCTGGAATCGACCGAACTTGGGACCGACCTTGGCAAGGTCGGTCGGGCTTAAATTTCCACGGGGAAAACTCTCAGGAATGGACCGACCTTGGGGACCGGACTTGCAAGGTCGGTCGGGGTAGAATTTTCTAACGGTAATAAGTACTGAAATGGACCAACCTTAGGCAAGGTCGGTCGGTAAGATCGGTCGAGCCAAAAACACAAAAAAAAAAATTGAATTCTAAAGATGTTAATTGGTAATAAGGTATGCCATTGGTAGGGCAACAATGATTAGGAACCTAAGAACCTAAGGAATTAAGTTAAGTTAAGTGTAAACCTTAATGTTAAAGATAAACTTATAAGGCTTAGTTGTAAGGACTTAAGAGGTATTAAGAGGGGATCAATAAGGGATAAATAAGTTAAGAAGTTAAGTAATGTATAAGTAATTAATAATCTAAGTTGGATGGATGTTTTATGATTTGAAACTTCGGACCCCGAGGAGAATTAAACAACAGGGACAGACGACGGTGAACAGTACAGTCTTTCTTGTGACCTGCTTGCTAACGAGGTGTCCCTCGGCTTGTGTGCTATGTGTTTATGTGTGCCGACTAAACAAGATAAAGCATGCAACCGGTTTTATTATGCTTATTGTGTGTGTGTTGTTTTACACTAACACATGAGACTTGAGGAAGTTACTAACAAGGTTTAGTACGAATGAGATTAAGATGAGGTGCTATATTGTTTAGTAGTTGGTTAATACCCGAGAAGGTTTAACTAGCACTTGGTTTGTAAGATTTTCACTAACTGGAACTTAAGGGGGGAGTGAGGAATCCGGGACTGACTCCGGTCATGCATGTTAAGGAAAAAGGGGGTCGGTATCTGAATCAGGTCCGACTTCCTCTTGAGGACTTGTCTTCGGACTTGTTGCCTAGAGTCGGATGCCGGCTCAGCCACCTTGAGCCCCACAGTTCAAGGTGGGTGGCAGTTAAGATGGTGCGGTAGGATCACCTAAATCCTAAGATTAAGATAAAATACAACCACTTCTACTTTAAAGAATGGTTTGTATACTGAGAATAAGATTGAGGTTAAGATAAGGACTGAGGTTGAGTTAAGTTTAAACTGGACTAAGGTTAAGTGGCATTGAGGTTTGAGGAGTTATTGATTCACTCGTTGACTAAGGGAACGCAGTTGAGCCGTTCAGTGTGTGTGAACTATTTTGTTCTTTGTGGATTGATGTTTATAGCACTTCATATCATGATTGTGTTTCTAATCAATTTCCATGCTATCGACAATTAGTCGTCGTAGCCCCGTTAGCTTGGGGGCCATGAGAGGGCGTACCAGCATTCGTGCTGACCCCCTTTGGGGGCTGTTTTTATTTTGCAGGAAAGCGTCCGCTGAGGAGTCACCCTGAGAGTGGGGGTGGTTAGACTTAGGATGGGTCTTTCATTTTGAGCACGGGTTGCGCTTGTGCGCCCGTCTGCTTATACTTATACTGATGTAAGTTTATGTGTATGACTTAGATACTTAAACTCGGTTGGTCGGTTGGTGTTTTTGGACAGCTTGTATATTTTGGATAAGCATTGTAAATTGGTAAGGTCGGTATTTTCTATGATCATACCGTGGCAAGGTCCCGGTAGTTGTTAAATCCGCTGCGACGTTTGTGATTAAGTGTTAAGTTTTGCGATAACCACGATTGGCTTTGGACGGGGTGTTACACTTACCCTTGTTGGGTCTGGAAGAGGTGTTCATAGAGGAGTCAGACCCGCCGGTGGAGATGGACCCAGAGCCATGGTGGATAGCATGGGCAACCGTAGGTTTGGTGGGGAGAGACTCACCTCCAAGAGCGTTGTTGTCAGGAGGATCATGCGCCTCGTGAGGATAGATTTTTGGCAAAGCACATTGATGCTTACCTATCACAAGCATACTTCCACATATATGGGTTTTCTTCCGAGCTAGGCCTATTCCCATGCAAAGGCCAGAGGCCCGAAGCCAGGGGCCATAAGGATAAACCCCGGAACCGGAATTGATGATTTGTTGGCTTGGGCAGTCCTTCGTGGAGTGAACAAAAAGGCCACACCTGAAGTAGATTGGTGGCATCCTCTCGTATTGGACGCGCAAAGTTGATTCTACTCCTTCAAGGACAATCCTCAAGCAACAAAGAATGGGCTTACTGAAAGGGATCATGACTTTGAGTCTCAAAAAGTCACGCCAACATAGGATGTCACTTCTTTACCAAAATCTGTAAAGGTTCCATAGCGACATGCAAGGCTTCAGGCGTAGTCCTAGTTGTGCAAGACCAATGGTGTGTCATGAATACGAATCTAGATAGGGAAGCTAGATAATTCATGATCAGAAGGGGCCTTTGTTTTGTCAATACGTTAAAGAATGAGAAGTGCACCATCGAAAGACCATGGACCACTATCCAGCACCGCATTCATCATACCAATCCTCTCAAATTCCAGGAAGAAAATTTGTTTATCAGCTTGCCTAATCTTAAGAAATCCAGCAAGTTTCCAGACTTTGGACAAACAAGACATCAACCCCGCGGTTGGTGACAAGCTTGCCCAGTAAACATCCGTCGAAAGAAGTGGTCAAGTCATGATCCATAAGGTCATCAATTGAGAACCGTAAGGCTTCACATTTGTGAGAGAAGAAGAAGGTGGGCACAAAACACAAAGGAGAAGGCAATGACAAAGCGTTGCATTGAGGATCATACGAAGTCGGAAAATCTTAATGAAGAACTTAGGACAAACCAGTCCTAACATTGTATGCAAACCATGATTGAGGCTCATAAATGAGCTAACAAAATCAGGCTGACAGTTTACAAAAAAAATGAGGAAAACGGCTGAGAAAAAAAGAGGAACCTCTCGCCTATGAGAGAACAACTTTCCTAAATATATCATATTATGTAATTGTATACAAGTATAGTTTAACATAGAAAAATCACGTGTAACTATGTTTCGACAAATAAGTAGTCTATTATGAAACTGTTAGTTAAGAAGATTCAGCTACATAAAAGGCTAGCCTGATGTATAAACGTAACCAAATGAATTCAGCACTTCGACTACATCCTCTTCTCTCTGATAGACTTCATTGACAAACTTGGTGGATGGTAATGGTAAGTCTTGGATTGTGTTTCTAATGATGACGTCTTGAAACAACCTACGCATGCAGTTACACATGTCATAGCTAACAATTTGACCTTGTCCATGTAACACTAATGTTGGATTAAACACCGCACAATGTTGCTCATACTGCAATGGGAACTGTCAAGCTTCAATGCAGTGGAAGACTAAACACTAACCTTTAAGTCATTGCAGCAATAAGGCCTAGCCATGGGCATAAGGCACCACTTTCAATAGAAAAGACATGCCAAAAACACTCCCTTACCGAAGAAAGTGGAAGAAAAAAACACAAAGGAACAAATCGTCATTAAACTAATACCGCCTTGAAGAATTATATTTACAAAAAAACGTGACGCTTGTTCTAACTTGGCTCCTGACATGTTTAAAAAGACAAGTTCCAACTTCTCATCTTTGTTGATCTTGGATAAACTGAAGGAGGTAGAACCTGTTTGGGAGGTCACTGAATTTGATCATCTGGGACATAGAAATCAAACTTCACATCAACGGATCCAGACGATTCTCCGGTATCTTTGTACTCAATGTTTGTTATTGATCCAGACCCATCATCTGTCTCTAGATACTCAGGCTTTACCCTTCGAACAGGAACTGTTACAGAGTAAACAGTTCCAAGACTGACATCCGTTGAAACATTCAGCTCCACGTTCTCTTGAGACTCGATCTCCACAAAGTCTGAGAGAGATTTCACGATGTTCCTCACAATCTTTTGTTTGGCCTCATCACTGACTGCGCACCGATCTGAGAAGAGGATCATTTTCAGCCTCTGCTTTGCAATGTTGGCATTGGAGCTCTTCTTCAACCTTTGAGATGGGAAAATGATCTTCCAGGCCAAGCTTAACCGGTCAAAGAAATTCATGTTAATTGCATTCAGGAGAAGGTTCTCCACATCTTCGCTGATTGATTTCGTAGATGGGTCACCATCCTCTGACATCCTGAAAGCTAACTTTGATTGGCATCTAACATCCATACTGATTGCAGAACGGAACTTCTTTGTATCGATATCATGTACTTTAACTCCTCGAATAGGAAAACAAGATTGATTACCCTGCAAGGCCCTATTAGAATCAAATATGATATGTCTCCAACTTAAGTTTCACATTGTACAGAGCTCATCATATTACATTCAAACATATTCCTAACTGGATGCTATCCAGAGCATCTCTTATCCGAGAACGCATTAGTACATCAGCAAGAATAGAGGGAAAACACTTGAAATCAATCAAGACACGGAGATATGAATAGGAATTCTTGGGACCGACACAAACAAAATTAACTGTGATTGCCATATGACTTTGAAATAATAAAAATAATCACATTCTCATATGCTGAAATAGAAAGATGTGTGGTATTGTTCTAATACACATTCTGGACACATTATTCATATACCTGCAACTTCCAAAAACTTATCAGTCCATTTCAGGAAACAAAGCCTGTAGCTGTCGCTGATGGTTATCATCAGCACAACAGCGTTCAGGGTCACAAGGTGCGTATCTCATAGGTGATAACAGAAACGTATAAGACAATTATACAGAAATTAAAAATATTAATTCGAACAAACAAGATCTTGGTTTAATCACATCAAGATTCTCAATTAGACGAAACACATGACTAGATCAATATGATTCAACACATCCACCCCAAGGCATGAAGTACAGTAAAATGTGAAAGCACTGCCAGTAGTTCTAGTCCTGGAAGCTAGATGCATCGGTTGCTCTGGCATAATGCAAGCATTACATGATATACCAGCCAATGAGATTAGATATGAGATGAAATGCAATGTCTTTAAAGCATCAGCACCCATTAGGGTGCAAGGATTACAGTTGATGATTAACACGAGAAATCATTATCATGTTGTGTTGTGAAAACTGGATCCATAATGCACGTGCATCATTGCTGCACACTTGTACATCATGTATTGGATCCATAATGCACATGAATCATTGCCGCACACTTGTGCATCATGTCTACTCACCCTTTTCATATTATACATCTCACAACTTGGTTTCAAATCGTCATAAGAAGCAGCCAACCTATTACTAGTGGTCCTAATAGAGCTAATTAACAAAAGTAGAAGTAGCTGTGTTCAAAGATCCCCTCACATTACATAGTGCAACAATACTTAAAACCATGCCAATGGAACATAAATGAGGAGTAAAGGATGCTCTTACTTTGTAAGAATTTAAGATGCAGCAAATACTAACAATAGAATGAGCCAACATTGTAAGGCTGTCTTAGAGTCCAAGCTTAACTGATCAGGTATAATGGAAGTCTTTTTCTGAGCAGGTGAACCTTCAACAAGCAAATTAGCAAATATTATCGATGCGCAAACAGATGAACTAAAGCACCATTGTTAAGACAACTTATTGGAATCAGAAATCAGAGAATTCAGAACTCATGCCCACTTCTTAGAATATCGTGTCCGACCTTCACTAACAAGAAAATACGACTTTCTCAGTGTAGGAGAAATGATGTCATGCAACTGGCAGTATATGAAGAGAAAATGACAAACTATTCACCGCACCGCAGGAAAAAAACTAAGATTTAAGATTAAACAGAACCAACTGATGGGATTTCTGAATTTCACCTGATGCAACTTTTCTGTTAAACCTCACTGGCAATAGGCCACACACAAAACTTAGCCTAAAAGTCACCTTGGGAGTTTGTAAAATAACTCAAACTTCTCCCTACACATATTATTACACTATTGCGAAATGTGATGCAATATTAAGAGGCTTCAACCACAGAAACGGCAATTACAAATCCCAGGACGGAGTAAGAACTTATTGCAGTAAACAATAGAGATGGCTGATCAAATCAAGTAAGCTAGTTAGAACGGGCGAAAGGGACTCCTAACCCTTTTCATCTCCCCATTCTCCCCCAATTGTCAAACTACAAAGCTTATACAAACACTAAATAGTCAATTCCATTCAGAATATACAGCCAGTTCAAGAAAACTGTAATACAATCAAAGATCGAGCTGAAGCAAAGGAAAAAAGAGAGAATCGAATCTCGGAAAGAAGTTCGGTGAGAATTATAAAGGAGCCATCAGTAACCTGGGAAGAACAAGGGAGGGATGTCCGAGAAGGGTAAGCCAGACCACGAGTCAGCGTCGTGAAGACACTCGTATTTCCTGAAACCGCCATTCTCTGCCTTCTATCTTTCCTAGTTGTCACTTCCTACTGTGTATCTCTCTTTTAGCTTGAGGCACTTCTCTCCCGTTTAATGCTTACTGTAGACCGGTGTCCCAACCTCGCGCGGAGGACGCCCAGCTATTTTCTGGTCTGGTCTTCTCCTCCTCTCCAGTCCAAGCCGCTTGCCGTTCGTGTCCGTTCAATGCGCTCGCTCTTACTCTGAAGCATGTAACGGCGTCGTATACGGTTCTAAAGTTTTTGGTTTCTTATTACTTAGAGAGTGTTTGTTTTGGGTAATCAGGTTTCCTTTTATGCTGTTTGTTTTGTCAGTTTTTCCTATTTTCAGGAAAAGAAAAGAGAATGAGATTACCCCAAAGTTCTCTATCTTGATTCTTCACCCCTACTAGGGAATGAGATTACCTTTCCCCAGTACACGTTGACCGGCGACATATGACCATTGACTGATGACTAATGACTATTGACCAGTGACCGGTGAATGTTTACCAACAAGTAATGACCGTTGACCGGAAACCGGCAGCCGTTGACCATTGACCGGTGGCCGTTGACTGGTTATTTATTTCATTTCCCCAGCTCAGACAAAAACTCGGGAAAAGGAATTCTTTTCTATTCTTTTTCCTGATTCTATTTTGTTTCCCCCGTTTGAAACAAACGTCCTCTTATTATTAAACCCCACGAGACTAGAGGGGAAATACTAATAAAGATTATTCAAGTTAATGTATTGATTGTTCAGATTCATGTAAAAGTTATATGTGTTATTATAAGTTTGTTCAATTTTATATAATAATTGTCCAAATAAAAATTATAAATTGTTCAAGAATCTACCTTATTATCGTACAACCGGTGGTACGATAGCCAGATTGGACACGAGAGGTGATGACAGATTGGAGAGAGGAACAAGAAAAAGTTGAAAACAATTTTCACCCATGACAATTGACTCATTAACGTCATGTGGTCCATGATACTTTACATTATAATTGTTATGACCCTCCTCTATCAGTTGTGCGGTTAATATTTGTAGTTTTTTAGAATAAAAAAAGTAGTTGTTAAAATTTTGTATGAATGTAGTTATAACAAATGATATCAAATTTTATTAAATAAATTTCATGCATATATTTGTAATAATTGTCTATGTTTTACAAAAAAAAACCAACCAAACTCACAATACACCATAGATATATCGAGTAATGTCATTACACCAAGTCCCGACTAATTTCTCTTCCTACCCACATTCGCTGAAGCATGAGCAACTACGTTCTTAGTGCGGTATAGATGAGAGCAAACAACAAGCCTAAAGGAAGAAACCAAATCTAGAGCATCTTGGAGGACAACCTTGACTTCCATAAAAATAGAACTTGTGCCCTTTAGGAAGTTACCATTTGCAAGACAATCTAAACGAAAATGGACGGCGTCAAATCTTAGGCTTGAAGCTATGGACATACCAAACAAAAGTGTCTTAGCTTCCACTACAACCGGGTCTCATGGATTATAGCCTTTAGCAATGCCCATTGCCCGAACTTTCCCTTCTGCAGACTTACGGACAACCCACATACCAAAGCCATTGTTTCTTACACTACCATCCACAAACACATGGATTTCATTATTGGACACGTCTTGATTATCATTCTAATCCACAAGGATTTGCGAGGTAATCGAGGTGGCCATATCAACATAGTTATGAGCTTAATCCATTCCCACTCTAAAGTTTTTTATCCTCCCATGGTTATATTAACATCTTGCATATCATAGTTTCCACATAAATGTAACCAATGATTCAAGATATTGAGTAGTACCTGACAAACAAAGTAAAATCATCCAATCCCACAAAGCATCATCTTCCCCTATAGAGGTTGGACGCTCAAACTTCTCCAATTTCCACCATTTCTTGACTGATCTACATTGTATGAAAACATAATCCATATTTTCTATTCCACAACAGAGAGGGCACCTAATATCAACCGATTGTACTCCTCTTTTTTGAACAATCACACGACAAGGAGTTATTCCCTACATAACTTTCCATGTAAACAAACAAATACGTAATGGGATATTACACTTGCAAACCTTTTTCATTGCTCCAGTTCGACTGCCATGAAGTAGAGTCTTCCTTCCGAGGCTTGATAGTAGTGGCAAGATGATATGCCGACTTGACTGAATTTTCCATTTTTAGCTTCCCCCGACACCAATTATATGGTATGATCATGGTACTTAGAGTCATCCTCAGGATATAATCAGCATCCTCCTCACAAAACCAAGCACGCACTTTGTCTTTTTTCCAATACCTTGTGTTGTTATTCATGAGAGAAGAAACTAAAACTCCTTTACAAGCATTAACCAGGATATTCCACTCCCATGGTTTACCTCTAGGCTTGCCCAAGATCCATATATCCATTATTTGGATGGATGTCTCATACCCAACCACTTTTTGCGCTCTAGCCTACAGTAGATACAGGGAGCTCCACAAGGAGCTCCAGATCGAACTATGCCTTGCACCAATTTAGGAGTTTATAATATTTGAATGTTAAAAGTATTTGGCCTTGAGAAGGCCTTCCACTAGGAGGTGAGGGTTTTGGAGAATACACCAGCATTGACATGCCAACAAAGCATCATTGAAAGATGCAAGATCTCTAAAACTCCAGCCCCCACAATTTGAGACTCTTGCATAAGGTATCCCAGCTTCTCCAGCAGATAACTTTGTGAGCGAGAGAACCGGACCACCAAAATTGTCAGATTGCACCTTGTATTTTTGTTGATCAATTTGGCAGGAAGCTCCATAACCGCTATAACATATGAGGGGATGGTCTGAAGTACTGATTTGATCAAAATGCTTCAACCTTACCTTAGAGATTAAGCATTGCTAATTCATGATACGGTTATGGACTATGTTTGTGATGTATCCAAAGATATGTCTTTTATGCCTTCTAACCTCGCTGAGAAAGCCAAGATAGAGACCCACATCCTAGACTTCCCTAACTCCAAATATAGCAACGATTTGATCCTTGTGGTGAGGGGAGAGACCCACTGAGGACATTAGTCCTGATTTGGTCACATTAATGGTCTAACCTGATGCTTCTTTGAACTCTTCTATAAGATCCAACATTCTTTCCACTTCATATTTAGTTGCACGACCACAAATCAAGCAATCATCGTTGAAGAATAAATTTGTTACATCAAACCCCAAACCTCGGGAGGTGACGCCCTAGATAATTCCAGCTTGTGCTGTTGTTTGTAAGCTAGAAGATAGAGCTTTGTACGGTATGAAACGTATTGCAGCAAGTGTACTGGTCTATCGTAGCAAGTTTTCCTAGGTAGTATTCTCTAGGTTATCGAACCAAAGGAGGTTGTATCTAGTTTGAGTCTTTAATCTACTAACTAATAAACTATAGAAAAATAACAATAATAAAATTGAGGGTTTGAATGCAAAAATTGAATAAACTAAAATAAAAACAGTAAAAAGATTTATCTTCTAAACAATTCTAAAAGGGCGAATCCTGGTTTACTATTTCCCCTAGTTTATCAATTCCTTTCCTGAGTGTTTTCTAAATTATAGATTGCAACTCAGAACTAAATTAATCTAAAACCGGTCTCCCGCAAGATAGATCCTTACTAGCAATTCCCAAATCCTAACTCTCGTTACGAACTTACAAATTAACTAGTAGTAGTAATGATTCATCTGGTTTCTAGTCAGCTAATCCCCAGGAATTGTCATCTGTCTAATGAACGCCGCAGTTCTCACTTGTAAGCAATTCATACCAAATAAACTCAAGCAATAATTAATCACAAGAGAATTCAATAAATAACTAGGAACAAAACTACAATCTGTATAGAATTTATATTCGACAACTCACGAAGCAAAATAATAAACTAGTTGTCCATAGCATACCAGAATTCTAACGACTACTCAGACATCAAAGACAAAAAAATAATAACAATATTAAAGAATAATGACGAATTCAGTCTCTGTCTTCTGCTCCGGTCTGTCAAAATGACTGACGTTTCCTCTCGGTGTGACTTATATACTCGAACGGCTGCAGCGGCTAGGGTTTGACGTTCTGTTTCGTCATTGTGTATGTCGAATTGTTTTTTCTCTCCCAGCCCATCGGTCTTGTATGTATCTCGTATTCAATCTCCAATATATATGTTAATAATTTCTTCTCAAGACAGCACACGTGCTGCTGCTCCCTCTGTATACATGCCACCGTGACCGTGAGTGAATTCGAAGCGGCTCTCGTGACTTCAGAGCAGATCGAAGGCACGGTGCCTTCGCTAATCTAGTCCGTTTGTTTGAGCTTTTTTAAAATCTGATGGTCTATGTTCAATATAAGAAAAATAAGGGTATATACGTAATCTTTCCGTTTTGTCAGGGATATACAGGGCATATACGTAAACTTACATCCTACTATTATTATGATTCAGGTTTATTTGTTCTGCTCTCTTCCTCTCACGTCTTCGCAGAACAAATTTGATTCGCTCTCTTGATGCTTTCCATATCATCAATACCTAATCTCCCTTTCTCCTTGCTCAATCGAACTCCTCGGATGAATCTCCCTAACCACCTGCACGTCTCCCTCTTTGAGATGGGGATTCTGTGGCGAGACGAGATCCAAGAGGGCAGAATTTCACCTGACGGGAACGATAGATAGAGAGGACAGCAAACAGAGAGACTGAAAGAAAACAAGGGCGATTCACCCACTGGTTAAAGATCAGCCCTCAAGCTGTTGCGGTAGAAACTCATTGGTGAGAAAGTCCGCTTACGCTTACGATATCAAGGAGTTTAGCCATGGAGCACCAGTAGTCGTCCCTGACTCCAATTATTTCACCCATCCACGGCTTGATCAAGCAACACCAGCTCTTATGGTGCTTGCTTTCACCTTCGTCGCCATATTTGCTGATCAAATCTGGATCTTACCAACATTCTCTGCTTCCATTTGGACCTTCTTTGTGGATCCCACTGTTGGAGGCCGGCCGGTGGGCTTGTCCTTGGAGTCTTCACCACCTCTACGGACGTGTTGTGGGTTTTTCTAGAGATCCCGCCTAGAAAGTTTGTTGCAGCGATAACGGAATTTGATGGTGTTGGTGACGGAAAAATGACGAACACAGAGGCGTTTCGGAAGCCGATAGGGTACGTGAAAGGTTTGAGGATGATGGTGGATCGCAGCTTAATGTGCCCAATGGGAGATGGATTACCGGAACCCTTAATCTCACCAGTAATTTCACTCTCTTTCTTGAAGAGGGCGCTGTTATTTTGGGATCTCAGGTACCCACTCCATATCTTTTTTTTTAAAAAAGATGATTGACTTAACTAGTGGATTTGTGATACCTTTGGGCTCTTAGGCACGGGATTCACCTGTAATTTTCCTCTGGTTCGTCCCTAAGAACACTTAATATTGTTTGGATTTTAACGTTTCCGCACCTTATTGTTTCAAAGTTGATGGTGTGTGATGGAACTCAATTTATTTTAAGAAATTGTTTTGTGTGTCTTCAGCTAGATTCGTTCTCTCTAGTAAAAAATTGATGAACCATGACCTATGACAAATGGCGTTTGAAATTGTTGTTCTTCCTGAAAGTTGAGATATCATCCTTGAGTAAAAGTTGAGATATCATCCTCGAGTCTGTTTTAGCAGTACTAAATCCATAGTAGGTGGAACTGTGATAGGAAGATGAAAAAAAAAATTAACACTCAACTTTGTGGCTGTATATATATATATATAATATTGTTGTTGTATTACACAGCGATAAATTCATTGATTTCTCAAGGGTGATGAGACGGCATAGCGTTTTATTTTTCCTTGTCTTTGCTATGTTATTAATTGATTTTACTGCTGCACATTTATCTTCCCTCATCGATTTTTTTGAATTTCAAGCTTCGACGAGTTTAGTATCATCTTAAAAAACTTTTTATCATTATTGTCTTATCCTGATTAGTTTGTCGGTTTCTTTTTCTTTTAGAATTCACTTTTTATTATCAGTCCAACTAACTGAGCTGCTAGATGTTGACATGTTCCCGGTTCTCCAGATTTCTTATTATTTACAGTCCCACTCCACAAGCCTGAAATATCCAGTTTTCAACTTCTACCAGTGTCTTGGAGTGTATTATGAAGACATTCTAACTTCTTTTAAATGTTGGAAGACACTAATCTTTAAATATGACTGCCTTGTGTTAATGGATTGCATATACTTACTGTTCTATTTTGTAGTTTGGTGTTTGAAACAATTCCTTCCATCGAGATTACTAGAGCCTGCATTAAAGAGAGAGAGGAAACTCTACAGACTACAGAGAGGTAAGCTTAAGGTGATAATGCACAATTAATTGTTATGTTTTGTCTAATACTTCATCTGCTAAATGACAATAATTTTGTAGAAGTTGTTACCTGTACTAGACGAGCTTGAATCTTTGAAGCCTTATATTCAACGTCAAAGACACGAGTTGAAAAGTGATTTCCCTGGATGTGAACCATATCAAGCTGAGGGTTTAGGAAAGAATTTATATGCGCTGGAAAGATACTCCCAAAGTTCACTTTCACCTTCTGAATATAATGCTACAACAATTGTACGTGAGCAGGTGATGACTTAAGCAATATCTTGTTGACGCTGCTATCCAATATTAAAGTGTTGCTCTATTCAATATGAAGCTTGTCTGCTGCAATGATTTGAGAGGTCCACAGATGGGTCATTTTTGTTGGTAGGGTAATATGCTAATAGCGTCTTTAATAAAGTTGCCCAAACACCATATCAACTAGGGACTTATCACCTATTAATCATTAACTTGCTGCGATTTCATCATTGTTTGATCGATACATGCTAGTTTTATTACATTGATTGTAGCATGGTCATGGGTATGATCACTATCCCTTTATCTTGTCTTTCTTGTCGATTTTGGTGGGGTCAGCCAGTACCATATTTTCAATTTCTAAACTTGTTAGATGTTGGTAATTGAAATGCTTAGAATTTGTCAGTTTGTCTTGCTGCACCATCTGGTAATATGATATATGGCACTAGAGGTCACCAGGACAAGATATCTAGGATAATAGCTTGAGGGGTTTTGAGTCTGTTTTCTCTCTTTAAATCAAATTTGCTTGGTCTGCTAACATTTCATCATGGGTTTATTGGTGTTCATACCTTGTTCATTATGATCAAATCATCACTACGGCATTTCTGAACCTTTCTTTTTCTTACATGTTAATAGTATCACATGGGATATCAAGAACAGATGTCACACTGGCCTGAACAACCTGTTAATATAATCATCAAATGGTTGAAAGATCACAAGACCTCTCTTATGTGGCTGATTTTGGATGCGGTGAGACCTTGCTTATTTCATTTATTATCCTGTGAACATTGACCTGCTGAGAACCTAGGCTGACAAATCTTCTTTTTTTGACATTACTATCTTTATTGTTCTTATTATTTCTATTCTAGGGAACGCACACTTAGCAAAGAGTGTTGTGAATAAGGTCTTCTCTTTTGATCTTGTTTTCAGCGATCCATCTGTATTTGCTTGTGATATGGTGAATATGAGGTATTATTTCTTCTCTCTCCCCTGGTTCCATTTTTCCTTGATGTGCTCAAGTTTTGTTTCTTTGTGGGGGTGAAAAATGATCTTAAATGTACATGATATTGATTCTTATGCTTGCATTTCTTGCCATTCCTCATTCTCCTCTCTGTTTCTTCCCTCTTCGTTCTCTTCTTTTGTGCGCCTTCTGGAACTGGTAATATAATCCAACTTATCTCCTCTGTTTCTTCCCTCTGTTGTAGTACTATGGAAGAATGGACAACAAAGCTTTTGCCGTGAATCAGTGTGATTTTGCTTCTGCTTATTTATCAGTACTTATTTCTTATATTTTGTTTAATGCAAGTATTGAATGTGTATACAGGGTCAAATGGGATGCTCCTAAAGGGGAGACCTTCACGGCCATGGTTATTTATTGATTCGTCCACAATTGATGTACAAGCGTCAAGAAGGTTTCTCCTATTGTATCTGAGAAAGACTTGAAAGAAAACACAGGTGCTACTTCCTATGTAGATAATTGGTGATCATTATGTTAATACACTCTCAAAATGTTTTATCATCCAAACTTCTAGTATTTCCAGATATAGACAAACATGCCTTGCCTTGTGAGGATGCTAAGGATTGCTGCTTCTTGAAGTTACTATTCATGCAGGTGAGTGGGAACACCCTGTTATGTTAGATGTTCATGTGTCTGGTGGAATTCTGGCTGCAGAGGCTGGAACATTGACGTTCATGATAAGCTTCATTTTGCTTTCATCTTGATTTCTTAGATTCTCTGGTACAATGATCCTAAGTGGTGATTGCGTTTGAAGTGGTTATTTGTAGTAACTTGCTGGACCCTTGTACGCGTTTGTGGAAGGCTAAGGTAAGAATAAGGAAAGGCTCTAAGTTTGTTATTTGCAGCAAATACAAAACATTGGAAGAATTCATAAATTAGCTTGTGGAGAGTTCTTGAACTTTTCTTATTGTTTTGGTTGTGAAATTTGTTATCTACGAAGCAGATGACATTGGATATGCTTCTGTTGGACATTATTTTTCGTAGATAATTGATTTAGGCTCATGTAAACAAGGTTCATGAAGCAACATGGACATGGAAGTTCACGGAGGCGAGCTGACCAGGAGCCGTTGTGGGTGTGTTGACAAAAATTGAATTAGGACTCGATGACTTATTTTTGATGGGAGTGTGAAAAAAAAGATGTACCTTCTGATTTGAATCACTTATACACTTGCTGCATTTGCGGTCAAGATGTGTAATAGTTGTATTTTTTCATATTGAAAAGTTGTAAGTACGATATCTTATGTATTGTACTGTAATGTAAAACTCCAAACTATATCTATGTATTCTACTGGTGAAGCATCTAGTAAAAATTCGGTTGTGTTTTGCACTTACATTTTTTTACTGCCAAATGTAGTGATTTACAAGATTGGGAGGTATTTGTTGGTGCGTTGGAAAATAATGCTAAATTTTTATTATGAGTCACTTTTCAATAACAATAAAGGATATTGTATTGTTGAAGTATGATACATAAATTAAATGTCACAAAAGTCATTCTCGGTGTAATACTTAGTTGTTGGTCACTTATTTTTCTATTTAATTAGTTTATTTCGCACCATTTGAGATATGAAATATGAAATATAAAGAAAAACATGATATTACAGACACTGTTGACCCAACGCGATAGTCGTACAACTGAAGATTCAGGTAGCTGCATCACTGGACGGGTAGGTTGCTCGTTGGTGTGTGGTCCGGTAGTCCTGTAGGGGTATTGAATTCATATATTGGCCAAAAAGCAGACTTGATGTCTGAAACGTGACTAGATCATACTTTTTGATGATCACAGAGTATATTTTTATGACTAGATGGTGGTAAACCTCGGCTATAAGTCAGGTATCGAGAGGATCTGGTCAAAAAAGATTGGCCAGAGAAGATTCAGGTAGCTACGTCACATGACGGGCAGGTAGCTCGTTGGTGTGTGGTCGGGTAGCCCTGTAGGGGTATTGAATTCATATGTTAGCCAAAAACCAAACCTGATATGTGCAACGTGACTAGATCATACTATTTTATGATCATAGAGTAGATTTTTATGACTAGATGGTGGTAAACCTCGGCTATACGTCAGGTATCGAGAGGGTCTGGTCAAACAAACCTGGCCGGAGGGAATTCAAGTAGTTATGTAACGACCCCAAAACCACCCTAGGAGTTAGGGACGTTACACGCCGCGTATCTATTACCTAATAACGCAAGGCTCTAACATACGAAACCCAAAGCTGAAACAAAGTACACCTTTATTAACTGAGAACAGATTACATGGTCTATCTGACATTACATACAGAAGTCAAACTACATTACATAACGTAATCAAATTACAAAGGGCCTTAAGCCACAACTACAATTACAAAGTGAAACGAAGCAGAAAGCGGAGTCTTCAAAGGAAACTTAAACCTGCAAATCAGACGGAAATAGGGGTGAGCCAAACTATAGCTCAGCAGGTGATAAACTTCATCAGCTGAGCATGCTCAAAACATATACTGAACATAATCGTACTAATACATAAGCTTAGCAAAAGACTGGAAGCGTAACAGAAATCAGATAGAGAATGAAGCTTTCTCAAATCAGAGGAGTGACAGGTCAGAACCGAAACAGAAGTTGGTCAAATCAGAGTAGAGAAGCAGAAACTGAGTAAACTGAACAGAAGTCTTAAACCAGAGCAAAGCAAATCACAAACTCAAAAGTTCATAACAGAAGCTCAATCAAAACAGAGGTGGGACACTAGACACCAGCTGACACATCAGAAGGACTCATATAACGTCCTATGGATCCGAAGATCCCACAACAGAAGCCGTAGAGACAGCTATGGACCCGTCGGTCACTAAACATCCAAGGGACCCTGAGAGATATAACAGAAGGGAACCCAAGGAAAAACAGAAGGAATTCCTGCGCAGCATGCTACGGGACAGCCAGACCCGACTATCCAAGGCTCAGAAGCTAAACATCTAGGTCCCAAAACAGAAGCTTTACAAAACGAAGCAGAAGCCTTTAACAGAACAGAGGGCCAAAGCACATCACACGGATCATAAACCTTTATCAAAACAAAAGTCATATACTGACTATAAATCACAGATAGCAAACAGAAGCGTAGAAGCTCGAACACTCTTTCTGAGCAAATCAGAGTTCAAAGGCTTATCTAAAGTTCAAATTAAAGTACACATTACATGTGCCAAAACATATCAGAACAGATAGTACTCGAGAAAAGAAATCCAACGCCGCAAACGGCACTCAAAACGGAGCTCAAACAAGGAGTTATGCCAAAAACAGAGGCATGTCCGAACTTGCGTCCGACCTTGCAAGTTCGGACAGATGCCGAGAACAAATACTGCAGAGAAATCACAGTGTCCGAACATCGAAGTTCGGACTGATGTTCGGACGGTTTTTCGGAAAGAGTTACGCGGGACGTCCGAGCTTCGAAGCTCGAGATTTCAGAAAAACGGGGTGTCCGAACTTCAAAGTTCGGACTGAAGTTCGGACACACCCCGAATGCGAAAATACAGAAGCTCAAAACATGCTGTCCGAACTTCAAAGAAGTTCGGACAGAAGTTCGGACAGCACAAAATCAGCAGAACAGAGGCTACGAACAGATCAGAAACATTACCAAAACTTCACAAATCTATACCAAAGTATTACCCACACCAAATCAGACATAAACACAGAGAAACCATGGGGTTTCAGCCACTCAAAAACGCAATTACAACGCATTAAAACTCACGCACAAATCCATGAACAATCCTTATAAAACCCAAATCAGCGGCACTCAGAATTCACAAAACAGAGGGAAATTTACAGATGTAAATTCACCATTGTCAAAGCAATACTTACATACCCAAAATATACGAATCAAAATACTACCCACGGGGTTTTAACACATTAAAACGCAAATCAGAAACACCCAAATCACCACAAATCAGAGAGTCAAATAAACATATACGGAAACATTTCTCGAAACCCCCGTGGGTGAACACACACAACCGAATCCATCTACCACCTACCTCACATCCGACGCAAAGCCATCTCTGCGGACCCTAACCAACAGACTCCTCGAATCTCCACTTGCAACAACGAACCCTCAGACCGAACAATTCCAGCATTCTAGAGTTAGAATCAGAAAAGAAAGAGGGGAAAACTTAATGGAGAATAGAACCGGAACTTACAAACCAAACCTGATAGACGATTGATATACGAACGGAATTCCACAAGCAGATCTCTAGCAATCAGTAATTGAGAGGAAATTGAAGAAGAGAAAGAGGAGCAAAGGGAGGAGAACTTGAACGCGTAGAGGATGACCAGAGAACCGTCAATGAGAGAGTGGAGAAATTATTTGATCGTGAATTAGGATGAGAGAGAAGAGGAAAATAAAATAGTTTAATAACCCACTCTCTTAAGAAAATAATAAATAACAAAAGGAAGAAGACAAATGTAACCCTCCTTCCTCAAGCTGACATATTAACATTACAAGAATGTCATAGGCTATTTAATATAAGATTACAAAATAGCACAAACTCCCTTTGCGAATCAAAAAGAAAATAAAAAAAAATTTGGGGCATAACAACATACCCCCCTTAAAAAGAATTTCGTCCTCGAAATTCGACGAAACCCAGAATATTAGCAGATGCACTTCAAATATAGGAACGCTACGAACACGAACCAAGAGCTAACGCTCAGAAACGAACTCACTACTGATTGACCGACAGAAGAACGTGAAGATGATCACAAACACATAACTCTAAGGCACCGAAAGAACACTCACAAAGCTATCACTCAGAATACACTAGCTGATTCGATGATAGAGGAAGTAAAGCAGAAGATCACTGACGGCACAACACAAGGACACAGAAGGAACGCTGACATAGCTCAGAAGCTTTTACCACACATGAGCTGACACACCGAACACACTGCCAGAGGAACTAAGCACAAGATTACTGATGGCTAACTTGCAGGCACAGGAACCACACACTTACTCATTTCAGCTCTATCCTCAAAGAGCTAGCACTCAGAGTTTACTGGCTGGCTCACTGACAAAAGAAGCGAAACAGATGATTACTGAAAGCTAAGCACGAAGGCTCAGGAAGCACATAAAAGATGACCACTCGTCTAAAAGTTCACCTCGCTTGAGCTAATACACAACCCTACGGCAGATTCACTATCAGAATGAGCGAAACACAAGATCACAGAAGGCAAAGCTTGAAGGACTAGAGCAGCACTCACACTTGTTGCTGACTGACAAACTGAAGGGACATAATAGAGGATTACTAAAGCTCAGCCTAGAGACACAGAAGGAATGCTAAACTCTCTCAGAAGACGTCCTGCTACAAAGGACCAACCAAACAAATCTTTCAAACCCATACCTCAAGCCCATACAAAACCAAAGCTCAACACACCCTCTGAAACACACTGAAGCACCCATTTCTCCCATCACACAGAACTTCACAGGCTAAGCTCACACCACAACCCTCAGAACTAAAGCACAACCTACACTCCAGAACACACGCTGAAGCGCTCCTAGACACCCATCACACAACTCGGACCTCGTAATCCAAACCCACTCATCACCTTAGCCAACTCTTCTGATCCCACACACATCTCACAGCCCGATCACAATGCACTAACTCACATCCCAGAACACAACACAAACCCACGTCACCAGCACACAACCGAAGCACACAACTCTAACAAACCAAAACTTGCATTCGGTCACCCTTTTCCAAAGGGCCCGACTCCCTCGGATTCAGACTCAAGCACAAAAAGCACACAGACAGTCAGACACTACGCTTCCGCTGCGCTACCCTGTTAGTGGACAACCCAGAGCAGACGCACTCAATAGACTCCAAGAAACAATCAAATCATACAGCAAACAGCAGTCAAATTACGCAGCAGGCAGCACACAACACATAACATGCAAGGACACGGAAGCGTAGGCATGCAGACACCCACAAAACCCAAAGAAAGCCAAACCTGGCTCTGATACCACTAAATGTAACGACCCCAAAACCACCCTAGGAGTTAGGGACGTTACACGCCGCGTATCTATTACCTAATAACGCAAGGCTCTAACATACGAAACCCAAAGCTGAAACAAAGTACACCTTTATTACCTGAGAACAGATTACATGGTCTATCTGACATTACATACAGAAGTCAAACTACATTACATAACGAAGTCAAATTACAAAGGGCCTTAAGCCACAACTGCAATTACAAAGTGAAAGACGAAGCAGAAAGCAGAGCGGAGTCTTCAAAGGAAACTTAAACCTGCAAATCAGACGGAAATAGGGGTGAGCCAAACTATAGCTCAGCAGGTGATAAACTTCATCAGCTGAGCATGCTCAAAACATATACTGAACATAATCGTACTAATACATAAGCTTAGCAAAACAGACTGGAAGCGTAACAGAAATCAGATAGAGAATGAAGCTTTCTCAAATCAGAGGAGTGACAGGTCAGAACCGAAACAGAAGTTGGTCAAATCAGAGTAGAGAAGCAGAAACTGAGTAAACTGAACAGAAGTCTTAAACCAGAGCAAAGCAAATCACAAACTCAAAAGTTCATAACAGAAGCTCAATCAAAACAGAGGTGGGACACTAGACACCAGCTGACACATCAGAAGGACTCATATAACGTCCTATGGATCCGAAGATCCCACAACAGAAGCCGTAGAGACAGCTATGGACCCGTCGGTCACTAAACATCCAAGGGACCCTGAGAGATATAACAGAAGGGAACCCAAGGAAAAACAGAAGGAATTCCTGCGCAGCATGCTACGGGACAGCCAGACCCGACTATCCAAGGCTCAGAAGCTAAACATCTAGGTCCCAAAACAGAAGCTTTACAAAACGAAGCAGAAGCCTTTAACAGAACAGAGGGCCAAAGCACATCACACGGATCATAAACCTTTATCAAAACAAAAGTCATATACTGACTATAAATCACAGATAGCAAACAGAAGCGTAGAAGCTCAACACTCTTTCTGAGCAAATCAGAGTTCAAAGGCTTATCAAATTAAAGTACATTACATGTGCCAAAACATATCAGAACAGATAGTACTCGAGAAAAGAAATCCAACGCCGCAAACGGCACTCAAAACGGAGCTCAAACAAGGAGTTATGCCAAAAACAGAGGCATGTCCGAACTTGCGTCCGACCTTGCAAGTTCGGACAGATGCCGAGAACAAATACTGCAGAGAAATCACAGTGTCCGAACATCGAAGTTCGGACTGATGTTCGGACGGTTTTTCGGAAAGAGTTACGCGGGACGTCCGAGCTTCGAAGCTCGGAGATTTCAGAAAAACGGGGTGTCCGAACTTCAAAGTTCGGACTGAAGTTCGGACACACCCCGAATGCGAAAATACAGAAGCTCAAAACATGCTGTCCGAACTTCAAAGTTCGGACAGAAGTTCGGACAGCACAAAATCAGCAGAACAGAGGCTACGAACAGATCAGAAACATTACCAAAACTTCACAAATCTATACCAAGGTATTACCCACACCAAATCAGACATAAACACAGAGAAACCATGGGGTTTCAGCCACTCAAAAACGCAATTACAACGCATTAAAACTCACGCACAAATCCATGAACAATCCTTATAAAACCCAAATCCGCGGCACTCAGAATTCACAAAACAGAGGGAAATTTACAGATGTAAATTCACCATTGTCAAAGCAATACTTACATACCCAAAATATACGAATCAAAATACTACCCACGGGGTTTTAACACATTAAAACGCAAATCAGAAAACCCAAATCACCACAAATCAGAGAGTCAAATAAACATATACGGAAACATTTCTCGAAACCCCCGTGGGTGAACACACACAACCGAATCCATCTACCACCTACCTCACATCCGACGCAAAGCCATCTCTGCGGACCCTAACCAACAGACTCCTCGAATCTCCACTTGCAACAACGAACCCTCAGACCGAACAATTCCAGCATTCTAGAGTTAGAATCAGAAAAGAAAGAGGGGAAAACTTAATGGAGAATAGAACCGGAACTTACAAACCAAACCTGATAGACGATTGATATACGAACGGAATTCCACAAGCAGATCTCTAGCAATCAGTAATTGAGAGGAAATTGAAGAAGAGAAAGAGGAGCAAAGGGAGAGAACTTGAACGCGTAGAGGATGACCAGAGAACCGTCAATGAGAGAGTGGAGAAATTATTTGATCGTGAATTAGGATGAGAGAGAAGAGGAAATAAAATAGTTTAATAACCCACTCTCTTAAGAAAATAATAAATAACAAAAGGAAGAAGACAAATGTAACCCTCCTTCCTCAAGCTGACATATTAACATTACAAAATGTCATAGGCTATTTAATATAAGATTACAAAATAGCACAAACTCCCTTTGCGAATCAAAAAAAAAAAATCTGGGGCATAACAAGTTATATCACAGGACGCGCAGGTAGCTCATTGGTGTGCGGTCGGGTAGCCTTGTAGGGGTATAAAATTATATACGTTGGCCAAAAAAACGGATCTGTGTGCAACGTGACTAGATCATACTTTTTTATGACTACCGAGTATTTTTTATGACTATATGGTGGCAAACCTCAGCTACAAGTCAGGTATTGAAAGGGTTTGGTCAAAAAAACTTGGTAGGAGGGGATTCAGGTAGCTGCATCATAGGACGGGCAGGTAGCTCATTGGTGTGCGGTCGGGTAGTCCTGTAGGGGTACAGAATTCTATACGTTGGCCAAAAAACGGATGTGTGCAACGTGACTAGATCATACTTTTTTATAACCACCGAATATATTTTTATGACTATATGATGGTAAACCTCAACTATAAATCAGGTTTCAAAAGGGTCTGGTCAAAACAGCTTGGTCGGAGAAGATTCAGGTAGCTGCATCACAAGACGGTCAAGTAGCTCATTGGTGTTCAGTCGGGTAGCCCTGTAAGGGTATAGAATTCTATATGTTGGCAAAAAACAGATGTGTGCAACGTGACTAGATCATGCTTTTTTATGACCACCGAGTAGATTTTTTTACTAATGGTGGGTAAACCTCAACTATAAGTCAGGTATCGAGAGGGTTTGGTCAAAAAAGCTTGACTGAAGAGGATTCAGGTAACTACATCACAGGACGGACAGATAACTCATTGGTGTGCAGTCAAGTAGCCCGATAGGGGTCAATTTGTTCATATGAAATCACATTTTCAACAATTTTCATCGGAATTTACTTACGTTATATTTTGTTCAAACTCATCAAGGATACCACTACTCTCAATCTGGTGAATCACTGCGTTTGACGGTAAAAAAATGTAACACTAGAATCTCTTAATGTTGTGCAAAACATAACCAAGTTTTCACTTGATGCTTCATTGCTTGGATCTAGTTTGGAGTTTTACATTATGCTAATATGCTTACATTCTGCTACAGTTACAATACATAGAACAGGATACGTACAATGTTGCAGTATGATAAATACTAGTTTTACACTTGACCACAAATGAGGTGAGTGAGTGACTCAAATCAGTATACATCTTTTTTTTTCTCTCATCAACAATAAGTCATCAAGACCTAATTCAACTTTAGAAATGAAGATTTGTCAACACATCCATAGCAGCTCCTGATAAGCAACTCGCCTCCATGAGCCTTCCATGTCCACAAATCAAGGAAACTGAAAACATAAATATATTTAAGCATTCACAAACTGCTGAAACGGATTGTATTTATGCAGTATAATGTTCACTATGAACTTCTTTTTCAGATAGAACATTACCCACGGAATGGATATCATAACTCGGCAATATAATTTGTCAATAGATAATAGCAATGCACTAAAACAGGGTCATTTAAGCTGTTTAAAACAGACACAATAGAAATAATAAAGCGCGCAAGCAGAGCAGAGGAAAGAGTATGAAATTGACCATAAGCTAATAGTTACTTGCTGTAAAAATAAGTACAACGGTGGTATCATTTAACTATGACACATTCTAACAATTGAGAGTAATGAACTGAAACAGGTGAGGTCAAATTTCAGGTATTATCATGACTATTTAAGCTGTCAAAAGTTTTTTTTTTAAAAAAAAAAACAGAAGAAGAAGCAGCATAGTTAAGCAAATAAAGTGCATGAGATTTGAGTATGAACTGAGATTTGACTGCTGTAAGAGCTAGTATAGCAGTGTAACAGATTTCAACAATTAGAGAGTGATAACCTGTCTATTTCAACACAAATGTAGAGAGCAGGATGCAGAGATCTTAAGAAAAAAAAAATTCACATTTAGACAATGTCTAGTGATGCTGCCCGTCACGGATGGTAAGTCAAAGCAAGAAGATGCTTCAGTTTAACTGTAGCGGTAATAATTAACAAGTTCAATTTACCAAGAACTTGATCATGGAAGTCAAATGTCATAAACAATTACTCATGAACAAGGGAAATTGAATTAAACTGAAAAGCATATTAGCTCAAGCAGAAAAACCATTTTGTGCAAAAGATGTGAGATTTGCAAGCTTGATGCTCATATTTGGTTTGTTTCAGATGATTCATAATGGGAGTGGAACCTAAATCCAAACTGATTCAGAAATAAGAACTTATCAATCATTAAAGAATCAACCAAGTTAGACAAGCTAAAGAGCACTCTAGCTGGTCTCATGGATGGTAAGTCAAAGCAAGAAGATGCTTCAGTTTAACTGTAGCGGTAATAATTAACAAGTTCAATTTACCAAGAACTTGATCATGGAAGTCAAATGTCATAAACAATTACTCAAGAACAAGGGAAATTGAATTAAACTGAAAAGCATATTAGCTCAAGCAAAAGCCATTTTGTGCAAAAGATGTGAGATTTGCAAGCTTGATGCTCATATTTGGTTTGTTTCAGATGATTCATAATGGGAGTGGAACCTAAATCCAAACTGATCAGAAATAAGAACTTATCAATCATTAAAGAATCAACCAAGTTAGACAAGCTAAAGAGCACTCTAGCTGGTCTCACGTCTGATTCGGTGAAATCAATGACGCACTGAAGAAACATAATATTCACAAAACCAATATAAGGAACCAAATGAAACAGCAAGAGCGGATAGGGTTAGTGTCTGTACCGAATGAAAAGTAATGAAGCAACCTGCCATAATCGAAGAAAAAAAAGAAATAGAAACAAACCAAACAAATAGAGGTTACTGGTTAGAACAAACATAACAACTAGAAGGGCCTAGAAAATAAGGACAATCATATGAACAGAGGAAATTTTAGTAACCGAGAGAGAAAGAAACAGTTCTTTTTCCAAGGTTTACCTTCTTGATTATGAATTTATGACATACATAACACAGTGACCCGTCATCTATGGATCACAATATAATGATCAAATTGATATCAATATCATCATGTCAAAAATGAATTGTAGAACAACAAAAAAATGAACAGAACATGTAGCTGCAACAAGAGAAAATCAAACTGTATGACAATGTACTCACAGAGCTGGTGAGAATAAAATAGCATGATAAAAAAGCATCCATTACAGAAACAAAAGGAAAAACAAAACAATGATGTGAGCACTTCAGCTACCATTGATGGTAGATCAAGATTTAGATTTAGCTTTAGCTAATGCTAGTTCGAGATGACAGGTTTTGGTGTCAGTGAGGCGATTAGAGAAGAGTATACAGCAGCAGAGACAGAGAGTGTGTTACCTTCAAAGTGTTTAAAAGAGCCCAAGAGTACCACCAACTGATCTTCTTATGGTCCATCTGTCAACAGAGAAAAAAATAGATCTAAAAATTTACTGGATTGCACAAATTGACATCTAAAATTATCATAGATGAAAACCAGTACAATAAAATGAACGAGTGCTTCAAACATACATATAAACAGAAATGAGAGAAGAGTTGCCTACCCTGATGTCATTGTAACTGGCTTTCTGTCCAAGAAATCCATAAAGGAGTATGTACAGGATGTTAAGAAGTGCCTTGCCAGTATCACAAATGGGGAAGGATATGAACTCTGTATAACAACTCCAATGAGTAAGAGAAGTTTGATACTTACTTATCACCAAATGGAGAAGCAAACAGCAACTTATATTACGCTCAAATACTCACATTTTTTAACAAATAGTAGAAGGAATTGATTGTTTGGAAATACATATCAATTTGAGTTTTCGTTAGTGAATTGGAGTAATTTATAATGCATCAAGGTGTTTGCAGGCTTTGTTATCTGATATTAGTTAAGGGGTATGAGAAGAAAACCCAATCTTTTTGTCTGATGCATCCATAAACCACATAATGCTCTTCCTTTCACACTCTGAAACCGTACATACATTTTCTATCATCAACAACGAAGATAGATCCATACCCACTAGATCAAAACTAAACCAGAGCTAGTAATTGATCAGCACTACCACAAGTAGTACCCCCACTCGACCAACTACTTCAGGATGTAGCACCAGCTAGAAAGGGAAATTTTACAAGTAAAAAGCAACAGGAAATCGAGCATACACACTGCTCATCTAAAAAGGATAATAATCTGTTGCAACAAAATATCAGCCCTAACCTTGCAAACTGAGCTGAAGATACTGTGCAGGGAGATTCATCCGAGCAGTTCGGTTAAGCAAGGTGAAAGGGAGATTAGGGATTGAGAAGTGAAGAGGTATGTGCAAATTTGCTTCGCGACCTAATAACCTCAGGACAGAGGAAGAGATAATCAACAAAAATGACATAGATGGACAGGTGCAAATGATAATACCTGCTCAACCACTTGGTGTGAAGGACTGCAGAAGGAAGTTGTCGCAGCAGGCCAGTGGTGGCGATTGAATCTTGAGCAGAAGATTGGTGATGAAGGAGACGGAATCTCGAGCGGTAGGAGCTCGTCGAGATAGAGGATAAACACTTGAAAAAAGGAATAACAAGATTTAATTCATAAACATACTATTTACCTGCTACAAGATAAACAAAATGGCCAACAAACTCCCACCTCTGCAATGTCGCTCTCTTTTTGGTGGCCTGTCGATTGAATCAATAAGTACAGGATCGATTTAGCTCAATGCATCGACTGACGTCGGGGGAACAAAACTCTGCTAGGGTTCTACTAATACTACGGAGATAGAGGAAGAAGCTTGAAAAGGAAAAGCAGCATCTACCTGACTTGGATTTGGGGTTTGCTTGACTTTCTTCTTGAAGCGCGAGAAGAAAACAATGCCCGCGGTTGTATGAAATTTCAATGAAAAGCGAGGGAAAAAAACAGGTTAATAAAGCGAAGGGAAAATGAAATTCTTACAATCCAGCAGGTAAAAAAAGAAAAGGAAACATTGTGAAAAAAAAAGCCTAAATCAATACTCCCATGTTTATCTAGATGTTAAAAAATAAATATAATATATATAAACATACGAAACAAATCATAACACATATACAAAAGATACTATAAAATATTATTGATAATAATTTAAAAAATTAAAAAGTTAATTATTGTAAATAGTATATAAAACTTCAAAGACGTAATATTACTCAAAATCATTCTATTTTAAATTATTTTGGAAGAAATTATTAAAATTACTTGAAAAAGAGATTAAAACAAATCTTATATAAAGTGAATTTTTCGGGTAAAAAAATGAAATTCATACCCACTATAGCAAGTAACCAAAAAAAAACGAAACATTGAGGAAAAAAAAGTCAAAATCAATAATCCCTAGTTTTATCTATGTGTTAAAAAATAATATATATATATATATATATAAACATACTAAAACAAATCATAAACATTATAAAACGTAATATACAAAAGATTACCATAAAACAATATCAATAATAGTTAAAAAATTCTAAAAACTATTTATTGTAAAATAGAATATAAAACTTCAAAATCTTAATATTACTTAAAATTATTTAGCTAAGGTAATGACTCGTGCGGGCGCCGCCCATCACAGTCTCGTGCGCGCCTCATGCGGGTGTCCTTAGCTTACTCCTAGGCGGAGGTCGTGCTTTTTTGAAAATTGTCCTCTAGTTTGATTATGTCTAGCCAATTCACAATGGTGGTCTTGAATTTGATCAATGGTAGCACTATATTAGGAGAATTTGAAGCCGGATATGAAAATCAATACAAGGATTATAAAGGTTGCTTAAATTAGTACTATCAAAATTTTGTTAACCAATCCTAACCATAATAAGTCAACCGAATTTGTCCCTTAGCCCGAAAAAAACGAATAACCCAAAGGCTATCCCCTCACAGAAGAATAAATATAACAAAACTAACACCTCACTTAATGACACATGCTAGATAAACCCTACAAATCACACGAAATAACTTTACGTTGCGAGTCATCTAAGCACAATAGTTTAATTGATAACTCTCAATGAGACTAATTCACTAACTAAAAGAAAACTAATAGCTTAGGGTTCATACACCCAACGATAGAGGTTTCCTTCCAAATGTTTTATAACACAATGGGATGTGTATGTCATTATTATGCAATATTACTTATGTAACTTGGGAATGATTTGAATGTTGATGAAGTTTCAATTCTAAAATCTAAACTTTTAGTGAAGACATATACTAACCTAGATTGATGTGTGTATGCCTAAACATGGGAATAGTTTGAATGTGTATCATCACGTCACTACTTAGGTTTCTTATTAATATCACAAAATAATAGTTTGAATGTGTATATGTCTCAACTGAAAAGTTTAGGTTTTATAATTGAAAATTCATCAACATTCAAACCATTTCCAAGTTATAACCATAAAGAAACCTAATTTTGTACAAATATAGAGTAAAAATAAAATAGTAATCATCACATTACTTGAGTTATAAAACATTTTACAACAAAACATCTATTGTTGATAATAAGAACACTAACCTCTTTGTTTTCTTTTAGTTAATTAATTAATCTAAATGTGAGTTATCAACTAAAGTAGTGAGCTTAGATGACTCGCAACATAAAGTTTTTTTATGTGATTTGTTGTGGTTTATCCACCAAGTGTCATTACGTGAGGTGTTTGTTTTGTTATCTTTATTCTTTTGTGAGGGGTCAGCTTTTGGGTTATTCTACTTTTTCAGGTTATAGGTCAAATTCGGGTGACTTATTCACGTAAGGTTTGGTTAAATTTTTTAAAGTACGAATTTAAGCAACCTTTGTAACATGTATTGATTTTCTTATTCAACCTCAAGCTCTCTTAAAATAGTGTTACCCTTGATCAAATTCAAGACTGCTATTACGTAATGGTTATACATAATCAAACTATAGGACAATATTTGTATATGAAGTTTTATCTATAGATTTATAAATTGTATCGACCAACTAAAATTTAAATTTGTGAATCAGTGGTCAATATTCGACACTTAACCCCTGGTCTACCCTGTCATGCCTCACTTTGTGCCTCCCACCGTCTCGCACCCTTCACCGCCTTGTGCGGCCTTGCGCGTGTGCTGCCCGTCGCCGCTCGCATGCACGCAGCTCGTCACCGCTCACGCCGCCTCGCCCATGCACTGCCCGTCACGGCCTCACGCGCGCCTCATGCGGGCGTCATCTGTTCACTATTGGGAAGGGATCAACCTGATTTTTCTTTATTCTGGTCTTTTTTCAAACTTAATTTAACTTAGTTATAATTACAAATATATTTAGGTGAGGTGTAAGCTTTGTAATCTTTACTCTGTTGTGATATTAATGAGAAATCTAAGTAGTGACCTAATGATGCACATTCATACCATTCACAAGTTTAGGCATCTACACCTCAATGTTGGTTAGTATATGCCTCAACTGGAAAGTTTAGGTTTTATAATTGAAACTTCATCACCATTCTAACCACTCTCGATTGTAAACACGGAGAAACCAAAGTTTGTAAAAATATTGAGTAATTTAAAATAGTAATGATATACACAATACTTTGTGTTATAACACATTTTAAAGCAAACCATATATTGTTGATAGTATGAACACTATTGATTTTATTTAAGTTAGTGAATTAATCTAAATGTGAGTTATCAACTAAACTAGTGTGCCTAAATGACTCGCAACGTAAATTTATTTTGTGTAGTTAGTTGGTTATCTGCAATTATGTGACGTTAAGTGAGGTGTTCGTAAAATTATCTTTCTTCTTTTTGTAAGGAGTTAACCTTTGAGTTATTCAGTTTTTTTCGGGTTATAGGCCAAATTTGGGTGACTCATTCACATGAGATTTGGTTAACAAACTTTGGTTTCTTTATGTTTAGAACTTGGAAGTGTTTTGAATGTTGATGAAGTTTCAATTATAAAATCTAAACTTTTCTGTTGAGACATATACTAACCAACATAGCTGTGTAGATGCCTAAAATTGAGAATGGTTGAATATGTACCATCACGTCACTACTTAAGTTTCTTATTATTATCACAAAATAATAAAGATTACAAAACCTACACCTCACTTAAGTATATTTGCAACCATAACTAAGTTAAATTAGGGTAATAAACATGGTGGAATAAGGGAAAAAAAGGTTGACCCCCGCCCAAGAGTGAGCGGAGGACGCCCGCTTGAGGCGCGCAGGAGGACGTGACAGACGCGCATGCGAGGCGGCGACAGGCGGCGCACGCGCGAGGCGGTAACGAGATGCGCGCATGGAAGACGGTGGATGTTTTTGTGATTATAAGATTAAAGGATAGGTTAAAGAATATAAAAATATAAGGGTAGGAATGGTGAATATCAATAAGACCGGTCAAAGGTTAAGTTGTGTAAAAAGTTACAAATAACTTTAGTAAGGTTTAGGAGTAAAATGCAAACTTTAGAAAAGTTGGGGGTCAAAATGTAATTTTGGAAAAGTTATGTGTGAAAAGTAGGAATTCAGTCAAACCTAGGTGGAACTAGGGTTTTGACCAAAAGTGAGAAAGAAAGATTGAAATTTGAACTTGGAAAGAAATGGTGCCAGATTCGAATATACTTTTACTTGAGAACATATTACCGTTACTCTACCTAAGTAATCTTCTTAGCTTAATTATGCATAATACAATGTATATCATCATCCTTCCATAAGTGACATCTGTACTACTCGTATCTTAATTCAAGATTTATTCGATATTGCTTTAGTTTGAATACTATTTGCGAACAATTAATAGCGCAAGATATTCAAGAAATTAATTCACAAGGCACAATAGCATACAATCCATATATCATCTTATCATTCATTTACACATCTGAACCCAATGTGATCCTCATGGAGAATCGGATAATGTAACAACATACCTTACACCGAAGAAGACGCTAGCGTATTATCCCGCGCCGTTCTTTAATCACTTAAATTTGGAATGTAATACTAAGTATTGATTCCCTATAATCCTAAACAAATTTGGTACCCTTGTAATTACTTGTCCCATTGTAATTAACCTCAATGATTGTCATTCATTACTAACCGGGTTGTTACTTAAAGCATTCACATACCAGATTATTAATTATTCTTTTCTCGTTGTTAGTAGCTAACATGGTTGTATAGTTTTATACAACCTTTAGGATTAAGTCCTTATCCTACTTATCTACTTTCAATCATATGTATACACTTACATTGATTTAGTTTACTACATGGCATGGACTTTAATTTGACCCTCGGTATAGATGGTCTTAGGCCTTGTAATTCTTATCTACTTCAGTGAGTTAGTCAGTTTGACCCATTGGTCTACTTAGTTGGTTTGTCAATGAGGTCAACACTAATCTGGTCAACGTTTTCACCAGGTCAAAGTTGATATAGTCAACATGTTTATGATGACCTTAGGAATAATCCTAGTTACTAAATCTCCTTAAACAAACCTTAACCATTTATGTAATGGTTTAAGTATACCCTTAACCATTATACTAGTGACTAAGGTTTTCTCTCCTAAACATACTTATCCCATAATTAAATTCCAACACCTTAATTATCATACAATTCTAAGTATTCACATTAAACATCATGGATTATAAAATCCCTAAGTTCTTAGCAACCTTAAACATCAACATTAACAACCGATCTTTAGAGTTTTATTCTCAAACATGAATATGACCTAGACGACTTCTAGGAAACTGCGTATGACCCCGATGACGGCTATATGAAATTGTATTCTCCATAACCTAAGAGTAGATCTTAGGAATTTGATTAAGGTACTTAATCATATGAGAGAATTGGTATATGATGAGGGGAGAAATCCAATGTAGTCTCCGGACTGGCTGGTTGCGCATAGTGATCACTAGAGAGGATACCCGGATCGGGTCCGCTCATGGAAAAATCCAACAAGCCCGATAGGATTGTTGGTCAGATGGTACCTGCTGTTGGTAAATGGCTCCTGTCGCTTATGGACGCCTTATTAGGCAGAGAGGAAGTCCCAGGATCTTCGGATCCTTGGCAACATGGGCGCCTATGGTGCATTTAGGACGAATGTCCAATTAGATAAATATTATGAATTATAAATGGGATTGTCCTAACATGACATCCACTATATGATAAGTGACCTAAAGGGTATAAGATTACACTTTTAGCATATTTGGCGTTTTTCGCTGAGCCTATACGACAACATATTGCAGGGACATGATCAAGCTATGAAGCCGGAGTGCAGGACCTCGGGTAGAGGACTTTTGTTTTTGATACCGCTCTTTAGACTCGAATTGTATTACGTATTATGGTTTTAAATATTTGGGATGGTTTAGATGCTCACTGGTCTCTCTATTCGGATTATGGATTTAGTTATGTTTATGTTAGTTGTGGAATATCTCGGATCATCACATCGGTTATAAGTTAGAAGTATTTGGTAAGTGGTAGCCTTGTTACTCACAAGGGTGAGTACGGCGTGTAGCACCCGAATGAAAGGAATTACATTTATTTCCGCTGTGAGCCATTTTTAATTATGCTACGAGCTTTCGATTATTACGAGATTAGAAGTAGGGGTGTTACAGTACAAGACTCCAATAACTCTCGTAAAGCTGGATAACGAACCAAGGGCCTTGAAGGCCGGATAACGAGAACATTTAGAAGGAAAACTACCCTCGTATCGTTATTACCCTATTTACGCTTTAAATTTGTTTTAGCAATTTTTTGAATTTGCTTTATATTAGATTTTTAAAAAATTTATCTTTTTTTCAACCAATGTTAATATAATTTCTTCATAAATGATTTTTAATGATTTTATGTAATATGAAATTTTTAAAATTTCATATTCTATTTTACAATAATTAATTTAAATATTTATTAATTACTATCAATATTGTTTTTGATATCTTTTGTAAATTATGTTTTATAATGTGTATAATTTGTTTCAATATGTTTTTACAGAGATATTTGTATAGTATTTTTTTATTTTTTTAACATCTGGATAAATGAAAGTTAACACATTGGGTCAAGCTAATTTCTTAACTTGTACTATTGACTTTGGCTTTTTATCTCAACGTTTTCTTCTTTTTTATATCAGTTAATTTCATTTTTTTAACCTGGTTCTCTTTCCCCCCTCTTTTCACTGAAATTTGATACAACCGCGGGCATCGTTTTCTCTCTCACTGGTATTGAGCTCTCACTCTTTTCTTCTTCCCCACACTCTCCATCAAACAGTTTCAACCCAGAAAACAAAACATCCACCATTTTCTTTCATCGATCAACCCTAACTCATAACCGGTAGCCATTGTTCAATGTTCACCCCTCTGATGGGATCGAAACACACCAACTAAAAAAAAAAAAAAAACCCTAGCCACATCTCTCCGGTCGATCTTCATCCTTCCTCATCCTCCCCCTTTTCGAAATAAAAA
This sequence comes from Limonium bicolor, assembly GCA_023374045.1. Lineage (NCBI taxonomy): Eukaryota > Viridiplantae > Streptophyta > Magnoliopsida > Caryophyllales > Plumbaginaceae > Limonium > Limonium bicolor. The sequence goes on along the minus strand of CM041783.1, from coordinate 29,857,246 downwards.
ATCAAAACACCAACAGACCCAAAATAAGCCTCTTAGCTTCGTCATCACCTCCCCGACATCCTCTCATCAGTTGATTCAACCATCTCTCTGGAGCTACATTTCATCTGAAATCTTCATCTCCACTGAGACCCATGCTCGTCGCAAAGCTATAACCGGGGGAAAACTCGAGCCGTTTTCCATTCCCCGGTTTTCATTATCGGACAACATTCGTAAAAAGGCAGAAAATCTAACGTAAGTGCGGTACTAAGAGAATCTCACTCACCCTTTGAGGAAGCAAATATTTAATTTCCATAACTTATTTTCTGTCGCACCTTGTTAATATTGAGGAAGCAGTTGTATATGATTTGTGTTTTCTGTCGCACCTTGTGAATATTGCAACCATAACTGGCAAATATTTCATTCTCTTCTTTTAGTTTGTTTGCGCCTCTACAGAGATAAATCTGAACTACTGCTTGTTGCACACTAGATTGAGCCGGAAAGTTATGTCGTGCTTCTGATGTCTTCCTGACTTGCCAACCCATTTTGACTTGTCTGCGAGTAATCTATATTATTTTCCCCATAGACATGTCTTTCGTGTATGATATACTAAAACTGGGAGCAAAGGCAGATATTGATATTAGCCTATCAGATTCATGTTTTGTTGTATTTTAATAGTTCATGAAATCTAACTTTGTTATTTTCATTTCACAGATACTGCTTGTATAATTTGTGTTACTTAAATATTTGATTATCAAAATTTAGTCAGTTGAACAAGATTAAGCAGATGTGATAACTCATCCTTCCGTGAGAATATTGCCAGTACAAAGTTGAACTAAAGTTGAAGCTTAAGCGAGAGATTGAAAATACAGATGGGCCTAACTTAAGGGTATTTTTATATGAAACTGTCATGTGGTAATTATAAAAATTACCCATTGACTACGCGTATTAATTCTGGAACAGGTGGTTTTTTTTCTCACAGATAGAGCATGTTGCGAGGCCTGTGGTAACCTGAAAGCAGCATTCCTGGTTGCAGTGGTATAATACAATCCATTTTTATTACCTGCATATCTAATGTCTGTATTGTCAAATTTGAATAAGGTGGAAACAGTAGTAGTACTGCTTAGAGTTGACAGGTTCTTAGAAGTTGTGTCATCTTGGCTTTTGGACCCATGACTTTTTTGATGTTCCGGACTATCGCCAATAACAAATTTTATTCTTGATATGATTCATTCAGTTTACATCTTTCCTGTCAGGAAATAAAATAAAAATGTAGATAGATAAGGAGCACTGGAATAAAGAAGCAAGAAACTAAAAAATGAAGATAAAAAACATGGCACTGCAAATCAATTAGTTGTGGAAGACGCTATATGATTAACTTGATAATGGTTGTTTTTTGGGAAAATACCTTATTGTGCCAAGATGCATCTATCACAGATGTGTTCGTTTAATTATATGTTTTATTGTCATCTTCAGGAGGAGAGGAAAATGGCTGCTCAATTGGCAAATACAATGTCCATCTGTATTTGCTTGTGATATGGTGAATGTGAGTTATTATTCTTCTCTCTCCCCTGGTTCCATTTTCCTTTGATGTGCTCAAGTTCTGTTTCTTTGTGGGGGTGAAAAATGATCTTATATGTACATGATATTGATTCTTATGCTTGCATTTCTCGCCATTCATCGTTCTCCTCTTTTGCTTCTTCCCTCTTCATTCTCTTCTTTTGTGCGCCTTCTGGAACCGGTAATATAATTCAACTTATCTCCGCTGTTTTAAGAATCTCGGCAACCTGCTTTCCCGATTTGTCTGACCTAAAATGTCAATCAATTTAGCCTCACCCAGTATTTTTGCATAATGCGCTCAGGCACTTGTGACCGTCGTCAGTGGAATCTTAGACGAGACTACTGAAAGGAAGAATGCAGAAATTTCACTTGTATAAGGTTAAGTTGGTTGATATTAGGAAGAATGCAGAAATTTCTCATGTATCTTCTTTTCTTCGATAATGGACTGCATATACTTACTGTTCTATTTTGTAGTTGGTGTCGAAACAATTCCTTCCATCGAGATTACTAGAGCCTGCATCAAAGAGAGAGGAAACTCTACAGACTACAGAGAGGTAAGCTTAAGGTGATAATGCACAATTAACTTGTTATGTTTTGTCTAATATTCATCTGCTAAATGACAATAATTTTGTAGAAGTTGTTACCTGTACTAGACGAGCTTGAATCTTTGAAGCCTTATATTCAACGTCAAAGACAGGAGTTGAAAAGTGATTTCCCTGGATGTGAACCATATCAAGCTGAGGGTTTAGGAAATAATTTATATGCGCTGGAAAGATACTCCCAAAGTTCACTTTCACCTTCTGAATATAATGCTACAACAATTGTAAGTGAGCAGGTGATGACTTAAGCAATCTTGTTGACGCTGCCATCCAATATTAAGTGTTGCTCTATTCAATATGAAGCTTGTCTGCTGCAATGATTTGAGAGGTCCACAGATGGGTCCTTTTTGTTGGTAGAGTAATATGCTAATAGCATCTTTAATAAAGTTGCCCAAACACCATATCAACTAGGGACTTATCACCTATTAATCATTAACTTACTGCAATTTCATCATTGTTTGATGATATGTGCTAGTTTTTATTACATTGATTGTAGCATGGTCATGGGTATGATCACTATCCCTTTATCTTGTCTTTCTTGTCGATTTTGGTGGGGTCAGCCAGTACCATATTTTCAGTTTCTAAACTTGTTAGATGTTGGTAATTGAAATGCTTTGAATTTGTCAGTTTGTCTTCACAATGCGTTCACCCATGTATTTTTGCATAATGCGCTCAGGCACTTGTGACTGTCGTCAATGGATTCTTAGACGAGACTACTGAAAGGAAGACTGCAGAAATTTCACTTGTATGAGGTTAAGTTGGTTGATATTAGGAAGAATGCAGAAATTTCTCATGTATCTTCTTTTCTTCGATAATGGCAGGTTGATTCGCTACTCTTCAATTGGTACAGACACCAACCCTATATGCTCTTGTTGTTTCGTTTGATTTCCTTATTTTAGTTTTGTGAATATTAGTGCAGATTGGTTCAGATTAATCTAAGTTCGCGCTTCTTTAGTACGTCATCGATTTCATCAGATCAGATGTGAGACCAACTAGAGCGGTCTTTAGCTTGTCTACTTGGTTGATTCCATAGTGATTGATAAGTGCTTATTTCTGAACCTACTATCTGGATTTAGGTTCCGCTCCCACTTTGAATACTATGCTGCTACTTCTTCTGCTCTTTTTTACATTTGACAGCTTTAATAGTCATGCCAGTACCTGAAATTTGACCTCACTTGTTTCAGTTCATTACTCTCAATTGTTGGAACGTGTCATAGATAAATGATACCACTGCTGTACTTATTTATGACAACAAGTAAATATTAGCTTATGGTCAATTTCATACACTTCTGCTCTGCTATGCTTTGCTGCTGCATTATTGTTTCTATTGTGTTTGTTTCTAAACAGCTTAAATGACCCAGTTCTAGTGGATTGTTATTATCTGTTGACAGACTATATTGCCGAGTTGTGATATCCAATCTGTTAGGCAATGTTTCAATCTGAAAAAGAAGTTAATCGTGAACATTAAAGTGCCATAAATACTCAATCTGTTACAGCTGTTTGTGAATGCTTAAATCTGTTTTTGTTTTCAGTTTTCTTTATCTGTTTTAATCTCTGTTCTTCCAGCATTTCTTCTTTCAGATTTCAGCATGTCATTGTTTCTCTTGGTCTGTCTAAGTATACAATAAGCAGCATAGTGGTCATTTACATGATATATGGCATTAGCTTATTGAAGGTAATTGGAATAAGACTTTCGTAGCTACATAGTTTATTTTGGGTAAATGTAGGTAGACAACGTATATCTGATGGAAACCATAGATTATGAAGCATCCACTTAATCATCCGCTACATATAGAAGAGTGGCCTAATTCTGTGTTACCATCGCCTTATTGCTCTTATTTTTTTCTGTTGTTACTGTTACAACCTATGAATACAGTTAGAACTTTGACTATATGCAAAGTTAGTTTGTGCTTGAACTAATGTGATGAGCAATTATAAAATCACTTTCACTTTGTTATACTGGTACTAAAATGAACATATGCGATGATAATTTATGGCTTAGCCTATTAAGTAATCACTGGGATATGTAAACCCTGACCCAACTTCCTTACCTCTTTTATATACAATTTGTTGTCGGTACTCAGATGATCATTCTAGTACCTCTAGGTCGGCATTTGTATGTAAACAAAGAGGTGGTAAAAATGAAGCTTAGTTATATGATAGAATTTGATAGATGAGTAAGAGATGCTACACAAATTTTTGAGCAAAAAAAAAGGAAGTTGTGAGTTCATGTGTGTTTATATACTACTGATTTACTAGTGCGATAATGAGAGGCTAAAAAATGCACTGAGCAAAATATTATGCCACAACATCCCGCAAATGGAGTTGAACTTCTTGTGTGTGGTCATCGTCACACTCTTATTTGCATTAAAGGTGGGAGAATTCATGGGTGGGGTTATAATAGCCATGGCCAGGCTGCAAATGAGAAGTCCACTTATGCTTGGTATCCTTCACCCGTTGATTGGTAAGATGGTTGTGGACAGCCTCTTTAAGTTAGTTGTGGGTTTAATATGCTTTATTCATCCCAATTTCTCTTTGCTTTTAGATATATAGTATATTCTTAGACCTTTGTTCTGGCTCATAATTATGTAACGTGAAAAACGAAGAACTTTATGCTGTAATAACGAAAAATGGAGAATAAAAGACTATCCGGCAAGCCATGCCAGGCTGCTGTCACGTGATATTAATGTTTTCCAGTTCTTCTACAATGACAACTGCTAACTTTTGCTTGTATTTGATTTTAGCTAGAACTCTGGTTATGTAATTATTGGCAAATTGTTTTGCTTGTAGGTGTGTTGGTCAAGTGAAGAAGCTGGCTGCTGGTGGAGAACATTTTGCTTCTTTTTTTTACTGATGCATGCTCTATAAAGGAGTTGTGTGAATTCAGTCTTGCAAATAGCATTAATATGGCAAATGCTGATGAGAAAGACTTGAAAGAAAACACATGTAGGTTTCTCATATTGTCTCTGAGAAAGACTTGAAAGAAAACACAGGTAGCCCCCTCAAAATGTTTTATCATCCAATACTTCTAGTATATCCAGCTATAGACAAACATACATTGTCTTGTGAGGATGCTGCGGATTGCTGCTTCTTGAATTGTTCATGCAGGTGAGTGGGAGCACACTATTATGTTAGATGCTTCTGTGTCTGGTGGAATTCTGGCTGCAGAGGCTGGAACATTAACCTTTATGGTAAGCTTCATAATTTTCTTTCATCATGACTACTGTGATTCTCTGGTACAATGGTCCTTATGTGGTGATTTATGTGGTGATTGCGTTTGAAGTGGTAACTTGTTGAACCAGCTGATGATGCCCTTACATGCCTTAGTGAATTCAGTCTTCGTGGTCAATTAGTGTTACTATGGCAAATGATGACGAGATTGAAGATGTTGTGTGAATTGACCAGCTTTGATGATGCCCTTGCATGCCTTTGTGAAAGACTGAGGTAAGGATAAGGAAAGGCTCTCAGCTTGTTTCTATCTGAGTGTGCAGCAAAAATACAAAGCATGGGAGAAATTATAAATGAGCTTGTGGAGAGTTCTTGAACTTTTCTTATTGTTTTTGTTATGGAGTTTGTTATCTACAAAGCAGATGACATAGGATATGTTTCTGCTGGACATTATGTTCCTTGGATAATTGATTTAGAGTTATGTAAACAGGGTTCATGGAGGCAACTTGGACATGGAAGGTTCATGGAGACAAGTTGCTTATCAGGAGCTGCTGTGGATGTGTTGACAAATCTTCATTTCTAAAAATTTAATTAGGTCTTGATGACTTATTGTTGATGATGGAGATAGAAAAAAAAGATGTATATACTGATTTGAATCACTCACTCACCTCATTTGTGGTCAAGTGTAAAAGTGGTATTTATCATACTTCAACATTGTATACATATGCTAATCTATGTATTGTAACTGTAGCAGTATGTAAGTATATATTAGCATATTGTAAAACTCCAAACTAGATCCAAGCAGTGATGAATCAAGTGAAAACTTTGTTGAGTTTTGCACAACATTAAAAGATTCTAGTGTTACATTTTTATATTGTCAAACACAATGATTCTCCAGATTTAGACTAGGGGTATTCCTGATGAGTTTGGACAAAATATTACATGAGGTGAATTCCGATGAAAATGGTTGAAAGCGTGATTTGATATAAACAAACTGACCACTACAAGGCTACCTGATCGCACACTAATGAGCTACCTGCCCGTCCTGTGATGTAATTACTTGAATCCTCTCTGGCAAAACTTTTTTGACCAAACCCTTTTGATACATGATTTATAGCCAAGGTTTACCACCATCTAGTCATAAAAATCGACTATGTGGTCATAACAAAGTATGATCTAGTCATGTTACAATCACAAGTCTATTTTTTGGCCAACATATTGAATTCTATAGCCCTACAGGACAACCCGACCGCACACCAATGAGTTACCTGCCCGTTCTATGATGCAGCTACCTGAATCCCCTCCGGCCAAGCTTTTTTGATCAGACCATGTCGATACCTGACTTATAGCTGAAGTTTACCACCATTTAGTCATACAAATCTACTCGGTGGTCATAAAAAAGTATGATCTAATCACGTTGCACACAGATCCATTTTACGCTGGAATTTATCAAACATAATATATATATATATATATATTATAATCAGATTTTCCCAATAATATTTATATAAATAGTGACAAGTAGATTTAGTCTTAATTTAAAAAAAATTATATTAACTAAATATACTATTAAATAGGAGAAAGGAAAAAAGTAACAAACATTCATAGTGGGGTAGGTTAATATACTAAAAGTTACTAGTTTTAAATATTTTACAAGTGTTTTTATTTTTAGTTAAGCCCTTTGGATTGAGTTAATTCTTTTTTATGCTTTTATAAGAAAAATAATAAACTAATTTTTAAAATTGAATAAAGTCTTGATGACTTATTGTTGACGGGAGTGTGAAAAAAGATGTACATGTTGATTTGAATCACTCACTCATTGCATTTGCGGTCAAGTGTAGAAGTAGTATTTAGCATACTGAAACATTTTATGTATGACATTCTATGCATTGTACCAGTAACAGAATGTAAGTATATATTAGCATATAGTAATGTAAAACTCCATACTAGATCCAACTGTTCTGGTGTACTTGGAATTTAACTCTTGCTCTATTTTGTCAAACTCCTCAAGGCCACCTACCACACAACAGTGATTACGGTTAGAGATATTTCATCACTTTGAAAACCTGTTTGACCAAACCATTTATTTACGTGACTAAAATTAAAGTGTATTAGTTAGAGTACTCTCACTTGTAGTCATGGATTTGTACATTTTAGCAAGGCGGCCGACAATCGATCTCTCGTATTGCTTATCTCTTTCCATGCATACTTGTATTTATGATTAAATAAAACACCAGTGTGATTAAAAAGACTGGTGTGTAGTTTTTAGTTTTAATATTAGCCTAATTTGTATAAGTTGTTTTGACTAGACCCTTTCGATACCTGACTAATAGTTGAGGTTTACCACCAGTTAGTCATAAATATCTACTATGTGGTCATACCAAAGTGTGATCTAGTCATGTAGTATAAATCTCTCTCGTATTGCTTATCTCTTTCCATGTATACTTGTATTTATGATTAAATAAAACACCAGTGTGATTAAAAAGACTGGTGTGTAGTTTTTAGTTTTAATATTAGTCTAATTTGTATAAGTTGTTTTGACCAGACCCTTTCGATACCTGAAATAGTTGAGGTTTACCACCAGTTAGTCATAAATATCTACTATATGGTCATACCAAAGTGTGATCTAGTCATGTAGTATAAATCTCTCTCGTGTTGCTTATCTCTTTCCATGCATACTTGTATTTATGATTAAATAAAACACCAGTGTGATTAAAAAGACTGGTGTGTGTGTTTTTAGTTTTTAATATTAGTCTAATTTGTATAAGTTGTTTGAACTTTAATATTATATAGAATTTTTTTTGAGTTTAAATTTCTACTAATCTGTTTTCTGTCAGTATGGTCTATTTTCTGTCAATATTATTTAATATGTACAGGGCTCCCGACTGTCACAATAAATACTGTTTGTCATGTGATACCACTTGTTTTTCGACTGTTTTGACACCCTCTATACCTGACTTTTAGCCAAGGTTTACCACCATCTTGTCATAAAAATTACACTCTGGTCATACGAAAGTATGATCTAGTCACGTGACACTCATCAGGTCCAGTTTTGACCAACATATAGAATTCTAAACCCCTACAGGGCTACCCGACCGCACACCAATGAGCTACCTGCCCGTCCTGTGATGCAGCTATCTGAATCCTCTCCGACCAAGATTTTTTGACCAGATCCTCGCGATACCTGACTTATAGCTGAGGTTTATCACCATCTAGTCATAAAAATCTACTCAGTGGTCATAAAAAAGCATGATCTAGTCATGTTGCACTCAGATCCATTTTAGGCCAACATATAGAATTCTGTACCCCTACAAGGCTACCCGACTACACACCAATGAGCTACCTGTCCGTCTTGTGATGCAGCTACCTGAATCTTCTCCGGCCAAGCTGTTTTGACCAGACCTTTTCGATACCAGACTAATAGCCGAGGTTTACCACCATCTAGTCAAAAAAAAATACTATGTGGTTATAAAAAAGTATGGTCTAGTCTCGTTGCACACATCCGTTTTTGGCCAACGTATAGAATTATATACCCCTACAAGCTACTTGACCACACACAATGAGCTACCTATCCGTCCTATGATGCTAATCCTCATGACTACCTGAATCTTCTCCGACCAAACTGTTTGACCAGACCCTTTTGATACTTGATTAATAGCCGAGGTTTACCACCATCTAGTCATAAAAATCTACTTTTTGGTCATAAAAAAGTACGATCTAGTCACTCATCAGGTCAATTCAAAGAAAAATAAATGACCAACAACTAAAGAATAGCGACTCATAATGTTCCATCTTCTTCATCTTGTTTAGATATATTATATTATAGATTATTACACGCCATCAACCACACTACCATTCTTTAGTTACCAACTTTTGAACTTAATATGCACGCGTGTTTTTATATTGCTGCTAATCTTAAAATTGAATAAAGCATCTTCCAAATAATTTCTTGGAAGCGACAACAATTGCACAAACATACTGACCTCTTCTTTACGTTATACTCAAATGCTCTTCTAGAACATATGCTAATGTCGGCAATTTGAAATTATGGCCGCTACCATATACTTGACTACTCCAACTTTGATTTTCCATGAACAAAGTAAAATCATACTACTACAGTACTACTATCAACGTCATAAAAATCTTGTGCCGTATGCTAGATGCCGTGCTGTATATTCATTCCAATAGATCAGATATTGATAGTGTGTATTATTTTAATTGTCAAAACAAATAAACAAACAAAATGTCAAATGTAAAAAGTGAAGGGCCTCTATAAATCTTAAGAGCCACTCCCTCTGTTGTACAGATCACCATTTTCAAGAGTTAAAACTATACACAGCAGCATCACAAAGCTCACCACCCGTTGTCTATCTCACAAACATCAGCATTTGTGAGTGTCAATGTCCATAGACGGCAACTTCTCAACTCTTGGAGAATCACTTGATGATTCAGCTATCAATAATTCAACCGCATTTGCACCTTCCTGTTCGACAAGAATTGTAGTATCGTGGATGAGCACTGAAACAATGGGTTAAAAAGTTTGAAAATATGAACTAAGATACTCACCACAAGGCAAGAGATAAAACAAGAAAATTCACAACATCCCAGAAAAAGAAAAGAGACCATCACGACAAGGAAACATTTAACATATTGGCCAATAAATTTGTAAGCACCTAATAACTTCATGAGAACCCACTCCTTCAGCACATTGTGGTTAGACAAGCACATACATTTAAACAATATATGTCACCAACAAGACCGCTACAATTAAACACATCATCTTGATAATACTAATTCAAGCCAACAGAAAAGTCAACAGACAAGCACATACATTAAATAGTTAAACACAGCCCAACTAACCTCAAAAATTTGTCCATCAGATCTATGCCATTACTAATCAACAACAAATTTTAGATATAAGACAATGTAAATATCCAGACACGGCAGAGGAGGAAAACTCTGAACGGACGAAGAACAAATACATATAGGAACTCATACGATTGCCATCATCTCAGCAAGGAGCTGAATGGGTACTTGGGATCTTGGTGAAGGCAAGCTATCACAGAAGCGCATTCATTCACATCAATATTGACCCGGGCCATAGATGAAAACAAAAGAGACATGTTAAAACATGCTAACCTATGATTAAAACATGCCTTTAATTTAACTAAAACATACTTTCAGAACCAAAACATGCCGCATTCTCATGGTCGTTAGACACATCAATGAATCAATCAGTTGGTGTTGTTAGTATTGATATCATCTTTACGCAGTCCTCTACTACTTTCAGAATTGTGAAGATGCTAAGAATTCGGAGAGAATCACAGCCAAAACAGTACCCTAGATGGTCAACATAAGATAAAATGAGACGGAACTATAACCCGAGGTATATAATGTAATCAATTTGCTTCAGTATTTATATTGAACTTTGTGCATTGTGGTTTTATGAAATATCAGGTAAATCTAGTTCAAACCCAGAATGGTGGGCTGTTCCTAATATTGTTTGTATTGGTTAGCTATATCTAACAGACTAAAGTATAAGAGAGCGTGAACAAATAATTCTTATTCATCGGCCAACACCAGCTTGATCAAATATATTTCTAGTATACTTCCAGGGGCTGTAATTGGATGTGGAGGGTACTCTTTTTCCTCCCTAAGTTTTTGTCCCATTGGGTTTTAATTAGGGAGGTTTTAATGAGACCCAATCTAACTCATCCACCTTGTCTGATCTTTCATTTATAATAAAATGGCTATATGCCTAAATTATATAAAAAAAAACCAGCTTGACCAAATTTCTTTTTCTTTCCCTTTACGTCAAGATGTTCTAAGTTTATAATCTAATATATTTATAGAAACCATCATCAGAAACGTGGAGACAGACAATTAATTAGTTGCTGCCAACAAAAATTACATATTCGCACAAATCAAGCTATCGATGTCAATTGTATCTAGAAACAAAAGACAAGAAAACAGGAAGTATAATCAGGAATAAGTAACGCCCAATGACAAAACACAAACATGAATTTAACTTAATAACATTTAGAATTAGCGTATGTTAAGTATAAATACCTAGAGAGTGAGAATGATTATCCTCTGTGAAGAGCTGAAAATATACATACAATTGAACTGCCTATTGTTTGTAAAACCATTTTTCAACAGAACTTAGCAACACCACCCTTATCCCGTGCGATGCTCTGCGAATTGTCATTATATTCTATATTGCACCTTCATTGGATTTTGTTGTATCTTCTCTAAAGTTGTTTTCTGAAAGTCAAACAGTTAGTTATGCTACCATGTCAGCATGCAGAGAATAGATGTTACCTGCCGACTTTGCTGCTGTTTCTTCTTGGTAGACATCAGTCACGAAGAGTATCTCTGCTGGAGAATCTACTCCAAATGAGTCTGCGATTTCAATATAACTGCGAGTCTCCCTCTTATTCCTGCAAAATGACGGGGAAAGACAGAGAAGACATGAAAATTTAAAGGAGATCACCGGTAGTCCTGTGGTGGACTCACTACCCCATGTATTTATATAACTCGTGGTTGAAACCACTTGTTGCGACTCCCGCTTCCCCCAACATAAGAATATAATATACATACTCGTGAAACATATGCTAATGTCGGTAATTTGAATTTATGGCCCGCTACCATATACTTGACTACTCCAACTTTGATTTTCCATGAACAAAGTAAAATCATACTACTACAGTACTACTATCATCGTCATAAAAATCTTGTGCCGTATGCTAGATGCCGTGCTGTATATTCATTCCAATAGATCAAATATTGATAGTGTGTATTATTCTAATTGTCAAAACAAACAAACAAACAAACAAACAAACAAAATGTCAAATGTAAAAAGTGAGGGCCTCTATAAATCTTAAGAGCCACTTCCTCTGTTGTACAGATCACCATTTTCGAGAGTTAAAACTATACACAGCAGCATCACAAAGCTCACCACCCATTGTCTATCTCACAAACATCAGCATTTGTGAGTGTCAATGTCCATAGACGACAACTTCTCAACTCTCGGAGAATCACTTGATGATTCAGCTGCCAATAATTCAACCGCATTTGCACCTTCCTGTTCGGTAAGAATTGTAGTATCGTGGATGAGCACTGAAACAATGGGTAAAAAGACATATACCATTCAATTATAATAACAATCAGTTCAGTTTAGTTGCAGAAACAAACAATACTGTTTCAACTTGAAACAACCCTGCTGTTATGCGAAGCAGTTCCTGAAATCTGGAAGAGGGCCATTAGCCAAAATGTTATATGTATATCGCAAGTACAGGAATGTATATCGCAAGTACAGGGAAAGGGAAAAGGAAAGTGGAAGAAGAACATCACCCAGTAGATAGACTATTAGAAGTTGGATGATTCAATAAAGCAGAAGTTGCTACAACACAAATGGATTTGCACTGTTACACATTGATAGATAAATCGTACATGCAACAAAATATGGAAAAGCCACCAACCGCATAAGGCTCCTTCCCCCTCAGAAAGCACATAAGAATACTACGTCTTATCATATATTACCTAGAAAAGCATACAAATCAAGTCCAAGTTTATAAACTTGGTATTCTTGGGGAATTTTTATGGTTCAATATCAGGCTGGGTTATAAGATATCAGTTTGAGAGCAAGTGACCAGGGCGGCACAAAGGTATGAGAAGTGTGATAAAAATGGAAAAGACTTGGCGCATTTTAGCTCACAAGATTAACATATGCAAATCTACCTTTATGGTCTTTGATGAAGTTTGAAATTACTAAAAGTATATAACGAAGAGAAACTCTGCTAATGCAACTAAAGCATTAGTTCTCTACTTCTTCTACCCACCAGAGACATCTTTCATCCACTACTCAAATATGACGCAGTAAGTTTTTAATCTCCCCTCAACCCATCCCAATATTGGATTTGTTAAAAGCTGAAGAATCTTGCCATTTCACCTTCCTAATTCATAAATTTATTAACCTGAGCTCAACCCTCCCTGTCAATCACTCAGCTGGTAAAGTGATAGAATAAACCCAAAGCCTAAGAAAGAGAAGTTAAAATGCATAATAAAGCTCAACTATACATCCAACACACAAAAAAAAGTACCTTATGATGGTCCAGGCAACCATTTTGTCCAAGATCTACATGAGAAACCTACTATCTACCAACAAAAAGGACCCATCTTTGGACCTCTCAAATCATTGCAGCAGACAAGCTTCATATTGAGTGGGACTGTAAATAATAAGAAATCGGGAGAACCAGGAACATGTCAACAACTAGCAGCTCAGTTTGTTGGACTGATAATAAAGATTGAAGTCTAAAGAAAAAGAAACCGACAAACTAATCAGGATAAGACAATCAAGATATTGAAAGTTTTTTTTAAAATGATACTAAACTCGTCGAAGCTTGAAATTCAAAAAAATCGATGAGGGAAGATAAATGTGTAGCAGTAAAATCAATTAATAACATAGCAAAGACAAGAAAAAATAAAACACTATGCCGTCTCAACACCCTTGAGAAATCAATGAATTTCTCAATGTGTAATACAACAACAATATTATATAAAGATCATACAGCCACAAAAGTTGAGTGTTAAATTTTTTTTCATCTTCCTATCACAGTTCCACCTACTATGGATTAAGTACCGCTGAAACGGACTCGAGGATGATATCTCAACTTTTACTCGAGGATGATATCTCAACTTTCAGGAAGAACAACAATTTCAAACGCCATTTGTCATAGTTCATGGTTCATCAATTTTTTACTAGAGAGAACAAATCTAGCTGAAGACACACAAAACAATTTCTTAAAATAAATCGAGTTCCATCACACACCATCACTTTGAAACAATAAGGTGCAGAAACGTTAAAATCCAAACAATATTAAGTGTTCTTAGGGACGAACCAGAGGAAAATTACAGGTGAATCCCGTGCCTGAGAGCCCAAAGGTATCACAGATCCACTAATTAAGTCAATCATCTTTTTTAAGAAAAAAAGATATGGAGTGTGAGCACCTGAGATCCAAAAATAACAGCGCCCTCTTCAAGAAAGAGGGTGAAATTACTGGTGAGATTAAGGGTTCCGGTAATCCATCTCCCCTTGGGCACATTAAGCTGTGATCCACCTTCATCCTCAAAACCTTTCACGTACCCTATCGGCTTCCGAAACGCCTGTGTTCATCATTTTCCGTCACCAACGCCACCAATTCCGTTATCGCTGCAACAACTTTCTAGGCGGGATCTCTAGAAAAAACCCACAACGCGTCCGTAGAGGTGGTGAAGACTCCAAGGACAAGCCCACCGGCCAGCCTCCAACAGTGGGATCCACAAAGAAGGTCCAAATGGAAGCATAGAATGTTGGTAAGATCCAGATTTGAATAGTAAATATGGCGACGAAGTTGAAAGCAAGCACCATAAGAGCTCGGTGTTGCTTGACCAAGCCGTGGATGGGTGAAATAATTGGAGTCAGGGACGACTTCTGGTGCTCCATGGCTAAACTCCTTGATATCGTAGGCGTAAAGCGGCTACTTATTCACCTCGATTTGTTGCAGAGAAATTCGTTGCCGCTGCTTTCTTCATCTGGGTGACCTGACCGACCAATTCTGAATTTCCAACTCGTCGGTTCTTTGTCTGGTGGGAGTACACTCGTTCTGCTCAAAAATTCTTTTCTTATTTTATGAGTTTCTTCCGCAACAGCTTGAGGGCTGATCTTTGACCAGTCGGGTGAAATCGCCCTTGTTTTCTTCCAGTCTCTCTGTTTGCTTGTCCTCTCTATCTATCGTTCCCGTCAGGTAAATTGCTGCCCTCTTGGATCTCGTCTCGCCACAGAATCCCCATCTCAAAGAGGGAGATGTGCAGGTGGTAACGGAGATTCATCCGAGGAGTTCGATTGAGCAAGGCGAAAGGGAGATTAGGGATTGAGAGACAGAGAGATGGATGTACAAATTCGCCTGATGATATGGAAAGCATCAAGAGAGGGAATCAAATTTGTTCTGCGAAGGCGTGAGTCGTGAAAGGAATAGAGCGGAACAAATAAACCTGAATCAATAATAATAGAATGCAAGTTTACATATATGCCCCGTATTCCCTGACAAAATGGACAGATTACCGATATGTCCCTGAATTTCCCATATTGAATACAGACCTTTGGATTAAAAAAAAATGAATCAAACGGACCAGTTTAGCGAGGAACCGTGCCTTCGATCTCCCGTGAAGTCACGAGAGCCGGTCCCGTATATTTACTTCTAATAAATAACTATTGGGTCTACGCAGAGTGACCGGCATCCCAATAGTTTCTTTTTTCAAATAAAAGGCGTGATTTTGTGATTTTCAATTGGTTTCTTTTTTCCCTTTGTTTTTTATTAGAGTATGGTGTGGCATCCCACACTTAATAATTCACCCATTATAGGCGACCAGAGCTCCTCATGGATCTAGAAATGGGTTTTAGTTGGCACGCTGGCCAGGCATGATAGCCTAATTGGCACGATGGCCGGGCGTGATAGTCCAAAGATTTTGCAATTTCGGGGCATGATTGCCTACTTTTGGTGCAATTACCTGGCACGATAGCCTGATTTGGCGCGATGGTCGGCTATGATAGCCCCAAGATTTTACGATTTCAAGGCATGATAGCCTGCTTTGGCACAATGGTCGGCATGATAGCCTGACTTGGCACGATTGCCTGGCGTGATAGCCTCAAGATTTTGCAAAAAACTTTTTACAAAGAAAAGATTCTTTTTTTATTGATGTTTCAATGGAACTTTATACATAAAAATTTTCAAACATTCTACAAACCAAGAGTGGGGCAGCTCACAACCTTTGATGTTTTTTAATCTGTACGAAGCCCGCTCATTCTTTTGGTGGATAATGTATGGTCCCTCCCATTTGGGGTCAAGTTTATTTGGTTGCTTAACCTCTAAGAGAAGAAGATCCCCTGGGATGAAAGCTCACTCTTTCATTTTTTGGTTGAAGTACCTTTCAACCCTAGCTTTATCCTTAGCCATTCTTATTTCTGCTCTGGATTTGACTTCTGAGAAGGTCAAGGTGATCAAGGATGCTTTGCTATTAGTACTCATGTAATATTCCAGCCAAGTCAAAGGTATGATCAGTTCATAAGACACGTAAACTGTCGGTTGGATAACAACCTTCAACTCGTATGTTAGCCTGTAGGGTGTTTCCCCTATGGGTTCTTTTTCAGTTGTTCGCTAGGCCCATTGAACATGGGGTAATAGCTCGGCTCATCTCCCCTTTTTATCATCCAACTTCTTTTTCAAAGCTCTCACAATTTACCCATTTGCATTTTCAACCTGGCCATTTGCTTGTGGATGTGCCATTGATGCAAACCTTAGGTTGATCCTCCAATCTACACAGAATGCACGGAAGTTGATGTAGTTGAATTGAGCCTCATTGTCTATGATTATCACCCTTGGTAGCCCAAACCTGCATATCACATATTTCCAGATGAATTCCTTTAACTTTCAGGTCATTAAGGATACTGTTGGCATTGCCTCTACCCATTTTGTGAAGTAGTCAATGGCTACATACATGAATTTGAATTTTCCATGTGATGCTTTTGGGAAAGGGCCAACAATGTCAAGTCCCCACATGGTGAAATGAACCAGGCTAAGGATGGATTTTTGATCTGCTAAAGGGATATGGATTTTATTGCCATTTCCCTGGCACTTGACGCATTTTTGAATGTATTCCTTGCAATGCTCCTGTATCCTTAGCCAAAGTATCCCAGTCTCACGATTTTTTGAGTCACGGTCCTTTCTCTTTAACGGTTTCCATAAACTCCATCATGTATTTCTTTTATAAGCTTGCTTCCTTTCTCCTTCAAAATACATTTTAGAGCGGGCCTCATGAATGAACTTTTATAAAGCTGGAAATCCTCAGTGAAGAATGTTGTGGCCCTTTTTTTTCTTGTTTTTGCCTCCTTTTCGGCTAGGGGAAGCTTTCCTGTGTATTCCATAATAGGAGTCATCTAAGATTCAACTGATTCTTCCGGTTCGACAAATAGCACATGTTCTTCATCGATACTTGAATTGGTTTTGACTTCCAACCAAACTCTGTCCGAGACTCTCGGCCATGCTTGCCAGCTTAGCCAAGGAGTCTGCCTCAATGTTTTTAGCTCGGGGGAGATGTTCAACTCACATCTTATGAAATTTTCTTTCAGCTCTTGCACTTTTAGGAAGTAATTCCAAAGCTTTTCTTCTTTAACTTTGTAGATGTTATCGTTTTGCCTTGCCACCAACATGGAATTCGAGTATATTTCTAAATTTGTACATTTTTAGAACAAAGAGTTTTTTTCCTCCTTTTTTCTTAAAAAAGGATTTTTAGAGTTTAAATTTGGAATGTGTTCTTTTCCAAACCTGTCCCCTAGGGCAGTGCCCACTTCTAATCCTTGAATGAGGGCCTAATACTCTGCCTCGTTATTTGTTATTTCGAACTCTAGTCTGAATTCATAATTAAGGTCCAGCCCATCTGGTGTTTGAACAACAATGCATTCACCCGCCCCAGATTTGCATCGAGCAATATCACAAAAGGTGATAGATATTGCTTTTGATTTGTGTGAAGGTGGTCTCTATTATGAAGTCTGCCAAGGCCTAAGCCTTGATTGTGTTCGGGGTAAGAAGTGGATTTCATATTGTGTTAATTCCACTGTCCAGCTGACCATGTGCCCGGACGCGTTGGGATTATTTGTTAACTGTTTTAATGGCCAATTGGTCCTGACAAAGATTTTGTGCGACTAGAAATAAGGAAGTAGCTTCCATGATGCTATCACCAATGTGAACAGTATTTTTCTATGTTGGTGTAGTGTCCTTCTATAGCCGTTAGGACCTTTCCAGTGTAATAGACTGGAATTTCCTTCCTTTCTTCTTCCATTAGTAGAACTGTTGCCACCTCCCAGTAAGAGGCTGAGAGGTAGAGATAAAGGTCTTGGTCTGGCGCTGGGACGCCCAACTTGGGCAATTCCCTGAGCATTTCCTTGATTTTCTCAAAGATGCCCATACACTCTTGACCCCATTTGAACTTGTTGTTCTTCCACAGGGTGTTAAAGAATGAGATTGAATTCTTGGAGCTTTGAGGAGAATCTACTTAGAGTTGCGAGCCTTCCATTCAGGGCTTGTACATCTTTGATGTTTTCGGGTAAGGAGAGGCTGAGTACAGCTTAAGTTTTTTCTGGATCTACCTCGATCCCACGTTGTCTGACGATGAAGCCATGAAATCTTCCCTTGGTTAACCCAAAAATGTACTTTTCAGGATTTAACTTGATTTGATACTTGTCCAAAGTGTTAAATGTTTCCTCCAGATCTATCATGTGTTGTTCTTTTGTGTCACTCCTCACGACGATGTTGTCAACTGTAACACCCCTACCGCTAATCCCGTCTTTACCGTCTAATCACCTTGTACTTCCATACTTATGCAGCGGATAATCCATACTCATCGGCGGGTGATACAATGCCGTTAGCCACCCACGTGACTAACAAGGCCTACTTCCATTAGAGCATCGGTCTGATGGACCAGAATACCCGAGTACTAAAACAAATACAATCCACACTTCGATTACAAACCGAGTACAACAATACTCCATTCAATACATTGCTCAATACTTACCATACAATATACTGAGTTTCCTAAGTACAATGCCAAAGTACAACATCTTCCACATGTCTATACATACTCATTAAGCGGACTAACCTCCTACCATGTCCTCACAATTGTACATGCTTTCAAGTACATAAGGGTGTACTACTTGGTACACCCAGCAATTCAAATGGCTTCAAGCCTTATACAAATCAATACATCATTAAATAAATCCTATCTAATACTAGGCATAACTGTTGAGTAAATACTACACGTTAATATATATAGATTTATAGCAAACTAAAAGGCAAGTGCACCTTAGTCGGAGTAGTACAACAAGTGTCGTATCACAGGGAAATTGTTCAATTATCCTAGTATCGGTAATTAATAAAAACAGTAAAAAGGGGGTTTAGCCGGAGGCAAGCTTGATTTGTTGTTGGATTAGTATAGAAATAATAAAACAGTAAAATAAGATGAATTAATTGAAGTGGATGGAAAGGTATCCTAGGATAGCGGGGGAATTGCCTAAATTACTTAAACAAATTAATAGCCATGTCTCAATTATTTTGTCTATTTAGAGTTAATAGGTGTCAGTTACAACTCTTAATAATAGCCTCAGTATTTTCCTGCTCGACCCGGAGTGTAAATACCAAGGTTTATTCCTTTGTGGTACTTTGACTATCTCAAAATCATATGTTGATAGTTACCATAAAAATGCAGTAGTTTTGTCACGTAACGTAAAACATTAAACATATTTGTAGAAAGGAATTAAAACAACTTTAATAAGTGAGACAGGTGATAAACATTTATTTAAGTAATATTAGGATCAAACCCCATCCTAGGATACAAATAAAAATTACTCATACATTAACGGAGATAAAAGATAGCACAGATAGATTTAGCCATTGATTCAGAGAAAGAACGGGTCTGCACTCGCTCTCACTTCTGCTGCCTCTCTTCTATTTCTTTTGTTTTGCTGAGTACGTGAGTATGGAGTGTTGTGGTGTTACGGGAGAAAATGAATGGAAGAATGGAGGAGTGTGGTGCTGTTGTGTGATTTCTTCAGTCTCTCCCGTACAGGCACACATTTATCATTGAAGGTGCTGGGTTTATATAGAGCAGAGGATGAGGTTGATGATAGAGCTGGAGAGGTTGATTGGAGACAGACGCGTGAGGGATTTAAGGCAGGCGCCTGATATGGTTTACTGGAGTAGATGGATTGTCTGTAGGCGCCGTAAAGGAAGAAGCAATTGGGGAAGACAGTCGGTGAAGAAAATCAGTCGCGACACTTTCTGGATCTGGGTTGCATTTACACGCGTCCTTGTTTGTGTCCGGCTATATTTGGGCAGACATCTTAGTGTTGTCCGGCCTTTTTTTCCCGGACAGGCCACGAACACATTGTGCCCTTGCTTCTGTCCGTGCTTTTTTTCCACGGACGTACCCTCTCTCTGTCCGCCCCTTGTCCCCTTGTCCGGCCCTTGTCCGTGCTTTGTTACCCGGACGTGCCACTGTCGTGTATAACACATCGATCCGTGTCACGTCCGGCCTTTTATCCCCGGACGTGACCCGGACGTGTGTATTTGACTCATTTTCTTTTGCGAACTTTGACCGGCTCTAGATTCTTCGTTTGGACTCCGTTTTTCGAGCCGTTTGCGCCTATGCGTTTGTCTCTTCGTCTACTTTGCTCCTAGCTTGGTTTCCTCATGTTTAACCAATAAATTTGTGAGATGACCAATAAAACATAAACTAGAGAAAAAACATACGATAAGTGAGAAATGAGCAAGAAAAGTGCTAATAATATATGAAATACACCCATAAAACATGCTCATTTGGATACTTATCACACCCCCACACTTACCTTTTGCTTGTCCTCAAGCAAATCCATGTACCCAAGTAAGTAGGGAATGCTCAATACTAACAAATATTATTATGAAGGGTAGGATAACAGGTGAACAGTACATGATCTTTAAACTTTTAGAGGAGTGTGATCCATCAACTGCTGGTGGCATAGGTGTACTCAGGTTAAAATAAAAATTAGAGTTTCGGGGTATGATCCGGAGTACTTCAATGCTTCTTAGCTAAGGTGACTTTGAGAACTTTTACCATGGCCACTTCTCTCAAGAATAGGTATTGAGGAGAAAACAAAAGGAAAAATAGATTATACATTTGTTTCACTTTTGCATAAGAGATGAGAAGATAATATGTAGGCATCAAGCCTTTGTTTTAAGAAACACTCAACTCTCTTTGTTGGTTACCAATGGTGTCTCGCAAGTCCCTTATTATTTTTTTGTATATTATTTTTTAGACAGAGAAGCAACCTTAGCAATCCCTAAGAAAGAAGACAGAAAGAACCCCTGAGCGATAAAAATCCAACCATTTCAGATCATTTGGTCACACCGCATAAAAATGCTCCTCAAAAGCAATCAAAATTTTAAATTTTTGAATTTGTACCATTTATCCCACAATTCATAACAGTATTTATTCTTAAAGAGAACAACCCACATATAAAGGGTCCACGATATTGAATTTTGGACAAACGCAAGATAAGCAGAGTGATTAAGCATTTTAAGCACAAAATGTCGTCGAAAAGGGCACTCACCCCACACTTAAATTGAACAATGTCCTCATTGTTCACCAGAAAACAAAGGAGTGTTTCAGAAGACCTTTTCGGTCAGTAGATAAATAGAGAGAACACAAAGCTCACAAATAAACATTTAAGCACAGAACCTCTCCTCAGCAGAATTTATTCAAATAAAAGCATAATTAAAGAACTGGTACTCCCCTGAGATTATTTTTGCTAGCGTCTAAAAGAATTCCCCCACACTTGAGCTTCAGCCTCAAGTAGCGTAGCTTGGTTGCGGTGTAGACATGAATTTGTACCTGCATAAGACACTTGAAGCAACCATACTACAAACGGGGTTAAGAGTTAGCAAAAACAATTGAAAGAGAACCTGAAAATTAAAAGAGCATAAAAGCATATAAAAGAAAAG
The DNA here is from genome assembly GCA_023374045.1 of Limonium bicolor. Lineage (NCBI taxonomy): Eukaryota > Viridiplantae > Streptophyta > Magnoliopsida > Caryophyllales > Plumbaginaceae > Limonium > Limonium bicolor. The sequence continues at coordinate 29,835,375 of CM041783.1, read as the reverse complement.
TTCACCCAGGTTGCCTCCCGGAAAGCTGCCCTTGTTTAACGTCTTTGGCTAGACGCTTTGGTTAGATCGAACATGGGGGGTGGTTATGAGGAGGAGACCCAAAACATGACTCGATGGTTTTTGAGTGTCCACCTGGGTGCATGTTTTCTTTTCTTATCCCGCTCTTCATCAGGGATTGGTGTGGTATCTCTGTAATGGACATTCCGTCTAGAAGGGTGACAAAGAGAAGTGGACATGATGGTGATTGAGTGTCCCTCAAAACTTGAGATCCTTGGATTTGTTATCTGGAGACCTTCCTGATGCAAACTCCAGCTTTTCATTATAAGCGTGAAGGGTGATTATCCCCCGTGCTACCCAAATGTGCACATTGGCTGTGGCAAGGAAAGGTCGTCCAAGGATGAGAGGTGTAGTGGAGTTCTCTTCGGTGTCCAAAATTACAAAATCGCATTGGAAGTATAAGTGTTCCACTTTAATGATAACATCCTCCACCACTCCGCTTGGGTAAGTTACCGAACCATCCGCTAGTTGAAGGGTCATCTTGGTCTTTTTCATATCTCCAATTCCCAGCCTTTTGAAAGTGGAGAGGGGCATCAAATTTATGGAGGCACCCAATCGCATAGGGAGTATGGATATGAGGTGCTACCAATTGTGACTGGAATGGTGAAGCTGCATGGGTCATTGCATTTCGAAGGTAGTGGTTGTTGCAGAATAGCTGAGCAAGCTACATTGAGTGGTACGGTACCGACTTCGGCCATTTTGTTTTGTTGGAGATAAGGTGTTGAGAAATTTTGCGTAGTTTGGCATTTTGGCAATGAGGTCTACAAACTGTATGTTGACGTTTAGTTGCTTCAGCATTGCCAGAAACTTCCCATATTCATTATCCAACTTCTGCTTTTGGAGTCGGTTGGGAAATGGTAGAGGCGGTTCTTGTGGAGAAGGTTTTGAAGCTGATGGAATAGTGAGGATGCTGGGAGATGTCTTTTCTATTGGAACCTCAACTCTTTCTTCACTATCCTCTTTGGATTCTTCTGACCTTTGCGGGATGTTAATCTCGTTGGTTTTTCTACCGCTCCTCAAGGTTATTGCCTTAACCTCCTCTTATTCTTCTTCAAAATCGAGCTTTTCATTTTCATAGCCGGCCACCACTGCTCAAGGTAGGTATTCTAGGACTGAATACGATTTTTATAGACTGTGGCGGTGCTTTCCAGTTCAGCTACATTCCTTTGGAGGTTTCGATTGCTATTACCCACTCTTGAAGGGAAGGGTGAAGTTCTGGAACCTTAGCTGTTTTGGCCACCTCTATCTTTTCTTCATTGTGTTCCTTCACATAGATGCATTTGGCTTGCTCTCTTGGATATGGCTCCGTTTGGCTTGGGAGAGTCCCAGGCGGTCTTCGAGCAAGTTGTTCTGCAATTTGATTGAATTTACCTTCGATTTTTTGGTTGAAAGCTTCTTGTGCATAAAGCTGGTTTTGAGTCATAGACATGTATCCCTTCATCATCTCTTTTAATTCAGCGTTCGGATCAACAGAGGATGAAGATGGTTGTTGTTGTTGTTGTTGTTGGAAACCTAGAGGGGCACCTTGTGCTCTGTAACCCATATTAGAGTTTGGTTGGGGTCTGTTTCCCTGATAGGTATTGGAACTGTTGTTCTGCCCTCCTTGGTTCTGATCAGTGTTTTTCCATGAGAAATTCGGGTGATTTCTCCATGGGTAGTTGTTGTTGATGTTATTGTTGTAGGAATTACCGGGGCGGTTTCCTATGAAGTTCACATCTTCGTACTGGTTTTTACCTTCGCATTGATGGGTTTCATGAGGACCTGCGCATATGGCACATCCTTCTCCAGATGAACTTGGAGGTGAGGAAGCTATTGTCTTTACGATTTAGTTTTGAGATGTTGTTAGCTTTTCCACCATCTTTGCAAGGGACGAGATCTGGGCTGATAAATGATCCGTAGGCTCAACATGGAGTAGGCCTGCTGCTCGTGGCGTTCTTCCTTTGGATCTCGTCCACTGTCTGGTATTGCTCGTCATGGTTTCGAGAAGGTTCATCCCTTCTTGAGGATATTTCATCATGAAACTTCCTCCCGCAGAGGAATTTACGAGTAGTCGGTTTCCATCGTCCAGGCCATTGAAGAATGACAGGCAGAGGGATTGATCGTCGAGACCATGGTGGGAACACTTCATCAGCATATCTTTGAATCTGTCCCATGCGTCGTACAATGTTTCTCCCGGTTCCTGACAGAATGTGTTGATTTCTCCGATCAATTGCCTTGTTCTACTGGTTGGGTAGTATTTGGCAAGAAATTTCTGGCCATTTGCAGCCATGTATGGATTGATTGGGAGGGAAGACTTCGGTACCACCTGTTTGCTGAATCTGACAACGAGTGAGGAAATAGTTGTAGACGGATTCTTTCTTTGACGTTGCCGGTTTGACCAAAGGAATTACAGAAGTCTAGGAAGAGACTTAAATGATTTGGGGCTTCATCTGGATTTGCTCCACTAAATTTGCCTAAATCCCGGACGGCGGTGATGTAGTGGGTTTTGAAAGCCCATCGTCCGGTTTCTAGCGGTGTTAGTTCGGGAGAACTAAGGCTGATGCCCTTCCTTCGGTATCCGGTTGGTGGTAATCAGAGAGGGCACGGTGTTCTGGTTGATTTCCATGGTCTATTTCATCTATAACTTGGTTTTCGGCCATGTCTTGATTTCTCATGTTTCTTCGTGTGTTAAATAAAGTGCGCTCGGGTTCGGGTCTCGGACTGATAAGTGGAGAACCTCGGGTTCAAGTGTTTGGCATGCACAGAAGATACTTGATTTGTGAGAAACTGCGAAATTAATTAGTAAATAGATAAAGAAAAGCAGAGATATTGGTTAGGCTGATAAACTTTAATTAAATAACACTTATATTTTTTATTTTTTATTATTATTTTTTTTTTATTTTATTTTTTTAACGAGAATAAATGACAGAAAATAAGTGAACAAAAAGAAACAAAAATAATTGCAGGTTAAGTTAATAATTAAAATTAGAATAAAGAAAAAAACAGAATTAAATTGCGGGAATTTAAATGACAAGGGAATTTAAAGAACTGAATTTAAATGTTAGTAGTTAGAGTACTGGAATTTAAATGACAGAAATTAAAATGACAGAATGTAAATGTTAGTAGTTAGTTGACAGAATTTAAATGACAAATTTAAATGACAGAAATTCAAATGTTAGGAGTTAGTTTGCAGAATTTAAATGACAGAAATTTAAATGTTAGAAGTTAGATTACAGAAATTAAATGACTGAAATTTAAATGTTAGAAGTTAGATAACAGTAAATTAAATGACTGAAAAATAAATGTTAGAAGTTAGATGACAGTAAATTAAATGACTGAAAAATAAATAACAAAAATTAATAGAAATAAAATAAACAAACAACAAAATAATATAAACAGAATATTATAGTAAAGCAAGTGAACTACCGAAAACTAGGGAAATTGATGGAATCAATTTCCCCGACAACGGCGCCAAAGACTTGTTGAGTAAATACTACACGTTAATATATATAGATTTATAGCAAACTAAAAGGCAAGTGCACCTTAGTCAGAGTAGTACAACAAGTGTCGTATCCACAGGGAAATTGTTCAATTATCCTAGTATCGGTAATTAATAAAAAACAGTAAAAGGGGGTTTAGCCGGAGGCAAGCTTGATTTGTTGTTGGATTAGTACAGGAATAATAAAAACAGTAAAATAGATGAATTAATTGAAGTGGATGGAAAAGGTATCCTAGGATAGCGGGGGAACTGCCTAAATTACTTAAACAAATTAATAATCTTGTCTCAATTATTTTGTCTATTTAGAGTTAATAGGTGTCAGTTACAAACTCTTAATAATAGCCTCAGTATTTTCCTGCTCGACCCGGAGTGTAAATACCAAGGTTTATTCCTTTGTGGTACTTTGACTATCTCAAAATCATATGTTGATAGTTACCATAAAAATGCAGTAGTTTGTCACGTAACGTAAAGCATTTAACAATATTTGTAGAAAGGAATTAAAACAACTTTAATAAGTGAGACAGGTGATAAACATTTATTTAAGTAATAATAGGATCAAACCCCATCCTAGGATACAAATAAAAATTACTCAGACATTAACGGAGATAAAAAGATAGCACAATAGATTTAGCCATTGATTTAGAGAAAGAACGGGTTTGCACTCGCTCTCACTTCTGCTGCCTTTCTTCTATTTCTTTGTTTTGCTGAGTACGTGAGAATGGAATGTTGTGGTGTTACGGGAGAAAATGAATGGAAGAGAATGGAGGAGTGTGGTGCTGTTGTGTGATTTCTTCAGTCTCTCCCCGTACAGGCACACATTTATCATTGAAGGTGCTGGGTTTATATAGAGGCAGAGGATGAGTTGATGATAGAGCTGGAGAGGTTGATTGGAGACTGACGCGTGAGGGATTTAAGGCAGACGCCTGATATGGTTTACTGGAGTAGATGGATATGTCTGTAGGCGCCGTAAAGGAAGAAGCAATTGGGGAAGACAGTCGGTGAAGAAAATCAGTCGCGACACTTTCTGGATCTGGGTTGCATTTACACGCGTCCTTGTTTGTGTCCGGCTATATTTGGGCGGACGTCTTAGTGTTGTCCGGCCTTTTTTTCTCGGACAGGCCACGGACACATTGTGTCCTTGCTTCTGTCCGTGCTTTTTTCCACGGACGTCCTTCTCTCTTGTCTGCCCCTTGTCCGGCCCTTGTCCGTGCTTTGTTACCCGGACGTGCCAAGGTCGTGTATAACACATCGATCCATGTCACGTCCGGCCTTTTATCCCCGAACGTGACCCGGACGTGTGTATTTGACTCATTTTCTTTTGCGAACTTTGACCGGCTCTAGATTCTTCGTTTGGACTCCGTTTTTCAAGCCGTTTGCGCCTATGCGTTCGTCTCTTCGTCTACTTTGCTCCTAGCTTGGTTTTCCTCATGTTTAACCAATAAATTTGTGATATAACCAATAAAACATAAACTAGAGAAAAAACATACGATAAGTGAGAAATGAGCAAGAAAAGTGCTAATATAATATATGAAATACACCCATAAAACATGCTCATTTGGATACTTATCAATAACAGCCGGTCTCAACTTCGCCCTAATCAGCTTCGGGTACCTGGAAATAAAACAGCGCCCTCAGCAAAAGCTGTGCATAAACTTCGCATACCCTGCGTGCTAACGAGGGTACGCCGACTACTTGGTCGAATACATGGAGTTCATTTTATACATGCTATTACATACAACATTTCATTCATACAAGGCACATACTTACAAGGATACAGTACATACAACCGGAAGGCAATACACAAGCCCAACAACATAGTAATACACTTCACCAATCCACACTTCATTCTTTGTTAGCCAGTTACCCATCCGGGTTAATCGGATGTTCTTTAGCCTTTTACTCGGTACCATACGACTTACATCAGGCTTAATCTTACTCATACAAATACTTACTTACTTACTTACTTACTTTATACTCAAGTTAATTCGGTGAGACCTCCGGGCAGGGACTACACCGTCCCACCACCGGGCTTTAGGGTGGCTCACTAATCCAGGTTGCTACCCATTTAAGGGGTTTGGACCATGGAAAAGATTAAGGCCAGGATTTGGATCCTCTTGGGTCTCCTCCTCCTCACGCGTGGCCGAACCTATATCGGACTTCGACTCATTCCAATTTACCAATTTCTCAATGTTAGAAATGTTAGCTAGTTAGGAATTAGTTAGAAGTCCTCTTTTCACATCACTTGGTCAATACAATACACATCAAGGCACACACACTTCATTCTCATTCATACATTTCATGAATTATACAAACTAAGAGTTTAAGAGGCATCCAAAAAGGAGTAATATAATACAAGCACAAGAAAGTGCAATAAACCGATTCGTGCATTTTATCTTGTTTAGGTGATCATATAGCACACATACACACAAATCAGAGTAGCCAAGGTAGCATACCGGGCATGAGAAATTCACACCATTCACCGTTGTCCTTGGACTCACCGACTCTCCTTCGGTGTTCAATTCATTCAAATCCTATAACATACATAGAATCGGGTGGTTAATCACCTATAATTAACCTAACCCATTTCATCTTTAGTGTTTCCCGATTTACAACTACTAATTCCTTAAGATTCAAATTCATTCACCTAAGTTACTTACTTCTCATTACTTCCCAAGCTTGTTTATACCCTTAATGACCATTAAACATCATTAATCAAGTCTTTATTACCTTATAATATCATTACCATTCAAATCCCCATCATTAGAATGCATTAAAACACACTCTGGTGAATTTTTGGGGTGGTCCGGGTTTGTGTCCGGGGTTACAAACCCGGACCAATCCGTGAAACAACATTCTGCCTTAATTTTGCTATGGTCCGGGTTTGTGTACCGGGATACAAACCCGGACCACACCCTGTTTTGAGTTTCTGCTGTGTTTTTGGGGTGGTCCGGGTTTGTGTACCGGTTTGTAACCCAGACCATCCCTATTACACCTTATTTTGCAGTTTTTCAGCCTCCTTTCAACCCATTTCATACTTAATCCTTTCCTAATCTTTCCACATGTAATCTAGCAAGTTTTTACACCATTTAGGCACACTAAACCTCCTTAATCCAATCATTATATTCATCACTCAACCACTGATAACTTTACACTCTTACTGTTAGTTTTTCTTGCTTAAGTGCTGCTACAGATTTTTCTTTCCTTCTTCCCACTAGCTTAATGGTTCTTCATCTAGCATTACCTAGTTAAGCAACTTACATTACTTCATGTTTAGTTCTACTCAACTACACAACTTCCTCCTAATACACAAGGTGATAACTACTCACTTCCATCTCTGAACATACTTATGTTCTTTCCTCTCAACCAGCACTCAAGTCCTTTATTTCATAGCCAAAATTTGAAGAGTTTCCCTACATTCCTAAGTATTCTCACCACATTGTTTTGCTCCTTCAACACAGAGTTTTACATCCCTGTTCAAAATAGACCTCATTCACACAAAATCCTAAACACTTACCACACACTTAGTTCCCACACTTAGCATTTTATTCACTTGATTCAAAAGCTTCTAATTATCAATACAATCAATACTACTATACTCCATTTCCTTTACTACCATTGCAGTAGAACTAGACTATACCAAAGCAATGTACTTATTCATACACAAACCTTAAAATCTGTATAGAGGTAATTCATTACCTTAAGTTTCTTGATTCCTTTTTCCTTTCTCTCCTTCTTTATTTCTTGTTCCTCCTTCCTTCTTTGTTCTTGTTTTCTTGTTTCTTGATTTTAACTAGGCCAAGATACAGCCACATTCCAGGACAAACACACACAAGCTAGTAAATTTTCTAACTTAAGAATCAAACCCTAACTTATAAGAGAACACTTAAAAGTCTTAGGAAGTATTACCTTGAACTTCTACATGAGGGTTTGACTAGAAAATGGCAATGCTTCAGCTCCCTTTTTGAAATGCCAAACCAGCTGAACAAGGAAAAATGGAAGTTCAACGTGGGTTTTTGATTTTACAAAGGAAAACCAGAAAAAGAAGGGCTTTGAGTCCTTTTCTTACCATAGAACAACAAGAAGAAGATGGAGCTCCAAATGGCCACCTTCAAGCTCCAAAAACGGTTACAACCATGGAAATGAAGTTGGAGATTTTCAATTTTTGAAAGATGGAAAACGATCTCCAAAGCAAGGGGAATTCAACGGTATATGTTTTGTAGGATTTGGATGTGATTTGGGCTTTCAAATATGGAAGGGAATGGAGCTGCTGTGAGGGGTTTTTCCAAATCACCATTACAGAGAGAGGGAGGAAGAAGAAGAGAGTCTGGAGGGGGAAAAATTGTGAGTGTGCTGGGAGGTTAGGAGAGAGATTCAGAGAGTGAGGTAAAGTACTTGCTTTTTACTTTTTCTTATTTTATTCTTTATTGTTTTGTCTTTTTGTGTCTAATAGACAATTAAGGGGAGGGGGAGGCTGAGTGGATCGTCCCCACTACACCCACACAATTGGTTCTGATTTTTATTTACCAATAGGGAGGCTATTTTGCTCTTATTACAATTTGCACCCCACTAATTTTCATTTTTTGCACTATTCACTAACCGGAACCCGTTTTCTGAAATTTTCTTGTTTTATTAATTTTAATGGTCCTAGACCTTCACTAATGTCTAATTATAGACATTTGATTAACTAATATTATTACAGGTCTATTTAACCCGCTTAAAGTCACGTTTTCCCGGTTTCCTCGAAAAACGCGCTTTAAGGTTCGGTTGTGGTTTTAATCCATTTTATGGATCCGTTTTCTTCAGGAATTGTTTCTACATACTATTTAGGCATAAATAAGCCTTAGGAATCCGCCGAGGATCCTAGTCAAGGTCACATAGCTCCTATGGTTATGTAACACTCATTTTACATTTTTCGCTTTTTAAGCGTTTTTCTCTTTTCTTTTGGTTTTATTTCCTTCACCAATATTCCTTAGGCACTATTAGGCCCTTAACTACCATATTAGAATAATTTTAACCACTATAATTAAGTTCAGGGTATTTCATCAACATAAGCTTCTATGTTACGAGAGAGTTGTTCTTTGAAAACTTTGTCAATCATTTTTTGGAAGGTTGCTCCTGCATTCTTTAAGTCAGAAGGCATTACTTTGTAACATAATGTTCGTGAGGAAGTGGTAAAGAAGGTTTTTTACACACATTTTTCATTCATTCTTATTTGGTTGTATCCTGAAAATGCATCCAAAAAACTTAGTACAAAAATTGAGCGGTTGATATAACTAGCCGATCTATGGATGGAACAGGGTAAAAATCCTTAGAGCATGCTTTATTTATGTCTGTGAAGTCCACACATATTCGCCATTTTCCATTTGATTTTTTTATACCATAATGACATTGACCAACCATTTGGGATAAGTGACTTCATGTATAAATCATGCTTTCAGGCAGCTACGTCCCTTTGCTTTTCCCATTATCCTCTTTCGTTGTCTTATGGTCGGGTGCTTAGGATCCACTTAGAGGGTATGCTAGATAACGCCTGGGTCTATCCCAGGCATTTCCTCTACGCTCCATGTGAATGTTTCCCTTCTTTTTTTCAAGAATCTCATTAGATGAGTATGTTCTCCACTATTAAAGGAATTTTAAAGGTTTTAGAAGGGTAGGTTTTCAGGTGTACTTCGTGTGGCAAGTTACTGGGGGCCCCATAAACCTCTACTTTACCGCCCGACCCTAGGGAAAGGAGTTGCTTTCCTTTGAACTCTGGATCTGACCCAACTGTTTTAATTACCCCGTCCTCTGGTAGGCCTTCCATGATGCGAACCTCGTATACCCGTGCCATCTTTTGGCTCCCTCCGACAGTCACCATTTTTCCTAACCTGGTCAGGTATTTCATTTTCAAGTGATGGGTACTACATATAGCTCGGAAGGCATCAATTCCTGGTCGGCCCAGATACATATTGTATCCAGAGAGTCCGCGCATCATGCAAGTTGTTAGTTTTTCTGTTCTTCTCTCATCTCCTTGCCCTAAAGTCATGGTAATATTGACACTTCCTAAGGATTCTACGGAGATCCCTCCAATGAAGCCTCCTAGGACGGCTGAGTAAGGTTTAATCTTGCTTTCAGGGATCTCAAGTTTTTTAACCGCTTCTATGGAAATGACATTCGCTCCAGCCCTACTGTTAACTAAAATTCCCTCCATCATTCTATCGTTGACTTGCGCCCTGATGACAACTGGGTCATTGTGGGGTAGAGGACTCCATCGTCATCCTCTTCTATAAAATATATCGGGGGAAGCTTCTCTTGTTTGGCTATCTTTCTCTTAGGAAGCTTTTGATGGACTTCATTTACGTGTCTCTTTCTTTTGTTTGGAGTCAAAGGCCATACTTCCGAAAAGAATCTTGTAATTTTTTTAGGAGAAGTCTCTTTGTTAGATTTTTTTGGTTTTATTGGGACATATATTATTTTATGATATTGAAAACAAAAATGCTTTTGAAATGAAAAGAAAAAAATCTTTAATCTTCTTTGGTTAATAGCCAATTTTTTTTAGAAAAACCCCTTTTTTTATACCCTCCCTTACAAACCTGTAATCATCCCAAAGGATTTACTATGGTCTAGCTCAGGGTGTACTTCCTCCTTGGCCTTGGCCTGTGCGTAATGGTTGTTTCCTAGCCTCTACGGCCCACCCTACTACTTGCCTTTCTTCTTATACTCCTCTATTAGTAGAGCTCCTTGGTGAGGGTGGCACAATTAACTGTTCAGTGACTTCTATTTCCATGAAATTTGAAAAATGCCACAAGAACTTCCACTTATTGTGGCCTTTTCGGCGGGGGAAGGAAGCCTTCTTTCACTGTTGTCACGTATTTCCCTGGGTCAATCTGTATAATTCTGGAACTTTGATAATAATTTCCTTGAGAGGGAGCGACAGAGGTGGGAGCTTTGAAGTAAGGTTTGTACCTTGAACCCCCAGCCGAGGAACTTCCACTCGCGACACCTTCTCAAGAATTGATTTTCTTTTCAGTAGTGGTTGGGCCCTTAAAGCTGTTCGCCATGTCTTTGGCCTTATACTCTGCTATCTCTGACTTCAAGAAGTCGTGGAGCATGAAATACCCCAACCTTTAAGTGTTAATTAATTATGTAATTATGACTTATAAGGATAATTAAGTCCTTATGTAACACCCCTACCATTAATACAGTGCTTACCGTCCAATCTCCTTACATATCAGATACACGCAGCGGATATATACTTACATACAATGGGTGATACAATGCCGTTAGTCACCCACGTGACTAACAAGGCTACTACTTCAACATACAGCATCGGTCTGATGGACCGGAATCCCGAGTACTACAAATCTACAATACATTCTCCGTTTACCAAATACTACTACAATCTTCATTCAATACAATACAACAAGTACAATACAACATAATCTACATACCGAGTTTACTAAGATCCTTATACAAGTGTGATACCTCTTCCAAATTCATTCATACTCGCTGAGAGACTATCCACTACCCGCTTCTCACACTACCTACTTCCTAAGTACAACGGGTGCCGTTTAGTACACCTCTACGTTCCACATCTAGCTATCCAAGTGTAGCCACCGGTCTCTTACCTTGACCACATCCGTTCCAGGTACCTGCACACTAAAAACGTTCCCCCGAAGGGGTCAGCTTTCGCTGAGCATGATAACCGCATACCCCGCGTACTAGTGAGGGTACGCCGACCACTTGGTCGAATACATGCGGTTCATTTTACTCATACATACATGCATACATGCTTTCATACATATACTACAATACTCTACGCAAAGAATACATACATACACTTCAATACATACACTTCAGTTCATACATAGTAATCCATACAGCCCAACGATACATACTTACCTTTCTGAATTCCACGATACACAATACAATATACAATACATACGCAATTCATACACAATCCAATAAACTTGTTAGCTCATATTGGTCCACCCGGGTTAATCGGGTGGAGATTACTCTTTTACTCGTTCCACATTACTTACGCATACATACTCATACATACTCACGGATCCATACTTACTTACTCTTACTCTTACTCATGTTAAGTCGTCGGGACCTCCGGCCGGGGACTACTCCCCCACCACCGGGATTTACTTGACTCACCAATCCGGGATGCTACCCATTTAAGGGATTTGGGCCGCGGACCAGTTTAAGAGTCAAGAATCGGATCCAACCTCTTGTGTCTCCTCATCCTCACGCGTGGCCGAAGCTATATCGGACTTCTACTCATTCCAATTTACTCACTTAAGTTAGGAGTTAGGTAGTTAGGAATTAGTAGAAGTCATTCATTCAACCACATACACAATACATTATTCATATACACATCCATACGAAATACAATACAATATACAAGTACACTACAAGATACAATTACACATCATCAACATTCATATATTTCATGAATTATACAAACTAGTGTTCAAGACAAATATCGAGAACAATACAATCAAGCACATGTAGGTGCAATATAGTCCGATTCATGCTTTTATCTTATTTAGGTGATCAAATAAGCACACAAATCGGGGTAACCAGATTAGGATACAGGGCATGAAGAAATCATACCTTTCACCATTGCTTTCGGACTCACCGACTCCTCTTTGGTGTTCAACTATTTGAATCCTAGCATATACATACAGTTGGGTGGTTAATCATCTATAATTAACCTTACTTATTACTTTGTTACAGTTTCCTAGTGTTTACTTACTAATTCCTATTATTCAAATACATTTACTAATTCCTTATTATTCAAATACATTTACTTATGTTACTTACTTAAAATTATTCCCTAAGCTTGTTTATAGTCTTAATGACCTTTAAACATCATTAATTATGTCTTAATCATCTTATATTATCATTACCCATCCTTACCCATCCTTAGTTTTGCTTTAAAATACATTCTGGACAGATTTTGGGGTGTGTCCCTGGTTTGGACCAACTCACTGGAACAACTCTCGGGTGAAAAAAGGCTTGGTCCGGGTTTACACTCTGGTTTACAACCCGGACCATATGTTCTGAAATGCTACGGGTAAGTTTTTGACATCGTCCAGGTTTGTGTGCTACTTGCAAACCCGGACAATTTGTTTTAGTAACTTACGGGTGTATTTTGGGGTGGTCCTGGTTTATTGCGGACTGGTTTGAAACCAGGACCATTCCAGCGAGAAGGCATTCTGCCAAGTTTAGAGGTGGTCCTGGTTTGCGTACTTTTCAAACCAGGACAAATCCAGCTATTGCAAATTAAAGTTTTTAAGCTTGTTTCAACTTCAATCCGTTACCCATCTCTTCCCCATTATTCCTACATATAATCAAGTTAGCATATTTTAGCATTGATTAAGCACTTTAAACTAGCCTAATCCATCCACCTCTATCAAAATCTGTTACAACACAATTTCATTCACTGTAAGTTTCTCCTCTGTTACAATTTCTACTTCTTACAGAAATGCTACAGACCTTCCTTCTCTTCTTCCCATTCACTAAATTGACTCCTCCATTGCCTCATTTGCATTATACTCAACCTAAGTCTTACTCTGTACAAAGCTCTTTTACTAAATCCTACATACTAATTCTTCCTTGTTTCTCCAACACACTTCAATATTCTTTGCTACAGATTTTATATCTCTTCATTCTCTTACCACAACTACTACTCCTTAGTTACTAAATCATCTCTACTAAATCCCAATACACGCCTTGGTTCTCCCATTCACCAAGTCTTCATACTACACAATTCCTACTAAAATTTCGCCATAGTTCACCTACTTTTCTTACTTATCCACACATCTTCTTTCTCATTAATTCATCCCTATTCTAGCCAAACCACAAGGGTTCTATCAGCACACATACAAAACCTCAATACACCAATACTTCCTCAATACAACACCAATACATCACTACTTCCTCAATCCACCATACTAATTCACATACACAATTTATTTGGCTCTAAGGCCTATAATCCTAATACAAGCTCATAAATACTCAAATTTCCACAAACTACAATACCAATATAACATTCGGGTTTCTTTGAGTGGTTTACCCATTCCCATTACACTAAGCATTTAAATTTATCATTAAGAGGAAGCTCTTACCTTAAGTTTACATTTCCTTCCTTTCTTTTCCAATCCTCCTCTTTCTCTCTTTCTTGCACAATCGGCTACATGGGGAATGGAGTTGCCAAACTCCATTCCCATCACCCAATACACACAAAATAAGTGTAATGAACATACTAACCCTTACGTTAACACTAATGCATTGAAATGTTCAAATCACAAATTCTAGGGTTTACCTTTGGAGTGTTTTAGGAGGGGTTTTAGCCCTTGGTTTGAGAAGGTGATTCCACCACCATTGCAAGGTTGTAATTTTGCTTAAACGAGAGAGAGAAAGTAGAGTATTACAAGGGGTAGGAATCGGTTGTAAAAGAAGATGAAGGAAACATGAGTTTTTCATGTAGATTTTTACCTTAATGGAGAGAGGAGACTCCAAGTTTTACTTTGGTACCATTTTCTCTTTGAATGGGGAAAACCATGGAGATGAATTCTTCCTTTACGAATTTTGAAAAGATAGAGTTGTAGAGAATGTTGAGGGGATGAAGAATATGTGCTTACTTTTGCATTTGGAGTTCAAATGAGACTAGAGCATGCAAGAGAAGTGAGGTAGCCATTGAAGCTTGTGGGGAGCTTCAAAATCGCCAGATGTAGAGGGGAGGAATCGGCTGGGTGAGGAAGAAGGAGCAGTACGTGAGAGAGAGAGGAGAAATGTGAGAGTGAGAGGAGAGAGGGGGTTTAAGTTACCTTTTTACTTTTCTCTTCTTTTTACTTTTTGACTTATAATTAATAACTAGTCTAGTGTGTGTGTGAGAGAGCTTTTGACATATTAAAACCGACCCCACACATTAATACTGGTTGGAGCGTTTTTTCATCTTTTACAGAAAACGCTCGTTAGTTTACCCGGTTTTGGTACTATTCACTAACCGGGCCCGTTTTCCGGAATCCTCTTGTTTAATTATTTTTATTGGTTATTAAGCTTCCATAAATGCTTAATAATTATTATTTAATGATTTACTATTTTTACGGGTCCGTTTGACCACTTAAAGTCACGTTTTCGGGTTTTCTCGAAATACGTGCTCTAAAGCTCTATTAGCGTTTTAATTCATTATTTGGATCCGTTTTCTTCGGGAGTTGTTCCCATATATTATTTAGGTCTTATTGAACCTTTAGAATCCATATAATACTCTAACCGAGGTCTCACACCTCCTATGGTTATTTAACACTTATTTAGCGTTTTTCGCTTTTTAAGCATTTCTTGATTTCTTTTGGATTTATTTTTCCTTACCAATATTACTTAGGCGTCATTAGGCCCTTAAATACGTATTAGACAAATTTTAATCCCTATATTTAAGTTCGGGGTATTTCAATCTACCCCCCTTAAGAACTTTGTCCTCAAAGTTGTTCGAGGTTATGGGATTACTATACTTACTCATTTATACTACTATAGCCTAATACCGAAGCCATACATTCCTCCTCCTTACCATTCCCAAGTTCGTTACTCAATGTTTCTCCTTTCCATACCATACCAATGTACAATAATTACTCCATTCCATATTACTATCAACCGTCCGTTCCTCATTACAACATTTATACATACATACAGTGCAAAGCTATCCCCAAAGCAATGCAATACACATCATAATCCCGCAGGCACTCAGGTCATCTCGACACAGGACTCCTCTATGTCCCGCTGCCCTTGGAATAATACACTATGCTACCTACTGTCATTTTCCGGTATAAGCTTCCAACAATTACTTACTCTCCAGTCTAGGGAAAATCCTTTTACAACTACTAATTAGAAATCTTCCTAAAGCATACAACTCCAAATTCCAATTTATATTCATTACTTCTATTCTGTGTGTGATTCTTGTGACCACTTGAGGGGAGCTTCAAGAATCATTCGACCCTGATGTGATCAGCATCAGTGTTGAATTATCTCTCCACCCCAATTTGTGTTCGGTTTCCCTTGATCTGATCAGGATCAAGTTCAACTTCCCACATCAGTTTCAAACAAGCAAACAATTTAGTTGTTTTCATTTTCTATCTTTTTACTCTTTCTAGTCGTGATACGAATTCATACATCTCCAAAGGATGGAATCAATCCATCCATCATTCTCACTTTACTTCCCAAATGCTTTACTCCGTGGTTCAATACCTAGATGCTCATTTCATCAACCTTCACTATTTCCATCTATTACTCTCTCCATCATCCTAATTATTCTAACTAGGGATTACCATACTTGTAAAATTTTAGTTGTCCTCAATTTACTTCCAATAATTACTACTTCTTCAAAGGCTACAATACTTGTGGAGCTCCGTCCACTACTCATTGTTTTTCTTTTACTAATACTCTTACATGGTGTTACAAGGTAGGTATATCCATCCTATGGTATTTGCATCTCTCATGCCTAATTACCACAATTCTAATATGAATGAATACCTATGTTTATTTAACATAGTACCAATCATCAAATCAGTTCTCATTTGTGCTATGCACATTATAGTTTATGTGTTTTATTTATAAAATTCACATTATGCGGTTTTCGCTCTACCCCCCTTAAAAGGATTACGCCCACATAATCTACCATATGTTATTATCATTAAACATTGGTTTAGTCAATTGGGCAATCTGAAGCGTTTTAGCTTCTTTACGGTTTGTTACATAATATACCCTCGTCAAAGGGTCCCAATCATAACAATGGTTTAGTCCTTGAACCAAGAATTCCTATATGAGTTTATTCAACTCATAATTCGGTTCCAGTCTACTAGGCTTCAAGGCATTAATAGACATGCTACTATACTACTAGGTATATTATCTCCTAGCTAGGGCCCACTAGCTTCTGCTGCGCGACCCTGATAACCTGGGTTATTCACCCTTTTTGTTATCCTTAATGTGCTATACATCACATTTTTATCCGTCTATTATGGGAATAAGGGTTACTAAACAATCGCGGTATTCTTTTACCGTGTTTGAACTCAGTTAGTTTTAGATAGTAACCAGCTCTCTGGTAATCTACTGCACACGCTATTTGTGCTTCCACGATTATTCATTAAGTTCCTCCGACTTATTGTCGGGCGAGGTTAAGTCACCACTTAACTGTAGTGCTTCCTCTGTTGTCACTAGCTTCTAAGTTATATCAGTTCTTCTGGTTCAGTACAAGTGTCATTTACTTGTATGACCTTGCATTTTCTATGCATCGGTCCTAGTGACTTTCTTAAGTCTCCTTTCACCTTTTATTCCATTGGAATTCACATTTTGTGATTATTAGTGTGTTGTACACTCTTTGTGCTTCTTTGGCCTTAGGCCGCACGGTTGTTGCTAAGCTTGCTTAACTGGCTTATGCCATGTCCGTTGGTGAAAAGAAGGGTTTACTACGGTTTACATTCTCCATATCCCAAGCCATCCCATTAGATCATTAGCTGCACAAGTGCAATACCAAAACACTCAGTCAACAGAGTGCAGAGGTGTAAACGCTTGACAGTAAGTCACTTATGTGATAGGAAAGAATATTTCTGTCTGTCATCTCATACTTATACTCCGTGTCATTATCTACTACTTCCTCATAGCGGTCGCTTGCTGCGCACCGTATTCTTACTCATTGTACAACATTGTTTTTACTGTTTCTGTTACTGTGATAATTCCTCTTTACTTATTGCCATTGTCATTGGCACCATTTCCTTATGGCATGAACACTGAGGGTTTCCCCTGTTCGTGTGTATAACTGTTGTCGTAGCACACCGTGAGGTGATTATTTCCCAATGTGGAGATGTTTTATTTCAATCTAGGTTCCATGTGTAGGTTGGCTTACCTCACATTGCTTCATCATTTATGATATAATTACCAGGTATCTTGGTTGATAATGGATGAAGTAATTTATCGGGTACAAGCTCTCTTGAGCGTTGATCATTCGTGGTGTGCAATGTGCACTCACATTGATTATCTTTGGCAATTACTATCTTCCCCGTGCTGAGCATTAGTTATAGGCTCTAGCTGTGTAGTTTACATTTGTATGTGCATCACCGGAACATCCCCAAAACTTCAAGGGTTTTCTGGTCCCGTTCTCCAATTGGAGGGTATTCTATCACTGATAAGTGAAGGTTCTTATTGAGGGTATGCTTCCACTCATAAGTCTCGTGACGAGGTTTATCATGTTGGTGTTTATACAATGGTTCACCACATGCTTAGGTGCATGTGAGGTATACTTACTCCTTTACGTCGTAATGGTTTGGACATCTCATTTCCTTATCCCATCACTCCTTGGCCATATCTATATGCTTAGGCTTTACTGTTATAATAGATGGAAGCCTTTATAAGGATTCACATCGTCACCACCTTGGTGGTCTTCGGTTAACGAGGGGTACTTTCCCTTGGGTTCTCGTAGTGTCCAAGTGTGGACTAGGCCATTGTTGGCGTTATCATGGTTCTTAGGCCTCTGTGCTACCATTGCTACAGAAGCATGAAGGTAATTAAAGTTTGTCAACTGTATACTAGACTGGTACTCTAGTAACAGTGACGCTGAGGTGGCCATTACTCCAAGCCACTCAGGGTGTTGGGTTTGAACTGATGGTCCAGTTGTTGATTTCTGTCGTATGAGATAATATCTCTTGCGAGTCTTGCTCCCAAATGGTGTGGGTTATGCAACCATTAAGGTTTACATAACATAGTTGGTTGATGGCTTTTAAGCCGTATTGCAGCGAGCTATGCTCTTTGCAAGCTGCTTATATCTGTTTCCACTCCTTGTATACCATCACTGGTTGGAGGTGTTGCTGGGCTCCATGGTGGGTCGTGACATCACGCTTCCGTTCATAGGAGGCCCTTTAGGCAAAATGGTATTAATAGGTATCTCTCAGTGCTTTAGGGTATTTCCTGTTAAGTGAAATCCCTCCGGTGTCCTAACCGAGCGTTCGTTTTAGCTCCCATGCTCATCTCATTACGCTTGTTCACTGTTGTCAACGCAGTCACCCTTCAAGGATCGTTTCTGGGTGTTGGTAGTTATGCCGTTACATCCGGCTAATGTTTATAACGTGTGATGTCCTCTATACCGTCTTATGGTATTGTATTCAGCTATCCCCTTTAGGTTTATAACGTCTCCCGTCGTTGGGTAGTCCGTTTATGCTTGCTCCTAGCGCTTAAGACTAGGTTTAATATTCTTTTCAATGATGGATTTTACTTTATGGTAATCTCGTGATTACTCTTGGGAGTTCTGTCCCGTTTGTCGAGCATTGTGGTGTTCACGTTTAGGCAGTTGCCTTACTGTGTTAGGCCGGGTATACTTTCCAGCTGTCATATATTTGCTTGATGCCTTTGAGACATATCCAATGTCTATTCTCATTAGTCTGCGCTCCTTGCGCTTCCTAATTCTCATTCCTCATCTTCAGATGGATTCTCTGAGTTCCTTTGTACTTAATCGTCTGAGGTGTCCAGCTGTTCAGGTTTGAACTTACTGATGGTCCGTAGAACGGAGTTGGCTACTTCCCGTGTTTCGTGCACTACATGTATACATACGTGGGGTACCATGTAGATACGTTACCACTTACCTAACTATATGTCAGGCCCGCAAGCTCCTTCGGAGTGCGGTTGTCCCACATCCCGTAATTGGGTACACTCGTAGTGTTCGTCACACGCCTAGGTGAAGTATTCTATTGTCAACTCCTCTTGTATCAATCTATGATACTCACCGTAATTTGTTGGTTTGGTTTTGAAATCCAAGGTTTTAAAGAAAGTTTGTGGTTTTGAAAGAAGAATTTGGGTTTTGAAACAATGGTTCGGTGTTAAAAGAAGTTCTACATGGCATAGCCATGTTTGTGGTCATGACCAAGTCCAGCTTCTCGCTGATTGGTATGTCCTTAATACAATGGTCGGGCCGTTAGGCCTTCCCAAGGTTCCATACGTCTGGTTGTTAGGACGTGTGATCATGTGGTTGTTTCATTACGGTCACCGGACATTACCATATACTTGTGACGTATTAGTGTTCCTTACATATTCGTGTTGTTACTATACTTTTTACTGCACTTGTCGTGGCAAGTGCGTGGTACTGGTGGTTTTTTGAGTAATCCTATACCGATCACGGTATGGTTTCCACTCGCATTTGATAGTCTTGTTGACTCTTCCCTTGATCATATTGATCTATGTGTGGGGTACTCGATCCTTTAGGTAGCTTCTTGGTGGTCTAGACGTGGCTGTCGTAGATCCGGGTACTTCTCCAATCCTTGGAGATTCCCGCTTTATTTGGTTTAGTGTGGTTCCTTGTGGCTCGTTCCCACACACTTGTGGTGGTTACTGAGCCTACCTTGTTTAGGCACTACTCTCGTAGTCCTATTGGGGTATATCTCATGGTTGTTCTTGTAGTTGTCTGAGCTATATTGGCCAGGTATCATAACCTTTTGGCGTTATAGTTTCGGAGCTAATCACTCCTGACTATGTCCTTAGTCAGCTAGCATACCGTTGGCGGTATTACTTAGCTATTACTGTTCCGTAGACTTGTGTCTCGGGTTTTGTTGCTGTTCCTTTTTCCGCTCTGTTGTGCTTAGTGCTTCTTTTCCTGCTGCTGGTTGGTTAGCCAGGTTCTGCGACTGCTAAGCATGTCGCCCCATGTTGTTGCATGTTGTAGCCTCCTTATGGTTGGAGTGCTCATTCTACCTACGCCATTAAGTGTGGGTATTGTTGTTCAACCGGAATCCATTTCCGGGACTTCCAATTCTTGGAATCTACTGGGTGTCAACTCCTTTCCTCTTATAGGATTATCTCATTACTGCCAGATCGGGTTTTCTCGAGTATGAGAGGACTTTTCTTCTCTCTGGCGTTCTTCCCCAAGTTATACAATAGGGTTTGTGAGGGGGGGTCTGGTATTGTAGGTATCCGGTACTCACCGGTAGTTCCTAACTAGCATATCTCTAATCTAACACTCAGCCCTTAGCCCTAAGCTTCTAATTCCTAACTCGGTATTTCCAGTCATCAGAGCGATACTTTGCTCTGATACCACTTTTTGTAACACCCCTACCATTAATACAGTGCTTACCGTCCAATCTCCTTACATATCAGATACACGCAGCGGATATATACTTACATACAATGGGTGATACAATGCCGTTAGTCACCCACGTGACTAACAAGGCTACTACTTCAACATACAGCATCGGTCTGATGGACCGGAATCCGAGTCGAGTACTACAATCTACAATACATTCTCCGTTTACCAAATACTACTACAACTCTTCATTCAATACAATACAACAGTACAATACAATATAATCTACATACCGAGTTTACTAAGATCCTTATACAAGTGTGATACCTCTTCCAAATTCATTCATACTCGCTGAGAGACTATCCACTACCCGCTTCTCACACTACCTACTTCCTAAGTACAACGGGTGCCGTTTAGTACACCTCTACGTTCCACATCTAGCTATCCAAGTGTAGCCACCGGTCTCTTACCTTGACCACATCCGTTCCAGGTACCTGCACACTAAAAACGTTCCCCCGAAGGGGTCAGCTTTCGCTGAGCATGATAACCGCATACCCCGCGTACTAGTGAGGGTACGCCGACCACTTGGTCGAATACATGCGGTTCATTTTACTCATACATACATGCATACATGCTTTCATACATATACTACAATACTCTACGCAAAGAATACATACATACACTTCAATACATACACTTCAGTTCATACATAGTAATCCATACAGCCCAACGATACATACTTACCTTTCTGAATTCCACGATACACAATACAATATACAATACACGCAATTCATACAAATCCAATAAACTTGTTAGCTCATATTGGTCCACCCGGGTTAATCGGGTGGAGATTACTCTTTTACTCGTTCCACATTACTTACGCATACATACTCATACATACTCACGGATCCATACTTACTTACTCTTACTCTTACTCATGTTAAGTCGTCGGGACCTCCGGCCGGGGACTACTCCGTCCACCACCGGGATTTACTTGACTCACCAATCCAGGATGCTACCCATTTAAGGGATTTGGGCCGCGGACCAGTTTAAGAGTCAGGAATCGGATCCAACCTCTTGTGTCTCCTCTCATCCTCACGCGTGGCCGAAGCTATATCGGACTTCTACTCATTCCATTTTACTCACTTAAGTTAGGAGTTAGGTAGTTAGGAATTAGTAGAAGTCATTCATTCAACCACATACACAAATACATTATTCATATACACATCCATACGAAATACAATACAATATACAAGTACACACTACAAGATACAATTACACATCATCAACATTCATATATTTCATGAATTATACAAACTAGTGTTCAAGACAAATATCGAGAACAATACAATCAAGCACATGTAGGTGCAATATAGTCCGATTCATGCTTTATCTTATTTAGGTGATCAAATAAGCACACAAATCGGGGTAACCAGATTAGGATACAGGGCATGAAGAAATCATACCTTTCACCATTGCTTTCGGACTCACCGACTCCTCTTTGGTGTTCAACTATTCGAATCCTAGCATATACATACAGTTGGGTGGTTAATCATCTATAATTAACCTTACTTATTACTTTGTTACAGTTTCCTAGTGTTTACTTACTAATTCCTTATTATTCAAATACATTTACTAATTCCTTATTATTCAAATACATTTACTTATGTTACTTACTTAAAATTATTCCCTAAGCTTGTTTATAGTCTTAATGACCTTTAAACATCATTAATTATGTCTTAATCATCTTATATTATCATTACCCATCCTTACCCATCCTTAGTTTTGCTTTAAAATACATTCTGGACAAATTTTGGGGTGGTCCTGGTTTGTGTCCTGGTTTTAAACCCGGACCAACTCACTGGAACAACTCTCGGGTGAAAATAAGGCTTGGTTGGGTTTACACTCTGGTTTACAACCCGACCATATGTTCTGAAATGCTACGGGTAAGTTTTTGACATCGTCCGGTTTGTGTGCTACTTGCAAACCCGGACAATTTGTTTTAGTAACTTACGGGTGTATTTTGGGGTGGTCCTGGTTTGCGTACTGGTTTGAAACCAGGACCATTCCAGCGAGAAGGCATTCTGCCAAGTTTAAGAGGTGGTCCTGGTTTGCGTACTGGTTTCAAACCAGGACAAATCCAGCCTATTGCAAATTTAAAGTTTTTAAGCTTTGTTTCAACTTCAATCCGTTACCCATCTCTTCCCCATTATTCCTACATATAATCTAGCATATTTTAGCATTGATTAAGCACTTTAAACTAGCCTAATCCACCTCTATCAAAATCTGTTACAAACACTCATTTCACTGTAAGTTTCTCCTCTGTTACAATTTCTACTTCTTACAGAAATGCTACAGACCTTCCTTCTCTTCTTCCCATTCACTAAATTGACTCCTCCATTGCCTCATTTGCATTATACTCAACCTAAGTCTTACTCTGTACAAAGCTCTTTTACTAAATCCTACATACTAATTCTTCCTTGTTTCTCCAACACACTTCAATATTCTTTGCTACAGATTTTATATCTCTTCATTCTCTTACCACAACTACTACTCCTTAGTTACTAAATCATCTCTACTAAATCCCAATACAATACACGCCTTGTTCTCTCCCATTCACCAAGTCATTCATACTACACAATTCCTACTAAAATTTCGCCATAGTTCACCTACTTTTCTTACTTATCCACACATCTTCTTTCTCATTAAATTCATCCCTATTCTAGCCAAACCACAAGGGTTCTATCAGCACACATACAACCTCAATACAATACACCAATACTTCCTCAATTACAACACCAATACATCACTACTTCCTCAATCCACCATACTAATTCACATACACAATTTATTTGGCTCTAAGGCCTACAATCCTAATACAAGCTCATAAATACTCAAATTTCCACAAACTACAATACCAATATAACATTCGGGTTTCTTTGAGTGGTTTACCCATTCCCATTACACTAATGCATTTAAATTTATCATTAAGAGGAAGCTCTTACCTTAAGTTTACATTTCCTTCCTTTCTTTTCCAATCCTCCTCTTTCTCTCTTTCTTCTTGCACAATCGGCTACATGGGGAATGGAGTTGCCAAACTCCATTCCCATCACCCAATACACACAAAATAAGTGTAACGAACATACTAACCCTTACGTTAACACTAATGCATTGAAATGTTCAAATCACAAATTCTAGGGTTTACCTTTGGAGTGTTTTAGGAGGGGTTTTAGCCCTTGGTTTGAGAAGGTGATTCCACCACCATTGCAAGGTTGTAATTTTGCTTAAAAAGAGAGAGAAAGTAGAGTATTACAAGGGGGTAGGAATCGGTTGTAAAAGAAGATGAAGGAAACATGAGTTTTTCATGTAGATTTTTACCTTAATGGAGAGAGGAGACTCCAAGTTTTACTTTGGTACCATTTTCTCTTTGAATGGGGAAAACCCATGGAGATGAAGTTCTTCCTTTTCGAATTTTGAAAAGATAGAGTTGTAGAGAATGTTGAGGGGATGAAGAATATGTGCTTACTTTTGCATTTGGAGTTCAAATGAGACTAGAGCATGCAAGAGAAGTGAGGTAGCCATTGAAGCTTGTGGGAGCTTCAAAATCGCCAGATGTAGAGGGGAGGAATCGGCTGGGTGAGGAAGAAGGGAGCAGTACGTGAGAGAGAGAGGAGAAATGTGAGAGTGAGAGGAGAGAGGGGGTTTAAGTTACCTTTTTACTTTCTCTTCTTTTTACTTTTTGACTTATTAATTAATAACTAGTCTAGTGTGTGTGTGAGAGAGCTTTTGACATATTAAAACCGACCCCACACATTAATACTGGTTGGAGCGTTTTTCATCTTTTACAGAAAACGCTCGTTAGTTTACCCGGTTTTGGTACTATTCACTAACCGGGCCCGTTTTCCGGAATCCTCTTGTTTAATTATTTTTATTGGTTATTAAGCTTCCATAAATGCTTAATAATTATTAATTAATGATTTACTATTTTTACGGGTCCGTTTGACCACTTAAAGTCACGTTTTCGGGTTTTCTCGAAATACGTGCTCTAAAGCTCTATTAGCGTTTTAATTCATTATTTGGATCCGTTTTCTTCGGGAGTTGTTCCCATATATTATTTAGGTCTTATTGAACCTTTAGAATCCATATAATACTCTAACCGAGGTCTCACACCTCCTATGGTTATTTAACGCTTATTTAGCGTTTTTCGCTTTTTAAGCATTTCTTGATTTCTTTTGGATTTATTTTTCCTTACCAATATTACTTAGGCGTCATTAGGCCCTTAAATACGTATTAGACAAATTTTAATCCCTATATTTAAGTTCGGGTATTTCACCTTAAGAAACATTGGTAGACAATTTTAACCAAAAAAAAAAAATCACAAGAAAACACCATAAAGTCAATTTAAGGAAATACTTGCTCTAGACTTGTTGTAACCTTGTTTAAGACCTAAAGGTCATACCTAGACCTTATTAACATGCTAAGGAACATGTTAAATCAATTATCAAAGTAAACCAAGCTCAAAAACAAGTTTAAACACAAATTGTGCTTTAAGGAGTCTTAAAGCACGTTTTTGAAAAATTGTCTTGGAAATGGGTTTTGAGTGGCTAAATGGCCATGATTACACCTTAATCAACATTTGTACTATTTAGTATCACATTAGGAAGCCTAAATCAAGGAGAAACCAAAAATTTCACAATTTGTGCACTAATTATGAATAATACCCAAATAGTGCCCAATTTAAGTCTTTAATCTCCTTTAAGTGGTCAATGGTCAAACTAGTACCTAAATATAATGAGGGGGCCGTTTTTCATGGTGACTCACCACTAACACATTCAGAATGTTAAGAAGAGAGGAAAGGAGTGGGAAGTTCATAATGAGGTCCCACGTAAACCTACTAGCATCATCGACAATATTTAGAAAATATCGGCAACCATCATGATTAATAGTGGGACAAGGACCCCAAGTATTAATATGAATGAGACCAAAACAATGCTTGGATTTATTTTTAGAATGAGAAAAAGGCAATTGATGACCTTTGGCTATAAAACATATATCACAAACAAAGTTATCAGGTAAATCACGTGTATGAATAAGACCCATCCGAATCATTTTATTTAAAGGCGGGTGCCCCATTTTCATATGCCATTTCAACAAATTGGTACTACCAGAATTACTAAAAACTGAACGAAAATCATCATCTTTACAAGTATCGAAAGTATTACGCAACAGCTCAATATCTAGAAAATATAAACCATCTTCTTGATGTCTGATCTGCCACTTATTCTTCCAAGTATGGGCCTGCAAATCACAAGCATTAGTATCAAAGGAAACCACACACTTATTCTGCTGAGTTAATCTACTGACAGAGGCAAGTGAAAGCTTGAAACTCATAACATGAAATACGTTTTCTAGATGAAATTTATCAGTCAATTGAACAGACCCCATTGTATCAATAGCTTCAAGTTGCCCATTGGGCATCATAACATGATGAACATTAGAGAATTGCTTCTTATTACTAAACAGCGATTGGTCACCAATTAGGTGTTCACTAGCACCAGAATCCACAAGCCATCGATGATTAAATTGCTTGTGATAAGAACTATTGCATTTAGGATAGATATTACCTGCAAAATTTGTGCTGTCTCTGCTGACAAAAGCGTTGCTACTCAAAGCTCCCTTCTCAATGATCTTTCCTGTTTGTTCGAGAAGGTTGCAAAGTCTGTTTAGTTTGTCAATGTTTAAACCAGATAAACTTTTGATACCTTCCATTTTTTGTCGGCAAAATTGGCAGCAGTGTTGCTTCTTGAACCTTTCCACGAGTCGGGAAAACCACATAGCTCAAAGCATCCGCTCTTCAGGTGGCCAGTTTTGCCGTAGTGAGTACAGAATAAGGATTGTTTTCTTGTTGACACTATCTTTGTCTCTTCTTGATTTACTTTTATTGCCTAACTTCCCTTCTATTCTACTGGCGTTGTTCGTGAAAGAGACATCAAGGGTTTCTCTTGCGCTTTTCCGATTAATCCGCTACCTCTCCTCATAGAGTATTATGGCGTACATAGAGTCAAGACTTGAAGAGGCTTTTTCATGAGAAGGTTACCCCTAACATTCACAAATTCTTCTCGCAAACCCAATAGCAGAAATATCATCCCAGAGACTCGTAAGTCTAGTGAAATACTTAGTAACACAAGAATCTCCTTGTTAGTTCTAGACAAATCACAATTGAGTTCGAAATCTTTCATACTGTCAACTTGGTCGAATATTCGGATGAGGCATCTCCACATATCATACGAAGTCGAGCAAGAAACTAAGCTATCGCCAATGGTGGTTTCGACTGAAGCAAGGATCCAAGATTTGACCAATCCGTCACACCTATCCCAGGCGTCGTGACGGTTCTTAGCAACTTTGGATCTCTTTAAGGTGTCGTCTATCTGCTTGATTTTGTTTTTAGCCAACAAACAACCACCTTCTTATTCCAATTTTGAAACCCTTTCTTGCCATCAAACTTCGTGGTCGTGAGTTGCACTCCCGGTGTTTTTGAATTCGACAGTCAGTGGATCCGAATCGATGCGTCTCTTATTTTTCCTCTTGTTGATAATTTCTTCCTTCTCTGATTCAGAGGATTCTTCCTCATTCTCTGAAGACTCATCTTGTTCTTCGCTCGATTGTGTCGACATCACGTTGAACGGGATTCACTCGCTACCGTCACCACTCTGATACCATGTGGAATGAGCGAAGAAGAATTTTGACAAGGAGGAAGAGATTCAGCGAATGATTTTTGTAATCGACGAGAGAAAGAAGAGATAAAATGCGAGAGAGAGAAAAACGAGAGAAAAGAGGAATCGTTATATTTCTTGATTAGGGAAATAACCAGACGAGGAAATATATACAAATATATTAGACCGTTGCTTAACAGGAAACAAGTGTAATTATGTAACGGTTAATTGCGATAAGAACGGCTAATAAGAGGGAAAGGAGGGGAATGACACGTAGGATATGTTTGGTAAAATCAATCCTAACAAAGTCGAGCCTTAATTAAATATACAATTACTATTTTGACATGTTAGACTTCATCATCTTGATGGAGCTATACAAATTTAGAAAGATCTAATCTTACAAATTAATTGCTAAAATCACTTACTGATATACACATCGGTTATAATCACTAGCTTATATTAGTGTTTTACTCTTTCTAGAATTACATTTTTTGAAATAATAAAATATAAACTTCATCTATCAGCTAAATAAAACGAGATGCTGAAATAAGGAGTGTGGTCCCATCAAGCACACCGTGCACGTGCATGCTCTAAGACGGCCCTGGTGGATTTCTAAGTAAAGTATGGATATCGTCTCCCCTAACCAATCCGAAAAGATTTTCGGGTTGAAATTGTCCGGTAAAAAGGTGGGTTCGGGTTAAGATTTTTGATCTGAAAAAATTTTCCGGCCAAGTTCGGGTTGGATCATTGAAACTCACTTCGGGTTCGGGTTGAACCCGCCAACTCGTAATGCGAAATTTTTTAATTTAAAATAGAAAATATGTTATATTTAATGACTTAAAGTAGTGTTTAATAATTAATTTATGACTAATATTAACATTAAGTAGCTACTTATGATTAAATATTACATAATAATTAATTAATATTAAAATATTACATTTATTAATTAAAAATCCAAAAATTTTAAATAAAAATATAATTTTGAAAACACGGGTCGGGTTCGGGCAACCCGCTCTGGGTTCAGGTTGAAGAAATATAACCCGTTCCGGTTCGGGGTTGACCTAAACTATTTTTGGGTTGGGTTGGGTTGAGCTCAACCCTGAACCGCAATTTTGACATCCCTATCGCATATGATTTTCACCAAACCCTTGTGGCTTGGTCGGTATAGGAGTGGTATATAGGAACTAAAGGTCATGGGTTCGAAACCTATCTACTACCGTAACTATCAAAAAAAATCTCATATGATTTTTCATCGACAACGACTCACAGTCTCCCACCTACGAGGTTTCAAATAGATGAAACTTTACAAGGACAATGCTAAAGTGTTTTATTTTCGTCTAGCGTAAAATACAAAGTCTTTTAAGCTTATTTGTGATCTGTCGGACCCAATAAAACATGTGGCATGTGAACGAATTTATATTAGGTCCCACAAGTCACACGTGAGCTTAAAAAACTTTAGATATGACATTGGACCAAAATATAACACTTTACCATCATCTATGTAAAGTTTCATTAATTTTGGACAATATTTAAGTATCTTCTAACTTGAACGCAAATTAGAAAGTTGTAGGATGTATAACAAGGGAAACCATATGGGTGGGGAAAGTAATTTTTGAAACCTCATGGATGAGATGTATAATTTCGCCAAACGTAATGAGTAGCAATGCTTGTCGGAATGCTTTAGCATCAGTATCATATACTTGTCATGAAGCTCATGTTTGTATTAATTTATCAGGCTTCTTCTCTTGCATCATTATCTGTTATCCTCAAAAGAAAATGAGTTCTCTTAATTCGTTCATAGAAAATTCTCTCTCATTAGATTAGTTAAGTGTTCACCAAATTTGTCACTCATTGAGCCATAAGTGATATGTTCTTTAAATCAAATGAGTGTGAGATGAACAACATTTTACCTATACTACACCTCGTGAAAAACCTTTTTGAAGAACATAAGTAGAAATGTGTCCATGCATGTCACATATATTTTTAATTTTTTTATGATTTTAATAATCTTTTTGTGTTTTTGTTTTTATAATTTCTAGTCATTTAAAATTGTTTCAACTTATATATGAAATATTTTTTTGTATTTTTTATGTCGTATTTTTTTTTGAAATTATTTGACCATATACTGGTGAGATTATTGTGGTTGTATATGGTAAAAGAAAACAAAATATGTCAAAATTTGAACACAATGTTATTAAATAATACAAATGAAAACTTAATCGTATTTGTGTACTTCCTCTGAAATACCCCTAAGGTTCATAAACCAAATTAAAAGACAATTAATGAGTTAAGAAGGCTAATAAGCCTTAATGAACCATGAATCATGAAAACTCTTAAGCACACTTATATAAATAAATATATACTCCATGAAGGTTACTAAACCTTATATAAACACATGGACATAAGTAGAGCTTAGTAAAGGAGAAAAAATCAACCTACAATTGATTTATCATGATATACACATCTTCATGAACAAAGAACACAAACACTTAAGAAAAAATGTAAGTGTATACACCTTTGGATACTAAAAAACACATGTTACACATGACACATTTAACACATTAAACAAGTCCAAGATACACATGATGTGCAAAAATAACATTAATATCAAAGGTGAATCAAGAATACATTTTTACTAGTTTAATGAATAGTAAAGTATACCAATTTCTCAAGAATACATTTTTACACACTTTAGGACAAGAAAATCATGTTGGTAACAAACTAACACATGATATAATTTCAAATGTACAAGTTATAAGTCATAACATTAAAAATGAAGCAGAAAAAACCATTTTGCCCTTGGTTCAAAATGTGGCCGGCAATCTCCTTTCCCTTGGCTGCCACCTTGCTAAATTTGAACCAAAATATCTTCTTAGAATGTGCTTAGTCACCAAATACTATACAAGACCCATGCCTTACCATTAATTCCTTAAAAGTCATCTTTCTTCTCTTTCCTCCTCACTTCCCTTGGCTTCCGAATTCACCCATCCAAAAGCTCCCTTATTTTGCTACTAGACAGAAAAGAGCAAGCTTGGAAAGAAATTAATTCGTAAGGCATAAGGTAAGCTCTTAATTCATATGATAGTTCATTCTCTTCCCCTTTTCACTAGATATCCATTGGTCTAAGATCGGATCCTTCCCCCCCCCCCCCCCCTTAATCTAGGCTGAATCCAATTTGCAAGAGGGGGTGATTCTCGGCTGGAACCAAGCTTGGGGAAGGAAGTAAGGCAAAGTCATTCCATAAGGTAAAAATGAGCTCTAAGCACCTACCTTCCTTTCTATTATTGTTCTAGGTGATTCCTACGAACTAAACCTTTTATAATATTCATATTTACATGCTATAGCCATTGGTGAACCTTCATTCCCTTAGAGTTGGCAAAACCGCCCCAAAAACACCAAAAAGGGGTGTAAAGAGTAAGTCTTCAAGCTTCTGTTTGTGTGAGTTAATCTGCCACTTTGGCATGATTTTATTAAGGGATTAACACCCTTCATTCCTCTGAAAAAGAGGGTTGTGGAACACTTGGAAACAACTTCAAGTTTTAAGGTAAAAATCTATGATATAAGACTTTAATGACTCTTATGGTTAGTTTCTGTTTTAAACTGATCCATAACATTTCTCCTCTATTTAATGCATATCAAGAGGTGTATAAACACACATCCAAACTGCCGTGACAGACCATGGAGTGAAAGGTCGATTAAAGTCATTTTTAGGGTGAAACATCTAGGTTTCATGGCTTAAAATTACTCTTATAGTTGGTTCAGTTTTTGGAACCTAACTATATCTTATTCTTGCTGTTAGAACTTAATTACAAGCTGTCCAAACAAATCCCCCAAGCTTCCGTGGCCAAACAGCCTTAAGAAGCTTATAAATCAAGGTATAACATTCTTAACCATATATTATATGCTTTAAAGCTAATATATATATATGTGCCGAGAGTGGACTGGTTAGAATGTTTAATTTAAACCTAAGTGTGACCAGAAATGACTTAGTTAATATAAGCTAGTCATTTAAATGATTTAATTAACATAATGGTCAAATTAAGACATTATGTGGAAAATTGGTAAATATGGAGAAGTTGGTGGTAAGGCCGAGAGTTTCAAGTATTTTTGAGACATTTAAAGTGTAATTTATTTTACAAGTTCAAGGTCGTAACAAGGCCAAGTCATTAGGCCATTTTAATTAAGTTTAAAAGCTTATTTAATTTAATTATGCATTTAGCATTAAGTTTGGGGTCAAAAGGTAATTACAAAAAAATATAAGCCGTGGGCTGTATTAGAATGAAATTTGGGATTTAAAAGGAATTTAAATAAAAATTATAACATATTATAAAGTTTTGTGCCATAATTGTAAATATGGGAATTTTTGGGTTGATCTTGTAATTACCGAAAGTTTGGGCTTCAAACTGAATATAGAAGTCAATTTTTTCTATATAGGAGACTTTGACCAAGTTTGGGAATTTATGGAATTAAATACTAACTTATAATGAGTTAAGTAAGAAATTGTAAAAGATTTATAAACATTGGGTGGATTGGTGATTTCTGAAAGTTCTAGGTACCAAATTGAATTTAGAACAGACCTTGGGTTATAGGAATTTTTAAGAATTTATTTGGTTAAATTTGGATTTAGAATGAATTATATAAGTGTAATATATAGTATTTATGAAATTGTTACATTTTGAGTAACAAATGGGGTAAGATTGTAAAAACCGAGAGTATAAGGGTTTGGAATGATGTTTATAACCTTTTGGTGTAGTTTGGTAATTTTTGGAATAATATATGAGGTTCTAAGAAGATATATGTATAATATACAGTTAAAATGATATTAGAAACTATATGTTATAAAATGGAGTGATTTGGTAAATTTAGAAAGTTGAGAAGTGGGAATTAAATTAGAACAGACCATAGGGTCTGTTCGGCTATTATAAGAATTATAACCATACGTTATAATTATATTAAGGTTTAAAGGTTATAATATAAGGTATATGTTATAAGTGTAACAAAGAAATAATATTTGGGGTGGTTTTGTAATTTCTGGAAGTTAAATGGAATTAAATAAAAACCGAACAGCATCGGTTTGTTTGGTATTTTATAACATTCTATAACCACAGGTTATAAATGATTTAATGATATAAATATCATAATATATGTTATATAACTATAATGTAACATTATATAAATAATGTGGTGGATTTGGTAAATATTAGAGAACATAAGTGTGGTTCGGTAATACTGGGTGTTTTTGAATAAGAATTTATAATATGGTTTATAATGTTATAAGGGTTGTAACATTTATAATATAAGAAATATTCATTAAAGAAGAATGAATATATTATTAAAACTTACCATATAATAAATGGTCCCATAATACATATATATAAATAAATATATGTTATGGAGTGCGAAATATAATATGGTTCAATAACAATATAATATTATAAGTGGGATGATATAAGATAAGGAGAAAAGAATTATAACATTAGTTAAGGAAATTCTAATGTTAAATGTGTACATGAAATAATAAGGATTTATATATTTCAAAGTATTTTAAATGTGAAATATACTATGACGTAACTATGCATGTACTATAACGTTTACTTAAAACTAATCCCGAGTTAAACCGAAAACCCGAGAGACTTTATTAGTGGATAACGAGAATGAACGGGAAGGGATTGGCGACGGTACGGGGTACCGTAGATTAATATTGTTGTATGAGATGCTAATACGTAGTGTTATTATGTTATTATGTGGCTTGATTGTCTCTGAGGATTTCCTCAGTTCAGACATTTTGTGAAAATCTGTGATAAGATTGAATGTCTGCTTGTGTGAATTAATATGCGTGACTTGTGTATTAACGCTGCTTATTATTATTACTGTTGTGCGATAACAGTACCGTTCGTATATATGAACATATTTATAAAACAAACTAGCGGCTATGATGCTATCTTATATGTGTAATATAGGAACGTAAGAAAAACATTGTAGCATTAGGATAATAAGATATATATATTATCCGAGACTTATATACAGAGCATTGGTCTTTTTAACGCCACTCTCGTATCTAACACTGGATCCCGAGTCGACATACTCAGGATTGGACTAACGACCTTAGTCTGATGTGTTAGGAAAATGGTAATGTGATGCGATGATATAGATGAGTAATCAAGAGGATGTGGCTCTTGGTGAGAATTGTGATAAATTAACGATACTAGGATGCCGTGTGGGTATCTGTAAGTATCAAGATAAATTCCAACGGACTACAGATGGTTCGTCAGTCGGAGACTCTACAGCTGGAGTGGCTACTGTCGTGGGTGATCCGCCATAAGAGATAGGGGAACTTAGAGACGTGTCGTTTTAACCAGACGTTGTCATTAGGTATAACTGAACAATTACGGGCAGCTATATTAGCTCGTACAGTAGGCAAACATTATTTAGGCTTGTATGCCAAAGACGGGAATCTGCAGCTGTTTATAATTCTCGTTGTTTCACCTTGTTGTTCATCGGTTATGCTATGTGGTTATATGATGTATGTGAATTATTGTGGATTAATTGGTTGAATTGAGTCGATGTACTCGTATGTATGTTTGTGGATTGTTGAATTGAGTCGCTGTACTCATATGTATGTTGAGAATTGGTTTAGTCGGGTCGCTGTACTGTGTGTGGATTATTGTGAATTGGTTGAGTCGAGTCGCTGTACTCGTGTGTGGATTATTGTGTACTTGGTCGAGTTGAGTCACTGTACTCGAATATGAATTATTAAGTGTTCGATGGAGTGGAGTCTTCGTACTCATATATGCGTTTGTGACGCCTTTAGTTGGTTTATTGTGGTGTGATATGTGAAGTCGAGGGCTTGTTTGTTATTTGAGTTTACTACATATATTTATTGCTTTACAGTTTTATATTAAACTACATGCATGAAAATGAACTGCATGCTCTCGACCAATTAACTGAGGGTCTGAAGGGGTATGAAAGTCATGTAGTAGCATACTCAGCAGGGGCTGATTCCATACCACAAACAAACATTTTTCAGGTATGCAGCTTCCGGTGTCGGTAGAGAGCGGGATGCGCTGGGTAGTTAGTTACATTATGTAAATATGTACAGTCATATTTCAATACGAACATAGAAACGTGTATTGTATTGAATACTTAGAATGCTCACTAGGGTTGTATTTATGTTGGAATGGAAAGTTAAGTCTATCTCTTGTTGTCACTGTCGGAAATTGTTTCTAATTATGAATATATCAGTAAGTGCGTTATTACTCGTATGGGCGAGTGAGAACGGTGACACCAGTAGTTCGATTGTTTTAGATTACCGTTGCGATTACTATGTTAAGTACGACTATTAGGAGCCGATTTGAGTAGGGGTGTTACAAAAGTAATATCAGAGCGGAGTACCGCTCTGATGACAAGATATAGTAGGATTTTGATGGTGAGCATAGGTTTTTGGGAATACGGGAAACATTGTGAGGTACGTGACCTTGCGAGGTCGATGCAATGCTGAACGCTAGCACACAATAGCCGTAGAGGCACTTCAATATTTAACGACCAAGACTACGGTATGATACCGAGTAAGTGTCTCACCCGGCCTCTTGACATACGTCAGGGAGAGGTCCGGGTAAGTGTACTAAGGAAGGACGAGGCCAGCGAAAGGTGGTGAAGGTCCAGCAACCCCAAGTAACGCGAAGACGGTAGGACCCGTTCGCACTTGATGGGAGAGCATCCTAGGAATTTGCAATGGTACACCACCCGCCGCAGCCCGTACCTCGAGTACCGCCTAGAGAAGCAATGAAATGAGAAGCACCGGAGAAGGACAATTCCTCCGGATCGGGAGACCCGATGTGGTTGCTATGAGAATTATGATAATTGAGAAAGATGAGAATTTGTGATGTGGATGGATTGTGTTAAGACAGGAGTCCTGGTAAGGACGTAATGTCTACCATACCAAGTATGAGATGATTATTAAACTGAGGTTGAGGAGAAAATTCCCGTAGGACTAACGGGGCCAGCTTGCCACAAGCGAAGCAACCCTGTCTTACATCCAGGAAAGCACCGATAAGTGCGCCTGGGGGAAAGAGGTGGAAACGATGAGTCAAGATTAATTTATGATGTATATAACAGACGGATTTGATGACCTTTTCGAAGTCTCACCCGAAGCGAGTGACTCTGAACCCATGCAACACTGAAGGTCCAAGATAGCCCAACGTGCATGTGGAGAGATCATGAGAGTTGTAGAAATAAGAACTCGCTAAATTGCTAGCATACAACTGCTCGGAAGGGAAGTAATACCTGACTACCACAGTAAACTTGTGGGAACGAGCGCGGGAATGAGACTGTATTAATCTGAACAAGAACCTCCTAAATAGGAGTGGAAACTCGACTAGGGAATAGCACTGTAACTGACACGCACCATACCGGTGGCTCAGTCTGCATGGCGAACTTGCCACAACAAGTGCAATATTAACCAAAGTACTAAATTTCAACCTACCTTGCGCACTTGCTACAACAAGTGCAGCGACGGTAAACTATCCCCAAGGACCGAGTAGTCCGGGTGGTAACCAATAAACACTAAACTTCCATGTGAGACCGTAATGCAATGAAGCAAGGACATAGCCTTTTTAAAAGGCAGGGTTATGAAACCCTTGGGTTGGAGGGTGATAAACCTCAGGAAGACCTAGCCGGTCTGACCATTAAACTTGAAAAGAATACACCATTTAGCAGAGTATGAAAAGGGAGTTAATGAGAACAACAGTAATTAATGCCTATGAGCCTAACCCCAGTGCCGGTACGGACATTAAACGTCAAGTAATACCGATGGGGAGTGTCGAGTCTTCAGGACCAGTACGGTATGTTATTATGTGGCTTGATTGTCTCTGAGGATTTCCTCAGTTCAGACATTTTGTGAAAATCTGTGATAAGATTGAATGTCTGCTTGTGTGAATTAATATGCGTGACTTGTGTATTAACGCTGCTTATTATTATTACTGTTGTGCGATAACAGTACCGTTCGTATATATGAACATATTTATAAAACAAACTAGCGGCTATGATGCTATCTTATATGTGTAATATAAGGAACGTAAGAAAAACATTGTAGCATTAGGATAATAAGATATATATATTATCCGAGACTTATATACAGAGCATTGGTCTTTTTAACGCCACTCTCGTATCTAACACTGGATCCCGAGTCGACATACTCAGGATTGGACTAACGACCTTAGTCTGATGTGTTAGGAAAATGGTAATGTGATGCGATGATATAGATGAGTTAATCAAGAGGATGTGGCTCTTGGTGAGAATTGTGATAAATTAACGATACTAGGATGCCGTGTGGGTATCTGTAAGTATCAAGATAAATTCCAACGGACTACAGATGGTTCGTCAGTCGGAGACTCTACAGCTGGAGTGGCTACTGTCGTGGGTGATCCGCCATAAGAGATGGGGAACTTAGAGACGTGTCGTTTTAACCAGACGTTGTCATTAGGTATAACTGAACAATTACGGGCAGCTATATTAGCTCGTACAGTAGGCAAACATTATTTAGGCTTGTATGCCAAAGACGGGAATCTGCAGCTGTTTATAATTCTCGTTGTTTCACCTTGTTGTTCATCGGTTATGCTATGTGGTTATATGATGTATGTGAATTATTGTGGATTAATTGGTTGAATTGAGTCGATGTACTCGTATGTATGTTTGTGGATTGTTGAATTGAGTCGCTGTACTCATATGTATGTTGAGAATTGGTTTAGTCGGGTCGCTGTACTCGTGTGTGGATTATTGTGAATTGGTTGAGTCGAGTCGCTGTACTCGTGTGTGGATTATTGTGTACTTGGTCGAGTTGAGTCACTGTACTCGAATATGAATTATTAAGTGTTCGATGGAGTGGAGTCTTCGTACTCATATATGCGTTGTGACGCCTTTAGTTGGTTTATTGTGGTGTGATATGTGAAGTCGAGGGCTTGTTTGTTATTTGAGTTTACTACAATATATTTATTGCTTTACAGTTTTATATTAAACTACATGCATGAAAATGAACTGCATGCTCTCGACCAATTAACTGAGGGTCTGAAGGGGTATGAAAGTCATGTAGTAGCATACTCAGCAGGGGCTGATTCCATACCACAAACAAACATTTTTCAGGTATGCAGCTTCCGGTGTCGGTAGAGAGCGGGATGCGCTGGGTAGTTAGTTACAATTATGTAAATATGTACAGTCATATTTCGATACGAACATAGAAACGTGTATTGTATTGGAATACTTAGAATGCTCACTAGGGTTGTATTTTATGTTGGAATGGAAAGTTAAGTCTATCTCTTGTTGTCACTGTCGGAAATTGTTTCTAATTATGAATATATCAGTAAGTGCGTTATTACTCGTATGGGCGAGTGAGAACGGTGACACCAGTAGTTCGATTGTTTTAGATTACCGTTGCGATTACTATGTTAAGTACGACTATTAGGAGCCGATTTGAGTAGGGGTGTTACAAAAGTAATATCAGAGCGGAGTACCGCTCTGATGACAAGATATAGTAGGATTTTGACGGTGAGCATAGGTTTTTGGGAATACGGGAAACATTGTGAGGTACGTGACCTTGCGAGGTCGATGCAATGCTGAACGCTAGCACACAATAGCCGTAGAGGCACTTCAATATTTAACGACCAAGACTACGGTATGATACCGAGTAAGTGTCTCACCCGGCCTCTTGACATACGTCAGGGAGAGGTCCGGGTAAGTGTACTAAGGAAGGACGAGGCCCAGCGAAAGGTGGTGAAGGTCCAGCAACCCCAAGTAACGCGAAGACGGTAGGACCCGCTCGCACTTGATGGGAGAGCATCCTGGGAATTTGCAATGGTACCCCACCCGCCGCAGCCCGTACCTCGAGTACCGCCTAGAGAAGCAATGAAATGAGAAGCACCACGGAGAAGGACAATTCCTCCGGATCGGGAAGACCCGATGTGGTTGCTATGAGAATTATGATAATTGAGAAAGATGAGAATTTGTGATGTGATGGATTGTTTAAGACCAGGGGTCCTGGTAAGGACGTAATGTCTACTATACCAAGTATGAGATGATTATTAAACTGAGGTTGAGGAGAAAATTCCGTAGGACTAACGGGGCCAGCTTGCCACAAGCGAAGCAACCCTGTTTTACATCCAGGAAAGCACCGATAAGTGCGCCTGGGGGAAAGAGGTGGAAACGATGAGTCAAGATTAATTTATGATGTATATAACAGACGGATTTGATGACCTTTTCGAAGTCTCACCCGAAGCGAGTGACTCTGAACCCATGCAACACTGAAGGTCCAAGATAGCCCAACGTGCATGTGGAGAGATCATGAGAGTTGTAGAAATAAGAACTCGCTAAATTGCTAGCATACAACTGCTCGGAAGGGAAGTAATACCTGACTACCACAGTAAACTTGTGGGAACGAGCGCGGGAATGAGACTGTATTAATCTGAACAAGAACCTCCTAAATAGGAGTGGAAACTCGACTAGGGAATAGCACTGTAACTGACACGCACCATACCGGTGGCTCAGTCTGCATGGCGAACTTGCCACAACAAGTGCAATATTAACCAAAGTACTAAATTTCAACCTACCTTGCGCACTTGCTACAACAAGTGCAGCGACGGTAAACTATCCCCAAGGACCGAGTAGTCCGGGTGGTAACCAATAAACACTAAACTTCCATGTGAGACCGTAATGCAATGAAGCAAGGACATAGCCTTTTTAAAAGGCAGGGTTATGAAACCCTTGGGTTGGAGGGTGATAAACCTCAGGAAGACCTAGCCGGTCTGACCATTAAACTTGAAAAGAATACACCATTTAGCAGAGTATGAAAAGGGAGTTAATGAGAACAACAGTAATTAATGCCTATGAGCCTAACCCCAGTGCCGGTACGGACATTAAACGTCAAGTAATACCGATGGGGAGTGTCGAGTCTTCAGGACCAGTACAACCATACTTTGGGAGTGCGCGACACGTGTGGTTAAACTGCTACCCTTAAATATTGTGGAAGAGCAAAGAGTGGGCTATACAAGCCAAAGATGAAAATGACAACCCATCCAACTGAGAGGATGAGGAGTGTAGACAAGTGCCTAGAGGGCAAATTATTTTTGAGTCATAAGAGAAGAATAGGCAAATGCGAACGTGAAATGAAAGGGCCTGATGTTATGCCCGCACCGCACACACCGGGGGTGTTGTGAATCCATGATGTTGCTAGACTCCTGTATGGAGGGCAGTGGATATTAACTGAACAATGAGTTTACCTGAGGATGGAAGATACCGTGACCTCGAAGAGGATGGAGGTGATACGAGTTGAATAAGAGTTAGGACGACATAACGGAGAGCGATGATCAGCAGAACCCACTAAGTTTGTGAGTACCCAATTGTAACCCTTAAGAGAAAGTGTTAGAGCCAACTAGGATTAAATTAAATACAGTGACCAATAATTATTAAGCTACCAGAATAGGCACTGAGCCTAAATACCGTACGACATAGGCCTACGGAAGGATATCTTTAGTACCACCATAATGACCCAAATATAGGAAAGCGAAGGTGATAAATCACAAACACAGATTAATATCAGACTATAAAGAGGGGCTACCATAAGACGGGAGAAAACATGATGTGTCAACCTTTATCGTGGAGTCCAGATTACACCAGAGGGTGTAACCCAATGAATTGGGGGGAGTTCGAGAACTGAAAACCCATATCTAAACGGCGTCAATAGCCTAGGAGTGAACGGGAAAGAGATAGTAAACAAATACTAATCC
Organism: Limonium bicolor; assembly: GCA_023374045.1. Lineage (NCBI taxonomy): Eukaryota > Viridiplantae > Streptophyta > Magnoliopsida > Caryophyllales > Plumbaginaceae > Limonium > Limonium bicolor. The sequence continues at coordinate 29,795,310 of CM041783.1, read as the reverse complement.
CCACTCATAGATACCAGATAACGAGCATGTGAAACCCAATATTAGGGCGCTAGGTCGCAAAAACCTATCTTAGAGAAGGTAATGAATATACATATTGAGAAAGGAACCCATAGAACCTAGAGAACCCTCTAGGGCCATTCTAACACTAAATGTTAAGAATTGGCAGCCTAGTTACTCCAATATAAATTACCGGGACTAAAAGTGTGATAACCACCGGGTATGAACACTACGAGTGCACTAAATGAGACATGGGATGACCACACTCCTAGGAGCTTGTGGGCCTGACGAAACTTACCTTAAGTTAGTTGGGTAGGTAGTAATGTATCATTACGGTACCCCATGTATGTAAACGAGTAGTGTAAGAACCCAGGAGGTAATCAACTCTGTGTCTAAGTCAGAGATTGGAATCCTGACTAGGTAAACCATGAATTGACGAGAGAGATCTCAGTCAAACCAAAAAGGTTAGGGAAATCAAGAATAGCTTGATAGTAAAGCGACAAAAGGTCGTAACTCCATAGAGGAGAAGTTAGAGCACACGTTTCAGAGATTTTCGTAAATCAGGAAGCCAAAGGCCGATTTAATGATAAAGGCAAGGAGAACCCATAATGAGAAGATGATTTATGGTACCTTATGAGGTTGTGAGAGTTGCTCATGATAGCACAATGTTAAGAACTTTGAGAGAAACCTTTATAATGTTATAGATGCTACCCAGGAAGGGGGCACAAGAGAGTTACATGATGCGCTGAGGGTGCGGCGACGATGTCGCATTGAGTAATAATAACCACATGTCCAAGCCATAAAACGTTAGTACGTTAGTACCAATTAGGGTTGAACGGAAAATGTATGCCAAGTCAAAACCCATAGTCGTATTGTATGTTTACAATAGACAAAGGGCAAAGGATAGCATTATAGGAGATACTCTAAGCTGGAGATTAAGTACTCCATGCAAACCGCAATAGCGGATAACCGTCTAATCGACTGGTACATGGTGCGCAACAAGGCGACCATTATAAACGACTATTAACCAAATTATGTTGGTGAGAAGCAGAACAAGGAAGATCAGATAAACCAATGGATTCCTCTAATTGAGAGTAGGGATGAACCATATGTGTGTAGTAAAATACCAGCACACGAGGGATACGAGTTCACACTAATAAAAGAGGACCTATAAGGTACCTAATGAACGAACTCATCCCGTAGAGAAATAACTTGGGTCGGGGGGCGCCAGTTAGTTGCACATATCAGGCTCGTCTTGAGATTTTAGAGACAACTACTGCGAGCACTAGGTGCTAGAACATAGCTCGATAACCCTTACACCAAAGGTTAGTTCGGTAGGGTAGCATGAACTCTGGGAATATACCATGAGCCTGTGTAGAGTTCAAAGAGGCTAAATAAAAGACCTAGTTGGAATAACTAGGGTGTGTGACAATGATACCACACAGCCATATAGTTTCCTCCATTCTCATAATTATGGAAGACCATGTAGAAAACACCGTCACGTGGAGTTGAAACCGGCATGTAACTACTACTTAAAGTAGTCAGGTCATACCGCTTGTGGAGCGAGTGGGCCCATATTGCCTAACAGGTTGGGAAAACAAATGATGTGTTTACATCTCCCGATCAAACCGTATATGAATATACATACACCTAACCAAGATAGGTAGTATAGCCAGAGTGGCTAGAGCCCGACCCTAGAGAAAATGGGGTAATGTAATATGTAGCACATTAGTGCATGAATATTCCACATGAGTGGAACATCTTGAACTTATTCCTTCAAGATGATATATTCGTAGATTACGTGGGCGTAATCCCTTTTAAGGGGGGTAGAGCAATTTCGAGCGCTTAAAGTATACCGTATGTAGGAGTACGTAGCGCATGGTACACATGCTGCAAACTATTATTGTATGTAAAGTACAAGTATTATGATTGTATTATATTACTTGATGTAATATTGTGATGTATTATATGTATGAACATATATATATATATATATATGTATATATATATATTTAGGTCGCATTAGTTATGGCGAATAGGAATGGGAGAAAAGATAAGAGTGTTCATACCCTAGTTCCGATTATTACGCAAACATTGCGAACCTAAGTCACATAACGCCTAGCTTGTTAGCTCTGAAGTGAGAATTCAAGTAGGACTATCTTGTAGCTCCGATGGGAAATTTCAGATAGAAGGAGTAGAAAGCTCCGTACTATGTGATTTGAGACTCGGTATGAAACAGATTATTGTAATGCGATGAGTGAATCGGCAAGAGACCGATGTGTAACATAGTGGAAGTAAATCCTCTAGGAGTTGTATGAATAATTGTAAGTCGGGAGAACTTGGTTCATGGTTAGGATGTACGATCCTAAATGTCGATGACTAGATTTATTACACTATTTGACTTGTGTACCTATTGAACACAAGGTGGCAAATATCAAGAGGAAATAAGATTAGAAAAGAGTAATAATTAATTGATTGAAATTGACGTGGGAAGTCGAACTTGATCCTTGTCCGATCAAGGGAAACCGAACACAAATTAGGGTAAGAGATAGTTCAACACTGACGCTGACCACATCGGGGTTGGATGACTCTCGAAACTTCCTACAAGTGGACACAGAAATGAATAGAAATTGAGATTTAGGGCGTCACTCAAGGAGTCGTGGACCGTGCAGTCCTTCATCATTAGACCGGTGTGTCTGCGAGTGACATCACCCAAAGAGCCGTGGACCGCAGTGTTCTATGTCGTTAGACCGATGTATCTACGGGTGATTAAAGAAACTAGGTGATACTACCCGAGGAGCCGTGGACCGCAGTGCCCTTCATTATTAAACTGGTGTGTCCGCGGGTAGTGACGTTGGTTAGCATAGGGTTGGGGACCGTCTTTAAGACTGCTTCCCCGTGATTTTCCATCGTTAAATATACGCACACACATACACGCGGAGTGATGTGTAGGTATCCTCGCGAGATACTAGCATATATATAGGGATGCGTGGAGCATCCCTTGTGAAACACCTTTGAGTACTTCTTATTGGCTGAGCACCTTGTCTAGTGCCGTGCATGATTAAAATTATAGTTGAGCACCTCGTCTAGTGCTACGCATGATTGATTAAGCACCTTGTTTAGTGCTGTGTATGAATGAAATTGTGCCATGATTCTTGGCTATGTGGAATGATATTAGTGATGTATCAATTATGATACATATAGACTAGGTTTGAACCTAGTGGGATGTACTCCCTAGCGATGGTCTGTTTGTGGTTACCTAGTGGAACTGGATTCCTTAGGAGAACTGAATTTTAGTAAGGACTTCGGGATGAAGCCTTTTTAAGGGGGGTAGATTGAAATTCCCCTAAGGTTCATAAACCAGATTAAAAGAAAATTAATGAGTTAAGAAGGCTTATAAGCCTTAATGAACCATGAATCATGAAAACTCCTAAGCACACTTATATAAATAAATATATATTCCATGAAGGTTACTAAACCTTATATAAACACATGGACATAAGTGTAGCTTAGTAAAGGAGTAAAAATCAACCTACAATTGGTTTATCATGATATACACATCTTCATGAACAAAGAGCACAAACAATTGAGGAAAAATGTACCTTAAGAAATCAAAATGACTAGTGTAAAATATCACTTGTAACACAAGTGTATACACCTTTAGACATAAAATAGCACAAGTTACACATGTTAACACATTAAACAAGTCTAAGATACACATGATGTGCAAAAAGAACATCAATATCAAAGGTGAATCAAGAATACATTTTTACTAGTTTTAAGAATGAAAGTATCAATTTCTCACGTAATATTCATTGTACACACTTTAGGACAAGGAAATCATGTTGGTAACAAACTACATGATATAAGTTCAATGTACAATTTATAAGTCATAACATTAAAAATGAAGCACAAAAGACCATTTGCCCTTGGTACAAAATGTGGCTGAACAATCTCCTTTCCCTTGGCTGCCACCTTGCTAAATTTGAACCAAAATATTTTAAAATGTGTAGTCACCAAATACAATGCAAGACCCATTGCCTTACCAATGCATTAAAAGTCATTTTCTCTTTCTCCTCACTTCCCCTTGGCAGCCGAATTCACCCATCAAAAGCTCCCTTATATGCTACTAGACAGAAAAGAGCAAGCTTGGGAGAAATTAATTCATAAGGCATAAGGTAAGCTCTTAATTCATATGATAGTTCATTCTCTTCCCTTTTTCACTAGCTATCCATTGGTCTAAGATTCGGCTCCTTTCCCCCATTAATCTAGGCTGAATCCAAGTTTCAAGAGGGGGTGATTCTCGGCTGGAACCAAGCTTGGGGAAGGAAGTAAGACAAAGTCATTCCTTAAGGAAAATGTGCTCTAAGGACCTACCTTCCTTTCTATTTTTGTTCTAGCTGATTCCTATGAACTAAACCTTTTATAATCTTCATATTTACATGCTATAACCATTCGTGAACCTTCATTCCCTTGGAGTTGGCAAAACCGCCCCAAAAACACCAAAAAGGGGGTTTAAAGAGTAAGTCTTCTAGCTTCTGTTTGAGTGGGTTAATCCGCCACTTTGGCATGATTTTATTAAGGGATTAACACCCTTCATTCCTCTGAAAAATAGGGTTGTGGAACACTTGGCAAAAGCTTCAAATTTTAAGGTAAAAATCCATGATATAAGACCTTTAATGACTCTTACGGTTAGTTTCTGTTTTAAACTGATCCATAACATTTATCCACTGTTTAATGCATGTCAAGACACACCTCCAAACGTCCGTGACATACCATGGAGTGAAAGGTTGATTAAAGTCATTTTTAAGGTGAAAAATCTAGGTTTTCATGGCTTAAAATTACTCTTATAGTAGGTTCAGTTTTTGGAACCTAACATTATTTCTTGCTGTTAGAACTTAATAAGAAGCTGTCCAAACAAATCCCCAAGCTGCGGTGGCCAAAACAAGCCTTAAGAAGCTTATAAATCAAGGTATAACATTCTTAACCATATATTATATGCTTAAAGCTTATATTATATAATGTGCCGAGAGTGACTGGTTAGAATTTTAATTTAAACCTAAGTGTGACCATAAATGACTTAGTTAACAGCTAGTCATTTAAATGATTTAATAAATAATGGTCTATTAAGGACATTATGTGGAAAATTAGTAAATATGGAGAAGTTGGGGTAAGGCCGAGAGTTTAAAGTATTTTTTATACATTTAAAGTGTAATTTATATTACAAGTTCAAGGTTGTAATAAGGCCATGTCATTAGGCCATTTTAATTAAGTTTAAAAGCTTACTTAATTTAATTATGCATTTAGCATTAAGTTTGGGGTCAAAAGGTAATTACAAAAAAAATTAAGCCGTGGGCTGTATTAGAATGAAATTTGGGATTTAAAATGAATTTAAATAAAAATTATAACATATTATAAAGTTTGTGCCAAAATTGTAAATATGGGAAATTTTTGGGTTGATCTTGTAATTACCAAAAGTTTGGGCTAAAAAATTGAATATAGTAGTCAATATTGACTATATTGGAGACTTTGACCAAGTTTGGGAATTTATGGAATTAAATACTAACTTATAATGAGATAAGTATGAAATTGTAAAAGATTATAAACATTGGGGTGGATTGGTGATTTCCGAAAGTTCTGGGTACCAAATGGAATTTAGAACAGACCTTGGGTTATTAGGATTTTTAGGAATTTATTGGTTAAATTTGGAGTTAGAATGAATTATATAAGTATAATATATAGATTTATGAAATTGTTACATTTGAGTAACAAATGGGGTAAGATTGTACAAACGCGATTAGTAGGGTTTAGAATGAGTTTTTAACTTTTGGCGTAGTTTGGGTCAATTTTTTGAATAATATATGAGGTTTTAAGAAGATATATGTATAATATAGTATAATATATTAGAAACTATATGTTATAAAATGGATGGTTTGGTAAATTAGAAAGTTGAGAGGTGGGAATTAAATTAGAACACACCATAGGGTCTATTCGGCTATGATAAGAATTATAACCATAGGTTATAATTATATTACGTTTAAAGGTTATAATTAAGGTATATGTTATAAGTGTAACAAAGAAATAATATTTGGTTGTTTTGTAATTTCTGGAAGTTAAATGGAATTAAATAAAAACCGAACAACATAGGTCTGTTTATTTTATACATTTTATAACCATAGGTTATAAATGATTTAATGATATAAATATCATAATATATGTTAGATGACTATAATGTAACATTATATAAATATGTGGTGGATTTTAAATATTAGAGACATAAGTGCTGTTCGGTAATAATGGGTGTTTGAGAATAAGAATTTATAATATGGTTTTATAATGTTATAAGGGTTGTAACTTTATAATATAGAATATTCATTAAAGAAGAATGATATTTTAAAACTTACCATATAATAAATGGTCCCATAATACAAATATATAAATAAATATATGTTATGGAGTGAGAAATATATATGGGTTCAATAACCATATAATTATAAGTGGGATGATATAAGATAAGGAGAAAAGAATTATAACATTAGTTAAGGAAATTCTAATGTTAAATGTGTACATGAAATAATAAGGATTTATATATTTCAAAGTATTTTAAATGTGAAATATACCACATTTTGCACTTGGATAAACTAACCTTAGAGAAATAAATACTAGGTGGATGTAAATATATGATAAGATTATACATGCAATATAGTTTCAAAACTATATAATACAAGTGTATTATAATATTCATGCGATAATGAACGTATAAGTTTAAGTATATTAATATACTATAACGTTTACGTAAAACTAATCCCGAATTAAACCGAAAACCCGAGAGACGTTATTAGTGGGTAACGTGGAATGAACGGGAAGGGATTGGCGACGGTACGGGGTAACGTAGATTAACACTGTTGTACGAGATGCTAATACGTAGTGTGATATGTATTATTAGATTGTTAGAGGCGTCTCGAGGATCACCAGAGGATTTAGTTGATTCATACTCCACGGTTCTATAATCCCTGTGCACGGTATGTTATTATGTGGCTTGATTGTCTCTGAGGATTTCCTCAGTTCAGACATTTTGTGAAAATCTGTGATAAGATTGAATGTCTGCTTGTGTGAATTAAAATGTGTGACTTGTGTATTAACGCTGGTTATTATTATTACTATTGTGCGATAACAGTACCGTTCGTATATATGAACATATTTATAAAACGAACTAGCGGCTATGATGCTATCTTATATGTGTAATATAAGGAACGTAAGAAAAACGTTGTAGCATTAAGATAATAAGATATATATATATTATATATATATATATATATATATATATATAATATTATAATAATATATATATATTATCCGAGACTTATATACGGAGCATTGGCCTTTTTAACGCCGCTCTCGTATCTAACACTAGATCCCGAGTCGACATACTCAGGATTGGACTAACGACCTTAGTCTGATGTGTTAGGAAAATGGTAATGCGATGCGATGATATAGATGAGTTAATCAAGAGGATGTGGCTCTTGGTGAGAATTGTGATAAATTGACGATACTAGGATGCCGTGTGGGTATCTGTAAGTATCAAGATAAATTCCAACGGACTACAGATGGTTCATCGGTCGGAGACTCTACCGCTGGAGTGGCTACTGTCGTGGGTGACCCACCATAAGAGATGGGTAACTTAGAGACACGTTGTAACACCCCTTATCCTAATCCTGTAATATAATCGCAAGTCGTAGCATAACAAAATATAATTCACAGCGGAAAATAAAACTAACTAACGTTTGGTATTACACGTCGTTACTCACCCATGTGAGTAACAAGACAACCTTAATCCATCTATCAACTTCAACTCTCCACCGCTGTGATGGCGAGATACTGAGCATACTTAAACTTACAATCCAAATCCAAACTTTACAAATGAGCAACTAAAACCCAATGCAACAAACTCCATAATACGGTACATAATAAAACTAAAAGGGTCTATTGAAAACACATCAGCTACCCTGTGTACTGCACTCCGGCTCGTGTCTTCAATCAGTAACCTAAAATGTTTGGCCCATTGAAGGGCTCAGCAAACTATATGGTATGCTAAATGTAGTCTTAAATCATTTGGCTTCCTTAAGTCGTTTAGCCATCTTGATATTAGATTCTTTACATGATATTCCGGTATCCAATAATAACTGTAAATGTTAAACAATCACATAACAGTTCACCTGCAAACATTAGTGCATAATAGTAAACAACAACTAGATAATCAAACACCAATAATCCACAACAGTAATCAAACAAGATACGCGTATTAATTAACTGTACTTGTTAGTTGGTCACATGACCCTTATCCTTTAAACCAACCAATTAAACTTTTCCAATTAATTCCACCCCAGGCGTCATGTCAAGACAACCCTTAATAACTTAATAATGGACAGTAGTCCCCTGGGTTCCAAAGGAACCGTTACCAGCTGACCTTATGGCCCTGGATAATATATGACCGATCCGGTCGAACCTGTGCACCAACGGTAGTGCCCTCCGCCATCATCGAATGTGACTGATGGATTCCCTTGAGTGACTTCCCATAGAAGTCTCTCGTAGTGATCACGATGCGCAACCAGAAAGTCGAAACAGTCTGGATTCCTCTCTTTATAAGTTAGCCCTTTAGTCAATGATACATTATCCAATCCTTGAGTTAAGACTATAACTGTTGACCTTCAGTTAGGTTCAATAATACCTAAAGGTCAGTTAGTCTTGTTTCAGTTTAGATGTATAAACTTCCAGTCATAAGACGTTCGCGTATAAACAAAACGCAGTGGTGTCGAGCAATACAGTATACAATGTAATATACATAAATCACAGATATCGCTCTTAACAATTAAACACACAACGTCTGGACCTTAGGAAAATCCTTAGGACATTCAGACCACACAATTAACATACCGTGCACCGTAGTAATCGCTAGCGTGAAGATTCACGCTCGTCCGGTACTCCTCGTAGCTCGTCCTATAGTTTACGTCCTCTAATGTACTCAACTCTGGAATACGAGACTACATATTAGCTCTCTGTAACACGAACTAATTCGGTATCTTGACTAGTCACTAATCCCCCTAGTAACTACCCTGTGATTGTTCAACGTTTATCATTTGGGTTTTAACAGTTTGGGATTAGCTAAATCGCTCTCTTACTATATTGTAATTAACATGTAGTATCTAATTACTACTTAAGATTCAATCCAAGTAACCCATCTCATTTATTCATAGGTCTGTTATTTGTATATAATACACTTCCATATAGTTCGCTACTTTATGTTAATTATATCCTTGACTTATAAATCTTTATTTCTCCTTCCAGGTTATGAGTTGATCAACCTGACCCTCTGAGGTCAATTAGGTTGACTTGATCAATTTCTACAAGTCAACACCACTATCTATAGCCCATAATATAATTAAGGGGAATTGTATAATTCTAGTAGTTTATGTAACCATTTATACCATGACATTAAGTCTTTTAATGTTGCAAAGTTACATAGTGAAATTCCCCATCTTATAATAAACTTCGTCACTTTATCAAATTTCTCGATCATGTTATATATCCTCTACAATGTACATAACATTTATACACCTATATATAGTCGTACATCACAACACCCTCAACCGATGCAATTCTACTCAACACACTTTACAACTAATACCTACTATCATATTACTATTTATTATTTATTTATTTCTATTTTCTTTATTTTAACAATATATACACATTTTAAATCTTCAAATTACCACCTATAAACCCCTAACAATTCATTATCTATTCTTTATAAATCATTTATTGTTTTTATAAATTATGTTTAACACTAATACGACCGTGAATTTTTAAGCAAGCAGTTAAGCTCATTATTTTTTTTTTATTTAGTCTTCTCAAATTAGTAGTGTAACACCCCTAATACGCACATGATACTAAATGAAATCGCAGCGGAATTAAATAACTAAACAGTAACTAACGCTTCGGTGCTACAACGCCGTCACCACCCACGTGGTTGGCAAGGCAGAATAAATACAAGTGTACCGGTCTGATGATCAGACTCCCGAGCATAACAAACATAAATACATTATATACAATACCGAGTGTTTACATATCCTTCACTGTATAACATCACTGTAACCTGCAACAACCAAAGTAATGACGCCACAGGAGCAAGGCGCATCCCGGGCCAACATCCAAACGTAAAGTACCTATCCTAGGATCTAAAGCAACTCCGCTTCCTCGATCCTCATCCTGCAGTATAAGAAATATGGATCCCCCGAGGGGGTCAGCAACCCTTGGCTGGTATGGCTAACGCGCAGCCCATCGGCTACCGGGATACGCGCAGCTAATTGTCATGATAACATGGCATTCATTTATTATAACATACATAGCATATGGCTGAGCAGCAATGACGCACAGCACCAACACATACACAGTGGATTTTCACTCCACGATAACAACCACAAGGGTCAAATAACAAGAGCCTAGAGATGATTCACTCTCATGTCAAGCTCGTTAAACACACTCATTACCGTTCTGTTAGACGAACGAGTAACTTAAGTCACAGATGGTTCGGATTTAGTGACCCGAACACACCACAAAACACAGGTTCCCACTAAACCGATCATAAGTCAGAATAGGTAAGCTTTGGAAGAAGCTAGCGGGAGATCGAACGCCAAATTAAGGAGAACAATCTTAACATAAGAGTCGAATCTGATTCAGATATCTACTCTTAACTTACATGCATGACCGGACAACCGGATCCTCACTTCCCAGTTAACCTTGTTAGAAGTTCATGGTGGAACTTAACATCCCACACAGTAGGTGGTAAGTCATGTTAGACACACACGAGGGAAATGAGTCACAACATAACATAACATAATATGAAAACTGTAAACTCATTACATGTTTAAATCTTATAACGTCATAAACACACAGAAAAACATACACACAAACCGTGTAAACCGCTAGACAACAGACTGCAAGAAACCATACCTTGGTCCCTGCCTCGACTGGTTTCCACCTTGAGAGATTCCTAAACACATTTAGTAACGTCGGTTAACTAACGCACTAGTCCACTGTCATTAACTACTTCACATTTCTAGTTATCACATTTCCACATTTTGTTTTAACTTCCCATCTTTTAAAATGTCATTATACACTCCTAACATGTCTTATGTAACCTTATAATATCATTCCTAACTTATCCCTATCATTAGACATCATTTAAATACCTAAAAACCAAGTTTTATAGTCCGGGACTTGGTCCCTAGCTTAGGTCCCGGACCATATGCTAACTCAGCTCTCGGGGGTAATTCAGGGGGTCCGGGTCCTTGTACAAGACCCAAGTCCCGGACCACATTGTTATGTGACCCTCGGCCTATTTTACACCCCTGGTCCGGGACTTTAACCAGCACCTAGGTCCCGGACCAAACCTACAGAATTGATAAAATGTCATTTTTCAAATGTTTTACCTTAGTTCTCCACCTTCATTAATTGTATAACTTTACCAAGTGTTCCTAGGTATATTAATGTCTAGATATCATCATTAACACACCTAAATCCATGTTTCACTTGTTACTCATTTTTTCCTTATAAATTCACTAACACTTATAACACTTTACATTAGGTTTCTAAATGATGTTTCTTACCTAAGAAAACTACTATCCCAAAATGCTTTCTCCTTATTTTAACATCATCTCCCAAGCATCATCTCTCACAACTAATTCCTTATATCCTTCCTGAACTCTTTTCCTAGTGTACACTTCTCCTTATTTTACCAAAGTTTGCCTAGGTATTTACCTAAGTCCAAAAAGACTTTGGTACATACTAAAATCTCAAGCTCATGCCTAAGTCCTTGTTACATCCCAAATCACCTTAATGCATGTTTCCTACACAAGAACAACACTTAACCATTTTAAATACTCCTTAACTTATCAACCTCATTTTAACACTTAGAACTTCTCATTTATTACCTAAATTTCGACATAGGTTCTCCTAGAACATTGCTAAACCAAAACACATTATTTTTTTACCAACAAACAACCAAGAACACTAAAAAAAATCCATCAAGTACTTATTATACACAAACTCCACTCACAAAGCACTACATCACAATAGTGCATAATTAAATTGCATGGCACTTAGGCCCTTAAATGACATGGCTCTTAGGCCCTTAAGATGCATAAATCATAAACACTGAATTTCCACAATATATTTGCCTTTAACCTGCAATACAGTCAACAACACATATGCCTTTTACTAGCTCTTGAGAACACTTTACTAAGTCATTCACCATTTGCTCTTTAGGTAGTTTTAATAAGCATTTATAAGCTCATTTCTCCTAAGGCATTAAACAACATTTGGTTAGTAGATTTACCTCTTTTCCAAACAACTTCTTTCTTGTTTCCTTTAGAAAACCGTAGGGTATTTGATTCCTTGACAAGTTCTAAACAATATACAAACACTACAATGAGTATTCAAGCTATAAGCTCCATCTCATTGTAAACCCTAATTTACATTGTTTCAAAAACATTAATGTAGTTGTTTACCTTGCTCTTTGAAGAGAGTTTGAATATCTAGCAAGAGAGGACTCCACCTAGTCCATGAAGAGTTGGAATGAAGCTAGAACAAGGTCACACAAAGAGCTCCTTCAATATGTATTTTCGGTTACCACAAAAACATGAAGGAAATGAAGTTTTTATTTGAGATTCCTTACCTAGAAGCAAAGGAGAGTAACAATATGTAAAAATACAAGCTCAAGCTCCTTCAATGGAGAAACTCCATGGCACCGAAATGGTGGTCTTGGACTTTTAAGAAGATAGGAATGAAGAGCTTGATGAGAGGAAGAGATTGGTGGTGTTTGTTTTTGATTTGGACAAGTGAGCAAGATTTTACAAGAGATCAAAGTGGAGTTTTAATGGAGGTGTGTGGTATTACCGTGAGAGAACAGCAAGAAGAAGGAAGAAGAGAGTGGGAAACCGTGTGAACAAGGAAAGAAATGAGAGAATGAGATAGAATTTGCTTTTTGAAGATATTTATACTTTGTAAAGTAAAAGGGTACTTAAGTAGTTTGTTTATTTTCTTAACAAGCTAACAAGGGTGGTGTGTCACCAACCTTAAAACCGGCCCCAAATAGTAGTAGGAGGGTAATATAGTCTTTATTTGTCAATTTAATTACTTATACAACATATGTTACAAAATAGCTTATAAAAATCACTATTCATGAAACAAGGCACATAGAAGTGAAATTTTTTTTCCCATTGATATAGACATCCAAATGTGATATTATAGTACACATATATATTTAAGAGTAATGATGGACATCTAGCCACTCAAAACTCATTTACAAGACAATTTTTCAAAAATGTGCTTTAAGACTCCTTAAAGCACATTTGTGTTTAAACTTGTTTTCAAGCTTGGTTTTCTTTGGTAATTGATTTAATATGTTCATTAGTGTATAAATGAGGTCTTGGTAAGTTCATTAGGTCTTAACCAAGTTTATCCCAAGCTTAGAGCACATTTTGGCTCTTATTGACTTTAAAGCACATTTGTGTTTTCTTTTGTTTAAATTTGTTTACTAATGTTTCTAAGACTCTTTTTAGTCTTAATACACCTTATTCAAGTGTTTAAACAATATATTAAGGTTTGGGGTATTTCAAGTAGTTCATTAATTAAACAACTCAATGCCTGTATATATGAACACCCCTTTTAAGCCATATTACAACACGCTTATAAAGACATTAATTAACTAAATTATGACAATTTCAATTTAATAAAAGATTAGTCAATACCCAATAGGAATTGCTAGGATCCATTAACCACTCTCATTATTCAATTTTAAATTTATGTCCTTGACCATAAAAAAAAGTTTCGTTAAAATGGCAATTAAAAACTTAAAGTTCTTAACTAACTATTTCTTCACCAACAAAACATCGTCAACCACGATTATTAACTTATTAATTCCTTTATTATTTTAATCCATCACCAACACTCATTGCACATTAATCTCCAAAACTCAAATAATGCCAGTTAACAAATTACGTTTAATCTATTAACTCGGCACCAATCGCCAAATCAACCATAACCTACCAAATTAGTAGCATAACACATAACACATTTTCCTGTGTCTGGCATAAACATAAAACAATACTTTTAGTTAATTATCAACCATTAACATTACCCTCTTCCCTTTACACTTAATTTATTTAACTTCCCAATTCATCAATTAAGCTACCAAACTATTATTTTTGTGTTTAGTATCAATTACGTGAAACAATGACCAAGATCCACTAATCACTTATTCACCCACCAAAAGTCCTAAAATCCATATTAATCTAATTTTACCATCTCCCTAAATTAAGTTTTAGCTAAACTCACCAGATTGGCAATAATACAAACACTCGTTTGTTTTCATGTATTCCCTTAATTACAAAAGACACTAATTTCCCAAATTTCTTCCCTTAATTACAAAATCCACTATTTTCCCAAATTTCTTCCCTAAATAACGTTACGGCAGTTACTAGCAAACAAAATATATATCGTTGCCAATAGTTTTACCTCCACCGTCTGTATCGCTACACAAAACAACGACCAACATAGTTACAGCACAACATCCACCAAAATCGCTCTTTGTTTGAACCAGATGATGCATTTTTACCTGTTGTGCAATAGCGTCTCGGGCAGTAGTAAAGGCAGGGGCAGCAGTAAAGGCAGAGGGAAGTTTAGCATCTATTCAACAGATTAGACTGTATATATTCAAGTCTGCCTTTGAAGTTTTTTTTTTTGTTTTGTTTTTTATTCTACAATAGCAAGGAGCTGCTGCTCTATGCTTAACGTCTATTCACAAGAGGTGACAGAATAAGCAACCACTTGTGTTGCCATAATCACCAGAAAGAGCAAATAAGTTTGGGTATTTTGTCAATTCTGGAATGGGTTGTTTTCAGTCCCTTCTCAATCTAAATTACAGCAGAAGAATCCAAAAGCTTATATGTTTTAATTGTTGGAAGGAGAACATAAATTTGGAGTATATTACCGATTCAGGCAGAATTGTTCATATCCCCCTCCTCAATCTGGTGTCTGTGATGTTGCTTCACCAGGTGCAACAAAATCCTCAACTGCTATGGTTATAATCGCCAGCAAGAGGGAGAGATAAGTTGGGAGTATAATGACGGTTCTAGGCCCATCTGGTGTGCGACAGAAGAAATAAAACAACCGGTGTTATAATCACTAGAAGAATAAGATAAGTTTGATGTGCTACCAGTTCTGTAATGGAAAGTTCCCAACCCATTATTCCATCTGGTGTGCGAGATTGCAGTAGTTCCAGTGACCTTTGTTAGCTGCAATGCAGACAGAAGTAGAGTATGAAGGCAGAGTTTGTATGTTTAGCAGGGTGCAACAGCTTGTTTTAGTGATTTATTGCACTATAGAGGCGTAGACAGAAGAAGAATCTGAACAGACTTAAGGGAGCTGCAGAGGTGCATCACACGAAGAGGATGAAAGACACTGCAGATTCAAGTGATGTGCCTCTTCAAAGGTGTAGATACAAGAATGTTCTGGTTGCATAAAATTTCCAGGAAGAGAATGAAGTTGGTGCAATTTGGTGTGCTAGATGGAGTGGCTTCCACAGGCAAGAAGAGAATGAGTTTTCGGCGCAACCAAAGAAAGAAGGGTGAGAGGACTTGTTTGCTGTTTAGGGTTGTACAATTACCGTGAACAGAGAGTGAAGGAGGAGGAGTGTAGACTGTAGAGATGTATTCTTGCTTTCCAGTTTGCAAAATAACGAGAGTAATGAGTTGTATTCTTGTTTTCCAGTTTGTAAAATGACGAGAGCAATGAGTAGTGTGGCGGTGAATTTATTTTCCATTCTAATTTTTTTTATTATTTATTTATTTATTTTTGGTGTTCCTCTCCACTAATCATATCAATCTTATTATAATTTTGTGTAATTTCTATATTACATATTGTCTCCTCCTTATAAATAGTGTCCTCTTCAAATATGCTATATACACCATATTTAATCCTTATATTATTATTTATATAGACATAGAATTTAATAAACCCTTCATAAATCTTATAGATATTTATACAAATATGATTAAGGCATAACAAGCCTGTTAAAATCATATACTTATTACATAATCCTTAATAATATTTAATTAAGAAGTCTGATTAAATTAATGATTACTATTTACATACCATTTTAATAATATCGTTGTTATTATTTAATGTACCTCCTTGTATATCATATAATATCATGGTTGCTATTTAACTTCTCTCTTTTCCTCCGTAATGGTTCCCTAATGTTTAAAGTTTAATAAACCTTTTTAGGTCTTCACTGATGTTTATTACTGCATGTGATTAAGGATGGTCTTCCCCTATTTTAACTTAAAGTATTCAACCAGTTGATGATTGCAGACTGTATATCGTGAGTGGTTGGAACTGGTGTAATTAAAACAAGTGAGAAAGAAATTAATACTCAAAATATCCGTCGGGCTGCAAATAAAACCCGGTCGCAGTAGTATAGTAAGACAGAAGTGGCCGGGGTCAAACCGTGGGACTTATAGTGAAATAATATAGTACCTAAGCTTGTCACAAAAGGGGGGAATTAATTGACTTGTTTTTGTAAAATAAAATAGCAGATAAGATTAACTGAGTTGAAGATAAATTAAACGGAACTCCGGGTTCAAGTTTATATAATCTGATTAATTATGCTATCTCTACCGGTTTAATATAATAGTTTTGCAAAATTCTGTTTATCTTAAGGACTAATCATAGACTCATAAGAACTCATTTACCAGAAAATGCAAGGCCCGATGAAAACTCAGGCAAGCACTAGTAAACGGGAATTAAGTGCGAGGGATTATATTCTTGCAAATGAGTACTAACTTATCCGATGAAAATAAGTTTCCTACAGATTTACGGCTTAATTAACCTATCTGTTGTCACCGATCAGATTAAAACATATTTAGTAAAGCTTTTTAATAAATTGATGAAATTTATTAAAAAGGTGAGAGATAAACTTTAATCGTAACAAACTGTATTTATTTTAACCGGTAGAAATATAGATTACACAACTAAACAAACCGTAATTAAACCTTCCCGGAATAAATCCTCCTTAGCCTAACATATTAACTGGTAATATGTCAGTCAGAGGTTGGACGTAATAATAATGCGAGAGGTGTGGATGGTGAATGGAGAAATGAAGAGAACGAAGAGTGGAGCGTGTACGTAGGATATAGTATGTGGAATGAGTGATTTGGAGTGTTGAGTTCTGGGGATTGAATGTGTGTTGTGGTGTACGGGAGAGAATGAATGGAAGAGAATGGTAGAATGTGGTGAGCGATGGTCTATTTTCTGGTTAGTCTCCGTACGTGGTTTAAGGTTGAAGGTGCTGGGTTTATATAGAGGAAGAGGGTAAGGTTAGAGGCAGATCTGGAGTGGAAGAAGATTGATTGCAGATTGATTGCAGACAGAGCTGGAGACAGACGCGTGAGCAAATTAAGGTAGGCGCCTGATATCGCTCGGAGTAGATGGATATGGCGCCGAAAGGAAGAAGCAATTGGGAAGACAGTCGGCTAAGAAAACCAGTCACGATCTGGGAATTTACACGCGTCCGCCCCTTGTCCGCCCTTTGTTACCCGGACGTCTCTATGGACTTGTCTTCTGTCCGGCCAAAAATCATCGGACAAGACACGGACAATTCCTTCACGTCCTGCCCTAGTCCGGTCCTAATTGGGCGGACACAATGCCCACGTCCGTTCTTGTTGAGCGGACAAGACACGGACACAAGTCCTTGGCTTGTTTTCTTTTACAAACTTTGACCGGTTCTAGATTTTTCGTTTGGACTCCGTTTTTCGAGCCGTTTGCGTCTATGCGTTCGTCTCTTTGTCTACTTTGCTCTAAGCTTGGTTTTCCTCATGTTTAACCAATAAATTTGTGAGATAACAATAAAACATAAACTAGAGGAAAACTAACCAAGGTGAAGAAATGAGCAAGAAAAGTGCTAATATAATATGTGAAATACACCTATAAACATGCTCATTTGGACACTTATCAATTATTCAAACTGGACAATACCTTTCCAAGATGTTCAACAAATATACCAAATGGGTCCTCTTGATTTCAAGACAGCCATGTCTGTCAAGACTCATGAGGAAACTTTAAGTATTCAACAACAATATCAAACAATACCTCTTCTTTCAGGATCTTCAATATTTCGATATTTGCAGCAAGGGTATAGATATGCCCATTATGGAATGATTCAAGTAGCGTAAAACCATTATTCAGACAAGGTATCGATGCTCCAATATTCATGGCGCTTAGAGACAAACGTCTCAAACGCTACAAATCCTCTCTTTTAGCCATGATTCAGACTAACGTCTGTAATGGCCCAATATTCTTCAATTGCTGTCCCAATTTCTCAGTGGATCTCTCAGATCCTCTGATTCAAGATTCCTTAGTTCTTGATGTTCATCTTCAAGGAGATGAATTTGAAGAACTTTCAAAAATTTTGCCATTATCTTTCGAGTCTATTACAGACTCATGTCTTCTCAATTAAATCCAAGACTCAATAGGTCTCTAATCCCTCTTCGGGATGAGACCCTCCTTTTACAAATGATGCCGAAAGGCCAACAGTTTTTGTCCCTCGACGTTTGAGATGGGATGAAATTACCATACCAGATCACTTTCAAATTGCATTCCACAAGTTCCAAGAAACATCTCCCGTACTACGGTAGATGATATAATCGAACAAAACGATGGAACTATCCTCCTTCGTTTCAGTTCTTTTAGAGAACGACCAAGTTCTTCTTCCAACAGCTTCATAGATGCAAGGTCTTCCTTTTCCGGAGTACCTTCTACACCTAGAAGCCAACCACCATCACAACCAGAAATTACAGTGGTTTTCAAGCACCCTTACCAACATACGTCCCAGGACAATGAATCAATTAACACCGAAGATCTTATGGGTAATATTAACGTTATCCATAACGCGGATTTTGAGCTCAGAGAAGAATATATCTCTGAACGAGAATCAGAACCAGAATACGAACCACAAAGGAAATGGTTCGCAGATCTATCTCCAGCTGTCAACAAAATCTTAGGCAATATTGGCGTAAAGATTGTCACAGGTTACGCTGTAACATGACAATTATGATTGGTTGCCTTCATATACTTCGTTCAACTTTCTCAACCAGATCCCTTTGAAATCCCTTCAATTAATGTCCAAACAAGTCTATACAAGAAATGGACATTAGAAGCAATGAGACAATAAGCTCAATTCATCCTCCATTCAACACCATCAAATTAGCCAGAGATGTTATAGCTACGCCTCTCAAGAAAGGAAGCAACACTAATACTCCGTGGTAGCTAGTGATCTCCAAAAGGTCCATCAGCAACAAAACTGGACTAATCAAACCTTAGCCACAATAGCTTCTCAATTAGATCGCGTCTCCATTAGCCTCCACTCACGGAGAAACAGGTCAGATTTCCTTCTGACATTTCTCGGCCTCATTTTCAACCATCCATTACCAATTTCGTACATCCAGAGACTGATTTGCTTTCACGCATATCAGAAACCTTACAATTATTACCTTCTTCTTCCACACAATAATCAACCTCCAACCAACAATAACGGTGTCCATACCCTTGACACTTGTCAGTGCCAATCAAGTGATGATGATTCTTCCACATCATCCTTACAATTATCCCATATTGAAAATCAATTTACTGATCCAGAACCCAATGCAATCTCCAGGATCACTACAAGAAATCCAAGACGTTCTTTCAAACGAAACAAACCCGTGGATTCTTACTTCCATACCACCAAAAATTATTATCCTCGTCCTACCTCCAAATATCCAATATGAAGAACGCTCAAAGTTTGCTTCAGCTCAATATGACGGTGCTTCTGTCTATGAATGGAACATAGATGGAAAATCAGAATACGAAATTCTGAACACCCTAGAAATGGGAATGGCAAAGAATGCTTACAAGATGCGAAAGGTATCAGAAAAACATGCCGTTACCATTGTTTCAGGATTTAGGCCAATTAAGGCAATGGTGGGATCATGCCCTTACCCTTGAAATAAACAAGAAATCCTGAACCATCAAGTTGAAGTCTTTGATGGAGAAGACAGATCTTCCATGCAAGATGACGCATGTGATTCTGATTATCACAATAAGTCTCCACTTGTTGGAAATCCAAGAGAAGAATTGAATTCCAATAAGATTCTTCTCACCAATCTTCGATGTCCAACATTATCTGATTACAGATGGTACAAGGACATGTACCTTACACAAGTCCTACAGCGTGAAGATTGTATGGCTAAATTCTGGAAAGAACGATTGATTTCAGGATTGCCTACATTGTTCGCACAACGGATTATCACCAAACTTCAAGAAGAAGTTGGTCAAGAGACCATACCTTGGGAAGCAATAGCCTATGGTCAACTTTTTGCCTTTGTCAAAAAAGAGGCCCTGAACTTATGTCAGGATCTCAAAATCCAGTCCAAATATGGCAATGAAAAGGCCCAAGCTCGAAGAGAAATGGGTTCTTTTTGCAAGATGTTTGGAATCGAGAAAATTACTCCTCCATCCAAGAAACAAATAGTCCACAAACGATTCTCCTCCAGATCCAAACAACCTTATCGATCCAAACCACAATACTGTAAGCCCTATAAACCTTATCGTCAAAAGTATAGGACAAAACCTAAACCTACAAGATTTGCCTCCAAGAATATGACTCAGATCACATGTTGGAAATGTGGTCGCAAGGGTCACAAGGCGGATCAATGTCGTGTTAAGCAAAAGATCAATGAAATCTTCGCAGACGACAAAGATCTACAAGAAAAGCTCTCAAAGCTTTGCTACAAGAAAGTCCAGTTCTCCAGAAGATGAGAATTACATTCACCAGATAGATCAAGATGCTTCAAGTTCCAGTTATGAATCTACAGATGATTCTTCCGGATCTATAATGTCATAACCAATGACATAGATTCAGCAGAACTTCTGTATGAACTCATAAACAAGATTTCCAATCCAGATGAGAAAAGGCAATATCTACAACAATTAGCCAATTGCTTGCTCGCAAGATTCCAAGAAAGCTCCCTGAACCATTTAGTATTTCCAAGACCCTTGACAAATACCCGATAGCATCAAGCAGCAATCTGTTTGGCAAGGTTCCAACTCAAGAATTGCAAAAGGATATTAAGATCCTCAAGCAAGAGATTCAGGCGCTCAAAGCCGAACTCCATCAGATTAAATTCGATGGATTAGGTGTGCAAGCTCGAATTTCTATCTTAGAAGCAAAAGCTTCTACTTCAAAAGATACCTGAGGATCCTTCTCCAGAACATGAATTGCCACCCAACTTGGGTGTAATTTCCTTACCATCCCAAGTCCATCATCCAGAAACCCAGACCATAAATATCATTGAAAGATTTCGCTTTCAAAAATGGTATTCCAACATCACGCTTGTAGTCGAAGGTACCGACTTCAGGATATCTATGGTTGCTCTTATTGATTCAGGAGCAGACCGAAACTGTATCCGAGAAGGATTAGTTCCTCACCAGTATTGCTCTCCTACTCGAGAACGATTAGTAGGTGCAGGGAACGATCCACTCAAAATCATTGCCAAAACCTCCAAACTTTCTGTCCAAAACAAGAATCTCCTTGTTAAATTACAATTTGTAGTTATCAAGAACATTAGCCAAGATTATCCTTGGTTCTCCTTTATTATCCAGTTGTATCCCTTTTTGTTGATCATAAGGGATTACATGTCAAGATCAATAGAAAAGTATTTTTTCTCTTTACTGAACCCATATCCAAAAGAACTTAATGTTCTTCAATCCAATACTCTTTACCAGCAGATCAATTCATTACCAGAAAGAAAGCCAGCTTCATTTCTAAAAACCAACTCGCTCATTCGAACAGCTGAGCGACTCCAAGATCCCAGAATTCAAAAATGTTTCTCAAATGGAGAAAACCTTTGAAGATGTTTGCGCAGATCTACCCAATGCATTTTGGAGTAGAAAGCGTCATATGTTCATCTTCCTTATGAAAAGGATTTTGATGAACGCAATATTCCAACCAAGGCTCGACCTATTCAAATGAATAGCGAGCATCTAGAGATCTGCAAGAAAGAGATTCAACTCTTTTGGATAAAGGTTTGATTCGACCATCAAAATCACCATGGAGTTGCAGTGCATTCTACGTCATGAATGCTGCAGAGAAGGAGCGTGGAGTTCCACGACTCGTCATCAACTACAAACCATTAAACAAGGTTCTTCAATGGATTAGATACCCAATCCCTAACAAAAGAGATCTTCTAGGCCGCCTTTACAAGGCCAAGATCTTCTCCAAATTCGACATGAAGTCTGGATTCTGGCAAATTCAGATTTCAGAATCAGATCGTTACAAGACTGCATTTGTGGTCCCTTTGGTCATTACGAATGGAACGTAATGCCATTTGGTCTAAAAATGCTCCATCAGAATTCCAGAATGTCATGAAGACATCCTCACAC
Source organism: Limonium bicolor (assembly GCA_023374045.1). Classification (NCBI taxonomy): domain Eukaryota; kingdom Viridiplantae; phylum Streptophyta; class Magnoliopsida; order Caryophyllales; family Plumbaginaceae; genus Limonium; species Limonium bicolor. The sequence goes on along the minus strand of CM041783.1, from coordinate 29,772,777 downwards.
CATATTCAACTTTCATCATTGTTTATATCGATGATGTCTTAGTCTTTTCAGATTCCATGAACAACACTTCAAGCATCTCAAGACATTCCATTCGGTCATCAAGACTAATGGTCTAGTTGTTTCAAACCCAAATGAAGTTGTTCCAGGTTCAACATACGTTTCCTTGGACACAACATCTATCAAAACACCATTACTCCATCCAAAGAAGCTTGGAATTTGTTCCAAATTCCCAGACGAGATCAAGAAAAGAATCAATTGCAAAGATTTTTAGGATGTCTTAATTATCTTTCAGATTTCTTTCCAAAGCTTCGTCAACATTGCAAGCTTCTTTACTCCAGATTACAAAAGAATCCTTCCCATGGACTCCAGCACACCAAGGTCGTGCAATCCTAAAGCAATATACCTATTACCATGCCTTACCATCCCGCACCCCAGCCTTCCTGATTGTCGAAACTGATGCGTCAAATATGGCTATGGAGGGATTCTCAAACAAAGACCTCAAGGCCAGACCAAGACAGTTATCCGATTCCATTCCGGTATATGGATCGGACCACAAATCAATTATTCTACTATCAAAAAGAAATTCTTTCCATCGTCCTCTGTATTTCAAAATTCCAAGATGATTTATACAATAAGACCTTTTTGCTCCGCATCGATTGTAAATCCGCAAAAGATGTTTTACAAAAGGATGTTAAAAATTTAGTTTCAAAACAAATTTTTGCCAGATGGCAAGCTATTCTCTCTGTTTTCGATTTTACAATCGAATTCATAAAAGGGGAAGATAACTCCCTACCAGATTTTCTTTCTCGCGAATTTTTGCAAGGAAGAAATAACAAGATTAATCAAGATCTTTCTTCCCAGGAAAATGAGTGACAAGAGTAAAGGCAAACAAGTCAAAAGGGAGAAATCCCAGACATCACAAGATTATCAGATGGCTTCCCAGCCACATCCTTCATACAAAAACATTCAAGTAGTTAATTCTCAAAGTATCACCTCACCAAATCCTTACACACCACTTTCACGAAATTTCCCACCTGCATCTTTCTTACAAGCAGCTCAAACCCCCGTAAAAGCACCAACCAAGCCAGCTCCTCAAAACAAATAACAGCCAGTACTTACCATATAAAACCCCTTCAAGAATACATTCCCTTACCAGATACACTGACAAACCAGAACAGGCAATAGCCGACACTATCGCTAAGAGAATTTTCCCTCCAGGAATCCATTGGCACACAGACAATACAATGAAAACCTCAAATTCTACGAGCTCGTCCTCATAGACACAAAATCAATTGAACTTACCCACAATTCAAACGCAAATTCCACCCAGACAGACTACTCAAAATGCTTCATCAAGAAGGTCATCTCCCCAAAGGAATGGGGATTCATTCATCAACCACGATCTTTTACCATAACCCACATTCCTCAAACTTTCACATATGCCGACTACCAAAATGCCTGGTACAGATTCCTACTCTTACGACCAGGACAACACTCATGGTTTATCAATTTCCATGAATATTGTGACAAAGAATTCCCCATATGGTTCTATCATTGGTGGCGTTACTTTGGAGGATGTTCAGACATCCTACCAAAAGAAGCCCACCCAGCGTATGCCTATTGGCTCCAACATTCAACAGGGCAACAATATATCAAAGAGTTGCAATTCTTTGCAATATTCTGTATCCCCTGGATTTTCTGCTGGACCTATACCATTCAGCAGTATCTCCCAAATCCATATCCACTCTGTTTAGTCCGAGATTTTCGGGTTAAATGGTGGCCTAAATACTGGAGCAAACTTTGCTCCTATGAAAATGTCAAAGCCTACACCACCACAGGCCAAAAAACAATAACCTACAAAGATTTCCAAAACTCCAAAAAGGCTTCCCGAGCCCATCAAAACCATTAGCCCTACCAGGCCCAAGTACACAACAAAGCCCAACACCTTTAACCATAGGCCCAGCACCGCAGGCGCAAACTCCCGATTCACCTTTATTTCAAAAGTTTCTAGCCCAAAATCCAGAATTACAACTACAATATTCCCAATATATTATAAACCAACAGCCTAATGTCCCAGTATGGGCTGATGACCGTGACGATCCATCATCAGAAGAATCCACCTCCTATGATCCAATGGGGGACCTCTAGCTCAAGATCCTTACGAGGATTATATATAAAAAAAATAAAAAAAATAATATAATAACAATTATTTGCAGGTACTGACCATGGCTCCATCAACTCAACAACAACACTTCCAAAATGGCAAAAGGCATTTGCCAAAAAGAAAAATCCAAAACAAAAACACCACCTTACTTCACAAAATACTCAAACACAATATGAAAAGCAACATCTCAACACATCCCAACTGAGTTCAAGTTTCTTCCAAAGACCCCCAAACAAGGACCTCAATGGGTTTGCAGAGATCGCACCACAAAAAAGTCAAAACCCTCACCTATCCATTATGAGCCATATGACGGCAGAAGGAATCAACCTTTCTCTGCGTCCAACCATATGACCACTTATACTACTCAATCGACCGCCCCATATATCAAAAGTTACATGTTTGGTGTCCTTTGAAACACCTACAACAAAGCCTTCTCGTCGCCGGCGGAAAGGAACCACCAGAATTCAACACTAGAGAACAAATCATGCAACAAATGGTTGAGTTTCGTACTCGATCTTACCCCATAACCATTATTGATCCAGAGACACAATCACCCCGCCAAGTAGACTATGAATGGCACCAAAGAAAAATTGAAGTTGATCTAGGGGTGCAAGAATTAATCTACAACATTCATTATGGACTCCATATCGAAGAAAATCAAGATCGGTTTGCAGATTTCGACAGCTACGAATGAAGCAGACTCAAGAACCTCAAAATATCTTCAAAAATAGCACTGTAGCTACAGTGAATAGTGATTTTTTACTGTAGCAATTTATTACTCGGCACGTGTAGCCGACAAAAATTACTATTGGCCCTTTCGGCCACAGTTATTCCAGATTAGACTGTAGCTCCCAGTCTCTTTTATGTACGAACAAAAGGGCTCCTTCTCTATAAAAGGAGACCAGGATAGAACTGAGGGGCAGAGGCAGTTTCGAATGTGAAAACGCTCTTGCTCTCTCTCTCTCTTCTCCTTTCTCTCAAATTCAGTTAAGTTGTATCAATATATCAATCCAAGATTACTCTAAGTGAGTTTCAATATTCAATATCTTATGGTTTATGTTATTATACTGTCATTTATTTATTAATATCAGTCTTTAACTTCCGCTCTTTACTTCTTCAATATCATTCTTCTATTCTGTTCTTTAGTTTCTTATATTTGTTATTTTCGATTCTCTTCAATATCCTCACTGATCCTGCTCCCTTCTGGTATCATTTATTAATGTAAAATTATCGTTAAATATACTCTTTTAACCTCCTTAAGATCATTTATATCATATTGTTCCTTTTTACTTAGCTAAGGATATTTAACCTTTCATTAAACACTTTAATTTAATTAACTTATTATTAATTATCCAAATTAATATGGGATATTTCACACGTCGTTTTAACGAGACGTTGTCATTAGGTATAACTGAACAATTACGAACAGCTATATTAGCTCGTACAGTAGGCAAACATTATTTGGGCTTGTATGCCAAAGACGGGAATCTACAGCTGTTTATAATTCTCGTTGTTTCGCCTTGTTGTTCATCGGTTATGCTATGTGGTTATATGATGTATGTGAATTATTGTGGATTGATTGGTTGAATTGAGTCGTTGTACTCGTATTTATGTTTGTGGATTGTTGAATTGAGTCATTGTACTCATATGTATGTTGAGAATTGGTTGAGTCGAGTCGCTGTACTCGTGTGTAGATTATTGTGAATTGGTTGAGTCGAGTCGCTGTACTCGTGTGTGGATTATTGTGTACTTGGTCAAGTTGAGTCGCTGTACTCGAATATGAATTATTAAGTGTTCGATGGAGTGGAGTCTTCATACTCATATATGCGTTGTGACGCCTTTAGTTGGTTTATTGTGGTGTGATATGTGAAGTCGGGGGCTTGTTTGTTATTTGAGTTTACTGCATTATATTTATTGCTTTACAATTTTATATTAAACTACATGCATGAAAATGAACTGCATGCTGTCAACCTATTAACTGAGGGTCTGAGGGGGCATGATAGTCATGTAGTAGCATACTCAGCAGGGGCTGATTCCTACCACAAACAAACATTTTTCAGGTATGCAACTTCCGGTGTCGGCAGAGAGCGGGACGCACTGGGTAGTTAGTTACAATTATGTAAATATGTATAGTCGTATTTCGATACGAATATAGAAACGTGTATATGACTGGAATACTTAGAATGCTCACTAGGGTTGTGTTTTATGTTGGAATGGAAAGTTAAGTCTATCTCTTGTTGTCACTGTGGGAAATTGTTTCTTATTATGAATATATCAGTAAGTGCGTTATTACTCGTATGAGCGAGTGAGAACGGTGACACCAGTAGTTCGATTGTTTTAGATTACCGCTGTGATTACTATGTTAAGTACGACGATTAGGAGCCGATTTGAGTAGGGGTGTTACATCCTCCGTCTGAATTGACCGTCTTGTTCACTATTTGGACATGTTGTTTAACTTCAATATTTAACATATAAGCTAACATGATTTATAAAATTTAAGTTTCACAAATGATCCTTACATGATGAACTATATATTACATTATTTAGTTTTATAAAATTATTTTATCTTATATGCTTAATCTTGAAATGGAAAAACGTGTCATAAAGCAAACAAGACGGTCAGTTAGGACGGAGGGAGTAGTAAGTTAATATTTTGTGAAATTCACTCAAATCTCAGAAGTATTAAGTAAAAATTTCTAATTTTTAGTAATAGTTTTTGTACGTTAATTGTAGTTTTAGTATTTCTCAATTGTAGAAGATAGTCAAGTGTAGAAAAACAGTCTATTTCGGCGGTTCCAAGTAGCCTATTTTGGCGGTAGTGAACCACCGAAATGGAGTGCGCCGAGATAGATGTGCAATCCTATCTCGACGGTTGTTATCTAAACACCGCCGAGATAGGTGCATTTTAGAACAAAAAAACACACCTATTTCGGCGGTTCCTAGCTAACAACCACCGAAATACTCTTCAAACTCGCTCATGATCGAGATGTAGTCTAGTGATTCATCTATGTAGAGGAGCAGACACGAGATGAGAATGAAGAGAGACGCGTACATAAAAAGAGAGGCGGAGGCACAGAGCATGTATGCTCGGCAGTTATGGTTACGAAATTACCATGAGCTAAAAGGGTGAAGTGAGGCGCACAGAGCATGAATGTTTGTCAGTTAAGGTCGCAAAACCACCATGAGGAAGATGATGAACATAGGTGCGCAGAGCCTGTAAGTTCGTCAGTTAGAGTTGTGAAACTACCATGAGTGAAGATGATGAACAGAGTCGCGCAGAGCATGTATGTTCGCCTATAAAATTACCATGAGATAAGAGAATAAAGATAGACGTGCAGAGCATGTTTGTTCGCTAGTTAGGGTTGCAAAATTACCGTCAGAGAAGAGGATGAAGAGAGCAGCACATAGCATGTATAATCACTGGTTAGTGTTGCAAAATCACATGAGAGAGGAGAGGAGCGCAGAGCATGTATTCGCCAGTTGGGGTTGCGAAATGACCGTGAGAGAAGAGAGGAGGCCGGCAGAAAGCAAATATAAAATGAAATAAAGTCTATTTCGACGGTTGTTAGTAACAACCGCTGAAATAGACTGAAATTTACCCGGCATTCCGAATTTTTTTAAAAAATACCCAGAAAACCCCCTATTTCAGTAGTTGTAAAGACAACCACCGAAATAGATAAAAATCACCTATTTCGGCAGTTTCTAGCTAGGAACCGCCAAAATAGGTGCATTTTTTTACACATAGATTATTCAGGGCCTTATTTCAACGCTGCCAAAATAGGTGTTTTTTGTACTAGCTAGTGAGTGTTTTATACTATGATATGTAAAATAAAATATAGCTAATAAAATTTATCATTTATGTCACTGTAACACGTAGCAAGAAAAAAGTATTAAGTGAGGCAACTACTCCAGAACTCTTGCCACGCTCACCTAAGTTGGTTTGAAGTTTCGAAATATATATATAAAAGACAAGCATATGAGGGGACCAATATAACACTGCTCTTTTGGTACGTAACACATTTTTTTAGGCACCATAACCTGCCTAATAAAATGACGCTTGGCAAGCTGCTAGCTAAGTAACAAAGTTTTTAACTTTCTCTCGGACTCATGTCGGCAATAGTAATGTTATGACTAGTTATGTATCTATGTCCAAACTCTAAATTGAAACGTTTTTTTAGTATTGTTTAGTGTCATCCTCGATGAGATGTGGGTATTCGATAGAGGTGTTTATGGACAATTAGAATATAAATTAATCAGAATGTCAGTTCGCAAATGAACACCGGAGTTTCCAAGAACCGTTGGGTGATTTAATCTCTAGTTCCAATTAGATACTTGTTCTGATCTCGGTTTATTCCCTGCCTAATAAAACAGAGTGTCTTAGCTACATGTCCATGTAGCCATATGTGGCTACATCTGCTCCGAGTACACGCGTCTATTTCGATTTTCTTTTTTTTTTAATTTTTTAAGTCCCCCGTTTTACTTTTAGATTTTGTTTTTTTTTCTTTTTTTATCACAAAATCTTGAAATTATTGTAATGTTTAATATATAAGTCTAAAATGAAAAAAACTTATATCATTGTTTACATAAATTCAAGCTCTTCAAAACAAGACCAGTCATGGATATATTTTGACAACTTTTTAAAAAATATTTTTTTACATGTATGAAACACAGAACGTAAAAAAACTTGTACATATGGTCATACAAACATGTACAAATGTTCACTAAAACATGTACATCCTCACGTAAAAACATGTACATCCTCGCATTAAAAACATATAGATAGTCATATAAACCTGCACGAATCATTAAATATGTACATCCTTAGATTAAAACATGTACAATAAGGAAGAACACTTGTACAGACGGTCATACAAACATGTACAGATGTTCATTAAAACATATACATTCTCATAATTGAAAATGTACATTCTCACATTTGAACATGTACATCGTCACATTAAAACATGTACATTCTCACATTAAAATATGTACATACATCGTCACATTAAAGTATAGAACGGCTTCCAAATAGATTACCCTAACCCCACGCACCCTAAAACCCACCCTGGGAAAGCTAAAAAACGTCGAAGGCATTTTTAGGGTTTGTAGTGGCGGGTTTAGGGTCTAACGACCCTAAACCCGGGACCACAAACCCTAAAAATCTGTCGAGTTAGTTGCTACAATATAAAGTATAGAACAGTTTCCAAATAGATTACCCTACCCCCCAAAACACCCCAAAACCAATAGGATAGCTAAAAACGTTGAAGGCATTTTTAGGGTTTGCAGTGGCGGGTTTAGGGTCTAACGACCCTAAAGCCGCTACCACAAACCTAAAAACCTGTCGAGTTAGTTGCTTAAAATAAAGTACGAAACAAATTCCAAATAGATTACCCTACCCCCAAAACCCACCCTAGGATAGCTAAAAAACGTCGAAGGCATTTTTAGGGTTTACAGTGGCGGGTTTAGGGTCTAACGACCCTAAACCCGCTACTACAAACCCTAAAAACCTGTCGAGTTATTGCGATTATGTACAATTTTACATGGATGTACATTTTTAGTGAACATTTGTACATGTTTGTATGACCATATGTACAAGTTTTTTTTACGTTTTGTGCATTATACATGTAAAAATAATTTTTTTAAAAGTTGTCAAAACATATCCATGACTGGTCTTGTTTTGAAGAGCTTGAATTTATATGAACAATGATATAACTTTTTTTCATTTTGGAACTATAATTAAAAGTTACAATAATTTTTAGATTTCTTTTTGGAACTATAAATTAAAAGTTGTCAAAATGCTGAGACGCGCGCAAAAGAAGAAAAAAAATCCACACGCCGCTGCCCTCATCTGAGTCACGCTTCCCTCTCTGTGTATGTAGCTATGTGGGTGCAGTCGGTTGTAGGCAAGATTTTGCCCTAAAAATGTCGATACACGACAAGCTGCTAGCTAACAAAAGCTTTTAATTTTCTCTCGGACTCATGGTCGGCATATAACCCAAACCCGAATTTGAACATGGAGGTGGTGCCACCTTGCAAGGTGACATCTATTTTGTCTTTTTGTGGTTTATCATTTTGTAAAAGTTTAAAATATTGTAATTTATTATATATAAGTCTAAATAACACAAATTTTATACCATTGTTTATCATAATTCGAGCTCTTCAAAATAAGACCAAATATGAATATGTTTTGATAAATTTTAATTTTTTTAATTTTTGTACGTACATATTTTTAAAAAATTCATTGTGAATCTTAAGTTTAGGAAAAGTGAATCAAAGGTTGTTAAAAAGTGAATTGAAGGTTGTTAAAAAGTGAATTATAGAGTTGCGTAAAAGTGAATAAGAGGTTTTAAAAGAAGTGAATCTCATAAACATAGATTGTTTAACTAAAATGATTCTGATTGTTTGACTAGTGTGAATTAGACGTTTTAGAAAAGTGAATCAAAGGTTGTTAAAAAGTGAATCACAAGTTATTACAAAGTGAATCAGAGTAATAAGAAAGTGAATCTCGTAAGCGTAGATTGTTTAACTAAAGTGATTAAGAGGTTTAAGAAATGTGAATCAAAGGTTTTTATATTGTGAATCATGCGTTTAAGAAAAAGTGATTCTCGTAAATAGAAATTGTTTAACTAAAGTGAATAAGAGGTAGAAAAGTGAATCAGAGGTTTAAGAAAAATGAATCAAAGGTTTTTTAGAGGTGAATCAAAGGTTTAAGAAAAGTAAATATTTTGCTTAATACTAGTAAAAGTTAATCCAACCACAAACTTATAAAAGAAAAGTATGAACCTTTCATTTATTGAAAGTGAACCCTAAGCTACAAACCATACAAATGTCTTCGACGTTTTTCACTTTCCTAGGGTGGCTTTTAGGGTGTTTGGGATAAGATTCATTTTCTTAATGAATAAGGTTCATTTTATTGTTAAAGAAGATTCATTTTGTTAATGAATATGATTCACTTTTAAAATATGTAATATATACTCCTTATAAAAACATAAATTTTAAGTTTATCAAAACATATCCATGATGCATCTTGTTTTGAAGAGCACGAAAAATGATGAACAATGATATATATTTTTTTTACACTTATATTTTGTGAGTTATTACATTTTGAAAAAAAAAATTGTTTCTCTCTCCTCCCACCTTAACTCTACGTACTTTTTTTTCTCTTTTTCTTTTTTTCTTTCCTTAATTTTAATTGGACCAATAATGTATTGACATGTGTCATGAAACCGTATTAGAAGGTGGAGCAAGCTCCATGCTCTCCATTCTGTAACCCAAATAATTATGGGCCGTTTATCTTCTATATGTTCATATCTCCCTAAGTCTACTTCTGTATGGTTCTTTTGTATAATTATGGCAATAGTATTGTCACCACTAGTTATGTTATCTATTTCCAAATCTAAATAAATTGAAAAGTTTTTTATATTGTTTGGTGCCATCCTCAATAAGATGTGGGTATTTGATAGAGGTTGTTTACGGACAATTAGAATATAAATTAATCAGAATGTCAGTACACAAATTTCAAAATGTAAACAAGAATGAGGGACTTGATAAAAAGCAAAGTACAACACAAAAGTGATTAGGGAATGTCGAACTCCAGGTAAAAAAACGGCTTACAATTGTGAAGACGATTCATTGGGGTAAATTTCACACACAAGCTAACATATAATTGGTAAGCTATCAAACACATATATATCTAATCCCTCCCTCCTCTAGCCAAAGAACAATAGAAGCCAAACGCCCATAAATGATCTTGACAAGATTAAATAGTCTGGTAAAACCGGTCACTTAAGGCCTGTCCGGTAGATGGCAATCAACACCGATCCTTGAATATCCAACAAAAAGTGGTATTTACTTGTAAAAAGAGTTTTTTGATAATTAGGGGCACAAGGTCCAATTCGCCACAAGAGCACAATAGAATGTCTGCAAATATAACAAAAGAAAACTCTAACCCTCCATACCTTTCTAGCCCTACTTATCTTACTAGCTAAGGGAGACCATAGTTCTACTTAGCCTTCTTCTTGCCACTCATAGCTACCTTACTGACACGCGAGAATTGACTAAAACCTAATGGTCTAGTCCCAGGCTCCTTCTTTGCCTTAACCTTAGAAGTGCTCCTAGAGCACTTATCGGAGTCCTCTCTTGACCCTTCACTTGCAACCTGACATCTTCGACGATAGCTCGGTCTCTGATCACGGATGATCTCTTCAAGGTTAACGAGGGTTAGCTTCTCGTTAGGGACGGCACACTCGAGCTACTTAGCAAGGCTAAGCGTCTGCCTCGCTTCCTCTTTAACAAATGCCTCATCAGGATCATCCTTGGCTTAGAGGGTCCAACAGGCTCGAACCTAGGAGGATATTTCGGCTCCTCGAAGAGGCTCCTAAGACCAACGTCATCCAGGTCTTCCTCCAATAATTAAGCCTGGGGGCCAATAGACTCTGACCCAGACCTACAACCAAGATCAACAGAATCGTCAATTAGGGCCAAGACCGATCCCCACGGCGACGTCATTGCTAAGTTTATCGAACCATTGGACATCTTCCTTCATCCCTCCCCTCATGAAATTATTGATGATATCCTCCATAACTGGATCAGAGCCCGAACCCTTTACAATAAGTGGCTGGTGCCTGAACACCAATCCCCACTGTCCCTTGACAAGGGTTCCCGTTGACACCATCAAGCAAATTCTGAACAGTGGGATGAAGCGGTGGTTGCTCATGCGCATCTTGGTAGCAACCCGTAATGGAATAATATGGCCAAGAACCCCAACCCTGCGATTGACCCCACCATCCGGATTGATCAAAACCTTGCGTCAGGTATACTGGCCAATAGCCAACAACATGGGTACATCCAACTCGAGGAAGGGTATGGCACACCGCTTAAGAAACCGTTAGACATCCCACCCATCGAATAACCTCCACCATCATTAACGCCGACACAATTAATATTATCCGTTTTTACTTTTTCAACCTTGGAAGAAGAAGTGTAGGGAATGGCAGAAAGATCAGGATTATGAACGGGTAAATTTTTGATAAGCCTCGGGGAAAGCCTTAGGGATGGGCTTTACCTAATAGGGAAAAGAGACGAGTTGGTGAAGTGGCTCGTTGATGTGAAAGAGAGGAAGTAGAAGTAGGGGCTGGTGTATCTCGAGTTTGACAAGGGGGATGCAGCCCAAATTTTGTCTATGCATCTAAGCAAATGTGGTGAGTTTTTTTATAAGTGGCTCAGAGTTCAGTATAGAAGTGATACTGAGCATCTAAATGAACCTTTCTCGCAATATGGTAATAGATAGATTTTGAATTCAGGACCTTTGGTTGCAGGATATCACCCCTCTAGTGACCAAGTCACCCGGGCTTGGCAAGCAAACGTGGTGAGTGGTTTTAGGGCTATGCAAGGTCAAGCGTTTTCTCTTCTAAATCTGTCTACTTTCGAGCACTAATCAAGCTTGAAGAATGGTGGGAGTTATGCTGGACGGTGAGAATGGCAATGAAGAGGATTGGTTCCATGTAGATGTAGAGTGGTTGTGTCATGTAACTTTGGGAGTACTGGATAGTACGTAGAAGTTGTATATGTGGTGGATAGTCCTTAGGTGCATGCTTTTTCTCTTTTGTTTGCATGTTTATGCTATTTGAGAAAGTTATGGGATGGAAATGCCTCTTGGTTTCAAAATTGATGGTGCCTTGGTTGACTATTTTTCGCATGTATGTTTAAGGAGGAAATCAGAAGACGGGGGAAAACCGTGAAATTTCTTTGAGGTTTATGGTTTGTTGTCAAGTTTGAATGAGGAAGGCAAAGGATCTATTATGCATGGGTTCGGGATCAAGCCTAGAGCTTGTTGGCAGTTGGCAATAGAGTAATTGGATGGTGATCTGTATTCTTGAGTCTTGACTCTAGCGTGGAATTAACCCAAAGGAATCGTCTTCGCAATTGTTAACGTTTTTTGGGTCTGGAGTTCGACACAACCCTAGCCAGTCTTGTGTTGTAAATATTGTAAAGATTGGTGGATTCAAGATGATATGCTTCTTCGAGTTCCACCTTTGTAAAATTTCAAAGATGACAAAAAAGAGAGAGAGAGAAAAGGAAGTTAAGAACGCGCCTGCACGCGCACGGAGATATTCCCCTTTCTTCTTCATCGTTGATGTTTTGCCTAACGAGAGGAAGAATTTAGCTAATGATGAGCTATTTGCACTATCCAGTGCTAGACCTGAAAAGGAACTAGATCAATTTCAGAGGAAGGAGAGTATTCAATGCAAGCTGAGAGGAGGAGGGGAGGCTGAAGATTTGGAATTTGGAATCCGGCCGGATGTCGCATCTCGCTTCAATGGAAGTGGTTGAGCAGAGGATAGAGCACCGTGATACGCCAGTGGAAGGAAGAGAAAACCAATCGACGCCGGTTGGATCTAATAGTAGAGGTAGATCTACCCATCAATTTTTTGACCTAGATCTAATATTTCTGCAACAAAATCTCCCGTTTTTCAATTGGGCTCAGTCAAGATTGTAATTAGTTGTAATAGTAGAAGGAAAAGCGTGTTGAGATTTATTTTGATCTATGAGCGGGATTCGAATTCTTCTCAAACTTATCAAACCCGAGCTCCTACCTTCTCCACCTACCTTGCTCTTCCCGTCTTACTGCATTCAGCCATGGATAACTTCCTCAGAAGCTTGAATAAACTAAAACTCCACCCCGCAGAATCCGAAGCCGCCAACACAAAACCCCTAATTATCGAACCCACTCACCCTGAATTCAAAAAATCTTAGTTTGGAAAAGTCTGGCACCCCAATCGCATCCATGCTAGACAAATACAAAACTTTATGTTTCAGCTCTGGAAACCAAAACCACACCTTAGAGTGAATGAGGTCGATTTCAACTGCTTCGCGTTCACCTTCTCCAGTGATATCGAAGCTAAGCACATCTTGGATAATGGCCCCTGGCACTTTCAAAATCGGCTACTGGCCTTAATGCCTCTGAACCCGACCCTGAGCTATGCGGAGCACAATCCTCGAACTATCAAGATTGGGCAGGAGTGCATGGGTTACCAATAGGGTATTGTAACAAACCCTCAGCCATCCTTTTAGCTCAAAGGATTGGTAAATTCATAGAGGTTCCTGATAAGGTAAACCCCCCGACTTCACATGTGCTTAGATTCAGAATAGAGATTGATGTGAATGATCCCCTGTGTAGAGTTCTTCTGGTAACTACTGGACAAACCAAAAGGGTCTGCCGTGTGTCTTATGAAAATTTGCCTAACTTCTGCTACAACTGTGGAAACTTACTCATACGGTCAATGATTGTAAAACTGCCAAAGAGAATCCTTAAGACCCAGACAAATTTGGCCCTTGGATTAGAGCAGAAAGTGCCAGCCTTCTGTCTCCTGCTTCGGAAGAATTGCTGATCCTTCAATGGAAAAATGAAGGGCTCATCAGAGAAGACTACCTTCTAGCTCCTCAATCTAATAGCCCTATTTCCCCACCCTACCCTCATGTGAATGTCGATCTCTCCCTTGCTATGAACCCTTCAAGAGTCTTATCTCCTGTAGCTAGACCCATCTCCATCTCTTCCCCAAGCATGCCCAGAAACCCAACCCCGATCCCTTTGATTGGATATTCCCCTCTGTCTCAAAATTTCAACTCCTCTAGTTCGACTCAAAATACTGATCCTCGAATCCCTAAGTCCACAAATTCTACCTTCCTTCAAAGAACCCAAACTTTTCACAATGTGATTCAGACAAGTCCCTTCATCCCAAGACCTCAAAGCTCTTACCAATTTCCCCCTCTCCTGTCCATCATCACCTGATCCTTGGTACTTTAACCCCTTTTAGGCCAATCCAACCCACTGAATCTAACAGAGAACCTACTATCTGCTCTGTCCCTCTGAATAACCAAGTGTTTCACCATTTTGACTGGAATGCAGCCTTGTCTGAGTTTGGTCTTCATGGACCCAACAAGGCCAGTAGCCCTGAATCCATTAATCAGAACCCCACTCAAACTATCTCCCAAATCCTTCAAGAAGCTGATCTTAGAGCTAATCCTCCTCTAAACCTTGGGCCCTCCTCTCCCCAGAAGGAACACTCACCTCTTCATCCAGAGGCCAGGCAAACAAAAAGCCTCTCTTAATAAACTGCTTGGCCCCAATAAACCCGTGTTCAAAAAAAGGAAAGTTTCAAAAGCCCAGCCTCTTATGATTAGATCTCCCCATTCCCATGGAGATGAGATAGAGGAGTCTGAGTTCTCTGATTCTTCCCTAGAAAAGGCAGACCTTGCTGGACAGCAAGGCTGCCTACCCCAATGAGTTGCATATCTCTCAACTGTCGGGGTTTGGGTCGACCCCAGGCAGTTACTTGGGTTGCGGGGTTACTAAAAAAACACCAACCTGAGATCGTTTTTCTGATGGAGACCCACAGATCCACTGCTGAGATGGATCTTATTAGGAGTAGATGGACTTTATATGATGGTATAAGTGTTGCTAGTAAAGGAAAAAGTGGTGGTCTGGCCTTATTGTGGAAAAAGGAGATCACTGTCTCTCTGGTGAACTTTTCCTCTCATCATATTGCTACGAATGTTTCTCTCCCAGGTATGACCACTTTTCACTTTACGGGGTTTTATGGGTGCGCTAACTGGGGGTTAAAATATTGATCTTGGAAACTCCTGTTAGCTCTTAGTTTACAAGTTAATATCCCTTGGATAATAGCGGGGGATTTTAACCAGATCATGTATGAGAAAGAAAAAGAAGGGGGCAGAGTTAGAAATGATTCTTGTATGGCCCCTTTTAGAGAGGTTATTAGAGCTACAGGTCTTATTGATGCTGGCTTTATAGGTAGTCCTTTTTACTTACACTAACTGCCAACCAGACCCCTACCTTTATATCATCAGACTTGATAGAGTTTTCTTTTCCTCTGATGCTCAACGTCTGTTTCCTGCTCTTTCTGTCCACCATCTCCCAAGAGAATCTGATCACTGCCCTCTCCTGATTAAATTTCTTGGAACCCACAAGAAACCCGGATCAATCTTTAGGTTTGAAGATTTGTGGTTATTAGAGGACAAATGTAAAAAGATTGTGTCTGAATGCTGGGGGCCTGATAACCCTAATGTTATGGATAATATTAGCAGATGCAGACAGAAGCTTCAGAAATGGAAAGGTTGGAATATCTTTAAGGTAAGAAATAAGATCCAAAGGAAAACAAAAGAGCTTCATAATATCCCTTTCAGAGGCCAATTTATTGGTAGCATCTCTAATAAGAAAAGGCTAATCATGGAGATTGAGCTGCTTCAATACAAAGAGGAGCTTTGGTGGAAACAGAGGTCTAGGGATAAATGGCTTAAAGAAGGTGACAAGAACTCAACCTACTTTCATGCTAAAGCTACAACCAACAGAAGGAGAAATACTATTTTTGGTCTGGAAAAGGAGGATGGAAACATGGTTTTTAAATGGGAAGAGCTAGAAAACACCACAAGACTTCATTTTCAGAAGCTGTTTAAGTCTTCTATTTCAGACAGTCCTAACGAATTCTGTGATCTTGTTGGGAACATCCTGAATGAAGATCACAAAAGGTCCCTGTCCCTAGATTATAACCAAGCTGAAATTCTCAGGGCGGCTAAAAGCTTAGGGTCAGACAAGGCACCCGGGCCAGATGGCTTTAATGACAAATTTTATAAACACTTCTGGCCACTAATTGGTCCTCAGGTCACCCACATGGTTTTAAACATTCTAAATGGCCAACCCCTTCCCCCCTCTCTGAATGAGTACTACATCACCCTCATCCCTAAAATCCCTGGAGCCACTCACCTCAAAAATTTCAGGCCCATTGCCCTGTGCAATTTTACATACAAAATCATCACCAAAGTGCTGGCTAATAGACTTCAACACATTTTGCCTGAGATCATTTCTGAAAACCAATATGGGTTTGTAAAAAAGAGACTTATCACAGACAATGTATTCTTGCAGGAGAACTATATCATAAAATAGCCAAAACCCAAGCCACAAAAAATCCTTTGTTTGCCTGTAAGATTGACCTGAGCAAAGCTTATGACAGAATTGAGTGGTCATTCATTGATGATATGATTAAAGCTATGGGATTCCCTGATCTCTAGAGGATACCCATGATGAACTGTATTTCTTCAGTCAAAGGAGCAGTGATTATCAATGGATCCCCTAGCAGACCTTTTATTCAACAAAGGGGAATTAGACAAGGTGACCCTTTGTCACCTTTTATATTTATCCTTGCCCAAGAAGCATTTTCCCGTGCCATTAACAAATCCATGTCTGATAATATGTACCAAGGCATCAAAATTAAAAACTCAACCCCTCCTATTTCACACCTTGCTTTCGCGGATGACATGATTTTGTATGGTATTGCTCACCCTAATAATGTGGTCATTTTGGGTAATATCCTTTCCAAATTCTTAAGGGCCTCTGGCCATGAGATCAACCACCAAAAATCTGAGATTGTCTTCAGTAGAAAAGTCAGCTCTGAGACAAAGAACCATATCACCAACTCTCTTCAAGTGCAAGAGGTTACTCATTTCAAAAAATACCTGGGCCTCCCTACCAAAATAGGAAGGAATAAGAATGAGACCTTCAGCTATATTCTTGATGCAGTTAGAAAGAGAATTCACAATTGGAACAGACCTATGGCAGAAGCAGCTAGATCTGTCCTCACCTCTTCTGTCCTCATGTCTATCCCCATCCTTACCATGTCAATCTTAAAATCCCAAACCACATAACCAAAAAATAGATTCTATGATTGCCCAATTCTGGTGGGCGGGCAGTTCTACAAAGAAACCTCTTTACTGGTCCAAATGGGAGAAGATCTGTAACAAAAAAGAAAATGGGGGACTGGGATTCAGATATTCCAAAGACTTCAACCAGGCTCTCTTAGCCAAACAAGTGTGGAACCTCCTCAAAAGTCCAAACACTCTAGTTGCCAGAACCCTCAAAGCTATTTATTACCCTTCTACCTCCATTTAAAGGCATCCCCATCCAATAAAGAAAGCCCTATTTGGAAATCAATTATGTCTAGTATGCCTTTGATAGAAGCTGGTGTAAGGAAGAATATAGGCAATGGCTATAATACAAAAATTTGGAATAGCCCGTGGATCCCTAGAGATGGAAATTTCAAAGTGATCGGACCAGAGGCTAACAGGCCAAGTAACAAGACAGTTAGAAGCCTCATGAATCGAGAAGGAAATGCTTGGAACCTAGAGGAATTAAACAGAAGCTTACTCCCCATTGATAGTAATGATATTCAAAAGATAAGCATAAACCCCCAGAAGGATGGTGAGTGGGCTTGGCATTACTCTACTGATTTGGATTACTCTATCAAACAAGGTTATTTGCTTCTGCAGGACAAGAAGCAGCATTTTAATATGTCCAATACCAATCGAGGCCCCTGGGAGTTTCTCTCGAAGATCTCGGATAAACTCTCCCCCCAAGAGCTAAGCTGCTATGCTAGAAACTTCTCAATGGCCACCTTCCTTGCATGGTTAACATAGCCAGAAGAATAGGAGGCAAAGGAAAGTGTTTTTTTTGTGGCGCTCTAGATACTGAGATTCATTCTATTTTCCTGTGTTGGAGTAGTAGAAGGTTTTGGGATAATCTGATAATAATAGATGAGATTCCCGAAGATACAAGAGGGGTTATTCAGGATTGGTTTATCCAGAAAGCTTGTTCTTGGCCAACCAAGAAAATCTCATTGGTGGTCAACATTATGTGGGCTATATATGATGGCAAGAATAAAGCGAGACACAACCCTGAGCTTGCAGTGATGAATTGTATTGAACAGAACCTCGGTTTCTCAGCAATGTACAAAACCAAAATGTTAAATTGTTGTCAAAATCTAGCTAGTGATACTCCTATTATTGTTTTACAAGATGAGATCTTACTTGTAACCTCATGCTTCAGGAAGAAGGGGCACACCACCTTTTCAGGAGGGCTTCTCGTTGATTATGTCGAAGAACCAAGATTGGCATTCAACATCCAAACATCCCCGGAGAAACAAGATCATGAATTGGAGATTCAAGCTATTATTAAAGGCATTCAACTGGCAAAAGAAGAGGGATTCTCCAAGATCCACATTTTGAACAATCAAGGCGTGACCAACAAAATCTGCAGCGACTCAAAAGCAAACTCCCATCATGGTGGAGGACAATATCTGGAGTTATCGCAACTTATCAGAAGTACTAGTCTTGTTAACTTTTATAATTGTAATTCGGATTTCAGACAATTCCCGGCTTTATTAGCTACTAAACTATTTAATTCTTCGTTTGGTTGGAAAACTTGGAACAGGGAGAACATCCCCCTAGCTATTTATCAAGCTTGCTCTATTAACTTTGATTTGGCGCCTATGCCAACTAGTAGTAGTATCTGTAACTGATGACTAAGTTATTTATATGAAGTGCAACAAGTTATTATCAAAAAAAAAGATGATATGCTTCTTCTACAGGGACCTTGATATCGTCAAACAGTACTCCCTCATATTTTTTATTTTGGTGAATTCTGGTATTCTCTCTAAATTGAGAGGGTATGCCTTCATATATCCCATGAACCAATTATATATTGACACCTATAAAATTAGATAATTAAAACTTTATTAACCTTTTTGTTTATTTTTGAGTTAGTCAACAGTAACAAGTAAAATAATCGCCCACTTCATACCACTATATATGTAAAAACACTATTTTCTCATTAAGTTTAAAAAGTGTTCATATAGTTATCCCTAATTTAAGTTCTCTTTTTATTTTTATTTTTTGGATTTCCTTTGTGTAAGGTGAACTATTCTAATATTTTAAGTTTAGTTTGGAAAAGAATTGAATTTTCATTGATGTTTCAATTTATTAGTCTTAAAATCAGGTAAAAAAATTTCTATTTATTTATTTCAACTTCATTTTTAATTCTATTAGTTGGGTCCACTAATTGTAAACTGAAAATTGTGCTAATTAAATTTGAATTTGTTTTCACATGTAGCTGTAAACAACAACAGAATATATCAAATTGAAAACTAAAACATAGTTAGAGGAAAAGAGAAAAGTATATTTGTTTATTTTTGCACGTTCAAAATATCTAAATATGTTAAATAAGAACATGTACCTATACCTAGAGGAAATAAAGTATTTAATTAACATCATAACATTTCCTTCATCTTTCAGTTTTCTAAATCTAACTTCAATCATAAAGTAAAATTAATTTTAGTTCTGTTTGCAAATTCATGATATTTGTATAACAAATGATAGAAAAATATGAAATATAAGATATTAAAAAACCTCGAAATTAGGTATAAAGATTATTTTTTAAGCTAAAAACACCTATATTCTAAATATTTGATATTAATTGATGCTTTGAAAATATAATGATCACCATAATTTATGAATAGTTAACTATTTATACTTTTGATGTTATATGGGTAAAATTAATCTCATAACGATATTTCTGAATAATTTTCTAAATTTTGAATTAGATAAAAAAATATGAAATTTTTTATATGAATAATTACTTATGAAATTCATTTTATTCTTTAATGTACATTAATGTATATGCTTTATTTAAAATAATTTACATTCATTAACACGTACATGAAAGTTTTGATAAGCATATTTAAATTCGCGATTTCAAACCTGGCGAAGGAGTCAGGTTCTAATATGGAGATGGGTACATTTTTATTTTTTTCATTTTTCCACATGTTAATACTCTATTGGCTTTAGGGAAAATTCACAATATACCCCTCTTTTCTTTCGTAATTCACAATATACCCCTGTGATTTTCGTAATTCAACTTTAAACATGCTTAAATGTTATCCAAAAATGATGAAACTTTACATGGACGATGCTAAAGTGTTATATTTTGGTCCAATATCAAATTTGAAGTTTTTTAAGCTCACATGTGACCTGTGGGACCCAATGAATATGTGACTGTTCATTGGGTCCCGCAAGTCACATGTGAGCTTAAAAAACTTCAAATTTGATATTGGACCAAAATATAACACTTTAGCATCGTCCATGTAAAGTTTCATCAATTTTGGACAACATATAAGCATGTTTAAAGTTGAATTACAAAAACCACAGGGGTATATTGTGAATTACGAAAGAAAACAGGGGTATCTCGTGAATTTTCCCTTGGCTTTATTAGAAGGAAATAAAGAAAAAATAGAAAAAATAGAAATTTGTTAACAGGGTACACACGCACACACGAGGGGGAGAGAGAGGGAGGAGAGAGATTATTTTTTTTCAAAATGTCATAACTTACCAAATATAAGTGTAAAAATAAAACACATTATACCATTGTTCATCATTTTTTGTGCTCTTTAAAATAAGACCAAACATGAATATGTTTTGATAAATTTTATTTTTTTTTATTTTTTATATGTACATATTTTTTAAGATTCATTGTGAATCTTAAGTTTAAGAAAAGTGAATCAAAGGTTGTTACAAAGTGGATCAAATATTGTTAAAGAGTGAATCAGAGAGTTGCTTAAAAGTGAATAAAAGGTTTAAAAAAAGTGAATCTTAGAACAGAGATTTTTTAACTAAAGTGATTCTGATTGTTTGACTAGTGTGAATCAGAGATTTTAGAAAAATGAATCAAAAGTTGTTAAAACGTGAATCACAAGTTGTTACAAAGTGAATCCGAGTAATAAGAGTGAATCTCATAAGCATCGATTGTTTAACTAAAGTGATTAAGAGGATTAAGAAATGTGAATCAGAGGTTTTTATAAAGTGAATCATGTGTTTAAGAAAAGTGAATCAAAGTTTTAAGAAAAGTGATTCCCGTAAATAGAGATTGTTTTAACTAAAGTGAATAAGAGGTTCAAGAAAAGTGAATCAAAGGTTTAAGAAAAGTGAATCAAAGTTTTTTAAAGGTGAATCAAAGGTTTAAGAAAAGTGAATATTTTGTTTAATACTAGTAAAAGTTAATCCTACCACAAACTTATGCGAGAACAGTATGGACCTTTCATTTATTGTAAGTGAATCATTCGTTTAAAAAAAGTGAATCTTATGCTTAAGAAAAGCGAATATTTCATATAGAATAATGTGAATCCTTTGTGTTTTTTTAAAAGTGAACCTTAACCTTGCACTACAAACCCTAAAAATACTGTCGACGTTTTAGCATTCCTAGGGTGGTTTAAGGGTGTTTCGGGGTAGGGTAATCTATATAGCATTGGTTCCATACTTTATATTGTCGTTACAAACTCGACAGGTTTTTAGGTTTTGTGGTTTAGGATTTAGGGTCTAACCTTAAACCGTGCACTATAAACCCTAAAAATGCTTTCGTCATTTTAACTTTCCTAGAGTGATTTTTAGAGTGTTTGGGGTAAGATTCATTTGGTTAATAAATTAGATTCATTTTATTATTGAATAAGATTCATTTTGTTAATGAATAAGATTCACTTTAAATACGTAATATATACTCCTTCTAAAAACTTAAAATTTTAAGTTTACCAAAACATATCCATGATGCTTCGTGTTTTGAAGAGCACAAATTATGATGAACAATGATATAAATTTTATTATTTTTACACTTATATTTTATAAGTTATAACTCTTTGAATCTAAATCATTTATCCCCTTTTTTTCTGTCTCATAGTCAAATAGGGAGATAGAGGGGTGGATTTAAAGAAAAAAATAGTGTCGCACACCTTCAAAATAGATAGAGCCTTGAGAGTGGAGTTTTTAAAGAAAAACAATAGTGTTGCACCGCTCCAAAATAGATAGAACCTTGAGGGTGAAGTGTATTTTTTTTAAAAAAAATAGAGTCGTCATGTTATACCCTGGCGCCAAGGTCGCCGTACTGTTTAAATTCTCAAATTTGGGTTGAATTTAAAAAATCCTATTGTGTGGGTAATAAAGAAAAAAATATACAAACGAATATACTTACTACGTAATCTATAAGTCTTTACTCACCAAATACTTGAAGAGAAATCTATATATATGTAATATTTAAGTTGTATATTACAATGAAATTCTCTTTTTATAGAATGTAGATTAGTGTTTTGTTTATAAACAAACTATTTAATCAATAAATATACGTAAAAAAAGTATTGGTAAATTTAGGGTTAATTTTTCAAAAGGTGCATTTAACGAAATACTCCTATCCAAGAGTGAAAGAAGAAAAAAGCTCGAAAATCGTAAAATGTAGTAGGTTATGTATTTAATACCAACCTTTACGAAATACTTTCAACAATTTATACTTTGTTGGAGAAACATACACTTAGTTTTTTCTTCCTTATATAAAAGAAGATACTAACAAATGTTGGGTAACAATTTAAACCCAACTCTTGTATTTAGAAAGCATTTATACATAATGGAAGGGTTAGTAATGAGAAAAATAAGGCAATTTGGTATTGAAATTTACATGACCAAAATGGGTATATAGATTTTATTAAAATTTAAATATCAATTTCGAGAGACAACTACCTTCTAACATGCTTGTACTCTGGGAGTATAGCTGATCATTCGCACAAGCAGGTTGGGTTGGGGCCTATCGTCTATTTCTAGTGTTCATGTCTGGTTTTTCTATTGTCGAGTCGGGTTGGCCAGGTCCGGCTTTCCTCGTTCTATGGATATACAACCCATTTTTAATGCATAATTAATCATTTTAATTGATTAATATAATTCAAATAAATTATAACATTTAATCTAATATATATAATAATTATAGTTTTTTAAAAAGATAATATTATGTAAAATCGGGTTAGCCTTACCGGCAGGCTCAATATGTGATGCGGCTTGGTTCTTTAGGGCACGATTTTTGTCTAAGCCCATTCAAAAATCATACGGGCTGACACTCGTCGAGATTTTTAACGGGCTAGGTCTCCGGACCAGACAACTCTTGATCAGCTCTATCCGAGTTTACAATAATGTTTGTGGGGTCAAAATTGGTTATGCTCTATGAAGGTCGATGATGAAAGGATAGTGACAATTAGAAACAATTAATGAGTTGAAATTGAAGCTATGAGGAATTCACTTGGATTAACAATTCTTAGCTAATTTGTGGGGAATTAGATTCCCAATGAGTTGTTAGATTTTGAGAATTTTAATAATTCCTGGAATTTGAATTACATCTGTCCAATGTGGGCATATTCTTAATTCCTAGAATTGTTATTCTATGCCCTTGGACCAAACGACCCGTTAGATCGTTTCTAATTAAAGGATTTCATAGTATATTACTGAGGTTCCCAAAAGTGTTACAGTATAGCTCTGTATGCAATGAAAGCTTTTTTTGGTCAATAATTATATCTTCAAACCCGTAAATCCTTAATTGTATGACTTATACTTTGAAGCCTAAATGTTGAATCATTGAACTCTAAATCATATATCCTTAAACTAAAGTTTAAACCCTAGACCTAAAGCTCAAATCCTTAATTATAAAACAGAACTTTAAATAGTGAAGATAAACCCTTGAACCTTAAACTTTTGTAGCAATAGCTAGATAGATATGAAGGACCGAAAGAATGTATAAGGTTGGTATTAGTGGCTTAGCCAGAATTATCTTTTTTTTGAAATAAATGATGAATATATAAGTGGTAAAGAGTTACAAGAAAGTTAGATACATAGAGGGTCTGGAGGGGGGATGAAAACGGCTTTGTGATAAAGGAGATTTATCGATGGCTTATTCGGGTAAATCAGGATGAGGAAGTGAGCGACTGCACGCGACTCCTCTAGAGTAAACTGGCCGAGCCAAGAATGGAAATCCACATGTGGTTTTTGTTATATGGTAAGCTCATGACGAGGGACACATTGTTCGAGCGGGATATCATTCCCATCGGCCAAACGTGGTGCCCGTTCTGTAGACGTTGTATGGAGTCGACGATCCATGTTATATTTTTCTGCGATTTTGCACTACGGGTGTGGAGTAACCTTATAGGGTGGTGGAAGGTTAATTTTACCTTCCGTGATAGCCCAAGCCAGATCTTTACGGAATGGATGGGGATTCAGATGAACAAAAGGCCTAAGAAAATTTGGAGATCAACACTATTCTATGGGGTGTGGAGTATCTGGAATTTGAGAAATGGGGTAGTTTTCAGGAATGGGATACCTTTAGTAGACATAGCTATCAAAGAGGCTAAGAGAGGTGTGTGGAGATGGACAAAGAGTTGGTGGTACGATTTCCCACTGTCGTATGAGTTGTTCTTGAACTCAACTAACCTCAAAGAGGATACGATGTATCTCTAGGGATGTCTTTGTATCTCTTGGTAATTGTGTTGTGACTCTTTGTGACATTCGTAGAGATTAAAGCAGTAGGTTTGTAATCAAGTGGTGGGCACTCTTTTTCCTTCTCAGGCTTTTTCCCATAGGGTTTTGCCTAGGAGGTTTTAACGAGGCCCGGTCTTTTACCACTAATATTTCCTATATATTAAAAAGGCTACATGCCGTAACTATCAAAAAAATGTATCTGAGAACTAATAAGGCCATCACAGCTAAGGAGGGTGATTTTACTAAAGCCTCCTAAGCACCAAAATAAAACAGCGATACAGTGACTGGTTAAACCCAGGACCAAACGCCAAATTACAAATACAGGGATAGACATACAACATACGGGTTCCAACATACACAAAAACCCCAAGAGCAAAGGACTCTATCAAGCCAATCTGAATCAGTACTAGTAGCATTCATCTTCGCCCATATGATAGCTTTCATGGCGACCTTGATGTCTGAGATAATGAGAGAGGGATCTCTAGCTTGGTTGGACATGGCTCGTTTGCATCTTTCTATCCAGAGGTGATAGACAACGTTGGCGACAGCCGCTCTCTTCACTAAATCAATTGGCCGCCGTCTCCTGCAATATGGACTAATCCAGGCTGAGCAGCTACGGAGGCTACTCCTGTTTGTGGGGATACCCAACCAATCACAAGTGCTCCACCAAACTCTGCTCGAGTACCTGCAATGAAAGAAAAGATGGTCGCATGTCTCCGGAGCACGCTCACAGAGCCAGCACCTGTTAGCAACACAAATGCCCCAAGACTGGAGCTTATCGCAGGTTTTAAGCCTACCTTTTAGAGACACCCATAAGATAAATTTAGCCTTGGGGACAGACCATGTGTTCCAGCAGACATTGAACCAGGGGTAGGGCCGGGTGGGGACGGACACAGCATTATACATAAACTGACCTTAGGGCGGCTAGGATAGGATTGGAAGAGGGAAACGGCATCATTTGTAGAGCCGCATTGCTCAATCCACCAGTTCCGTGCATGAAGGATAGCTTTCCAGATCCAAGGATCATTCCTTTGCTGTATCTTCCAATGGAAGATTGGGCAGGGAAGAGCTGATGGATCCACTGGATCCAAGGCGCTCTGGATCGTTGGCTATGGCTGAGATAGTCTTGAGCATGAAGCACATGTTCCATTTATGGATGTCCTTAAGCCCCAGACCCCCATTTTTCTTAGTGTTTGTGGTGGAGCTCCACGCCACTGGAGGAGCGGAGGAGCTATCTACCTCTCCTGACCAAAGGAACGATCGGAAGCAGTTGTTGACTCTTTTGATAACAGATTTAGGGATTGCAATACAGGAGGCCCAGAAGCCAACAATACCAAAAAGAGTACTTTGAATGAGAGTGAGTCTGCCCGCAAAGGAGAGGGATTTACTGCTCCAAGATGCGATAGCTTTACGGATGCTATCCATTAAAGGATTGAAGTCAGCAGCTTTATGCTTCCTAGCTGTGATAGGGATGCCCAGATAACGAAAGGGGAATGACCCCTTATTGAATCCCGTGAGTTGGGTAAGAGAGTCAGTAAGCGCGGGGTAACCCCACCCAGGAAGAGGTCCGATTTGGAAGGGTTAAGCATTAGCCCCGAGGCATCCGAGAACAGATTAATTTTGTCCAGCATCAGAGTGATTGAGCATTGATCACCTCTACAAAAAAGAGGGCATCATCCGCAAAGAAAAGATGGGAGATGCGAAGAGATTTGCATGATGGGTGGTAACGGAAGCCTGAAGTACTCTCAAGTTGGTCCAGCAGGCGAGAGAGCATGTCCATAACCAGAGAGAAAAGATAAGGAGAAAGGGGGTCCCCTTGACGCAAACCTCTCTTCCCTTTGAAGGAAGCAGAAGGGGAGCCATTGATGTTTATTGAGAAGGAGGTGGTGGTGACACATTGCATAATCCAGTTCCTAATCTGGTGGGAAATTTAGGAAGGAGAGGGTGTCTGGAGGAAAGTCCAGTCATCTGTGTCGAAGGCCTTTCTAATGTCCATTTTCATAGTGCAACGCGGGGAGATATGAGCTCTTTGATAGTTTTTCATGAGGCAGGAGCACAGTTGAATATTGTCTGAGATGAGGCGGCCCTTGATGAAAGCCCCTTGGTTAGCACTCACAAGGGAGGGGAGAACATTCTTAAGTCTCTCTGCAAGGATTTTGCTGATGATCTTATAAAGGGTGTTACAGCAGGAGACATAGGTCTGTAATCCCCTGGGGAATAGGCATTGTCCGACTTTGGAATGAGCGTGATGAGGGTGGCATTAATCTCTTTGAGAATCCTGCCACTATGGAAGAAACTTTTTACTGCATCACAAATGTCATCATCAATAAGGGGCCAGACAGCCTTAAAGAATTTGGCAGTGTAACCATCCGGACCAGGGGCTTTATCATCACCAATGGAAAAAAGCGCTGACTTAATAGCGATGTTATCTATCGGCCGGGTTAGTGATGCCCAAGATGATTGGTCAAGTAGTCTACAATTGTCTAGGCTAAGATCTGTTAGGGAACTACAGAGGGGAGCTCTAGTGCCAAGAGATTGCTGGAAGTGGTTAATAGACAATTCTCAATGTCCGGAGGGGAATTGAGGACTTCCCCCTGATCAGTTGTGATGGACGCAATGGAGTTTTTATTCCTTCTCGCTTTTATGGCTCTATGATAGAAGGAAGAGTTAGAATCTGCTAGCTTTAGCCAGCGGGTTTTCGAGAGCTGGCGGAGGAACAGAAGCTCATGGGAGTCCCTAGAAAGGAGCTTATGCCTTAGAGATTTCTCTTGGGAGATTAGGGTTGGGTTCCATGGATCGAGGTCCAGGGTTTTTTGAACGTCTTCGAGGTCATTTCTGAGGCTTTGACCTCTGTCCCCAATGGAGGCATATTCTTTTTTATGGAGTTGGATGAGTCCGAATCTTAAATGACGGAGCCTCTGAACGATAGAGTGCATATGGCTCCCCATTCTAGGGATGTCCCACACGTCCTTTACTAGCTGAAGGAAGGAGGGGTCCTTGGTCCACAGATTCAGAAATTTAAATGTTCTCCTTCGGAGGGTGGGGCGGGAATGGTAATGATCATCGGGCTGTGGTCCGAGACCAAGGGAGGGAGAAAAGTGGCAAAGCTCGTTGGGAACCTCAAAATCCACTCCTCGTTAACTAGAACTCGGTCGATCTTCCCCAGACACGTCTGTGATCGTATTGGTTATTCCACCAGGTGAGAAATCGCCCATAGAATCGGAGGTCCTGTAAATCAGCTCTGGAGACACAATCAGCAAAGTCTCGGTAGTCACTCGGTTGAGGGCTCCGCGTGCTGATCCTATCTTGGGCGTAGAGAATATTGTTAAAGTCTCTAGCCACAACCCACGGCCCTGTGATGGTGTGGGAGAGACTGATGATATCCTCCCAAAGGGGGGCCCTGAGGTGAGGTTGTTCCTACCGTAGACAATTGAGATGGTAAAATCTAAGTTACCGATGATAGAAGCCTTGCAAGAAAGAATTTGATCTGAGCAATGGAAGGGGGTGAGGGTGAAGATAGAGGGGTTGTAGAGGATCCAGATGCGTCCATTGTGGTGTGCCCCATAGTTGTGGACAATACTCCAAGCTGGAAGAAGCGAGATAGGATAGCTTGGTGATTTTGAATAGAAACGTGGGTTTCAAGGAGGCTAAACAGACAAAGATTGTTATTAGCCACAAATTTTTGGATCTCAAGGAGCTTGGGTTGATTGTTGCAACACCTAACATTCCATACTGCCAGATTCATAGGGAAGGGTTGGAGGAGGGGGCGAGGAGGGCATTGCCCTTATCCAAGATAGCAAACGAATTGGTAAGTTGGAGGGAAAGGTCCTCCGGGCTAAACAGAGCCTTATCAGTGCCACTCCTTCCATTAGTGGGGACCTCCTGCCAAGGTACTTCAACATTGGGATTTAGAACAAGCTAAGAGAGGGGGACATTATTAACAACGGATTAATGGGGGAGGGGGAGGAGACCAATCCACCTGCTCCAGGGTTAATAGAACCAGGGACGGGGCTGGGAGTCTGGGCACCTGCCTGCTGAGCTGTCGGACTCAGAGAAGGGGCCCCAGATGTTTGGTTCAGAGAAGGTTGTGGAGTAGGAATCTTAGCAACGGTGGTCTGAGGGGCTTCGCTGTTGGAATGGGCCGGTTGGCCTGAGGAGGTGCCTATCGTGGTACCAGGGGAACGGTGGGAGGTTGACTTAGGCTTAGGAACCAGAGAGCGCCCTGGTCGTAATGGTCCAGGGCGGGCGATACTTGGACAGCGAGCAGACGAATGCCCAAGGAGGCTGCAGGAAGAGCAGGTGATTGGTTCCCATTCAAAATCGACCTTCTGAACCATGGAGCCACTAGGGGCACGAATCTCAATTTCTCGAATAAGCTCAAGATTGAAGTCCACTTCGACGAGGACTCTAGCATAGGAAATCCTAGTTTTGGTGGCTGTGGGATGATCAGTATGAAGAGGTGAGCCAATTTTAGAGCAAATTTTTGTAAGACTAGATTGTGACCATAGGCTAGTATGGAGGCCTGGGAGCTGAATCCAAACGGGGATGCGGTTAAGGTCTTTTGGATTAAACGCGAAGTCGGGGGACCATTTTTTAACTAGAGGGGACGAGTACAAGAGCCAGGGGCCCTTGTCGAGGACTTGTTGAAGGTCCTCTTCTTTATCGAACCGGAATAGAAACCATCCCTCATCATGAAGAAGAATTTGGGGTGTAGCTATGAAGTTCCAGGCTCTTTTCACAAATTCTCTAACCACATTGAAGCCAAATTTTTTTCCCCAAATATGGCCAACTAATGCATTCTTCCAGTGGTCTATTTCAGGCAATAAGTCATCCTCCACAATAGATACAAACGGGCTATCATGGTCTATATTGACAGAATTCTCGGAACGTAAGCTCTCCCATCTTGCTTGCTTCTTAAATACCCTCAAATGTAATCATTTTAACTATAATAACCTGTAGTCAAGAAAAAAAATGTGCACACGTCGCATTTACGTTTTCTTCATCCTGATTTTTTTGTGAGATATACACACAGCAGCGTGAGCCAACTCCGAGTAGAAAATAGACCAAACTTGGTTTGGACGGGATTGGTTGCCAACACATAGTCTATAAGATTAAAGTAAGTGAACTGTTAAAGATTACGTCCGTCGGTGACAAAAATTTTGTGTTTGTCACAGTACTGCATCCGCTGCAACAACACTCCAGAGTTTCCAACAAACACAAATATTGTAAAAATAGAACCGAGTTAACCTGATGTGTTAGTTATAGAGTAGTGTCGTACATGTGACTTAGTATCCTAGTTTTTGATAAGGGCTTCACTCTGATTATCTAGGTTCAAACAATGAAATAAGTTTTTGGTTTGTTTTGTGGGAGTTATATAAGAAAGCAATAATTAAAAAAGTTTTTGCTAGTGTACTGAAAATGTAAATTGTTGTTCCAAAGACTCTGCCCTATCATTTAGTTCGAAAACCGGAAGGAACGGAATAGATAAATTCCGTCAAAGTAAAGAACCGTTATAAATAATGAAATTAAAAATATGAAAGAAATAATGGGAAGCGATACTACCTATAGGCTACAGCTCTTGCCTTGCCTCATCTTGTGATAGATAGATTAACCTTCAAGAGATTGACTAAGAAATCACTTACAAATAGTCCAATGACATTCTCATGCTCTATATATATAGATCAAGCTCTCAATGACCAGTCTTACTGAATGAGTGACTAACGCATGTATAATAACATTAAGCAAATTTTCATAAAGTTGAATAGTTTAAACCCCGAAGTAATCTCTACAACCAAAGTCTATAGTTGATGTCAATGCCTTGGTGAACAGTGAAGAAAGTGGACACCGCATCAAGAAGAGTGATACATGATTTCTTTGGACCACAGCAGAAAATTAGCTATTTATTTTTTTAAATGGTAATGATATATTAATAATTTAAGATAATTGCACATACGATATATAGGATAATCTATATATGGGATAATAAAACATTTACAAAAAAACTGTAGAGGGTAAAAAACTTTTCGCTAGCGTCAAAAGTGAACAACAACATACACGATAGGAGGAAGATACAAAACAAAAGGTTCCCACACTCATAAACCCTAAGAGAAAAATACCTTGTTTAACTAGTCAAAACTCATCTTTCATCTTCATCCAAATCATAACTTTCGTGGCAAAACCTTGATATCTGAAACAATACGGGCATAATAAGTAGCTAGACTTGTCATGACCCATTTGCATGATTTAGGAATAAAATCACTTCGCTGAATTTTTGTAGCATAATTGATCACTATGCACAATAGTACTAGCCTATTAAATTCCAATATTTTCAACTCTAGACAATTGTGCTAGCCAATTAGATTCAGGGCGGTTTGTAGACATTAATTGCTGGGTGCTAGGGGATTGAAATTTAATTATGAAAATGACATTACTAATTATTAATTAGTCATCTACAAGCTAATAGTTTTACAAAAGAAGCTACTCGTTCTTTTGAAACTTGAATAGAAACGCTGGTTAATGTCAAATCCAAATAGAGATTGAAGCTCTGTTTATTGGTACATATTGATACATAAAAAAGTTTGATACTAATACGCCTCACCATTTCTTTGCGGGTTTTACGTTATACCCCAATTACATATTGATACATAAAAATCATAAAAAAAACATAAAAAAAACACAAATATGCTTAGTTAGAGCCTTAGAAGCTGATTACACAGAATTTTTTTTTTTTCGGACTCTAGATTTATAAATTGAAAAGTTTGATACTAATATCCCTCATAATTTCTCCAATCGTGGGGTCAATAAGGCGTAATATTTAGTTGTCCACACATTTTCTATAACCTCCCATCATGTCTCAGGAAACCAACTGGAGGACTGTTTATTGGTGTAGGAGAAGACGTACGGTAATGCACTAGTGTCTTATTTTTTTATATTGCTTGCTTAATGACTGTATAAATTAATAATAATGCATTATGGAAGCGAGCCAAAGTTGTGTCCGGATCATATCCAAGTCTCCCTTTAATTTCAGGGCGCAGGAAGAGATGTTTCTCCTGTAGCTGGTAATGAAGTAGTGGTACTTGGATATCCACCCGACTTAACAGCAGTGTTCTGCTGTGCCGCCAAATTACCGCGAATAATATCACCGCGACTAGTATCACCGATAACACGATTAATGAGATCAATTCCGCCACCACCAATGCCACCACCTATATTGCCCTCTGCTTGCAAGACAAAAGAAAACATAGAGTCAGATTAAAATAGAGCTAGCAGACAGATCAACAGTATTATATATGACTACTGGAGGAATTGTACTTACGAGCAGAGATGACTTGCGGTATAGTCAAGAGAACAACAGCTAATAACACAAACAGAACAAGCTTGGCAATCAACACACGAACAGTCGCCATTTCATACACCCTAGCTCCTCTGTACTTTTACTCGCAAGCACTAGGACTTATTAGTATGTACCTAGGTATATATATTGATATGTACTCTTATAGTGTGTATTTAGGTTGTTACATGTATTTCATATTCTGTCCTTATCTCGATATAAATAGGACGGTCTTAATGCACTAATACACACATGTAGAAAAGTTTTTCTTCACTGCACATAAGAGACCTCGCTGTCTCTGTTACACAAAATAATAAAGAAAGTTCACTTTGTTTTGATAAAGTTTCTCATGGTACCAAAGCACACTTCTTGACTCTCCACTAAAGAAGATGAACGACGGTCAAACTGGGAAAAACACAGATACCGGCGGAGTCAAATCAAACTCCGCCATCGATCAGAATGATCCATTTTATGTCCCCACCACCGAGCAGACTGGACAAGCTCTTGCCCCTAAATTCAGTGGGGAAGGCTTCTTGGGATGGAAATGAACGATGCAAGAGGCTTTAATCGCCAAAAATAAGATAGGATTTATAGATGGCACGATCAAGCGACCCGACATCAAGGACACAGTTCGCTACGCGACATGGAGGAGAGCAAATTCTCTGGTTGTAACTTGGTTGATTTACTCTCTCTCCCCAAACATCGCTCAAAGCGTCATGTACACCAATGATCCAAAGCAAATCTGGGATTGGTTGTGCGGGCGTTTTGAGAAGAAGAATTTGGCGACGCTTCACCACATCAAAAGCCAAATTGTTAATCTGAGACAAGGGGAGGAGTCGATTACCGACTACTTCATGAAATCCAGAGAAATTTGGGCGCAATATGATCTAGCCAGACCCGTCGATCAGTGCACCTGTTGCCACTCCTGCAAATCGAGCGAGAACCAAAAGAAACTTCAAACAGAAGAAGAGACTCTGCATTTCTTGATGGGTTTGAGTAAGGCTTACTCTCAATTACGCGCACAGATCTTGGCTATGAGTCAAATTCCAACTCACGAAGAAATCTTCTCCCTGGTGATCCAAGAGGAGCAGACTAGGGCAAACATCGACTCCAGAGACGATCCAGAGCAATCGATCGCCTTATTTTCCAGAGGAGGAGGAAACTTTGCGATGGGAAGACAAAGAACGAACAACAGCGCATCGAATTCCAAGAACCCTAACAAGAAGAGTACAATTAAGCCCACCACCGGTGCGAAGAAAGATTTACCAAAATGCTTGAACTGTGGAAAAATGGGGCATTCTCGAGAAGCCTGTTGGTGGCTAGTCGGTTTTCCTACTGACCACATAAAGAAATCTAAGGATGCTAGAGTCAGCTCGGTAGTCGCAGAGCAAGGAAGGACAATCCAAACAGATGACGAGCAAATTCAAGAATCGCCGGTTCATGGTTTCGCCCCAGACCAATTGCAGCAACTAGTTGCGTACCTCGAACAACAGAAAGGGACGAATACGGGAGGAAGCAGACAAATAAACTTCGGAGAATTTTCAGGTAATTTCATAACCACATTAAACTCTTCATCAGATAATAGCATGAATGTTAATCCCATGTTCCATGAACTGCAAAAATTGTGGATCTTAGATTCTGGGGCTACGGAACATGTTAGTGGAAATGAATACCTGCTCTTTGATTGTTTGAACCTCAAAACAAAGAAATATGTTATCCTCCCAGATGGGAATAGAAAACCTGCTATTTCTGTTGGTAAATTATCTTACAATGGAAAAATCTGTCTGGAAAACATAATACTTGTTTCAAGTTTTCAGTTTAACATTTTTTTTTTTCCATATTAACAAAAACCTAAATGTATCTGTTATTTTCCATGAAAATACTTGCTTTGTGCAGGACTTTAAGGAACATCATGGAACAGATTGGAAAAGAAATAAATGGGTTGTATGTTGTTAATGTGGCCGCCCTATGTAGATTTGTTTTGAACAGAAAACTTGTGTCTGCTGATGTGATTTCGAATACAAAGATTTGTATAAATTCGAATATGTCTACTGGTGTGAAACCAAATGAACCTGCCTGTATGATTTCTAGTAATTCTGTTGATTTGATTTCTGATAATTCTGTCTGTATGGGTTCGAATAGATTGCTTGGTATGAATTCCAGTGATTCTGTATGTACAAATTCTCATACTGAACACTCACGGACAAAACTGTCAAACAATTATATGTTGTGGCATAGTAGATTAGGACACATGTCTCTGAAGAGAATGGGAAAAATAATACATGTCAAGACACCCAAACACTTGGAAAACAACCCCTTGCCATGTACGATATGCTATAAAGCCAAGGCCAAGCGCTTAAAGTTTCCCACATCTAACATCAAATCTGTGGAACCCTTTGAACTTTTACATGTGGATGTATGTGGTCCCATAAGGACTCACACCTTGGATGGACACAAGTACTTTCTCACCCTAGTAGATGATTACACTAGGGCCACCTGGGTTCGCCTCCTCAAGCTTAAATCTGAAGTTATTGAACACATAAAAACCTTCATTAAGTTAATAGAAAAACAAATGAACAAGCACATTAAGATAATTCGAAGCGATAACGCTAGAGAATTAGGAAAATCTAGTGAAAGAATTGAATATTTTGCCAAAAAGGGTACTGTGCACCAAACAACTTGTCCTCATACACCCCAGCAGAACGGAGTGGTAGAAAGGAAACAAGGAAATCTTATGAACATTGCCCGAGCTCTCCTTTTCCAATCAGGATTAGACAACTGATATTGAGGCTTCTGTGTAGAACACGCTGCATATTTAATCAATAGAATGCCAAGCAAAGCGATCGAAGACTTAACCCCCTTTGAAAAACTATATGGAGAAAAACCCAACTACAACGAAATCAAAAGTTTCGGATGCCTATGTTACATGACTAACATAGACCCGAACAAAGGGAAGTTAGACCCCGGATCATCCGCTTGCGTATATATTGGAAATGCCAAAAATATGAAAGGCTTCGGTGTTCTAACCTTAGAAGGAAAGGATCTCAAGGTCTCAAGAGATATTGTTTTCTTTGAGGACATCTATCCTTTAAGAGATAAGGAGTGGGCCAACATTCTAGACAAAAACCAAAATGACATAGACATCTTCTCTCCTCCCTCTAATCAAATGATGGAAGACGATTCTTGCACGTCTCAGCATTCTAAGATAAGAGAAGAATCCAACCCCTCTATCCCACAACAACCTCCAACCGGGGAAACGAATCACACAGAAACTGCAGGCCTTAGAAGATCCACCCGAGAACACAAGATTCCCACCAAGTATGATGACTACATTCTCTCCTCTGGATCCAGCCAAGGAGACCACTTTTCTCTCATTCTCGCCCAAAGGCTCGAGAACACCGATCCTTTTCTTTATCCTAGAACTAACTCAAACACCCTAACTGATCAGATACCCAACACCACCATTCTCTCATGCTCCCTACACAAAAATACAAACAAGCTCCTAGCCCACCTACATGACCTAAATGAACCCACTAGCTACAAATCAGCAAGCAAAGATCCTAGATGGGTACAAGCCATGGCCACAGAATTCGAAGCTCTAAAGAAAAACAACACTTGGACCATCACGGTCTTACCCAAAGGTAAACGAGCAATCAGCTACAAGTGGGTTTACAAAGTCAAGCTGAAGGCCAATGGTGACATTGAAAGATTCAAAGCTAGGCTAGTTGTTAGAGGCTTCACACAAAAATACGGGCTCGATTACGAGGAGACCTTCTCCCCCGTAATAAATATGACCACCGTGAGAGCCCTAATAATCATGGCCATCAAAAATGGTTGGGTCCTCGATCAGTTGGACGTTAACAACGCCTTTTTGCATGGAGACCTCCATGAAGAGGTCTACATGACCATACCTGAAGGAATAAAGGTCATCGGTGAGAACAAAGTGTGCAAACTCCACAAATCCCTCTACGGCCTAAAACAAGCCTCTCGACAATGGTACGAAAGGCTTGCCAGCTTCCTACAACAATTAGGATTCCACCATTCCCAAAATGACTACTCCTTGTTTGTCAAAAGGAAAAAGAACAGCATTACCTTGTTGGGAATATATGTGGATGATATCTTGGTCGTTGGAAACGATACCAAGGAAATCAAGCTATTGAAGAGACAACTCGACAGAGTTTAAAATAAAATCTTGGCAGATTGAATTTCTTCCTTGGAATGGAATTCCTCCAAACCAATGATGGTGGCATCATGTCCCAACAACGATACATCAATCAGATTCTCCATGACTTCGATGCTCAAGACATCAAACCGACAGTGTCACCACTCCCAATCAACTTGAAACTATATGAAGAGAGTGGTCCAAAATTGGAAAACCCCACCACTTACAGATGCCTTGTCGGGAAACTCTACTTCCTCACTAACACAAGGCCCGACATATGTTATGCAGTTCAATTCTTAAGCCAATTTCTCCAGGACCCCACTTCAGCCCACTTAAAGGCAGCCTTCCACACACTTTCCTACGTCAAGGGCACATCAGGCTTCGGTCTATACTTTAACAATGAACCGACCTACAAATTAGAGGCCTACTGTGATTCTGATTGGGCCTCTTGCCCAATCACACGAAAGTCCATCTCCGGATACTACATCCTCCTAGGTGGTTCCCCCTTGAGTTGGAAATCAAAGAAACAAACTACTGTGGCCTTGTCATCCGCCGAAGCAGAATACAAGGCCATGCGACAAGTCACCGGGAACTAAGTTGGCTAAGCAGACTCCTAAATGAAATCGGCATCAAAGACATTGAACCAATACCGTTAAAGTGTGGCAATTTAGCCGCTATACACATAGCAAAAAATCCGGTTTCTCACGAACGCACTAAACATATCGAATTAGATTTTCATTTTGTGCGTGAAAAGTTGCAGGCAGGACTTATACAAGTCCACTATGTCCCTAGCACACATCAGCTAGCCGACATGATGACTAAATCCCTCACAGGTAAAAGTTATTATAATTCTTTTGATTCATTGGGCTTACAAAGGCAAGAGAAAAGGTAGTTTTTTTCTCTTTTTGAAGGTATCAATGTTCATAACCTACCGGTAGTTGGAGCAAAGAGCCCACCTCTTCATTCCGCTTCCAAAGACAAAGAGGATCTACTCTTTGAGGGGGGGGGGGGGGGGTATTAGTATGTACCTAGGTATATATATTGATATGTACTCTTATAGTGTGTATTTAGGTTGTTACATGTATTTCATATTCTGTCCTTATCTAGATATAAATAGGACGGTCTTAGTGCACTAATACACATGTAGAAAACTTTTAGGAACACTCAAGTAACAAGCAATCACGCAGCGGAAAACATTTAGGAACACTCAAGTAACAAGCAAGCACACATGCACACCGAGACATTGAACACATGTATGCAAACAAGGCGCATCCATACGTTAGCGGCGTCAAGCACACAGCTTGACAAGCCTTAGGGTACTTTAACCCAAGGGCCCCGACAATGAGGGACACAACCGACATGCCAGTTGGCCACTCGCCACCATAAGGATGAGAGTGGACTTATACCACCCTTAGCAGATAAGTTCTCCGGCCATCCCAAATCCCTTAACTACCAGCGTCAAGGTCAAAGGGGATCCGCGCACCACTTGTAGCTCCTTCCCAAGTGCGCGGCCCAAGTACAAGTACCGCCAGTGCTCGGGTAACCACGAGGTTATCCCACACTGTCAATGCAAGTACCGACTACCGGAGGGTGAGGGCATCGGGCGAATACCAACACACTTATCTCCACCCAAATCCAACTCATCCCTGTGCGAGCCACAAAGGCTCTAGCGATGTGCCGCCCACACATCGGGGTAAGAATAACCAGGAACATACTGAGTTGATGCCGCCAGCTCTCGGCATCTGGGTAATAGGAGCTCGCACCGTAGTTCCAAAGAACTATCCAAGGGGCCCCTCAGCTACCTGCACACCTGCAAGTTAGCTTAAAGGGCGTATAACAGAGAGACCTCGCTGTCTCTGTTACACAAAATAACAAAGAAAGTTCACTTTGTTTTGACAAAGTTTCTCAGGACTTGGTATTTCAAAGATATTTAACCGAGAAGATCACTTTGTGTTAACTGATTGTATGCGCTGATCAAATTTGGAGATTAGTTGGTTCTATTTATAATTTATAGGCTTTCGCGTGCCAAAAATTGATTTGAATAGAATGATATACCCTAAAAAGAAAATTAGACGAGGTCCCCTATATGGTGAAGCCTAAGTAAATACTACTATAAATGTTTATTTAATACCACTTTTTTTAGAGAATTTTAATACGGCAACATATAACATCAGGTAGCCTCCTAGACCCAACTCTTTGTATTCCCACCCAACGAGTGGATTGGATCTCTAAAAAATAAATTGATGCCTAAATTTTAATGTTTATTATAAGGGTATAAATATCAAAGTTAATTTATAATTTAAGAAATAAAAAAATAGGCATGTATCCCTTGACGTAGTTGCAAGAGAAAAAAATAAAACCATCAATTCCAATAGATATTCCCACTATTTGAGGCCAAAAAAATTTATCTGAAATTGAAAATGAAGTAGAGATTTGTAAACAAAAGATCCCACGTTTTCAATAAAAAAGTTTATTTAAACATAACAAATTAGAAATTCTATTGTTAAGCTCCTTAAAAATATATATAAGAAAATAGTTGAATTTATTTATTGCTTAATAAAATATTATGATCAAACAAAAATAAATCCACACTTTCATTTTATAAATTATATTGTCTAAATTTAAAATCTATATTATTATCAAATAAATATACTCCTAAAACATCTATCATTTTCCTTAAATATCTATAATTTTACTTAAATGAGAAATTATAAAAATCTACACTTCCACCAAACAAATTTACACTTGCATTTTAGAAAAAAAAACCACATTTTAAACAATTGCTTGAAAATAATCAAATTGAAAATATTTTGACATTAATACTTTAAAATAAATGTATGAAAATCACAAGTGGAGTTTTGCTTGGTTAATTTTATTTATTACTAACTTAAATAAATCCACACTTTCATTTCAAAAATTGTATTGTCAAAAGATCTACACTTTTATCAAACAAATCTACCCCTATATTTAAAAAACAAATCTATCATTTTATTTACATGTCTACACTTTTACTTAAAAGAGGAATTAAATAAAAATCTACACTTCTATCGTACAAATATACACTTACATTTTGAAAATTTTACTTAAATATCTACACTTTTCAGAAGTAATATTAGATGAGATTATATATTCTCACGACCTAATTTGAAAAGAAAAGTAAACCGTCAACTTTTTTAATTGGGCTGTAGCTCATTAAGTTAGAAAAAAAAGTTAAAGATCCACATCTTAAGCAAATTGCTTAAAAATAAGCAATTAGAAAATCTTTTGACCTCAACCCTGTAAAATAAATATAAGAAGATCACAAGTGAATTTGGTGGGTAATCTACACTTTTATCAAACAAATCTACAACTACATTTTACAAAATATATCATTTTACTTAAATATCAAGAGGAATTACTATTAACTTTATCATTTTAATTTAATATCTATACCTTCACTTAAATAAGAAATTAATAAAAATCTACCATTCTTTCAAACATATCTAAATTTGCATTTATAAATTATATCATATTACTTAAATATCTAATTTGAAAAGAACCAACGAGGAAAATTAATAATGGATGTGAGAAGAAGAAACTTACATAATCTTCATATCCTAGTTGCTTGTGGAAAAATATTGTTATAATTGTAAAAGTCTATTATACCCTTTTATAATTATTTGATTGTTTTTCTATTTTACAAAATCAATTATTAAATAAATAAACTCATTTACGGTTGAGATTAATGTTTTAAAAACTAAAATATAATCTGATGGCTAGAAATGTGTTGAGCACATGTCCAAACCATATACACATGACCATGGTCCATTCTCTGATTCCCACCTCCCTTAAACTCGACTCCCCATAGAAAGTTGAACAACCTTTATAACAATACATATAACATTTGTATGAATCAGAACAATCAATATATTAACTTGAACAACCATTGAACCTAAATAAACAACTTTGTTTTCAATTGACACTGCAAAGACAGCTAAATTGATGAATTACATCATGAGTCATAGCCTAGACAGCCAGTGCGAAACGAAAATACATCAAAATAACCATAGAAAAGGGATAAACATCCTTGCTCTTGGAATTCCACAAGGAAAACTAGAAAAATTGATTAAATTTGTAACATTGCTTTAAATTGGAGTCTTGCTTGATTATAATTCAGGTGATTATCTCTACAAGACTGATTCGTGAGAATTGTGATGTCATCCAACACGATTGCCCCCTGAATAGCTTGTCGCTTGGAATTCCACCAATTTAAATGAACAGTTGTACGATGTTCATGGTACAACCGACTGTACAATAGTATTTTTCCCTCCCCTTCGACTACCCTTTCTCAAACGTCTTGTGTTTTTCCTAGAAAAAAAATTAATCTTTTCCTCGTGGTCGTGAGCTTCCACCTTTTTCATGTCCTTTGTTAAGAATTTATGAGATGTAATGGTCGTACGTGTTCCCACCGATGAAGAGAACGTAATTGTTCATGGTACAATCGGCTGTAGAATAGTATTTTCCCCTCCACTTCGACTACCCTTTCTCAGTCGTCTCCTGTTTTTCCTAGAAAAAAAATTAATCTTTTTCACGAGGTCGTGAGCTTCCACCTTTTTCATGTCCTTTGTTAAGAATGTATGAGATGTAATGGTTGTACGTGTTCCCACCGATGAAGAGAACGTAATTGTACTGGTCAATTCCCTCACTTTTTTTCTCGAAATTGTACTGATATATATTAGAGTAGGCAACCAAAATATTACAGTTTAAATAGGTCCTTGAAAGGGTCACAAATTAGTGAACAGTGCAACCCATGTAGCCAGGACTAAAGCAACACTAAAGCACGAAAGAACAACGACAGGATTAAAAAACCAGACAAGACAAACTTTGAATGCCAAAGCGAGCTGGAGGCGCCCGTGACCTTCCTAACGCATCAGTCATCGAACGCTTCCTATCATGTTGTGGTGTCATTGCTTCCGGACTGGCCTAATATTTTCCTGGAGACATCATTCCCCTAGGAACGTGGCGTTTATCTGGCACTCTTATGACATGCAT
The DNA here is from genome assembly GCA_023374045.1 of Limonium bicolor. Lineage (NCBI taxonomy): Eukaryota > Viridiplantae > Streptophyta > Magnoliopsida > Caryophyllales > Plumbaginaceae > Limonium > Limonium bicolor. The sequence continues at coordinate 29,731,911 of CM041783.1, read as the reverse complement.
CCACTGCATGTCACTTTTGTCAAATGTAGAAATCAGAATAGCAGACCAAAATAGCAGGCCATTCATGTTGAGCTTGCCCGCCTCTACTTTCTGAGTAGGAACTTGAGGTGGAGCATGTCGAGTCTTCTTCTCCTCATCCTAATGCGAGTTTTGTTCCAGTCAACAAGGCAGTTTCATTCGTCATCAGCAGCCGAGGTGCATCCAGTTGTCATAGCATCAAACAACCAACCGCATGTGACCCCCGCCAGTGTAGTTGGAGCGCCGATGAGATCTGCCCAAGACTACAGCCACCAGCAGAAGTTGCAACCGATGTTGGTAGAGATGTAGCCTGGTGACTTCCGTCTCATGTCTCTACTGTCAAAGAAACCAGCCCGTTCATCATGTAGCAATGCCACACCGCGCCAAAATCTACTGGACAGCCACGCAGACCACCACAATAGAGCTGAAGAGTACTCCTCCGTGCATGTCCACAAGCGGGTCAAAAAGTGGGCGAACGCTGCTCCCACCCCCGTCACCTGTTAGATTTCTAAGTCCTCATATATAATATCATATCTGCATAGTATATACTACAGCTGTATTGTTAAACTTGATTTAACGCAACAGAACTTTCTTTATTACTCAAGCTCGGGAAGAGAGAACAGAGATCATTCTTGATTGTGTTTATTAGAGACAGAGAAGATGATTAAGAAACAATCAAAAGAAAACGGGGTATATATGCACCGTGACTAAAGGTCACGTGACTGACTAAAATACAGAATGTAAAGGAGACCTAGGTTACACACTATAAACGTACATATAATATGTCCTAGATACAACCTATTCCAACACCCCCCTCAAAAAGTACATCTCTTTGCGTGTGGGAAGAGCAGAAGAATGTGCTTTTTGTTCCCTGCACAGATGATCCTTTGCGCTGCAAACCTGCAAAAAAGAGAAGAAAAAACTACCTTTTCCCGGTGTCATGCAAACCCAAACTGTCAAAAGAATTATGGTAACTTTTACCTGTAAGTGATTTGGTCATCATATCTGCCAATTGATGTGTGCTAGGAACGTATTGGACCTGAATAAGTCCTCCCTGCAACTTTTCACGCACGAAATGACAATCCAATTCTATATGTTTGGTGCGTTCGTGAGAAACGGGATTCCTAGCAATGTGAATAGCTGCTAGGTTATCACATTTGAGAGGTATGGGGACGATGTCTGGAATGCCAATTTCATCTAGAAGTCTGCTCAACCAACTGAGTTCCCCGGTGACTTGCCGCATGGCTTTATATTCTGCTTCTGCAGAGGATAGAGCAACGGTGGTTTGTTTCTTAGATTTCCAACTAAGGGGGGAGTCACCTAAGAGGATGTAATAGCCGGATATGGACCTTCGTGTGATTGGGCAGGAAGCCCAATCAGAATCACAATAGGCTTCGAGTTTGTACTTGGGTTCCTTGTTGAAAAACAGCCCAAATCCCGAGGTTCCTTTGACATATGAAAGGGTGTGGAGAGCGGCTCTCATATGTTCTGTGGTGGGTGTCTGAAGGAATTGGCTTAGAAATTGGACCGCATAACATATGTCGGGCCTGGTATTGGTAAGAATTCAATTTACCTACAAGGCACCTATATGTTGTGGGGTTTGGGAGTTGGAACCACTATCTTCATTGAGTTTTAAATTGACTGGGAGAGGAGAGACTGAGGGCTTGATGCTTGAGCATCGAAGTCATGGAGGATTGGTTTATATAACGTTGTTGTGACATGATCATGCCATTGTTGGTTCTAGGAATTCCATCCGAGGAAAAAAGTTTAATCTTCCAAGATCTTTGATTTTAAATTCCTTTTTAGTGGTTTTTTGAGAAATTTTACTTCGTTGGTGTCATTTCCAACTACTAGGATGTCATCAACGTATACTCCCAACAAGGTAATGCTGTTTTTCTTGTTCTTTACAAACAAGGATGGTCATTTTTAGAATGGTGGAATCCTAGTTTCTGCAAAAAATCCGCAAGCTTCTCGTACCACTGACGAGAGGCTTGTTTCAAACCGTAGAGGGATTTGTGTAATTTGCACACTTTGTTGTCTCCACTAACCTTTAGACCTTCGGGGATGGTCATGTAAACGTCTTCGTGGAGATCTCCGTGAAGGAAGGCGTTATTGACATCCAACTGTCTAAGATCCATCCCTTCTTGATTCCCATTATTATAAGGGCTCGCACGGTGGTTAACTTGACTACGGGAGAGAAGGTTTCTTCGTAGTCGAGACCTTGTTTTTGTGTAAATCCTCTCACAACAAGTCTAGCTTTGAATCTTTCTATGTCCCCATTGGCTTTGAGTTTCACCTTGTAGACCCACTTGCAACTGATGGGACGTTTTCCCTTGGGAAGGTCCACGATGGTCCAAGTCTTGTTTTGTTTTAGGGCCTCGAATTCTTCGGCCATAGCTTGGGTCCATTTGGGATCCTTACTTGCTGTTTTGTAGCTGGAGGGTTCCTTAAGGCCATGAAGTTGGGACAAGAGTTTGTTGGTGTTTTGATGGAGGGAGCATGAGAGGATTGTGTTGTTGGGTATGTGATCTGTGAGGGTAGTCGGACTGATTTGGTGATGATGATGAGAGTTGGTGTTTTCGAGTCTTTGTGTGAGGATCGAAGAGAAAAGATCTTGGCTAAAGCTGGTAGAGACCACGTAATCATCATATTTGGAGGGGAATTTATGTTCTCGGGTGGATCTCCTTGGAGGTGTGGTTTGTATGGGATTTACTTCTGCATCCGTGGAGGGATCAATATCTATGGAAGCATGGTTTGTGTCTAGGGTGGTAGTCTGAGGATGACAATCTTCTCTTATCCCAGAATGCTGGGACGTGCAAGTGTCATCCTCAACTGCATTATTGAGATAAGGAGAAGGAGGGAAGATATCAGGGTAGTGTTGACTTTTGTCTAGAACATCTGTCCATTTTTTGTCGGTTAAAGGGTAAATGTTCTCGAAGAAGGTTATGTCACGGGTGATTTTGAGCTGCTTGTCCTCTAGGGTGAGGACTTTGTACCCCTTTGTATGTTTGGCATTTCCAATGTATACACAAGGAGATGCGCGGGGGTCTAATTTTCCTTTGTTTGGTTCTATGTTGGTCATGTAGCAAAGACAACCGAAGCTTTTGATTTCGTTGTAATTTGGTTTTATGCCATAAAGTTTCTCAAAAGGGGTTAAGTTTTGTATGGCTTTGCTTGGTATCCTATTTATCAAATGTGCCGCATGTTCCACACAATGACCCCAAAACTGGTTTTCTAAACCCGATTGATAAAGGAGGGCTCTTGCAATATCCATAAGGTTGCCTTGTTTTCTTTCCACAACCCCGTTTTGTTGGGGAGTGTGTGGGCAACTTGTTTGGTGGATTATGCCTTTTTGAGCAAAGTATATATTTCCTTCTTGAGATTTTCCCAATTCTCGCGCATTGTCGCTTCGTATAACCTTAATGTGTTTATTCATTTGGTTTTCAACTAGACTGATGAAGGTTTTAATGTGATTCATGGCTTCAGATTTTAACTTGAGAAGAATGACCCAAGTAGCTCTAGTATGGTCGTCTACAAGGGTGAGAAAATACCTATACCCATCTAAGGTTTCTGTCCTCATGGGACCACAAATGTCAACATGCACAAGTTCAAAAGGTTCTGCGGTTTTAATGAAGCTGGAAATTTTAATCGCTTGGCTTTAGACTTGTAACAGATTGTGCATGGTAAAAGATCATTGTTTAGATGGTTAGAAACATGAATGTCTATTATTTTGTTCATTCTTTTCAGGGATAAGTGTCCCAATCTATTATGCCACAGAACAATATTATGTGGCTGTTCAACAACACATGGTTCTACATTAACATTCATACAGACAGAGGCACATTCTTTTCTCAATATAAAATCACACAATCTTTCTATATCAACTATATAGAGGCCACTAATTTGCCTTCCAATTTGCTGTGAAAAATCGCCCCTAGATTCCTGCAAGATGCAAATGTTTCCATGGAAAACAACAGATACATTCAAGTCCTCTATCAGCCTAGAAACTGAAATTATGTTGAACAGAAAAGATGGAACAAGCATAATATTCTTTATGCAGATTTTTCCATTCACACATAAATTAGCAACAGCATTCACACATTTCTTATTTCCATCTGGAAGAGTTATATCCCTTGGCTTTCCGAGATTTATGCAATCAGCAAGCAAGTTTTTATTTCCACTAACATGCTCAGTAGCACCAGAGTCCAGAATCCACAGGTTTTTCAATTCACAGATCATGGAATTAGTGTTAGAAACTAGACATGGCAGAGAGGTAAACAGAGTTTTTGAATTACCTGAAAAATCTCCGAAGCTCGTCTGTTTACTAGATCCACCGAGTTCCTTCTGTTGTTGCAGAAACACGACCAACTACTGGAGCTGGTCTGAGCTGAAACCTTTTACTGGTGAAGCTTGAACTGTGTCGTCGCCCTTCATGCTCGATTTTTCTTGATCTGTGACTATGGACCCGATCTTGACATCTTTGTTCTTCCTGGTGTCGTTGCTTGGAAATCCTATAAGCCACCAGCAATCGCTGCGGGTGTGACCTATTTTGCCGCAGTTCGAACATTTAGGGGCGTCTTTCTTCGACCCATTGGTGTTCTTGTTAGCATCTGCCTTGTCGAAGCTTCTGTAATTTGTTGTTCCGCTTGCAGATTTCTGTTTATTGAAGGAATTTCCTCTTCCTTTTGCGAAGAGGGCTACTGATTGATCTTGTTCATCTCTGAGGTCGGTGTTCTCCCTCGTCTGTTCTTCTTGGATGATTAAAGAATATATCTCATCCAGAGTAGGGATCTGACTCTTCGCCATTATCTGCCCACGAAGCTGCGAGTATGGTTTACTCAGGCCCATCAAGAAATGTACAATCTCTTCTTCCGCTTGACGTTTTTCTTGTTTTTCGCCAGATTTGCAAGAGAGACAGCAGTCACAGGTTTCGATCGGTCTAGCTAGGTTATACTGAGCCCAAACCTCTTTAGATTTCATGAAATAGTCGGTAATGGTATCGTTACCTTGCTTCAAATTGACGATCTGGGACTTAATGTTGTGGAGCGTCGCCAGATTGTGCTTCTCGAAGCGCTTGCACAACCAGTCCCAAATTTGTTTGGGGTCACTGGTGTACATAACACTACGCGCGATGTTGGGAGCAAGGGATGAGATAATCCATGTGACTACTAAAGATCTAGCCCGTTTCCATGCCCACATGCGTATGGTGTCTCCGGCGTCGGGTTGTTTGATGCTCCCATCGATAAAGCCGATTTTGTTTTTGGCTATCAGGGCTTCTTGCATCGTCCATTTCCACGCCTGGAAACCTTCGCCGCCGGTGAACTTGGTTGCTAGGGCTTGACCGGTTTGTTCTGTGGAGGCGACGAATAAAGGGTCTGTCTGGTCGATTGTGGTGCTGGTCTTTCCGGCGTTGGCTTCTGGTTTCTTTCCCTGAGGATCATCCATCTTTGTTTATCGATGATAGAGTAGTGCTCTTGATACCATGTTAAACTTGATTTAACGCAACAGAACTTTCTTTATTACTCAAGCTCGGGAAGAGAGAACAGAGATCATTCTTGATTGTGTTTATTAGAGACAGAGAAGATGATTAAGAAACAATCAAAAGAAAACGGGGTATATATGCACCGTGACTAAAGGTCACGTGACTGACTAAAATACAGAATGTAAAGGAGACCTAGGTTACACACTATAAACGTACATATAATATGTCCTAGATACAACCTATTCCAACATGTATAGATGATATTGTATCCACCTAGCATATATCCGTTGTACTGTTGTAGTATAAATAGACATACATCTGTCTAACCCAGTTACCGATTACATTTTACATATCATAATAAAACAAGTGTTTTTTTTCCGGTCCCCTATGTTTCTCATGGTATCAGATGTGCAAGAAACTAGGGTTGCCACATTTACAAATCGACAAAACAAGATCACCCTTCTTTCATCTTCTTCCTCCGTCCTTTCCCACCTATGGCCGACGGCATCATCGACCCACCAACACCAGAATCTCACACCGGCAAATCCAATGACCCGAAATCAGGAGAATCTCCATCTCCGACTACTTCCAAACCCGACAGAAACAAGATTCTATATCTCCATCCGTCCGACAACCCTGGTTCACAACTCACACACAGATTCGATGGGAAGGGCTTCGCTACTTGGAAACGCGCATTCGTCGTCGCTCTCTCCACCACATGCAAAGTAGGGTTCATCACGGGTGAGGTAAAGCGCGAGCATTACGACGCCGATACCCAAATTGATTGGGACAAGGCCAACAATATGGTGCTTGCCTGGATTTTCAATTCCCTGAGTGAATCACTTAAAGAGAGTGTAATCTACTATCCCACTGCCGCCCAAGCCTGGAAGAATTTGTGCAAACGTTGGGACGACCCAGCTGGATCCAGATTATACACTCTTCGACAAGAGGCACATCATCTTGAACAAGGTCGTGACACAATCAACGATTACTACACAAGATGGATCAAGATTTGGAACGAGCAGAACGCATTGACTGCAATTTCTCCTTGTACCTGTGGATCCGCTGTCAAAATTCACCAGCAAAGAGACAACCAAAGAATTTTTGATTTTTTAATGGGTCTTCACGATTCTTACAAATCGATTCGAAGCAACATATTAATGATCAATCCTTTGCCAACCTTAGACAGTGTCTACGCAATGCTTCGTCAAGAGGAGAATCACCGTCTCAATCGAAAAACAAGAAAGGGCGAATCGGATGATACTCTGGCCTTCGCAAACGTAAACCCTAATTCTGCAAGTCAACAATCTTCTGATGCGCGCACTACTACCTTCCGCAACGACAACAAGAAAACAAAGTGTTCCCATTGCAAGAAGATTGGTCATTCTTATGATGACTGCTATTGGATCAAAGGAAATTTTCCAAGTCATTGGCGCAACAAGCCAAAGAACCCCGTCTCTGCTGCTGTTACTGATGACACCAACCACTCTCAAATCGATGAATCGTCGGTGCCGGGTTTCACTCACGATCAATTACAAGCCCTAACACAACACATTCAAGACAAGAAATCGCCTGTTCCTGGAGTTACCCCACGACAATTGGCTTCTCTGACCGCCTATCTAGACAAGACCACCGTTACCAACAAGCAACATGAAACTGATTTTTATAATCAGTTTGCTGGTATTGTTCTCTCTTCCTTAAACACTAAACCTCTGCATGATTGGCATAACTGTTGGGTGATTGATTCTGGTGCCACAGACCACATATGTGGCAACATTAATTTATTTCTTGATACAAATTTTACACTTTGCAACATTTCTGTAATGATGCCTGATGGTCACCGTGGTAGCATTAAGGGTTTTGGTACAGTCAGACTCACAAATTCCTTCATGCTACATAATGTGTTATATGTTCCAAGTTTTGAATTCTTCTTAATATCTGCTCGTAAGTTTTTAAAACAAATCAATGCTAGCATGATCATTTCTGAACATACATGTGTCTTGCAGGACCTTAATTCCAACACTTCTGTTCCTTTTGCATACCAGAAAAATGGGCTATATGTTCTGGATTCTGCTTGTTTGGATGATTTTTGTCTCAAAGAAATAGCATTTGTAGTAGTAAAACTACTTTCCCTTGTAAAGACAAATCACTTGCTTCTGATTCGGATGCTGATATGAAAAAAATTCTGTTTCTGCTTCTGTAATGAATATTGCAACTCTATGGCATTTACGTTTGGGTCACACTCCTCTCTAGACAAACTGTTAAAACTCAAACTGATAAAACGTGCTGATCTGATAACACATTTTTTGTGTGATAGTTGCAATAGAGCCAAAAACCACAGACTCCCTTTTCCCAAATCTGTTACAACCAGTGATGAAATATTTGACTTAATACACATAGACATTTGTGGTCCTTTTAGGCAACCAAGTCATAACAACAAAAAGCTGTTTCTTAGCATTGTGGATGACAAAAGTAGGGCTCTATGGATTAAACTTCTTGCATCAAAATCAGAAGCCTTCATTTTCATAAAAGCTTTTCTTCAGTATGTTGAAAGACAGTTTCATAAAAGAGTTAAATGCATAAGATCTGATAACGCTCTTGAACTAGGAAGTTCAAATGAAGGAAAACCTTTCTTTAATACTCTAGGAATTATCCATCAAACTTCTTGCCCCTACACCCCTCAACAGAATGGAATTGTTGAGAGGAAGCATCGATACCTAATGGAAACTGCCAGAGCATTATTCCATCAATCCAAAGTTCCCATAGAGTATTGGAGTGAATGCCTTCTTACAGCCACAGATCTTATAAACAAATTACCCTCCTCTTCGTTACAAGGAAAATCCCCCCATGAAATTCTATACAATAAACCAATAGATTACAGTAATTTAAAAATTTTTGGCTGTCTTGCTTATGCTCTCATTCTCGGTCCTAGGTCAGGAAAATTTAGCTCCAAATCCACACCTTGTGTTCACCTAGGACTAGCTGACAGGCAAAAAGGGTACAAATTGTTGAGATTAGAAGATAACACAATCATCACTTCTCGAGATGTTTCTTTTCACGAAACTGTATTCCCCTTCACCTACCCACCCCCACACATGCCTCCTTTTTCTAATTCCCCAGCTCCTGTCCACCCACCAGAACCAACTCCACCTATATATGTCTCAGATGATGAATCTTCTTCTCTTTCAACCAACAATTTACCTTCTGTTCCATTAACCGAAGACCCACCTTCTGACTCACAATCTCTCATACCCACAAACAACACTAATGACACACAAACCCAAATATCTACTTCTGATCCATCCACTTCTTATGATAACCTTAGAAGATCTTCCAGGATCCGCCATCCTCCTACATATCTGCAAGACTATCACACCAGTTCTGCGATTTTAGACCAAGATCTCTTCACTGAAATACTTCACAACAGACTCACATCCTCCTTCACTCCCCTTTCTGATCACACTCCTCTCTCTTTAAACTCTCTCACTGATATAACCCCCATCCTTTCTCTAGCTGCAACCTCTGTCCAAAACAGACCTACAATCGAAAACATTCTTAACATCCAAGAACCCCAAACATATGAAGACGCTACAAAACACAAACATTGGGTAGATGCCATCAATGCTGAACTTACTGCCCTAACAGAAAATGGTACATGGAAGTTAACAAAACTGCCTAAACACAAAAAAGCAATAGGCTGCAAGTGGGTTTTCAAAACCAAACTAAAAGCTGATGGTACTCTAGAGAGGCATAAAGCTCGTCTCGTTGCTAAGGGGTTTAGCCAAAAATATGGTCTAGATTATACCGAAACATTCTCCCCTGTAGTTCGAATGACCACAATTCGAACCATCTTGACCATAGCAATAAAAAAGAAATGGGAAATAGAACAACTAGATGTCAACAATGCTTTCATTCATGGGAACCTCCAAGAAGAAATATACATGCAACTACCGAAAGGGTTAACAGTTGAGAATAAAATAAACGCTTGTCGCTTAAAAAAATCCCTCTATGGATTAAAACAAGCATCTAGACAATGGTTTGCCCGTCTCAGCATATTCCTAGAGACTCTAGGATACACACAATCTTGTAATGATTCATCCCTCTTCTTGAAAAATAACTTAAAACAAGTTACCTTTCTTGCTGTTTACGTTGATGATATTCTCATCACAGGAAACAATAAAACTGAGATTGAAAATGTTAAACATCAATTAGACCAAGAATTCAAAATAAAGAATCTTGGCAAACTTCATTTTTTCTTGGGCATGGAATTCTTGTATCATTCTACAGGTCTGATTATCACACAGCGTAGATTCTGCAATGACATTTTGGCAGAATACAACATTCACGGTAATGACGTTTCTGTTCTCCTCTCCCTTCCACAATGAAACTCAACACAAAAGATGGTGAGATCCTTCCTAACCCCACTCCATACCGTAGTCTAGTTGGTAAATTAAATTATTTGACTCACACGCGTCCTGATATTTGCTATACAACCCAGTTACTAAGTCAATTTTTGCAGGCACCAACTACACTACATATGCGAGCTGCCATTCACACATTACACTATCTCCAAGGAACTGCACATTATGGAATCAACCTCAACAACACTCCAGATTTTTCTCTGCTGGCATTCTGCGACAGTGACTGGGCTGGATGCCCAGACACACGCCGTTCGGTCTCAGGCTATTACATTCTGTTGGGCAACTCTCCAATATCCTGGAAGTCCAAGAAACAGCACAGCATCTCACTTTCTTCTGCAGAGGCTGAATACAGAGCACTACGGGCTGTCACAAGTGAACTATCTTGGCTCAGTCGATTAGTCCACGAGCTTGGAGTCACAGAAATTCAACCCATTCCAGTGAACTGCGACAACAAATCTGCAGTTTATATAGCAAAGAACCCAGTTCAACACCAACGCACGAAGCACATAGAAATTGATATTCACTATGTAAGGCAGAAAATCCAAGAAGGTCTTATTGCTGTCAGACATATATCCAACAAGGAGCAGCTGGCTGATTTCCTCACCAAATCATTACCTGGAAAATCATATTCTACCATCTTGAGAGATATCGGACTTACATTGACACAAGACCAACAACATCACCCGTGTTGTTCTTGAGGGGGGCTTAGATTTCTAAGTCCTCATATGTAATATCATATCTGCATAGTATATACTACAGCTGTATAGATGATATTGTATCCACCTAGCATATATCCGTTGTACTGTTGTAGTATAAATAGACATACATCTGTCTAACCCAGTTACCGATTACATTTTACATATCATAATAAAACAAGTGTTTTTTTTCCGGTCCCCTATGTTTCTCATCACCATCATCCTGTATGTTTTTGATAACAAAGCTCGAGAGCCTCATTGCTTCCAATTACTGATCCAAATGAGATAAAACCACAAGATCCAAATGTGGCATGACCGCTAGAAACATATAAAACACAACATGCATAGCTATCATTGGTAACAATCAAAACAAAACAAAAGGAGGAGAAGCAGTGGATAAACCAAGGATGGAAAACAGCAAGTTGGACAGGATGAACGAAGGCATCGAATAAACAGAACAAACCTAAATGGAAAGCAAGAAAAGAAAAACGATTGGGCAAATCTTTTTGCTAACAGGGAGAAGCAGGAAGCGAAAAGAAAAACAATGTCATCAAAGGCTAAAGCAAAGAAAGAGCGGATGAGAGAGGAGATAGCACTCCCCTCTTCTACCTGGCTAGAAAAGCGCACTAAATCAATGTTTGGTTAAAAGGGTTTTTTTTATAAGGGGGCTACATGTGTAGCAGTACATTGACCGTGGATGGTCTATACAGCTTAGGAAAGTCCTTAGCCAGAAATTGAAAAGAAATTCATAAGAACTTCAAAACGTAGGATCCGAAACACCAACTGCAAGCAATCCGGTATACTTTAGAAATCCTGGACTACCAATCGCTCTCATCAGCCCATCAAGGCTCAAAACTTCAAGCCCTCCCAGCAATAAATCTTCTTGACCATACTACTTGTGGAGGGTGATTTTTCGGTATGAGGGGGGTCTATCTAAATATGGTCTGACTGAAAAGCCGAGATTCTAGAATCTGCCATTCTGTGGAGGGTGAAAACCCGTTATTCTGGCATCCCTCAAATACCTACTACATCGTCCGTCTTTCCCAGAAAGCATAAGGGAAATGCTAGTGAGCACTACACCCGCTCTCAATGGGCCCCACGCGGACTTATGCCTCTATAAGGCGGAATTGACTAGAGTCGCCACCTAGTTTGACCTATGATAACTAGGAAGAAGGAAGGAGAGGGTTCTAGGAACCGTTAATTGACTCTGATGATTTGTTGCCTATGGATAGGACTTATCTGATCATACTAGAGATTCTGTGTGGGTTCGCACTGGGTTACACCCCTTAGAAGTGGCAACGACCACGACTTCGGATTGGTGCCCGAGGAAACCTCGGTCTCCAATTGTCGGGATTGCCTTCTTTCAAAACCTTATTAGAGAGATTCATCTAAAAAAGCCAAGGATAGGATTAGGATGAGAAGAGAGGAAGAGTGGATGAGGCGAGCTTTTCTGCCAAGCCAGCGCCTAGAAGAGGGAATTGAGGAATTCGGATGAGTATAGAATGAAGATTTGGGAAAGTCTGAGGTTGAGTGAATAGACAAGACTTGGAGTCTGACGGATTGAATTTTTGTGGGAGCCAAAGAAGGTTTGAGTGTTTGGGAGGTGTTCTAGTCGTGTTGTGGGGTTAAGGGGTATTCGGGTCGGTTGGTGTATTCAGGTTTCGAAGATGTTTCAGGCTTCTAAGAGTCTTCAAGAATTGGAGGTCCTAGGTGACTTAGAGTTGGTTCGGAGGAGGATTAAGAAGTGTTTAAGGGTCCTAGAGCTCTAATGGAAATGTTGGATTGGTTTATTCGGAATTGTCTCTCTTTAAGTTTTAAAACTGAAAACAAATTTCGGTGCAAAAGGGCGGATAATCCCAAGGGATTACCCTATGTACCCCCTCGAACACGACACTTTATTAATAGAAAGTGCCGAGGCTCGAAAGATGGGGCAATGAATTTATGTCGAAAAATAGGATTCAGAGAGACATCATGAATGAGATGTTCTCGGTCGAACCCTAATAACGTCTCTAACTCCCGGGTTTTAGAACGTTAAAAACCGAAAACATTGAAATCGAATGGAAGGGAGTTAGTCGATTCTAAAATCCCGGCTGCAACTAGGAAGGCCGTTACTTCCCTAGCGCCCCGCCTTGTAGAAATCTAGGCTGCAATTAGGGGAGGTTTGTCACCCTAATGCCCCGCCTAAAGAGATCCAGACTGCGACAAGGGAGGTTATGACCCCAGTGCCCCGCCTCGGATTTTTATTTTTGGGAAGGAAGACAAGTGATGTCCTAACCATGGAGGAAATGTTTTGAAGGGGTTAGGCATTTGCTCCCACGAAAACATTTATTTGGATTTGAAAACTAAGTTAGAAAGTCTTAAAAGTTGTTCGGAATTCTCGATGAAGAAACACTGATTTTGAGAAAGGTTTTTTAGGAGAAAACTTTCTGTATATGAGAGAAGAACTTTCTGCAATGGAGAAGAGTTTTCTGTGATGTGAGAAGAGTTTTTCCTTTTTAAAATCCCGCAAAATGGTTTCTTTGAAGACTTGATGAAACTTGAATAAAATGATGGCTCGAAATTCTTTTTGGGTTTTTGGAGTTTGAAAGAAACTTACAAGTTGAGTGTGGATTGGATGAAAAAAAAAGGTTGGGGCTGACTTGATTTGGCTTGATTTGTATTGGAAGACGGGTTGGATCGATGTTTGCGTTTGACTTGATTTGATTTTCTGGTCAAGGTCAAAGCTTGGTCAAGGTTTGGTCAAGGTCAAAGCCTGGTCAAGGTTTGGTCAAGGCCAAAGCATGGTCAAGGTTTGGTCAAGGTCAAAGCCTGGTCAAGGTTTGGTCAAGGTCAAAGCCTGGTCAAGGTTTGGTCAAGGTCAAAGCCTGGTCAAGGTTTGGTCAAGGTCAAAGCCTGGTCAAGGTTTGGTCAAGGTCAAAGCCTGGTCAAGGTTTGGTCAAGGTCAAAGCCTGGTCAAGGTTTGGTCAAGGTCAAAGCCTGGTCAAGGTTTGGTCAAGGTCAAAGCCTGGTCAAGGTTTGGTCAAGGTCAAAGCTTGGTCAAGGTTTTGACTTTTGTGGAGTTGGGTTGATCTTTGTGGAGTTGGGTTGATCTTTGTGAAGTTGGGTTGATCTTTGTGAGTTGGGTTGATCTTTGTGAGTTGGGTTGATCTTTGTGAGTTGGGTTGATCTTTGTGAATTGGGTTGATCTTTGTGAGTTGGGTTGATCTTTGTGAATGGGCCGATTTAAGGTATTGGGCCGACTTGAGGTCAGGCCAGGTCTGGATTCGGACCGAGCTTGGTAGGATTGGACCGATCTTGTGGGCTTGGGTTTTGGTTCTTGGGCCTCGGGTTTGCAATTGGGCCGAGTGGGGTCTTGGGCCTTGGGTTTGCAATTGGGCCGAGTGGGGTTTTGGGCTTCGAACTTTGGGCCGATGGGCTTTGGACCAGGTCAAGAATTTGGGTCAAGTTTAAATTGGGCTTTGGGCCGGGTTTCAGAGTTGGGCCGAGATGGTTTTGGGCTTCGAATTTGGATTGGACTTAATGGGCCGGGTCAAGGCAATTGGGCCAAGCGTAGCCTTGGGCCGAGATGGTTTGGACCGAGTGGTCTTGGGCCAAATGGACTTGGGGTCGGTTTTTTTTGGGGTTGTGGGCCATGGGTTTGTATATGGGTTTTGGGTTTGGGCCGAGAAGTGGGCTTTGTATAGCCAGGTCAAAAATGAGATAAGTCAGAATTGGATTGGGAGATTGAGTTGGGTCATGGGCTTTTTATGAAATTGGGCCAAGTTCGCTTTGGACTTTGAGAGTGGATTTCCAATAAATGGGCTGATTGAGAGCTTAGTTGAAACTAAAGGCTAGAGGACTTAAATCATATCAGAATGAAAATTAATTAGATTCACAAATGGATTGGATTTTGTTGATTGTTCATTTTATTCTGAAATTAGGGGATGATTTGGAAAGTTTTAAGAGAAACGGGTATTCCTCGAATGGACCGTGTCTAGGACCCGTATGCATTGAGGATACCCAAACCTAGAGCTTTTCTAAAGTGGGCCTCAAGGGTCCACTAAAAGGGTCAACCTAGTGGGCTATCTAAGGCCACCTGTCCTAGCCCAGTTTGGCTAGTTATGGACTGAAACTGAAAAGGATTACATTTGGGCTGTTGTTTACGCAAGCCCAAACAGAACCAGACCATGGCAAGGAAAAAGAATCAACCACATAAACGAACAGGTAGTCATGAGCTTCAGAGATTAAATAAATGAACAACACGCATGGGTATGGATTTCAAAAGCCATCAGAATCATAGATATGTGCCAGAATGAATTTCAGAACCCGTCTAAGTAAAACAGATTATATACGTGTAGACATGAATTCCAAAAGCTTAGGTTATACGCATCCAATGAGAGTTTCAAAAGCGGTATGAGTAATATACACATGAAAGCAAATCCTAAAGCTGTCTAGATGTCAGACCCAAGTTTTAAAAAATTAGGCTACTCTAACCTTCCAATTCAAAAACAATAGTGGGTCTTAATGTCGAGTTGCTAATCCATTATTACTCTCCTCTCTCTTTTTTTTATTTTTTGGTGACCAAATAAAGGTTGCAGGTAATAAAGGGAGCAATAAGTATACAGAAGACAGCTATATACAAACCTAGAATGAACTCTGAGTTGATTAGCAACTTAAAACAAAGCTTAATCCAGAGACAGTCCTGTTCAGAAACGAAAGCTAATATACCCTGTGAATCCTAACGTGGGGTTTCTAATTCATTTTGTTATTCCCATCTCCTTATTTATCTTTCAGCGATCAAACAAAGTTTCGCGACCAAAACAGAAGATCAGAGTTTTCAGAGCATCATAGTCACCAATATCATAAACACTCCCCTAATGGTAGTCAAACACCGAGCTAATCTCGAGCCTATTTCCACTTGTGAACAACGAACCACCCATTTAGTTTTTCTTACTCAAATTCGACAGTTGAAACCCTAATCAGGAATTCAAATGCTCAAGCGAAGATGGAAAAAAAATAAAGAGCAATGATTAATATCTCAAATGTGTTTAAGACCAGAAACATCAAATACCAGAAACTCCAATATGTTCAAGCGATAACCAGAAACCGACATTGCCATAGTTTTTACAGACACAGAGAAAGGCAACTAACATTCACACAGATACACAGAAGCATTTCGGTTTAAGGAATGGTGTACCAGGGAAATGAAGACTAAGTTTCCTGCAAGGTCAAACCCATGAACAAGACAAATGGATTAGCATATATCCTCTCGGTCAACAGAGACTTGAAGGAAATTAAACAGAAAGTACGAAGCTTAAGGAATGAGGTTGGGGTTCTGTTCATGTGAGAACAAGCGTGAACATCCTTGAGAGTTGGGAACAGATTCCTCCTGCTCAACTAGGAAACAAACTATGTGAAACGTAAAATCGCATACGGAAGCGTTATCATGAGCGGAAAAGAAAATGAACAACACTTGGATACGCTTCTGGCCATAGAGGATTGTTGAGTAGCAATCACAGAGCAGGTTAGAGAAAAGCTAAACTCATGACTGGAAAGGAACCAGTTCGCTCACTTCAAATCTGAAACAAAACAGTATAAAAAAGATGGACAGAATCACGACTGGACGAGGACCAGTTTGTCCAATATTTGGATGAAATAAACGGGAATGTAACTGGAGATGGACCAGTTCATCATGTTACAGAATATAGAATGAAAACCCATACAAAAAATCAGTCTCCGACGCCAACAATAGGCGACGCTCAACCCAGCGGAATTCTAACGGCATGAACATATCAGGAATCAAGCGAGAATGCCCCGAATAAATAGAACTCGCACCCAAAGTCCGATGCGCCATGTTCGTGGACTTCAAAGTCCATACCAGGCCAAAGTAGTTGCAGTTCATCAAACAAGGTACAAAAGAAGGCTATATGGGCGCGCATTTACAAACCGACGCTAGGAAAAACGCCATGCATGTGCCCGAAAGCGAAATGCCAGGATTTTAAGTAAAAGCGGACCGGGTGGCCACGAGAAAATCACCCCTCTGAGATCAGAAACTCTCGAAATAGATGTTCGAAGTTCCGGTTCAGGGTTTCACGAAATTGAAAAGCGGAAATGATTAGGAAACGACATAACAAACTGAGATTAAGCGTAAGAGGAGCATTTGCAGAAGGGAAGCGAAATCAAGACCGTGCGTAACGAAAAGTCGATACCACTTACTCTGCTGGTGACCGAAGCCAAATGAAATCGGAATGAGGACTAATCAGACAGTTCGTGGATTGTGGGATGAAGCTTTGAAGGGAAAACCGTAGCTCTCTTGAGGAAGAAGAAGTCTCGGGTCTGGGTTTCTCTCGAGATTTCGAAGGATGGGGCAGACAAAAAGAACGAGAATGATGGGGAAGGAATGAGAATGATGGGGATCTGTGTCGGCTCGATCAAAAGCGTGTGTGATACTGTAGGGTTTTTAGAATGTTTTTATAATGTGAGAATGGGGTGGGTGAACATGTGGCACATTAGGGTTTCACTAGATGAATGTGGGCCTTTTTTAGGAATTAAAACGGACCCAAACCGGGAGAGTCCAACATTTACAAAATTTGAGATTTTCAAAACAAAAAAAGCTTCTACCGAGTTTCGAACTCGGCACCTAGTGACTTCTTCTCACGCTCTCTACCGGATGAGCTAGGACAATATTCAGTAAGTGGAGCGACGAAATAAAAGAAGAGCCATATCGCGAGTTAAGGCAAAATAAAAGAGCAAACCTTCGCTCGTGCCCAGAATCGAACCCGAGACCCATGGGTTATATCCGAGAGTATTCTAACCAGTTATGCTAGATTAGATTTCAGTGTACTCATGAGAAGAAAGATACAAGAGTCCTGATTTCGACTGGGTAACTCTTCTGAAAAAAAGAAAAGCTACCAATTTCAAAGAAATGCGCACTAAAGGTGAGAAGATTAATCTAACGACACGAAAGTATGAAATACAATTAAAATAAGATTCAAAAAAGTAATGAGATATAAAATAAAAGAATAGCACATGTACATGAAATAGTGAAAAATTAATGCTCGTAATGAAGATAAAACACTTAAAATAAATGGAAATAATAGTAGTAAAAGGGACACATGAAATAATGAAAATAACGATGATAAAGCGGGGGAAATCAAAAGGAAATGATAAATAACAAAAAAGTATAAATCGATCGAGTACATAAAAATAATATAAGGTAATAACAAAACTGTGAAAAATTTTAAAACGAGAGCAGCAAAATAAGTATACGAAATGAAGTCAGTCAAAAACAGATTACGACAAAAAGCTCGTGCTCCTCCTCCATAGAAATGTGAGGTTTAAATGCCGGTAGAAAGAAATTCCTTTGGTCGAAAACGGGGACGACCGCCTTGTTTCTAGAAGCATGTTTACTTTCATATTTGTTCCAATATAATATGGGTGAGAATTTTTGGTGTCTACACTACTCTGATAATCATCCTCTCCTTAGTTAGTGGAAAAACATACGAGAGCTTGGACTTTTGGCGAGCGTTAATCACATTCCAAAACTGCTATTGAAATCAATGGGGTTATTTCTTCACTCCGCTTCCCCTCAGAATGCGGTCAATATTTGGTAAAGATCTCCGTGGATAGGGGTAGTGAATACGCAACCGCTGGCCATATTTAAAGCATTCATGTGCCTCCACAGAAATATTTGCAAACTTTTTAATCGGTTTCTTGACGTGAGGCTTCCTCGTCTTGTCTTGTTTTGTCTTTTCTGGTGAGACTACTACTTGCAGATTAATCTCTGGAAGAGAATTACCATCCACTGGAGTGGGCTGCCCGTTATTTGGGCTAGGAACTAGTCCCACGGAGAAGACATGGACGCTGGGCTCAACCAGCCCACTTCCTACCTCTGATTGTACATGGGAAACAGTAAAGTCTTTTGGGGCAGAACTAACAAGGAGAGGCGCAGGGGACAGGGGGGGCCGAACTGTAGAAGTGGTCGGGGAATAATTGGAAATCGAAGAGGAGGTAAGGGGGGTTGGTCTGCTGGAGCGTGAATACATTCAGAAAAAATGTGTGGCTCTCCTTCTCCACTTGAGCCATTAATTAATTCCACATTTTGTATTAAGCGGCGGCTCATTACTCCACTCCCATTAAATTGGTCGTTCCCCATGCAAATATTATTCTTCATCATGACGTGCCCCATGAGCATTCTACACATTTCAATGAACATCGCTACCTCTTCCTCACCCCAGGCTTGATTGGCTCGAGGCTCGAAACAATTTAAAGATGTTACTCTACTACACTCCCCAACGGCCTGAACTGGAGAATTATCTTGACTTTTACGATTCTCCGGTGAAGTCACCGGTGTCGCCGGTATTTGTTCGCTTGTGGCCTCCTCTGGTGCTGCTCTAGCCCCCAAATCATCCGACCACACCTCGATGATACCAACGGAGGACCTCACATTATCAAACAAAATCTCTATCTCGTCGTTGATTATCTTGGGGGTGTTAGTTTCCAACTTTACAAACACTTCCAAGCTTTGAGGCAGTTCATCCATGTTTGTTTCAATCTCTAGCACTTTACCAAACCTTGAAAACACTGCTCTCACTGACCGTTCTGACCAGGCTTGCGGTGGTAGACCGCGAACTGTGACCGTCATCACACGGCTGACTTGAGATACCCCATCTTCCCAGTTCTCAACTGTCTACAGTTCCTTGTTCCATTTTTATTTTGCAAAAAACGCACCTGGTCCCCTTTGGTGTAGAAAATCACAATGTAGTCATACGCCGATGAGCTAACAACATGCTCTATTCGCTCATTCCCTACAAGCCCTTTTTTTACTCCTTCATTTGTGGTTTTGAGTTTGGACCGTACTTTGACGCTTCTGTCCAAAGAAGAAATCAACACCCCTGATGGCGCTAGTTTGATAGGACCATCGATGGCCTCACTTTCACCTGGGTATTGTGTTGGTTGTGACTGGATCGGATCATCGGACCTGCCGACCATGCCTTATGGGGAGCCGGTTGCAGATACAGGAAGTGCCCAGAGGATCGTACCTTGCGTTGAGGTCTTGCGTATTGGGTGCATAGGCGCATTCCGTTCACCCACATCCCATTGGTGGATCGTATTGCTTGTTCAGCGTGTTGTACTATTTCATACTCAACAAATGCGTACCTGGTATTGGTAACTATGCGCCTTCTAGTAGGTCGGACCAGGTTGACGATTCTTCCATATGGATTAAAGACTTTCCATAGAGTCGCGAGAGTCGTTTCATCTTGGATATTGTCGACAAACACCGTCTTTGAGCACTAGGGAGGTGGACGTGGTGATCCAGAATCTTGCATCTCTCCTGCTCCAAGGCTTGATTACATAGAGGAAGTTATGTGGGCTAAGCTAGGCGGCAGGGGGGAAGGGAGATGGGGGAAAAAGACGGAGGTTGGGATGGCTGATTTGGCAGAAGCGAGGAGTTTTTGGTGTAGCTATCGGTCATTATGAGTCTTCTGCCGTGGTAGTGATATTCACCCACTTAAAGAACGTAAATATGGATATTTTCCTATCAGTTTTCAATTAAAGAATGTGACGTTAAACAAATATGTTCCACCTCCATCAACTGTTAAATGGGATCATAACGACGCATGCAAACCTTTGGTATAGGGGAAACCTTTTCATATTTTAGTTCAAAGATGAAAATGAAGATGACATGAACATAACTTCTGAGGTGGCCACACAGACTTTTAACAACTCTATAATATCCTTTATAAGGCTAGAAATTAATAAGGGTCGTTTACCTTAGGTAGAATAGCATCAGGAAGGGAATAGAGAGACATGAAAAAGACTCTCATTTGTTTCTCTTGTTTGTTTGTACATGGAAAAAGGAAATGGAGATTACTCATCGACATCATGCTTAGCCAGATTTAGTTCTCTGCACTCAGCTAATGGGGCTTTTGTATTATTCCCCCTCCCCGACCCATTCTTTCTCTTCATTGTATGAGCATTATTAGGTAGGCTTACTAACACCTTTTTGTATTGTGGTGTTATCTCACCCACGTCCTTATTACCCCCAGGATAGCTATTGCTATCTAAGATCGATGTTGGGTTTCTGATATACTAACTCTTGTACAATCCATTTATTATATATAAAAATCATTACCCTTTAAAAAAATGAATTATCGGTTAACGTCCACCGGTCACTGGTTAACAGTTATCGGACCAGTCTACGGTTACCAATTGCCGGTTAACATCCATATGGGTCACTAGTCATCAATCAATAACTATTGGTCACCATTATGGGTGCGTGTCTAAGAGCATCTAAAGCAGTAAACCTTAAGGGTTTCTTACCGACACAAGGAAACAAAAATAAAAGGAAATGATGAAGTGGAGAAAAGAGGTAGATTTTGGGGTTCTTTTTTTCTGAAATAGACCATATTATTGGTTTCATAAAGATGGCCCAATACCATGGGATTACATGATTCTCTAAGATTCAAGAAAACCTAATAAGCACGGGCATTGGCCTAATGGCCACTACCTATTGCAACTTGATCCCAATGAGACATTACTCAAGTAGCTTGGAGCCCGAAAATGCTTAACACAATCATGATAACCACCACCATAACTGACTACCATGGGATTCCATCAAGACTAGACTTTCTTAAAGGCAAAAACCGTTATCTACCAAAAGGTTGAAGACTTCAACACCTAACATACTAAACATACAAACTATCTAAACAATATTTAAGACGGGCAAATCCTAGATCTAATTACCCTAGCAAGCATCTGCTCCAACTCCTTTTTCCTACATGCTTGAACGAGGTGGCACCTTCCTTAAAGCAGCAATACCTCTAACCATTCTAGTGATCTTTCTTAGTTTGTTCTTTCTTTGTATGATTGATGGCAACTTAAATGAAGTCGCCACCTGTTTACCCCTGTGAACCAAGCTTGGACAGTGGATGTCCCTCCCTTCCTCTACTGTCTTCGCCATCACATGATCAAATGGTCTTTTCTCGAGCACACTAGGCTTGGATTGACACATGAGATTAAGAGATTCAATTCTCAAAGATATGGCCCCCTCCGGGTGAGAACCTGGCCAGCTTGAAGGCCCTCCTAATGAAAGGTCGAGCCCATAAGACATTGGAGAATCACCCTTCTCAATAGTATCCAAGACAGTCCACGGTGCTTGATCTAGATGAACCAATGCTTCTCTATAACGGTCCACAAAGACTTTAGTGGATAACCACTGACCATATGTGGTTGCTTTTCCTTTATCCATCTCGGCATCTAATGTGCATTCAGTTGATCGATGAAGAAATGATCCGCATTTGCAGCAGGTCATGGGCATATTATCATAGGACAGTGAGAATATGAAGTAGCGGCCATCAAGAGAAAGGGCAAGCACCTTAGGATTGAAGAGGAGGGGTTCAGGAGCACTATTATACGGATAAATTTGAAGTCTAATATGGTGAGATCATCCATAATTCCAATCAAACGCCTAGCCCCAGTATGCTCCGATAATGCCATGTTGCAATTGTGTTTAGGCCCATCATAGATACTCACCCAACACGGAATCCATCTAAACTCGTGATGGGGAGGGCAACCCCTGGTTCAAGGTATTGGATTGTAAACAAGGAGCCATCGATGAGCCACAAACCCCTTATAAGTACTGCATGCATGGCCTGGATGTTGTCGAGTTATGCATAACTTGAATCCTCTATAGGGGCTCCAGAGTCTATGAAGGGAAAACATAAAATATAATTTATAAGAAACTCCCAAGTTTTGGATTATTGTGACATTCAATGGTCAATAAACGAGACAACTGATGACAGTCATCTAGGATTAACAAAAAAGTCATTGTAAAGACACTTATTCTCATATACATATATACTACTATTATATTTATATATATTTAACCGTATGAGTATGCTAAAAACTATATTCCCTTCTCTATTAAATAGATATAATATAAATAAATTAAAAAGGGTTAGAATTTTGTATATTTCAAGAAAATAACAAAATTTATATCTTGTTTATTTAGGACAAGAAAAATATATAACATATGCTACTTTGTTTTATAATATTAGACACTTTTAGAGGTGAAGCATAAATTGTTAGTACAGTTCATACATATGGAAGATATAGGCCATCCGTATATCTAGTTTATAAGTTTTATTCCTTTTTCTTTTCTTCTACTGCCTACTATCAGTTGAGTATTTATACCTACTAATTACCGAAGAGCCTAGGCAGAGATCAATAGCTGAGTTTCGGGGTTTCACAATGTTGGGGTTGTTTTTTAATATAATTTTAGTTGAGATGTTATCAAAAAATATATTTTATTACTTAAATATATATATCCAACTATCATCCTCTACGATAAGAAATTTTATTAACTTTCTTTTTTTTAATGACAATCAATAAACTATCACAATTAAATGTAAAGGGAATAAAAATAGAAACAAGACATATATAGATGGAGTCTCTTTATGTCATAAAAGTGATATTCTTAGTGAAGGTGTTAGAGAATATGGTGATTCACCTATAGTGTAATACTCTTTTTTAGAGTGAAATCACTTCTTATTGTGGATGTTTAAGCAACTCTAAGAAAATCTACCCTATTTAAATTAGTATAAATTTTGTTGGTAGATGAATCACCTAGAAGAATAGGTGAGCTAGACATAGCTTAGAGGGGGCTTGGTTTCTCCAACTACGATTAACTTAGCTATTTATCTTCGGTTGCTTATTAAATTATAGTTATAATCATTATTTTTGTAATCAAATACTGTTCTTCTCTAATAAGTTATATTTATAAGTTTGTTACTTACTATTCGTTTTCTGATGTTATTCCTTCTCTTTGATCTGGCACACTTTTACTTAGATTTCCCATAAAAAAACAAAACAAAAAGTTCTATATTTTTGTATCCTTAATTTTTCAAGTTTTAAGCTAAAACGTCCACTATTTAGATAAAGAAAGAATATATATGTACATATTATCGTTTGATTTTTATTAATGTTATGGGATCTATAGTTTAAAATATTAGTTTGTCCATATGACTTTTAAATGGTTTTCGATTAGAAATATTAGCTGGACAAACTAGCATAAACAAATTATGAAACATAGATTAGTGTGATAATACAACTAAGAATATTAAGTAAGTTAAATTTCAATTTTATGTTTCTCAGAAGTAGTGATTAATTATATATAGTTCTATATTTTATCTACCACTAGATTAATTATTTTGAATATTTTTATCTAGCTGGTTATAAATAGACTATATGTTAAACTTTTAAATAATTTTTCATATATACACCATTTAATAATTTTATCCTTAATTACCGAAGGAAAAAGAAATATCATACATTTGGTGTGCTCTTCATTTTTGCTATTAGCTCCATCCTGTTACGTGAGTTCGGGAATATTGGTGGAGAATCCCAAACTGTAGAGCTGGTTCGAAAGTATTAATTACATCTACAATTAGATGCGATCAGTCAGGATCTTGTTAAAATATTGGGTCGTAAAAGCAGCCTAGCTAGTAAGATATCAGCTACTTCTTGCAACTATAAATCCTAACTGATCACGGCACATTTGGGAAAACCTACTACGGCACATTTGGGAAAACCTACTGTAGGTAATAAATATTGTTTTTGATTTCACGATATACTCCATGCCGTGTAATAAATAACGATATATTTTTTAAAAAGTAAAAGAAACGATATTTTCATAATCAGATCAATATGATGGAACTTGATCTTTTAAAAAAAACACTAAATGAGTACTATAAATATCAGCAAAATTGCACACAATACACTACTGGTTGCATTATTCATTTCACATTCTAGATTTTATAGTTTGAACAAACTTGGTTGATGTACGTGAAAAAACAGATACATAATGAAGATCCTTAATGTAGTATGATGGTAGAACAACGAGAGTGATTATTATCCCTAATAAATGCTCCAGACTGAGATAAAGACTTCATAGGATAGACGGACGTTCAAGTGACCAGCTTCAATCATAGTTGCACCAAATAATCGGTTGTGGTGTCGTGCTCCTCCACCATTACTCATGAAGTAAAATTAAGTTCCATCATATTGGTCAGCTTATAGGTGGAGTAATATTCCTTTTGTGCTTGAAGGTGTATATCGTGAAAAAAAAAATTCATTACACTGCAAAGAAGTATATTGTGAAAATATAGCTGGTACATTGTGAAGGGGTTACATCGTGAAAAAATATTTGTTACACTCACATAGTATATTGTAGAGTAAAATAAACCTAGATGATATATTATAGAGTAAAATAAAATGAAAGATATATTTTCGAGTAAAAAATTTGAGAAGTTTGTGAAATTTAGGGGTTTTTGATTAAAAAAAAAAGATATATGTCAATGTATATTGTGAAATTTCCCAAGTTTCTTTCTAGCTCAAAATAATTTCGTTATTTATACTCTTTAGTTTGGGCCTCCCCTAAAATGATATAGTCATTTAGGTATATCTAAATCAGGGCCTGCCTACTCAAGCAAATTTAAATCTATAGTATCCTATAACCCTCTAACTTGATTTCACACCCCCTACTAGGGAATGAGATTCTCTTTCCCTATTACACTTTGACCGGCGACATACGACCATTGACCGATGACTAATGACTAAATACTGGTGACCGGAATGTTGACCAGTAATTAATGGTCGTTGACCGGAAACTGATAGTTGTTGACCGTTGAGCGGCGGCCGTTGAGCGGTTATTTATTTGATTGTCCGCAATTCAAACAAATAGTCAGGAAAAATCAATAGAGAATTCTTTTCCATTTTCCTCTATTCTCTTTCCTGATTCCATTTTGTTTCCTATGCTAAATACAAACGCCCCCTCAATACAGATTTAAACCCCCAATGTAGTTATAATTATGTTTAAACAACTTCTTCACAAACAAAGAGTCTAGCTCTACTTTCATAAGCAGATCTATAACATCCCAGTATCCCACTGTTGTGTTATAGTTCGTAGCTCACGGTTTTGTTATTGGGGTTTCCTAGCCCCAAAAGGTCTCACAACAAGGAGAGATATCCCCACCCATATAAGGAGTGGTTTGTTCTCCCCTCCAATCGATGTGGGAGGTAATCCTCAAGGGTATTATACACTCCACCCCCTTGGGAGCCCAACACCCTCGCGGGCCACACCGGCACACCACCTGGGTCTAGCTCTGATACCAACTGTAACAGCCTAGTATCCCACTGTGTTATTGTCCACTTTGCCGCAGCTCACAATTTTGTTCTCGGGGTTTCCAAGCCCCAAAAAGCCTCACAACAAGGAGAGGTATCCCCACCCATATAAAGAGTGGTTCGTTCTCCCCTCCAATAGATGTGGGAGGTAAACCTCAAGGGTATTACAAGATCTAACTGATAGAAGTATATATGAGTTAGGGTTATCAAATTCGGCATTATCACTAAATGGTTAAGCAAGTTTCATTGTCAATTGTATCATCTAAGACTATTTTTTTAATTAAGATGTGGCCAATACTAAAACGAATAAGCAATGAGAAGCATTATAAATTTGACCCTTCAATTTAAATCATATATGGTAGAATATATGAGTAGCAACTACGACAATTGGAAACAACATTAATTGATGAGACTATAAACCTTAAGATGGAAGGAGATTGCCCATTTTGGTTTCGTTCATATGTGAGTGACTGCGTACACTATAACTACATAAATATTGATACACAATTCTTTACATCGATACTATTTTTTTATACTACAATCAAATGATGTTTCCACATCGAACTAAGTTGTTCACTCTTTTGGCACAAAGGTCAGTTGAACATGGCACTCTCCTACCCAGGATTCTATGTAAATTGATACAAATTTCACATAGAAACTTATTTACAAGATTGTACAACATACAATTGTGGTGTTTGCATTTCCGGGAAAAACTATGGTGATTCAGAGGATGACAATTATGGGGTGCCAAAAGAGATTATTGAATTAGAGTATTCCGCTTTGCCCGTGCAAAAAATTGTAATATTTAATTGTCATTGGTTTGATTCGGAAAAAAGAGGAGTACAAATACATCCTTGATATAAGCTGGTTGATATTATAATCATACAAAGAAGTTTGACAAGTGTGAGCCGTTTGTGCTAAATGTTCAAGTTGTTCAGGAGTATTATTGCTCATACCCATCAAAGAAGAGAGATAGCAAAGATTGGTGGGTTGTGTCAAAGGTGAAAGTGAGAAGTGGTATGGATATGCCTAACTCATCAACAACTGAGGAAGAGGTTCAACCATTGCAAGACGAAACTGTAGATCATGTGGCGTTATCACCGTTAGTCAATGACGATGAAGCATGTGTTTTAGTGGACATACCAGATACCCAAAATTAACTACTAAATTGACACTATACGACTACGGCAATGTATGAGAATATATTTTTGTTTTGGTTTATTTATTAGTTTATGAAAAGTAGTTATTTTATTACGTATTATAACTACTGTGATGTTTATTTGTTTTGATTATTCGAGTGATGACAAGTGGTAGGGGTTTCTTTAAATTAGGCTGGTCGTTTGGTGGAAGTAGAAGTAGGGGAACCACTTCTACTACCCCCGAATGATTCTTGGCATGTTGCATATCATGCAGGATCCATCCACGGGTCCCTTCGTGTTCTACATGCCCCTTCTTTCCAACTCTCTGTCAGTACAAGCCCAGATAGGGACCCCTACTTTGATACTCATCCTCATACTCATTCCACTTCTACTATAGTCCCCAATTCGCAGTTGGTTGATAGAGACGTCACTCTACACCTTCACCTCCACAACAACTTACTCCTCCATCCTCAAAGAACTCTACACCTTCACTCCTAGATGACTCACGAGCTGACACACCACGTAGTCCAGAAGCGTTGCATGCTAACGGTGTTGATCCTCGTGTCCTCATCATTGTTAGTGACGGGTAAGTACTACTTTATAATTACAAACTAAATTTTACAATAAATTTTGTTTATCATATATATGCTAATAGTATATTTATGACATTTGTTTTCTTAACTATAGGGAGTTGCTGCCTTCAAAATAAAGTTGATCGTGAACTACTTCTTGCTTTGAGACCGTATGGTTTCCCCATGGTTATACGTGGGAAGCGTTGGGTCAGGATGACCATCGATTTTACTTTAACGAGTTCAAGATACATAACCATGAAAGTTTCATAAAAAAAAATTATTTCTTTTTTTTTGTTAAGTTGTACTTAAACCCTCTTACTAATTTATGAAGAAGTTCTTTCATTGGGATCCTCAATTTAAGAGTCTAGTGTATGAAATATTCTACGAGAAGAGCAGAAGACGGTATTCAGACACACTCTACAAGATAAAGTCTAGGAAAATGAAGAGAAAAGTTAGACATCACATCTGGAAAGCATGGGAACAACAATGGGGGACTTCGAAGCATAAAAACGTCTACCCATGCATGTGGCTCACGCTCAATAAAGAAGCATAAGAGAGCTTCGGTAATTTTTTTTAATCCATAGTGGTTTACATTTAGTTTGATGTTATTAACTATTAGAAATATGTTGGAAATATGATATATACTTTTATAGTGCGATTGTGAAGTGTGTCTGTAAATATGAGTGTAAATGTAGGTGTGAATTTGAATGTAAATGCAAACTGTGAATTGTGATTGTTATATGCCCATAATATGTGTGTTCTACAATATATATATATATATGTAAATGTAAAAAACAGGAGAAGATATGTCAATATTTTCTAGAATTGTTTAATTATATCTCATCTAGTTAAGTCTTTTGTTGTTAGACTCAAAAAATGATGAGGAGCAAGATGCTTACACACTGTTCATACACACTCATTCGAGCAAGGATGAGCATGGAAACAGTGTGCTAGTTTACACTAAGGTTGAGGACATTGTTGTAATTGTATTTTATATAATTGTTCTAAATATTTTAATTAGATTCAAATCATGTTGAATAACGAATAATGAAAGTTATCATTGTTTTGTGATTATGAAGCAATACGAAGATCTATTAAATGTTGTCACTCAAGAGTCGGGCACTCCAGATGATCCATCAGCTCAAGCCACCCTTGTTGACCTTAACCAGATTTTTTTACAAGGTTGTGGATGGTAAAACACAAAAGCAAAGGGTCTACAGTGTGGACGAGATAGCACCATAGTATTTCTCTAACTCATTCCTCAACACCGAAGTCATATCACGTGCTACGTACCGGGTACGACCAGAGTAAGTATGAGTCGATAAAGTCAGGCATTGAGCTAGGTCTACATGCGATGTTGGGTGACACTTATAGGGAGCACATATTCGTGCTGAAGAAGGGACATTATCCGTCAAAAGCTGCATGGGGAGGAGATGCAGGTTTGATACAACAGCAGATCTTCTAGATGTTTCGATCCCTCTCATGGTCAATATGGTACTCCAAATGCTAGCTCTAGTCAGCCAGGCCGATGGGGTTCGCGAGGAGGTCCAGATGATGGCTCAGGTGTTCCGTGCGGTACTGGTGATCAGATGGGTTATCGTCTGGGGGATGAACATGGTTGGAAGCACGAACGTAGGTAGATAGATTCTTGATATGGTTTATGACATTGAAACTTAGTGTTGTGTGAGTATGTTCACATGGGATTATTGTTGTGGTTAATTTACTACTGTTATGTATCATTTGCAAATTGTACAAATGTTATGTTTGACTGTAGTTAGACTTTGGTTAGTAAAAATAACATTTTGTTTTAAGTTATTAGTAGATTTTCATTTAGTACTATGGCGATTAGAATATATATTAATGTTAAATATATTACAGGTGAAAATAAATAGGTATAAAAATTTAAAAAATTCTCAAAAATAATTAGAGACGGAATATTCTATCTCTAACTCAATAGCCCGAAGAGGGATTTAGAGAGGAAACATGTCAATGTGTCTTTAAAGATGATCAAGTCCGCCTTTAATCGTAGAATGAGAATTTTAAATTATGTTACCAATTAGCGAGGAACGTTATCTGTCTTCAATCCGTTGCTAAGATGGCGATGGACTTTTCCGTCACTAATTGGTGATGGACGATCATCCGATGCAAATCTAGATTAGCGGCGTAAAACAGTTTAGTGACGGATCAAGAGACATATATGTTTGTCTCTAATTCTATGTTTTCTAGTAATGTTCCTAGGAACCCTCAGCATTTTTAAAAATTTACTTTTATTATTATAATAAAATGTGATACCACTATAATAAATTTTGATTATGTAGTAGAAATACTTTGGTTTTGTAACCGAAAGTCTATGATTCAAAATTTCATAATTTTTTTCCAATTGCAAGTTGAAAAATAACATTTCTAATCTCTTTAGTAATAACTTGGTTTACAATATATAAATCTCTTCATGTAAACAATCGTGCTTTCAAACTCCTATACTTTAAAACAGAACTATATAAAATTTTGTTATATCTTTTTCTACATAGAAAAGTAACACCATAGATCAAAAATTCTGAATCCGCCTCTACTCTCAAGCATCATTGTCCATTACAAGGTTCAGCTCCCTTTAGTCATCTCTCCACTACAACAAATTAGATCTATGAGGGCAACTTTTATTGCCCTAATAGACCAATAACTTGCCTTGTTAAACAATAAGGGCGAGTAAATAATTGCCCTCAAGTTTGCCTCTGAAGATATGCCATGTTAGACTATGGTGACGACCAATTTGGCTTGCCCTGGTTGATAAGATCTACGAGGGCAACTGAAGTCGCCCTCTTTGACGTGACGCAGAGGTAGCAATATTATTGCTTTCTTTGATCGATGTTCAAGAGGGGCAACATAACGTGGTCGCCCCCGTTGTTTTATGTCAACAGAGGCAAGTGCGAAAACTCGCCCTCTTTGATTGACGTCAATAGAGGCAAGGTAAAACATCGCCCTCTTTGGTCATTCTTTCCATTAGAGTTTGACGGCATTCTATGGTGACGACTTGTTTAGTCGCCCCCTTTGATGTAATTAACGGGGGCGAGTAGCTATTTAGTCGCCCTCTTTGAGTATCTATCAAGGCAACAAAAGTTGCCCTCATAGATGTTTTTTTTAGAAAAAAAAATAAAATCAATTAAAGCACCTAATTAGCTAGGTACCAATCTGGTGCCTGAAACTAACAACTGGGTACCATTGTATATGTGTTTAACTAATATCAATGACAATCATATAATCATAATCATCATAATAATCAAAACCAAAGCAAATCATGGTTGAAATAACTATAATCAATTACTCCAAGACTATAATCAAGTTTAATAACTCTCATCTACAGCTTTAACCGAATACAAACAAAATAATGATGCAATTCAACCAAAGCTCTATACAGTGTAAACATATAGAATAACTTTTTAACGGTCCATTTACCCATGACTCAAAAAGTGGTTTTATACCGAAGCTAGCAGGGGTAGCCCTTGAAGACGGTTAATTATTGACATACTTAGAAGGGAAAGTTCCCAATAATGAATTCTCTTCAGTCTCCTTCCAGACAGAAGATCAAGATATTCAAAATTTTAATGGCTTCTGACAAAATGTCCGAGCAAATTTCCAAGTACCTAAAAAAGGTCAAAACATAGCTGATCACCTAGAGGTTCTCTTTGAATAACAATTATTTTTCCATGGAAATGGAATAACAATTAAATAGATAGTTACCTGTATCAGGTAAGAAGCGCTCACTGATATACCGATCTGTAATATTAAAACACATGGACCAACCATGATTCCATAAGTAATCATATTAATGCAATTTAAGTGGAAAAAAGTGGTCCAGGGAAAACATCAACAACGATGATGCTATCAGCTCAGCTAGGCATGAAAGCAAACAGATCAAGTCCCAAGACACACCACTAAATCATAAATAGTAATGATAATGATCAAAGACCAGAATGACCATACTTTCATTAGAGCCCGAATGCATGAGCATATTTTAACATAGCAGAAGCTAATGTATCCTTAAAGCAAACAATATGCAGGAATCTATTTGAGGTACCCAATAACACCTTTCGCAAGACAATCGGGCTATGTAGAACAAAGACAACAACTATCTTCTGAAGAAACAAGAAGAAATGAAACCATAAAAATGCAGCAGAATTGAACATAAAAGAATTTTTACCCTTCAGCTATAGTAGTTTCCCCTACACCAGGCTCACCAATAATCACCGGATTGTTCTTAGTTCTTCTGCTTAGTATCAATCTTTTTGTGATACCTGAGAGAGCGGACCCATTAGATTTCCATCAAATTGCTTCTTTTGTTGTAAAGCTGTAGTATTTGCAGCTGAACCATTAGGGTTGATGCACAAGTCAGTTCTAAATGAACTAGAGTCAGAGCAAGCAGTCCCAATTAGCATTGCAACACATCTCAGATGAGCAAATCAATGGACAGAAGCTAGTATTCTTCTGGAGAAAATGGGAGCAGTCTGGAGCCTTATAAATTAAAGTTATAGTGCTTTTGTGCCCAATTTCTTTGTCAGTCTCATTCAGCAATTTTCCAGTGTGCAGATATATAACATCAAATTACTTAAGTAACAACCGCATATAAGTTGATAACAGAAAGCAAAATCAAGGGCATACCAGGATAGACAATCACGTATGAACAATGAAACTAGGCAGCAGCTGAAATTACATGACACGACAGCAGACGTGGCTCATAATTAACATCTAGCCAGTCAAAACAAAATACTACTCGACATATGTCTGATATACAACACGGAGACAAACAATTAAGAAGCTAGAGAATATAATATTAACTCATCAAATTTCCCCCAATTTAAGTGATATTAATCTTCTCAATTATTATTATTGATATGAATTTCTATACGTTTTTTAATATAAAACTAATTAGGTGAGGCGTGCCATACCAATAAAAGAGAAATATCTTTGAGCATATATAGTAGGAAAAAATAAATTAGTTTAGTAAGCTCGGACTGCCATCTTCATCCTGAATCTTTGACAATGATTAGGAATACCATAGATGAAGTAGTTCATGCCTCCGCGAAGCTGGATACGATCATTACCATATTCGTAAGTTGTTGAACCGGGTTAAGCCGTGGTGCAGGTTTTGTAGCCCAACCGATCCACTACTACCAAATTAAAGATGGTAAGTGAGTTGACCAAATTAAACATTAAATCACTAAGATATTTTGCAAGAACAATCATGACACTGTTTGTCAAAGATTATATTAATCAAGTCAGTCGCGGACGATCACAAGGTTTAATTCATTTTTCTCTGTCACAGTTACAAGATAATCCAAAAATGGTGTGATTAATTATAAGGCAGGAAAAGGTTGAATGAATAAGTTGGAAAAAAAGGCTTCAGCTTAAGCCACAATCCTCATAGTAATATTAAAGACTAGACAGTCAAACAAGCTCCAACATCACATACCTGTGCATACAAGATTTTTAAAAGCTCCATTATATCATCAACTGTTACAGAGGATGTTACCAGATTTGTGAGACGAGTCGGATGATGTTAAACTTTTTGGCAAGTCTGCAGCAACTTTGCATCAAGAGTGTAGGATGGAAGATTTTTTTGGTGATAAGAAAACATGATTAAACTAATCATCTGCAGTACAGTGAAGGATGCATTCCAACAGGTGTCTCTTAGAGTGAATGAAATGGACACTATGATTGTAAAAAACAATTTCATTAACACTCCACATCTGGTCACAAGGTAGTCTATACCGAAAGAACAAACGCTAATATAGTCGATGCAAACAGAATTGCAGACAGAGAATCTTGCATGAAAATATGTTAAAGGAACAATCAATTTATCTGTGGACATAAGGAACAAAAGAATAAGGGGATGGGCATGCATCAATGTATTATGCTAGTACTGTAATCTACAATATTCTTCTCTCCAAAACCAAAAGCATAAAGTCATTAACGTGTTTTTTCCTGCTATCCATCTGAGTATGGGAGGCAACAATAACCAAGTTTTGAATACATTCTTAGACTTTCTCTTAAAGGCAACATATGCATCAGAACTCCCTGCCATGAACTTCTTCATTTCCATAAGTGGAATCAACAAACAATATTTACTTTCCCTTTTTACAACCTGAAAGGATGAAAAAAATAATTTAGGAGATCACCTTACTAATAGACTTGTGAAATCACATACTACTCACGTAGCTGATAATATTTCAATTTTTTACAACCTGACAGTAAGCCTCAAGCAGCTAATCATATAATGTTATGTTTGATTTTACAACCAGAATCTAGAAAAGGGCCATACCTCATATAGTGGTCTCTACTACTTGCATTATTCAAGCACAATAAGTCACCTGTAAATTTATCTTAGTTTAAACAGGAAATCACCTGCGAAAAGTATCCATGATAGTTTTAACAACAACCACCAAGGTAGGTTGGTGCCCTTAGGAAGTGGTTTATCAAAATTGGCTCAAAGCATAAAACGAATAGCGTTGTTTAACATACATTATCCCCCCTTGACTTTCTTTAGTGTTCTTATAATAAACAACATTTAAAAGCTATACAATAACACCGGTAGTAGTATAGTTGCTTTAGGCATCATCATATCCAATCATTCTACAAAATATAAAGTTCACCACCTAGCAGAATAAGAGTTTAAATTTAGCTAGTGAAGTGCAAATAAATTAACCAGATTGTATTCACCAAAGCTCAGAAATCCCAGATTAGAAGTCAGGCAAGAAATGGGGTTTGGATCCAATTCAATCGAAGTACTGAAATCCCACAATTCAGCCTCAACATCAGATTGTATTCACTAAAGCTCTGTTAAGAACTTTCAAAATGTTATTCTTTGTAATAAAGACTGAGTCTGAGCTTGAATTAGTTCAAAGTGAAAAAAAAAGTTGTAGGTCAACAAACTTGATGCATAAATAAAACAAGTTGTAGAAGCAAACACAAAATATGTGGCGATGAGGAGAAATTAATCGCTCACCATCTGAAGGGAATGATGGCGTTGACACTAACAGCTGCAATTCCCACCCTTCACCCTTGCACAACAACACACCATTCTTCCACACCCAACCGTATTTATTTCAAATACTCATATTCATTAAAAAAGGAATCAATCATAATTTACTTACATTGCATTCATTCAGGTAAACTAAAAGATGGGAGAGAAGTGGCAGTTAAACGGTTGTATGAGAAGAACTACAAACGAATCGAA
Source organism: Limonium bicolor (assembly GCA_023374045.1). NCBI lineage: Eukaryota > Viridiplantae > Streptophyta > Magnoliopsida > Caryophyllales > Plumbaginaceae > Limonium > Limonium bicolor. The sequence goes on along the minus strand of CM041783.1, from coordinate 29,697,194 downwards.
CGGTTCATAAATGAAATTCGACTTCTTACCTCGTTACACCACAAGAATCTCGTCACCCTCTACGGTTGCACTTCTCAACATAGCAGGGAGCTCCTCCTTGTCTACGAGTATGTTCCCAACGGAACAGTGGCGTATCACCTGAACGGGGGCAGAGCAGAAAGGACGGCTTCAAGATCACCACTCACTTGGCCAGTTCGAATGAAGATCGCAATTGAAAGCTGCGAGTCTGCGATTGTAGCACACACTTTTCAAGTTTGTACTTCAAGTTTGGTCTGTCAAAGCTCGTCTCCAGTACAATTGAATTGAACCAAAGAACCAGGGAGATGAAGAAATGAACCGCCTGTTGTTGGAGATAATAGAAGATTAAGATAGAACCCTAATTTCCAAAATTTGCCCCAAATTTAACAAAAGTAGATGATTAACATGGAGCTCAGAGTTGCACACACCCGATTTGAAGATGAAGGCAGTGTGGATACTAGGTCGAGTAAGCCGAGAATAGTAAGCCCGGAGAAAGCGTAGAACAGTAGTTGTTGCACGGTATTTTATTTATAAAACAACGGGGCGACTAAAATAAGTTGCCTCCGTATATCGGTCAAAGGGAGGCGACTAAACTTGCCCCTGATAAGACACTAAGCAACCGAGGCGACCTAGATCATATCGCCCCCATTGAAGTCGTAGGCTGGCATCAAGCAACATGCCAACGGAGGCAAAACATCTGTGGTCGCCCCCGTTGATATAAAAATGGCAGCGACTAAATACCTCGCCCCCGTTGATCTTAAAATAAGAGGGCGACTGGGGAACTCGCCCCCGTTGATAATAAAAACAACAACGACTGTCGAACTCGCCCCCGTTGATCATGAAATTAGAAGCAATAGATTGCTCGCCCCCTTTGATTTATGTTTGGAGACAAATTTTATGTTGCCTCCCTTGATGTTATACAAATTGCCCCCCCTTCTCAAAACTTAACTATATTAATAAGCTTAATTACATGTATAGAAAGAGATCGGTTTAGCTGGTCTTAATCAGTTTATCCCAATGTTATTGTTCAGATATTATAGTCTCGTTTCCGACAAGTGATCAGTCAAATTTGATATACATTGAACCGACGATTTTCTTCATTTTTTTGATGTGTTTTGAAGGCTTCGTTTATTTATTTTTGAACCACTCACTTTAGCTCTGGGATGAACAGTTGCTAGCCCTGAAAATTATCAAAGATTACAAATCTCATGTGGGTTATATATGATACTCGTAACACGACTCTGCTCTAGCTTGGTGGACTATCATAGAGAGAAATAAAGCTTTTATTGAAGCTTACAAATTGTCTATTGTCAATGTATTCCAGGTTAATGGAGAAAGGAGTTAGAACTTTCCTTTAGAAGATGGCTTTATTTTGGTTGCTTTTGTAGTTAACAGTAGGAAAGATCAACCATTTTAGGTTGGAGGGGTTATCAGATCCAAGAAGGCCTACCTATGATTGTCTAAAACAAGATCATGGAAAGCACTTGTAAAGTGCGGAAGCCGTTCTCAAAGCAGCAGGAATTGTAGTGGAACTTGCTCTTAGAGGGGGTAACCATTGTATCTGTTTTGGAACATCAATGAAGAATTGAATCGTTTGCTTTTTGGCGCTACAGGCAATGAGGTGCCAAAATCAGAAAGTGTAAAATGAAATTTGCTAGTCTTTTAAGTGTAATAGTACTAAGGATCAAAACCTTAACTTTCTTTCTTTATTAGCTCCTATGAGCTTTAATGACTCTACAATAGATGTTAAAACTTGGGAAGGAGATAGTTAACATCCCTTTCCGAATTAGAGAAGCTTGTCTTTTGGATTTGGAGATTAGTGTGTAAGTTACTTATTGTTTGTTACTCCAAGTATCCTTTAAAAAAAAAGCTGCCAGCCCTCTACTATTAAAGTTCTCTGACCCTCCTGGGAGTAATGAGCAGCACATATCCACTCACTGCACTTTTGCAATACAATCGTATAACTCAAGTATGAAATTGTACTCAAGTAAGCTTTTGTTTAGAATTTTTCCATTCAACTTGAAAAATGTATTAATATAATGTATTTTATTACCGATCTACCCATTTCGTATGGAAACCCATCCTTACAAAATAGACGAAGAAAGTGTCAATTCTTTTTAATTGTAACCATAGGACATATCACCTTGAGCTCATACCAATTCTTTCTATGAGTCGGATATTGGGCAGCGCGACGCTGGTCCTGACGCTCCCTTTGACGGATCTTTAAGCTTTTGTTCCTTAGCCTTGCCAGTACCATTGCTATCCCTTCCTTGCTCGCCTCCAGCCTCTTCTATTTCCCACATCTTTTGTTGTCTGCCCCCTTCATTTTTTCTCCCTAGTGTTTTTGGAACCTGCAAAAGTCATTATAGTGGTGGTTCCTTGGGAATGGGGCTCTTAATAATGGCCTTTTGCATGTGGGAGTGAGGTTGACTCCCGACTCTTCGTTTCCTCCCCTCTTTTCCTTTCGTCTTTATTGTGTCTTTCATGTTGACTCATCTAGTCTGTCTTCTTCCTTACTTCTTTGTACTCTTCATGTCTCTGCAATGGCCACTCTCCCCTTCCATGAGTCGGTGGAGGACCTTTCTGCCCATTGTGTAGACCTCTCTCTAACAAAAGAGGAAGGGGAGACGACTAATATGCATGGACTTGAGGATCATGCCCTCTCCCTACCGTTTGAGATGTCTTCTCTACAAGTCCTTCACATCCAAGAACACCGACCTTCGATCTCTTGAATCTTCTTTAGGCCAAGCCTGGTAGGTAGAAGGAGAGTTCAATATTTGTATTGCATGCAAGGATCTCTATCTCTTCGAGTTTGAGAAAACAGAGATGGTGCATGTAGTCCTCTATTCAGGGCCTTGGTGCTTTGATGGTTCGTTTCTGGCTTTCCAAAGAATTGACAAGTGCAAGGCCCTACACGAGCTTTATTTTAGTAGGATCCCCTGTTGGGTAAGGGTCTACGGTGTCCCTTTCGTCTTCCACCATAAGGATGGATTCGGCTGTATTTTGGACTATGGGGAAGACGACGATCTAATTGGTGAAGAGTTCATCATGCGTACAAAATTCCTTCTTGATATAATGAAGTCGGTCATGTGTTGTGTTACCATATCTACCGAGGGAATAGACTATGTCTTCGGGTTACATATGAGCGGATGCCGTCGATTTGCTTCTGATGTGGTTTATTTACTCACACAACCTGCTCTGGTCAGACGAGCCTGGACAGGGGAATCTCCCCTTACAGTCCTTAACTAAGGGTGACAAGGTACCGTTTTAGACTATAGAAGCACTTAGAAGAGAATGATAAGACATGGAAATTATCTTATGGTCTTGTGAAAAACCCTTGTCACTCGGCTACAGGTCCATCACACAAAAATGTAGCTGGAATAGGACAAGATGTGCATATGGACATGGAGGGAAGAAGCCAGAAACACGATGATGCATCTTCTAATTCCCAGCCAAAAGATTCCCAGGATACCATTGAAGCAGGTGAGGAGCCTCACTACAACTCCCCCTGCGTCTACGGCAACGGAAGAGCCACCGATCATGGTTAGCAATCGAAAGCATAGCTTTGATCGACGTGTGTTGGGTAAATCTGTCACCAAGCCACGGTCACTTGAGTTAACAGTCGAGTTGGCCCATCAAAAGGGGTCAGAGGTGAATGTCTCTAATTTCTAGAATGCACCGGCAACCCCTGACTCTAGGGGATTGCCCAAACAAATGAATTTGTATGGTTTTGATCACAAGGTTCGGCATGATCAATCTCTTTGGGACCATCTTTTGTTTTTGTACTACCAAATCATGCCCTTGCTGGTTGTCACGGAGTCAGTTCCTTTTCCATTATTTGTCTTTGATGTTAGTTTGTTTTGTTGCATCTGGTATGTGTCTTCGATTTACAACATTACTGTCCATCTGTTGGTATATTTTCGAATCAAGATCAGGAAAGTGTGGTGCTCGACTTAATAGATGTTTTTTTGGGAAGCAGTAATTACCCATCCTTGATATTAACTTTAATAAGTCTTTCAAGATACTTTCACAACATCCCAATTGGATCAGGTTACATATAGTAGTTGCCACAGTTAGTGTTTGCCCTAGGTCAGTTCTTGTATGGTTACAAACAATATCTAGTAACTTAAAAAAAGTGATTAATGATATGGATTGTTAGTTTTTTTTAATTCAATCTATGAGCCTTAAACAACCACATCACTTGCAATGAGCCTCCTCTTAATGTATAATATGTTTCTTTTTTTTCATTTTTAATTAGGGAGAGGGGAGTTAGTCATCAGACATTTATTCAAATTTATATATTAATGAACCCAGACGCAACCATTTTTGTTTTTATTTGACTAGATAATATCATTGGTAATTTCTTGGTTGCATCCTAATATAATTATAGATGGCTACATACATGTATATTTGTTCTATAAAAGTTGTACAGTTAGTATATGAAAATTATACATATGTATATATAAAGTTATATATTGAATTCTGATATTACTGAAATTGTATTAGATGTACATACTGACTTATTAAATTGTACAATAAACTTACAAAAACTATATTTTTATTCTATACAAATTGTACAACTACAAATATAGCTAAAAATAGCTTTGTATTTTTTTTGAATAAATGATGTATATATAAATGATAAAGAGTAACAAAATAGTTAGATACATAGAAGACCTATATATATGACAACTATAAGGAGCCATCGCACCTAAGGGGAGGGCGGATTTACAAAAACCTCCTCACAATTGGACAAAAACAGCGTAGCGCTGACAAAAATCCCAAATCTAACTGCCCAAGATACAAAATACCAGGATATACAATAAAGAGCGCCAACCATACAAAGATCTCCTAGGAGCAAAGAACCCTATCAAGCCAATCAAAATATGTGCTGGAAGTTTTCATCTTCTACCAAATGATAGCTTTCATGGCCGCCTTGATGTCAGCAATTATAAGAGAGGGGTCTCTGGCTTGGTTGGTCATGGCACTTTTGCATCTTTCAATCCAGAGGTAATAGACAACATTCGCAACAGCCACTCTTTTCACTAGATCAATCGGGCAAAGTCTCTTACAATATCGGTTGATCCAAGATGCACAGCTGTGAAGACTCCTCCAATTTGTAGGGATACCCAACCAGTCACAAGTGGTCCACCATACCCTGCTAGAGTACCTGCACTGGAAAAACAGATGGGCGCTAGTCTCTTGAGCACGCTCACAGAGCCAACACCTGTTAGCAATACAAATGCCTCGTGATTGGAGCTTATCACAAGTTTTAAGCCTACCATTTAGCGTAATCCACAATATAAATTTAGCATTGGGAACAGACCATGTATTCCAGCATACATTGAACCAGGGAAAGGTCCGGGGGAGATAGAGATATCATTATAGAACGAGCTGACCCTAGGACGGGTAGGATAGGAGTGGAATAGCGAAACGGCATCATTGGGTGACCCACATTGCTCGATCCACCAGTCCCTAGCATGAAGGATAGCTTTCCATGTCCAAGGATCATTCCCTTTAGCAGCAATTGTCCAAATGGTAAGGTTAGGCAGGAAGAGGTTATGGATCCATTGGATCCAAAGGCGCTCTGGATCGTGGGTAATGGCGGAGACAGTCTTGAGCATGAAGCACATGTTCCATTTGTAAATGTCCTTAAGCCCGAGCCCACCATTTTTCTTGGTATTTGTGAAAGAGCTCCAAGCCACTAGAGGAGCTGTATTGCTGTCTGCCTCTCCTGACCAAAGGAAAGACCGAAAGCATTTGATGACCCTTTTGATGACAAACTTAGGAATAGCGATGCAGGAGGCCCAGAAGCCTACAATACCAAAGAGGGTACTTTGGATGAGAGAGAGTCGACCCGCAAAAGAGAGTGATTTACTACCCCAAGATGTGATAGCTTTCCGGATGCTGTCGATTAGGGGGTTAAAATCAGCAGCTCTTGGCTTCCTAGCTGTGATGGGGATGCCCAAGTAGCGAAAGGGAAAAAAACCCCGGGTTAAAGCCCGTGAGTCGGATAAGCGAGGCAGCAAGAGTAGGGGTAACCCCCCGCCCAAGGAATAAGTCAGATTTGGAGGGGTTAAGCATAAGCCCAGAGGCGTCAGAGAAAAGGTTGATTTTGTTAAGCATAATAGCAATGGAGCCTTGATCTCCTCTACAAAATAAGAAGGCATCATCAGCAAAGAAGAGATGGGTGATACGAAGAGATTTGCATGACGGGTGGTAATGGAAGCCTGGGCTACAGTGAAGTTGATCAAGTAGCCGGGAGAGCATATCCATTACAAGCGCGAAGAGATAAGGAGAAAGAGGGTCCCCTTGGCGCAGGCCCCGCTCCCCTTTGAAGGATGCTGAGGGGGAGCCGTTAATGTTTATGGAGAAGGTGGTGGTGGTGACACATTGCATAATCCAGTTCCTAAACACTGGGAGGAAGTTTAGGAATGAGAGGGTGTCCTGAAGGAATGTCCAGTCAACTGTGTCGAAGGCCTTCCTGATATCCATTTTCATTGTGCAACGAGGGGAGATATGAGCTCTTTGATAGTTTTTCATAAGGCAAGGGCAGAGTTGAATATTATCTGAGATAAGACGACCTTTGATAAAGGTCCCTTGGCTAGGATTCACGAGGGAGGGGAGGACATGCTTGAGCCTCTCCGCTAGCTTTGTAGCTAAGTGGGATTGATATCATTAGGCGTTCTTTTCAGTTCATTACCGCAGGTTTTAACACATTTTTATACAGAACATTGGATAGAGAAATCGACTTCAATCTTTTAATAA